>JAJSOF020000005.1:19248462-19960962 GCA_025594305.2 Periplaneta americana
CGATTAAATTGGTGTTACCGAGATAGTATTTGGCGATATTAGGTCTAGCATTTGCCATAGATTACCTGACATTCGCCTTAAGTTTGGGAAATCCCGGAAAAATACCCATCCAAGTGGAATTCGAACCCACACTCGATTGAAATTCCGGATCATCATCAGAAAAACGCTTCTATCAATGGATTGGTACTCACTTACTGGCTTTTAAGGAACCCGGAGGTTCATTGCCGCCCTCACATAAGCCCGCCATTGGTCCCTATCCTGAGCAAGATTAATCCAGTCTCTACCATCATACTCCACCTCCCTTAAATCCATTTTAATATTATCTTCCCATCTACGTCTCGGCCTCCTCAAAGGTCTTTTTCCCTCCGGCCCCCAACTAACACTCTATATGCATTTCTGGATTCGCCCATACGTGCTACATGCCCTGCCCATCTCAAACGTCAATGGATTGGTAGTCTGTAATAATTGTAATTATTTATTTAATGTAATTTTTCAATTTCAATGGAAATTCAGAAATTATGAGATGATATTACGGCATAAATGGAACAAAGATCAAACGGAAAACTGACCCTTCAGTGGAGAAATTGGGACACAAGACCAGATATAACTGCCTAAAGAAGGAAGAGCTGGGAGAGGAAGAAAAGTAGTAGCAGAAGAAGAAAAATAGGACTGAAAGAACAAGAAAGAGAAAGAAACGTAAAAATAAAAATGTGTTATATTACGTCCAATGTAAAGAGAGTATTTTGCTTGTCTATGTGGATGACGTGAATATGTTAGGAGAAAATCCACAAACAATTAGGGAAAATACGGGAATTTTACTTGAAAGAGATAGGTTTTGAAGTAAATCCCGAAAATACAAAGTATATGATTATGTCTCGTGACGAGAATATTGTACGAAATGGAAATATAAGAATTGGAAATTTACCCTTGAAGAGATGGAAAAATTCAAATACCTGGGAGCAACAGTAACAAATATAAATGATACTCAGGAGGAAATTAAACACAGAATAAATATGGGAAATGCCTGTTATTATTCGGTTGAGAAGCTTTTATCATCCAGTCTGCTGTCAAAAAATCTGAAAGAATTTATAAAACAGTTATATTACCGATTGTTCTTTATTGTTGTGAAACTTGGACTCTCACTTTGAGAGAGGGACATATGTTAAGAGTGTTTGAGAATAAGGTGCTTAGGAAAATATTTGGGGCAAAGAGGGATGAAGTTACAAGAGAATGGAGAAAGTTACACAACACAGAACTGCAAGCATTTTATTCTTCACCTGACATAATTAGGAACATTAAATCCAGACGTTTGAGATGGGAAGGGCCTGTAGCACGTATGGGCGAATCTAGAAATGCATATAGAGTGTTAGTTGGGAGGCTGGAGGGAAAACACCTTTGGAGGCCGAGACGTAGATGGAAAGATAATATTAAAATGTATTTGAGGGAGGTGGGATATGATGGTAGAGAATGGATTAATCTTGCTCAGGATAGGGACTAATGGCGGGCTTATGTGAGGGCGGCAATGAACCTCCGGGTTCCTTAAAAGCCAGTAAGTAAGTAAAGAGAATATTCAGAGACAATGGAGTGATGATAATCGATAGGAACACAAGTGAAGAGTTGAAAATCCAGAATTACGTTAATAAAATGTAAACACAAAAGAGGCAAAACAGTCAAATTTAACACAGAAGCATTAAGGGAAGGACAAGAATGTTCCCTTTAAGGAAAAAAGCAGAAACATTAGAAGATCGTAGAAACAGAAGAATATGCCAATAATATGTCGAAAAGCGGAGAACAGTGGACAGCAAAGGAAAAGTGGAACGAGAGGAGTGGACTGGGAGTATAAAAATGGATATCAGATGAGAGAAATTGATAACAGATGATATGAGGAAGAAGATAAGAACATCAAAATAGAGAGGAGAACAGTAAGAAATGGAGAGGGAAATACAAACGAGACAATAATCCGAAAGCGGAGAAAGAGATATAAAAGAGAGAAGTGCAAGTGATATTAATAAAAAAAAGTAACTGCAATGGAATAGTAAAAAAGAAACACAAATGAAAGAAGTTAATGTAATGTAAAAGAGAGAAAAGTAGCTGAAAAGAAGCGAGTAATAAAGAATAGAAAAGAGGGAGAATTGTAGGAAAGAAGTTAATAGAAAAAAAGAAAGAATACATGTAAGTAGAAAATGTACGAGTTAATACGATAAACTTACAAATGAGGGATTCATAGTAGAAACAAGGTAAATACTCTGTAGAGCAGAAGAAAATAGTGAAGACGGGAAGGGTATACAAGACTGAAAAGAAGCATAAAACAGGACGTGAATGTAAAATAAAAAGATTACGAAAGAGTGAAATGGAGTGCAGGTGAGTAGAAAGGAGTGCAAAAGAGGGGAGAGCAGTGTAAAACAGAAGAATCCAGTGTAAAGGAGTACAAAGGAGGGAAGAGGAGTGTAAAATAGAAAAGAGGGGGATCGAGTGTAAAGAAGTACACAAGAGGAGAGGAGAGAAACGTGAAAATGTGTGAAAAGGAATACTGAAGTTGGGAGAGGCTTGTAAAAAAAGAAGAAAGGAAGAAAAACGAGTGTAAAGAAAAACAAGAGAGAGGAGAGGAGTATAAAGGAGAAGATAATAGTGAAAACCAGTAAAAAGAAGTACAGAAGAAGAGAGAACCGTGTAAAAGAGAGGAAAGGAATACAAGGAATAGAAAGAAGTGCAAAGAAAGGGAGAGGAGTGAAAACGAGTGGGAAGAGTACAAAAGAGTGGACTGTCGTGTAGAGGAGAGGAGAGGAGAGGAGAGGGAATAGGGGAGAAGGAGAAGAGAGTAAATGTGGTGAAAAGGAGGGAAAACAAGTGGAAAGGGATAAAAAGAGAGAGAGGAGTGTAAGGAGAGCAAACTAGTGTAAAGGAATACAAGTGAGTGCAAAGAGGTGGGATGGGCACAAAGAAATGACAGAAGTGGAGAAGAGAGATATGGAAGAGTGATTTGGAAAAGAGGGAAATATAGTAAAGGAAAGAGAATGGTGGTAGAAATATGTAAATGAAGCAGAAACAGGAAAAGAAAGCAGAGAAGAAAAGTTGAAAATGGAAGAGATTAATGAAACGAGATAGAAGTAGAAAAAGGAGAGGCGTTAAATAGAAAAGAGAAAAGTGTAAAAGTAACAACAGATCTCATATAAAGTAGCTTGGAATGACGAGGAAAGAGATAGTGGAGAGCAATGAAGGTGAGAGAAGTGATGAAGGTAGAAAAGAATAAAAAAATGAAGATTGGAGTAGAGAAGAGAATAGAGTACAATAGTATAACAGCATGTAGATAATAAGAAAAAATGAGGAGATGAGAATAAAAGAAAAGACAGTGTTATACACTACAAAAGAGAACAGAAAAGTGGGAAATAAGAGAATAATAGAATGGGGAAGAAGAGAGAAAAGAGAAAGGAAGAGGGATTTTGAAAAAAGTAAAGTGAAGGAGACAGAAGAGGAAAGTCTTTTGACGAGAAATTACTTTTGTCTATTATGTCAGAGCTATACATAGACGGATACGTGTCTGAATATGTATACCTAGGACAGCTAGTCTCCTTCCACCAGAAGACAGAGAAGGAAATAAAACGAAGGATTTCTCTGGCGTGGAAGGCATTCTGGACTCTCAAGTTCATCATACTGGAGGGAACACTCAGCAAGAAACTCAGAATAGAAATATTGGAGACCTGCGTAACTCCTGTACTGTTATATGGGTGTCAGACATGGTCTCTTACTGCCAAACTTCGTAACGGTCTCCAAATATGCCAAAGAAAGATGCTGAGAAGGATACTATTATCACTGAGGGACAGAGTTCCAAACGAAGTGCTACAAAAGATGTCAGCAATTAAATATCCAGCACTGCAAGCCACCAACACCAAATGGAAGTGGGGAGGCCATGTTGCAAGACTTAGAGACGGAAGATGGACGCAGAAAGTCACACTATGGGATCCCCGCATTGGCAAGAGATCACGCGGAAGACCTCTTCAGTGAACGAGTAGGAAGCCATTGGTCAAGCAGAGCAAGACATAGGGAAGACTGGAAAAACCTAAGAAGACAAGTGAACAGCGACTATACCTGGTAAGGTTTATCTTGTCTCAGTAGCAATAAAACCAAGTCCCTTCAAATGAGGGTGGAGATTATAGGAGGGTTGTAAATTTTCGGAATTCCATTCAAAACCTTGTTATTGTACAGGCTGCCGGAACTCAGTTTCTTGAAAGACAAGCTCAGTGACGGAACTACACAGTACGAAGAGAGATATTTTGTAATTTTATTTTGCGCTACAGAATGTATTAACTAGTCCCTTCCGCCACTGGATGGATGGACGGCATCCATCCACTCTCCCATCGCCATAACAATACAGACGAAGTAAGACATATCTCCTTTCTCTCTCTTTTCACAGTGAGACAAGATACATCACACAGACTTTAAAACCAGTGCGACAGAAACAAGCGAACAATATCCAACAGTGCAAAATGTGAACCAAGTGAACGATTGCAAGGTTGTAAACATCTCTTGTGCGGAGTAGCTCACCGCTTGAGACAAATAGAACTCTCCCTATATATAATGTTTTCGCTGTAAGAAAAATCCTAATGTAAACATAAGCACGTTGCTGTCATACCCGTGATTGGCTCTCCAGCCGAAACACTCACATGACGCAGGAAAATATAGTTCGTATTTGGAAACCATAATCTTGTATTCCTTGAAAATAAAAAATTGAATTATAGTTGTTAAATACGATGAAACATACAACTTCACTCATATGTAAAACGATATGTAAAAGAAAAGCTACTTTTATATTTTGTTATGTATTATGAACGCGGATGAATACCAACAGTAATACCGAGGTAGTCTGTTCTTGTAACAAGCTGGCGTCACTTGAGCTCGTATAGCTTTTGCATCCTCGGTGTGTGTGTTTATTAAACATAAGAGTGGAAACCCTCTCAAAAGCGGAGAAAAACAAATAGTCTTAAATGTATATAGTAAGTTATGTGAGTTTTAATTACAGTAATTAAAAAGTAAATGTTTCCTACAGTAAGCAAACAAATGGATAGTAGTGAGGTTAGGCCTACTTGACGAGTAGCGGGAAATGTTTCACATGAAACAGAATGTACAACAGTAGGCGGGAACACGTACTGAGAATCTATGGCGCCAAACAGCGGCCAATGAAGCCTCGCTTCAGTCACGTGCTATTGTTTATATTAGGATTTTTCTTACAGCGAAAAGATTATAGGAGGAGGCCTTTGCCCTTAACGGGACACTTTTAGGCTAATCATTTCATACACAGACGCAATAAGCTGACTAGGCCTCTTGCTTTCTATGTTCCTAAAGGAGTTTAAAAAACTGTAAATTTTGCATTTTACCACGCAGATGAGTCGCCACAATCCATCCATTGGACAAGTCTCAAATCTCACACGTTATTTCCTGTTTTCTCATGACTGGGTGTTTCTTCCGCGTTGCATGGGTCGGATGTCAATAGCTGACGAATCGATAAAGGAATTCGTATCTACAACAGGTAGACCAGGCAGTGCATGTCTACGCCGCGCCGCAACATGTATCGAGTCTCATGTTTATGCTAATAAGCGCGGGCTCCATCGCAGCGGATGTTGGGCTGTAAAGATCAAAATGTAAGGAGGTTACAGACAGCCGCAGTACTTGGTGGTCGATAATATTATCGTGCTTATGGAGAGTGAAGCTAGAGGAATTCCGTGGCCAGGACATGAATTACTGATCTTTGCTAACGCCCAATACCTATAAAAATGGCTGTAGGCCTAGCCCTATATGTTTCATGGCGACTCGAGTGACTCCAAGTGAAATCTGTTGTGAAAAAAAGTGTTGAGGTAGGTTCCCCGAGACACTTCTGTTTCCCATGCAAACGTCCCTTCATCTCTCCACAATTCACAGTCAATCTTACCGCCGATGCATAATTAAGTGAAAACCACTAGACCACAGCATCTTCTCACGAGATAAACTCCGTGGTCTACGGGCTATTCCATCTCAAATCGACGGAAATATACAGAAAATTGATCTTGCAATTTTTAAATACAATGAAACCTTTTCTGTCCGTTGACAACTGTGATACAATGCTTTGTGCAAAGTTTGAGACATCAGAACTTCATAGTGTTTAAATTAAAAATATTTAAATTTATCGTATTTTCATCAACGCAGAACTTCACGCATTGTATTCTTCACCTGACATAATTAGGAACATTAAATCCAGACGGTTGAGATGGACAGGGCATGTAGCACGTATGGGTGAATCCAGAAATGCATATAGAGCATTAGTTGGGAGACCGGAGGGAAAAAGACCTTTAGGGAGGCCGAGACGTAGATGGGAGGATGATATTAAAGTGGATTTGAGGCAGGTGGGATATGATGATAGAGACTGGATTAATCTTGCACAGGATAGGGACCGATAGCGGGCTTATGTAAGGGCGGCAATGAACCTTCGGGTTCCTTAAAAGCCATTTGTAAGTAAGTAACTATCGTATTTTCATAAAATTAGCAACTTTAAACTGTTGTGGCTCCGAAACCCTTTCACCCAATGATCAAAATCATGGTTTATTTTGATGCTGAGAAATTAAAGTTTATATTGACATGTAAACAGTTTTTCTTACTTTTTATGGAAATGGATAAATATTTAGATTTTTCTTCATTAAGACGCCTTTGCCCACGAAAAAAATATTTTTAAAATATATGGTTAGATTCCGCATTGAAAGTACAAATAAACACATATTTTTTTTTACTGGTGTGCCGTTGATAAGAAAATATTGAAAATATCAAATAAATAGAACGCGCGTGAAGTAATCAGCTGACTGTGAGGCGGGAGCTAGCCGAGGCAAGCAAGGCCAGGAGACAAACACGTGATGTTTCGTCTAGTAGCGCATAGCTGGACTAGCCTTTATCACAAGTTTTCATGAACACAGGAGTAAAATGACGCCCAACGCTCGCTTATCTTCAGCTCCTGGCCAGTGCGTGCGGTACTGCGCCGTTCAAGTCTAGGCGTTTGAAAATAATTTATTTAATACCCTCGAAACTTATTGCCGAGCCACTAAGAAACAATGCCGAATCCCTCTTAATAATGTAAGGTTTTTCTCAATATTTTTTACATTTTTACAAATGGGCAAAAAGCCTAGAAGCAAGTAAAATCAGATTATCTGTCTCTCTGTGTACAATAAAAATAAGGACTACTTCTTAACATAACCTACCAAATGTCAGCTACAAAATGAGCTCCCGTTCAATGTTCTGCAGTAAATGGTTCCAGAGTTCTGAGCGCAGAAATGCTTGTTTTTATAAAATACGTTAAATGTGTCGCTCAATAGTACGAAAACCGTTTGACTTTCAATAATATATTTTTGAAAATGCATTGTCCTCAGCACCTTGTATAAATAGGGAAAAAATTAGAGTATTAAAAAATGCGAGGTTTTTTACTGATCGATTTCATATGGAATAGCCCGTACATACGTTCTATAGAGCAAGTATCCACGAAAATTTTGAAACGGGTGCCGAAACCTAGCCCAGATTTCGTTATCAGGGACAGGATCGTAGTATCAGGGACTGGAATGCTTTACCTCCAGACTTACTAAAGGCTTTACCAATAAGCAAAAAAGTATTTAAAATAGGCTTAAGAACTTTAATAATAGGCGGTAGTATATTATGCACACTATTTAAAAGGTGCTTTTTTTTATTTTAGTAGGTTATTTTACGACGCTTTATCAACAGCTTAGATTTTTTAGGGTCTGAATGAGATGAAGGTGATAATGCCGGTGAAATGAGTCCGGGGTCCAACACCGACAGTTATCCAGCATTAAAAGGTGTAACTGATGTTTTGTTATTTGAAGTAACCAACCAATAGTTTCAAAACTAGATTTTATAATTGGCTTCTAATTAATCCTTTCAATTCAATTCGATTCAATTTATTAAGCCATTAAACATACAGTGATAGGTTTCGTCACAATACAGAAGGGAGGAAAAAAAAACATACATTTGAAAATACACATATAATTGAAAACAGTAAAGTTTAATTAGAATGAAAACACAAAACATTTTGAAACTCTAAAATTAATGAAAACACTTCAGTCTTAATGTAATATTTGTAACTACAGTAAATAACTTTATTTATTAAAAAACAGTTTCGTATGAATTTATGTTAAGAAACTCATTACACAGTAGAAAGGATTAATTAAAGGCCAATTATAAAATCTAGCTTTGAAACTATTGGTTGGTAACTTATAATATTGACTGGGAAGCTTATTATATAATTTCATCCCCATGACAGAAAATTTTGTACTAGTTTTATGTAATCTACAACATGGAATATTAATTTGTTCACTATTTCTAATTTCATGATCATTTATATTGGCTATTAATGAGTAATTGTCTATATCTTGTCGAGTGTAAAGGACTAGGTCGTATGTATATAAATTTATGACAGTTAATATCTGTGATTGTTTGAAAAGAAGTCTACAACGTTCAAAATAGTTTGATTGACATAGAATTCTAATGGCTCTCTTTTGGAAAATCAAGACACGCTCAATTTTGCTACCATTTCCCCAAAAAGGCATACCTAATTATCGACTGAAAGAACGAAAAGTAGGCACATCTTAAATAATTTTGAGAAACACAAGTCACTAATTTCTTTAATAAAAATATAACTCTTTATAATTTTGTGCATATATATTCAATAGTTTTCCCATGTTAAACTGGAGTCTATGAAAAGTCCTAGAAATTTGGTATAGTTTTGTATGTTGTCCTTTTTTATTACATGATTTAGGGTAAAAGTTATGTTGATAGTCTTTTCTTGATTAAGCAAAAAACCATTAGATTCAAACCATAAAGCCATTTGTGATAGAATATCATTGGTTAGAGCATGTAATTCATTCAGAGTAGAGCTAGAACATAAGAATGTAGTGTCATCAGCATACATAATCGTTATAGCTTTAATGAATTTAGGAAGGTCATTTATTGCTACTAAGAATAGCTGTGGACCAATTATTGAGCCTTGTGGAACACCATAATGTATACTGGAGAGACTTGACCAATTTTCATCTATTGAGGCTAATTGCCTTCTGCCATGAAGATAGGTTCTACAAATATTTAGTATATTCCCTCGACTACCATAAAATTCTAATTTTGATAAAATTAAGTTGTGATCAACGCAATCGACGCATCTACTCTGTAGATGAGTTTTTTTAAACATAAATTCAAATGAATTAATAAATAAAGTTATTTACATTTAGTTAAAAATAATACATTAAGAGTGAATTGTTTTCATCAATTTTTAGAGTTTCAAAATATTTTGCGTTTTCATTCTAATTAAACTTTACTGTTTTCAATTATATATGTATTTTCAAATGTATGTTTTTTCCCCTTCTGTATTTGTGACGAAGTCTATCACTGTTTGTTTAATGGCTTAATAAATTGAATTGAACTGAATGCCGATGACGATAATCACAATGATGTTCGAAACAGAGTTAATAATAGTACATTATGCAACGAGCCTATAATGAAATTAATTAAGAAGCGAGTATGGATATTTATGAAACGAGCGCAAGCGACTTCTAACTTGATATTATTAATTTTCTTTGTATCTGACCTTGACCAATGTCCCGTATGTTGTGAGATGTGCGCAGACGCGAAAGTATTGATTTTTTCCGAGGAACAGATGTCCACATTGGCCTTGCTAGGCCATAAGAACCTACAGAGATAACACTGAAATTAAATTAGACATTGAAAAACGAGATGACAAATTGAATTTATTTCAAAATTATTTACAATTAACGCTAATTATTATAGTAACAGAACATAACCTTCTGCGACAGTATTGCATTTCCAGCCTCCGTGACTTTTCGCTAATTCTCTTTCGATTGCATATCCGAGAATAATCGATACTTGCGGTTTTATAACGGTAGAAAGCTGACCTGTCATTGGCTGAACAGTTGTAACCTGAGTCGTCATTGGCTGAAAGACCTGACCTTTAATGAGTAGGTGTACTTTAATGACATGCATTAAAGGTCTGCTACCAGGTGTATAATTACTACATTTCGGCATGGTCGAGCATAAACAAATAAATAAGTTACAGGAAATTTAATTTATGTTAAATATAGATATACAACTTTTTATATCAAGTAACATTTAGTGGAAAATAAAGAAAATCGCATTCTCTTGAGAATTCCTTCTTCACTTTAGCCAGGAGACTTCACTTGCGATACGCGTGAGAAATCTTGCGCAACTCGGGAACTTATACGTTATATCTGACGACCTGATTTTGTCTGAACGTTTTTGACGTATCGCATGATAGAAACATGTGGGGATTATGTAATATCCCGGCATTATGTAAAACTATGCAGGAGAAATTGAGCATCTACTTCCTATCAGAGTTGCACAGAAAGTAAAAGCCTCGCCTGCTGAAACAATGTTTAGATAGGCATTACGAATGTGTTTGACCCCGTCCTCACATTCTCAGCAGCGTTCAATATCTAGCAGGGGCGGCTCTACAATAAGAACTGCAGAGCTGCAGAACCGCCATTTAAATGGACCTGAAAAAAATTAAAAATTAAAACGTGCTTTTATGTAATCTAGTTCATTGTTTCATTTATTTTTCCAATTCATTCTCCTTCGATTCGAGATTTTACTGTCTGTAGGAGCCTTGAACTGCTGGAGAACATTAGCTGTAGTGTACTTTTCGGATCTGTGATCGGCAGTTCCTGAAGCTCAACGTAGGGTAGTTCGCAGCAGAAAACCGGTTTTCTTCACCGTCCCATAAGACTGCATCAGAGCTGCAACCGAAGCAGCTCTCTCCGAATATACAAAAGAACCGCCAACACCCTCATCTCTTTATGACCTGCGTTAGAACACATAGGCTTCTGGACTACTGTATGTCATTACAGTTCCAGTGTGTTATAGTACTGTGGGTGGTGTGATGTGATTAGTCAGTGTGTCTAAGGAAATATTTTATATTAAAAATGAAAGAAATGAAAACCTAACCGACCAACCCTTTTCGAAATTAAAAGAGAAATTGCATGTTAACTTAAGAAATTAGGACGTCCTACACAAAATTTAGGGGAGAGTCGGGCAGTATCGGGCAGTGCGTTTATTTTATTTTTATTTCTTTTTTACATGTAATGGTAGTACCTGAATGATATGGTTACGTTTCTCAAAATGCGACATCACAGAAACGTAACCATGTCAATCAGATACTACCTGTGGGTGGTGTGATGTGTGGTCTAGATGAAAGAAACTCACTTGTCCGATATTAAAAGAGAAATTCCTTACTACCCGACTCTCCCCTAAATATTGAAATTTCTGGAAAAAGTCGAGGAAATCATGTAGCCTACTAGTCATTCTAATACCGAAATGTGTAATGGAAACGATTGGTTTTTTTCTGCGCCCCCACCCGTATATTCTGTTTACATGGACAAACACCGGAGTGAAGGATTTAGTTAATTTGACTTAAAAACTAGAAAAGCATGTGGGGCACATCTCCACTACGTGACTAGTTGCACCAGGTGGGAGAGGTGTAGCGCACGGATGGAGTACAATTTCGGGTGCACAGTCAACTTCGAGAAGTGGCTGTAATTACACGCGTCATCCGATTTAGATGCAATAAACAGCATGCGTTTGCTAAATACACTCTTTTTCATGCAGAACTGCCAACCTTTGTAACCGCGGGCCGCTACTGATATCTAGAATGGACTTAATTACATAATTTAATAGCTACGATCATAGACCTCTCCGTTTCTCCGAGCACGAGAGGTTGAAAACCAGAGTCTCACGAAAAATAATAGGCCTAAAATGTTGTCAAAATTAAAAAAAAAAACTTGAAAAAGAGTGTAAGAAACATAAGAAGAGAGCAGTATCTTTACTTATTTAATCCTATCGTTTTCAACCTATTGCCAAGAGAGTAAAAAAAGAAGGAGAAGCCATTTATAAGTAAGGAGCGGATTCCTATGTAATTAAATATTCTTTTTTGTGTGTAATAAAACACAATTAACAAAGTTAAAAATTCCGAACATGAAGTTTCCAAGTTTAAAACCCGAATTTTATTTCACATAAAAACACATATTTTCACAAAAAATTATGTAAATACATATTTTCAGGAAATCTATTATAAACACATAAATCTTGGAGTTTTTTTAATTAAATAATATTTTTACAAAAACTTTTAAATATTTTAAAACTAAATCAATTATATCACTCAGAAGTACGTTATCTTTTTTAAGAATTCTTGGTTGCTTCGTGTTTCTAAGCGCTGTGTGGCGTATCCGTGATCCATTTTCGTAATAGTATCGCCTCAAGTTCTGAGAACTGCTAGGCAGCATATCAGTGTTATTATTAGAGAATAAATTAACATGGACAAGGAGGAGAGATCTTGTAACACATAATTAGGAATGTTTATTGTTGCTGAAGATGATTTCATTACACGTTTTGTTTGTGAAACACAACAAATAAGAGCTCGGGTATAAATATTATTTAATTTAAACAAATCTCTCGCCTTTCGCTCATGCCTATCAAGTAAGGCAATACATCTTGTGATTCCCTGTTATCGGGCTTCGTCAATCGATATCCTTCAAAATATACTGGAAGATGGTTATTTAAAAAACGATTTGGCTTTCCTATTAGCAAATTTAAGCTTTTTGTATGACACCATAAAAAACTCGAAACATACAAAAACCTGTTGTCTGCAACAGGGAGGTGCGTGCCGTCGAAATTAAACTAGACTTGCTACCAGGTTCAGAAGCACAATTACTAAGGGACAAATTCCAGAATGTGTTTGGGAAAAACAGTGGATACAAAAAAATATGTAAAGTTGCTTAAGTATTGGAAGCTGTGCCTGTAGGTGAAATTGACGGTGTTTGTGACATTCCTCTCTTTAAATATGCACATCTGACGTCCTGTGATGTGGAAAGATCGTTTTCACAGTATAAGTCGTTGTTCAGAGATAATCGGTATGCATTTGTGATGGAGAATTTGGAGATACATTTGTTATTCACTGCAATTCTCGGCCAACTACTAGCACTCAAGTGTGGTAGATGAGTAGGCCTACCTAGTAACATTTTTTTTTCAAGCTAAGTAAGGTATTTTGTCATATTTAAAAAAAAATATATTTTTTTTATTTTTAGCAAATATTTTCGTACTTTTTAGCACATAAAAATACATATATTTAAACTTTTTAACACATAAAAATCCGCTCCCTATTTATAAGTCAGTTATGTTTTTCAACACACTCACATGAGACTGACAGACAGACTACAGCGTGTTCATAATGCATGTTTTCGATTTATTTGCAACGTCCGTAGATGTGACCGTATCTCACTTTTCACTAAATATGCTGTCCTGGGCCCGTCTCAAAGAGCGAAGAACTATTCCCTCTCTCACTTTACTCTTCAATATTCTTCAAACCTCTACCCCTAGCTACTTAGCTTCTCGTTTTCAACATTTGTCCTCATATCACGAAATAGATACTCGCTCACAACACCATATCACATTCTCCATTTCTAAACACAGAACATCCTTCTACTCTTCATCTTTCACCGTCTCTGCAGCTCATCTCTGAAACTCTCTAGCACAACATGTCAGAGACTGTCGGACATTGTCTAGTTTCAAAAACAAATTAAAATTGTGCTTTTTGAATTCAAATTCCTTTCAGTTATAAGCCCTTTTCTCTGCGATAGTTCTGTAAAAAGGCTATATATTTCTTTTTCTTCGTTTTTCCTTTTTGTTCTCTTTATCAGCCGATGAATTTATTATCATAGCCTTTGTATTGTGAATTTTATTTAATTTTCGTATTTCTTTTCCTTTTTATTACTATTTTATTACATTCCATTTTGTTATATTCTACCTTACGTTTGCCATATTAACCATTTGTACTAAATGAGTTGCTTTCACTATATTCCAATGTTGTTTATTGTCGATTTTATTTTGCTATTATTATTATTATTATTATTATTATTATTATTATTACTTTGTAATATGTTAGTATTCTGTTCTTTAACGTTTTGTTAAATTTCAACTGTTGTATACTTTGTGACCTGGTAGAGTGTAAGAGAAGGACCTATGGCCTTAATCTCTGCCAGTAAAGATAAATAATAATAATAATAAGAATAATTATTGATTATTATTATTATTATTATTATTATTATTATTATTATTATTATTATTATTATTATTATTATTATTATTATTACAGCCATTCCAGGCAAACTGGGAATTCCAATAAAAAAATCTTTTTCAGAAATATTTGTTTGTTATTAGTGTAAGACATAGATAAGGATCTAAATTTAAATATTATATTGTTTCATTTTCAAAAGGAAAATATTTTACAAGTTTTATGGGCATTGAGTCTAAGTGTTCTTGGCTGGGTAATAGGTACTTTTTGCTTCCCTAAAGTTTACAGCACTTACTCATAGAGATATCAGCTGTTAATGTATTTTTTTCAAGGAGCTATTGTTGAAGAAATATTTCAAGAGCTCCGGGAACGAGAAACTTTTTACTCTGTACTATATTCTTTCTGCCATTTATTTTAAGTAAACTGGGTTAATAACAATTAACAATCTTACAGTTCAAGTGAGTACTTTGACTTAGAAATGTCACAGTTGTTTTCAATCTGGAAAAATAAAGGGCATAAACTCATCTGTAACATCCGTGACAAAATGTGAGTAACCTCCGAGACATGGAAGAAAAAGCTATGAAATATTAAATCGATTATGTTTTTCTGAACTAATTGTGTCCCATGAGATTTGCATAGATTTCACATGGACACTATGAGAATGAATCTATTTTTGCTTGAGGCAGAGACCTGAGTTTTACACTTTTTCTTAATAAGGTGTAAACTAAGTTCACAAATATCTTGTAACATCTATGACGGAACAGTTTCTTTATTTTCTGCAACAATAGTAAATTTTATTCAAACAATTTTCTTCTGTAAAATGATACTGATCTTCTAAATAGATTGTAATAATAAAAGTTGACAAAAGTCATTTAATTTTCAATATATGAAATATAAACCTTTTCGAATATTTATGCCAAAATCCAAAATTAAATTCCCAATAACTTTTTAATAAAATATGGGATAGCATAACATTTTCTCTAAAAACCTCAAAAAGAGGTCCAGATAAACCATAAACCAAATATTGATATATTACAGTAATCATTATAGCTTCAGTAAGTTTTTTGTACTTCTCGAAATTTTGTTCGGTTGGATTTGATACCTTTTTGAAACAAGCTCCACAAATGTATAACACGTTGGCTGTTACAATATTAATATATAGCAGCGAAATGTAGACACTAAAAGCCAAGGACAAATACGAAATTAGAGCATCTGAAACGAAGTTTATGGGAAAAACTGCGCGATACATTTAATCAGATTATAAGAGAAGTCAATAAATTCTAAACGATTTAAAAGTTTTAGATAAAATTCAAAAATAAAACAATGAAACTGACTTATACATGTCCCAACGGATTCCATGAGAACGTCTGCCTATAATAATGACATATTATTAAACTAGAGTAAAAAGACGTTAAAATACCCCTAAAAGGGTTACTGGACAATTGAGGTCAGAACGGAACAACCAATGGTCCAAATTCACGATGATAATGATAATGACAATGATGATGAGAAGGTAACATTATTTCGTGTGTTATTTGTATTTGGACGCTGCATCAAAGAAATGAAATTCGACCTGTTGGAACAAGTTAGGACTTGCACAGTATCACGTAATCAGTATAAAATATTCGAATCTACTCTCATTCAAAACGGCTGGTATATTGACATTTTTAATATTGTACAGTGAGCCAAGGACGAAATAATTTGAGTTTATTGATACGTTAAAAATATAATGAATTACGTAAGGTCATCCATTACATTTCAGCGAAATAAAAAATTACTAAGAATGGGAGAAACTGATGACACGTAAAGATACTTTTAGATTAATGTACAATATGCGTTACGAATGTTTACGATGATATGACAAAGATGGTGATACCAATTTTGCGAACTGAAATTTGAAGTCATAATAAAATGCGAATTAAGGGAAATTTGAGAAAAGTAGAGTGAAAAGAGAAGAAAGGAAGAAAGAAAAGAAGAAAGAAAATAGGAAGGGAGAAGGAGGGGAAGTGTAAAGACTCTAGCAAGGAAAAAGAAAATTAACAGAGAGACGTAGATTAATAGCACAGTCTAGTATATACAGTCACGAAGCTCAATACGTAGTAAATATGCATCTACAGATAGTTGCTAACCACTAGGATCGCTACTATCGCCTCATTACAGACAATGAGAAATAGTACCTGCACAGTTTATTGTTCCTAGCACCCTCACAAACTAAAACTTCGTGACTGTTTATACTAGAGTGTGGTAATAGTAAGAGGATGAGGGAGGAGAAAGAAGACTAAGAGGAATGATAAAGGAAGAGAACAAAGGAGGTGAAAGAAGAGGGAACATAAAGAAAAGAAATCCAGTAATTAAAATTGTTCTTCAACGAGCATTACACTGGGGAACAAAATTTTTGTTGTATTCATACCAACACTTGTTCCAATCTAATTTGAGTGTTCTGATTTCAAGTATGAAGTTAGGTTTTCTCTATAAGCTATAGTTTTTTTGTAATTCAACTATTTAATTTTTTACCCTAATGTTAGTTCTTCAAAATTAAATTCAATTATTTAAAGTTGGATCCCAACTTGGTTATCATCTTGGTGAAGATATGCTTCATGTATTCATAAAAACGTGTAGATACATACCTAACAATATTTATTTATTATTTATTTATTTAACCTGGTAGAGATAAGGCCATTAGGCCTTCTCTTCCCCTCTACCAGGGGATTACAACTACAATATTAAGAATACAATTACAATTACAATTAATATTAAATTTACAAATACAATAAAAATCAAAGTACTAAAAGATTAACTGATTAATAGAAGCTAGACAGTTCATTGTAAAAATTAAGAAGAGAGAAGCATTTCTTTTATTGATTAAGTAAAAATTAAACCTACTCTACGCAGAAAGAAAACACTTAATAAGCTTGCTTTTGAACGCTACTAAATTCCGACAGTCTCTGATGTCACTGGGTAGGGTATTCCACAAGCGCGAGAGCGAGATTGTGTATGATGATGAATACGATGATGTCTTATGTGTTGGTATGGCTAGTATGCGGCTATTTTGCGTGCGTGTGAAGAGATTATGATATGATGACAGGTAACTGAAACGGGAGGCAAGGTAGGTAGGTGTAGAGGTGTGAAGGACTTGGAAAAGGAGAACAAGAGAATGAAAATTTCTACTTTCGTTAAGCCCTAACCAGTTTAGAGTTTGGAAGGATGGGGTAATGTGGTCAGCGCGACGGACATCGCAGACGAAGCGAACACAAGAATTATGAACACGTTGTAATTTTGCGACTGGTTGACATTGAGGTCAGTCAGTAGAAAATCACAATAATCGAAGTGGGGCATTACTAGTGTTTCCACTAGTATTTTCTTGAGTGATAACGGAAGGAATTTTCGAATGCTGTTTAAGGAATGTAGTATGGAAAGCACTTTTTTGGTAGTATAGGTTACTTGGTTATTCCAGTTTAAATGCGTATCAAAGTAAACTCCAAGGTTTTTAACACAGGAAGCAAAAGGGATTATTGTGTCGTTTAACTTGACTGGAAGAGCAGGAGTAATATTGCATAATAGACGTTGATGTCCCACTAGGATTGCTTGTAAGTTTCTTGCATTGAGAGTCAAACCAAACTTCCTGGCCCATGCAGATATAGATTCAAAGTCCTCATTAAGATTTTGCATTGCGATTTGAAAATATGTCAAAATAAAACAACTTGTCTGGTGTATTACACATATGTTTAATATAGGTATAAATTCCAAGCTTTTGCCTTGAAAATATCACGTATGTCTACATATAGACGGCAGCTAATGCAAGGAAATTTATATGGACGGTATGAGAAGTTCAAATAAGGATTTCTTTAGGCAAGAATTTGCGCTTGTAGCTCTTTCGTTTGTGGACTTGCTCAGAGAAATCTCGTTATATTCCAGCAGTAGTCTGCCATCATATTCTTGTTCTATCGCTCTTGAAATGCTCTTCCATCGTATTGAGGTCTTGATGAAAACGCTT
This sequence comes from Periplaneta americana, assembly GCA_025594305.2. Classification (NCBI taxonomy): domain Eukaryota; kingdom Metazoa; phylum Arthropoda; class Insecta; order Blattodea; family Blattidae; genus Periplaneta; species Periplaneta americana. The sequence continues at coordinate 19,266,573 of JAJSOF020000005.1, forward strand.
TCCCTGTCCATCACTAACAGCCCCAAGGGTCTCGGGAATTTCTCAAGGTGACTCTTCAGAAAATGAATCTTTACACTCATGTTGTATCCAAGATCGTTGAACTATAACCACATAGCTGTCCAATACAAGAATTTTTTTACAGCTGCCACGAAAGACAGCCATATTGCATTCTCCTTGTTATTCATGTTCCTGGAAAATGTTTCGTTACGTACAAAAACACGAATTTGAAGACCATCTTTGTCTTGGTCGCCAAATGGAACTTCAAGATAGGTTTTATAGCATGTCTAACAAGCGTTGTTATATTGCGCCTTTGACGAGGAAGTGTGAACCAGCCATACACATAACAGAAGGCTTATTTACAAATTTATATCTCATTAAGAAAGCCATGATCCCATTTTGAAAATAAGAAAAATATGTATTTTATTAATCAGAACATTTTTTACATAACAAACTGTAAATAGAAAGAAAGTGATGTTTGTAAAACATTGTTAGTGTTTGTTTAGGTTACATTTAAGCGCCATTGTACACCCATCCTGTGTAAATACAAATGGGTTTCTTTTTCTACAAAATTCCAAAGTTTCAAATTGCATGATAACTACAACATACACAGAAAATTTGAAATCAGCGATGAAAAAATACATAGAAACAGTTGAAAAATCTCATGCGATAGAAAATGAGAAAAAAAACCTTGTGCCCAATGTTATATTCACGCACACTCCTATCGTATACAAATGGCATTGTATAATGTTACGCTTACAGTAAAAAGTACGCAGGTTTTTTCAGGAAGTTCAGTGGCTATAATTATATAATTATTGGATCTTAATTAGTTTTATACTCTTGTGAATGCAAGAATAATTTTACCCTTTAGGGACGAATAATATCCTTTCTCTCGTCATAATATTTTTATCTATTATATAATTTTGAAATCGGTATAGATCATATAGGCTTGCAGTAGAGTTTTTGTAAAATAAATACATTATCCAACAAGTGAAAGCTTAAAATTGCAAAATATAATTCTAAGAATTTCATTTTTCGTAGGGAAAAATTCATCTTGGTAATAAAATTTACAATAAAAGAAACTTCCAGAACAAGTTTCACGTTTTAAGTATTTAGGTTATCATTTCAGCTATGAACTGGAGAAAATATATCACCAAAACTGAATAGGTTCAATTATGCAATGAATGCTGATAATCACACTTAGCCCCTTCTTTTTTAAAACACACCGGAATTGAAGTACATAAAATATTGGTCAAACCATTTCTTACGTATGGTAGTGAAGCTTTGACCATATTTTATAAATACACCGTGTTCCGCTTATAAGTATAATAAAAGAAATAGTTATAATTTCATAACAATGCATGCAAATGGGTTAAGATTGGTACCATTGTAAAGAGGAAATTGGGAAGTTTTAATCCATTGTTGTTACTTATTTTTAGAAGACTCACGCATGCGCAGATCATTAAATAAGAGAATTCGTATCGTATCTTTAGTCAGTCAGCATGTGGACGCCACAGCAGAAAGCCTTTTGTGTGCTGTCATTAGCAGAACATAGATCCATAATTCGTGTACAGCGCTTGTTTCGCCGTCAGTACAATCTTTCAATAATGAAATGGGATAGGCAGCTCAGAGAAACAGGAAGTTTGTTGTCTAATGCAGGTAAACATTCCAAGCGTAAAGTGTCTGACGAAAATGTCGAACGCATTCGCGAGGCATTTCAGAGAAGCCCGCGGAAATCCATTCGACAGGCTAGTGTGCAGTTGAACATCCCACCAACAAAGTGCATACAGTGCTCCATAAAAGATTGCGTTTTACAAGCTGCAACTTCATCAGATGATTACGCCGAATGATAAACTGGAACGAAAACGCTTTGCAGAAACAATGTTGGATAAAGTGGACGATGACGACACATTTCTAACTCGAGTCTGTTTCTCAGATGAGGCAACCTTCACGTCAGTGGAAAGTAAACCGACACAATTGTCGCATCTGGGGTCGGAAAATCCAAGTGTCGTAATTGAACACCAACGGGATTCCCTAAATGGAATGTTTGGTGTGGGATCATGCGTGACAGAATCATTGGTCCCTATTTCTTTGCTGAAAAGACAGTCACTGCAAACATGTACCTGGATATGTTGCAACTGTATGCTGTGCCACAACTCCCAGATGGAGCAATTTTCCAGCAAGATGGGGCTCCACCACACTTTGCCAACATGGTTCGCACATTCTTAGACGAACAATTCCCTGCAAGATGGATCGGAAGATGATCACCGTACATCACATGGCCTGCCAGATCACCAGATCTAACACCACCTGATTTTTTCCTGTGGGGGTTTGTTAAGGACCAGGTCTACAGGACGCCAGTACGTGATTTGGCAGACTTACAAGAAAGAATTTATGCTGCTGTCAACAATGTTACACCACAGATGCTTCATAACACTTGGGTCGAGGTTGAATACCGGTTGGATATTTCCCGTGCCACCAATGGAAGCCATGTTGAGGTTTATGGAACATAAGGTAACAAAAATTCCCAGTTTTCATTCTTTGTAGCAGTTGGTTTCAACTATATACTTGTATTAATTCAGAAGTTATAGCTATTTCTTTTGTTATACTTATAAGCGGAACACTCTGTATAATGAACACGGAATCACTGTCAATGAAATTAAGTTCTTTTTAAGGAAAAAATTAGATAAAATGGAAAATACTGACATTTTAGAACAACTAAAAATTAATCCAATTATTTTAGAAAACATTCAAAACTATAGAACCAATTAGAAATCTATTGTCCTTAGAATGAATTCCTGCCGCTTGCCAAATGCTAAGCTATTATCCACGAGGAAAATTATCTTTGGATCGTCCGCTAGAACAGTAAAATGAGACAGTAACAGTCCATTTCGTCTAATGCGTTAAAGGAAGAAAAATTTCTTGGAATTAAAAAGAAGGCTTTAATGTATATACTGAAACATAAACAAATAAAAGAAGAATTTATATCTTATTCCTCATTTAATTATGATCAATTCTACAAGTGTAGCAATAAATTTGAGACAACAATAATTCGATGAGATGGTTTTTCTTCAGTGATTCAACAAGATTATGGATTGTGCAAATCAAGATTTCAATAACTCCTTGTAAAGTTGATTTGAGATGGACCTTTTACGTTAAACCAAAGGTTCTTCAGTGATTCAATTATTCAAGATTATGGATTAATTTTCCTAGCGAACTTCATCTCTCATATGAGTTTCAGTCCAGTCTTGCTAATATCACTCATCACATCTTTTCATTGTCTATCATTAAGGGGAGGCAGAGGTGAAATTTTCGAACAAAACTGAAGAAAAATGAAAATTTGGTTTTTTCCATTTTTATTATCTTTATTTTCATATTCCGATGTTAGTTTTTGATTTTGTGCCCATGAAATTAAAACCAAGTTAATGTATTACTATATTATTCCCATAATAAACTAATACTTTATTGATTATTTATATACCTTCTCTGAACATATAAATAAAAAGAAATATTGAAAATTTCTTACAATATGGTAATGGAGCATTTTTATCAAAAGATATAAAGTTTTATAAAATTATTAATATTTACAGAACTATTGTACTTAGAAAGTTGAAACTTGGTATGTCCATTACTAATAACATACTTAGCATCCATGAACAGTTTCAAACAAATCGGATAAATTTTGTGGATTTTGAAATATTCACCTCTGCCTCCCCTTAAGTAAATAAGAAATTCAGACATGTCTTACGAGTTTAAAACGTTCTCAGTTTCTTTAAATGGTAAGAAACCTTGACAAAATCACAAAGAGAGAAGACTGAGAAATAACTATGGGGTATTATGATTTTAGATTTGAAATACATCGATATTACAATTATTATTCATAAAACATGATCTTAATCGCACTTTGGTGCATTATTTGATGCTAGGTACTATAAAAACACGTGATTACGCAGATATATTCTGTGTGCTATAAAACATAGAAAGAGAAAAGGTTTAAAACTTAACTCACAAATATAATTTCACGGAAGAAAATCCTTATTACAAATCATAATTTTTAACACTATAGTCATCTACTTCAAGCATTTGGCCCTTTAAACCATTCCATCGTCTCTCACGTGAGGATTGTAAATCAATACCAGACAGTAATAAGCAATCAAATTCCTTGCCAAGTGCTCATGTACTCAACACGACGGAAGGTCACTGTTCAAGATAAGAGACATGCCCAGCTTCTATGTGAGGGAGATAAATCTTCATGTCACCAAAGAATTGAAGCTGTGAGATCAATAACCATTCAAGTCCATTTACACTAGTTTCGAGAGAAATGCAAAAAAAACATCTTTTTTTTATTTCTTACCTAATTATTATTTTTTACATGTAATATTTCTGGTTATTTTAGAGATCAAGACAAAGAAGTATACCAACTTTTAAAGTCGTAACACTTGTGGAAATATTCAAAATTTAATTTTAAATTTGCAAAAAATGAATAACCAGAAGTGAACTGGAATAGTTATTGATCTCACCGATTCAATTGTATAACTCTTGACTTTTTTCACATCTCAAAGCTTCAATGCTAATGTAGTAGGTTATTTTACGACGCTTTATCAACATCTTTGGTTTTCTAGCGTCTGAATGAGATGAAGGTGATAATGCCGGTGAAATCAGTCCGGGGTCCAGCACCGAAAGTTACCCAGCATTTGCTCATATTGGGTTGAGGGAAAACACCGGAAAAACCTCAACCAGGTAACTTGCCCCGACCGGGAATCGAACCCGGGCCATGCTAATGTAAAATCTATGGAATACAATAAATGAAATGTATCTGGTTCCACTGGAATTTAGCTGCAAACGCTATCACTTGAGTTACAGCGGAGAAAGTATATTTTCAAAAATATTTGTATCTTTTCCAATGTGATCAAAACCAGTCAAGAAAATGTAACTGTACTACATCGCTAAAGTAATCTTTCAATAATGGGTAAAATACTCCATCAGATATTTGCAATATATGTTGGCATCATACATAAAATTATTAAAACCAATGAACACAATTAATTGTACTACGTAAACGAAATACGTATTACATTAGAAATTTCAATATTGAATAACTTCTGTAATTGAAAATCTCGTTAAATATAAGAACAATTATAATGTTTAAAATATTTATTATAATCAAATATAAAATATTGTGACATTTATAATAAAATAGATTCATTTATTCATATTTTTGGAACTTAGACACGTCGATTTATGAGTAACAAATGACTGCTAATGAAGGTTTGCTTTAATTAACCGAACATGCAAATTCTACAACGTTGAGTCTCCTCCTTACCTCGTCATGTAGATCATCCAGCACTGATCCAGTTACAATACCCAGTTCCTCCCAGTTCTGCCCAAGATACGGTTTTCTACGTCATCCTTTCCATCCCCGGAATCGTCTTCTTCGCCAGCTCCCGTTTTCCCTCCTTTTCCATCTGCGTCAGATCCGCTGTACGATTCGCCGGATTCTTGCTTGGGATGTCCGTCCTCCACCTGATCCAACGATTGTTCCTGGCTCTCTGACGACGTCTGAGAATTCTGACCCTTCTGTCGTTTCCGATACACAGTTCCACGTCTTTTATGGTCCTTTGGTTTGTTTCTCGCCGGTGTCACTGGCAGCGGAATATGACTAACGGAAGACATTTCTTCGGAAGGTTCATTAGGACCAACTTCTTCCATCACACTTGTTAATTTACTGTCTAGCTCTTCGTCTGGTCCTTCTTCTATCGTGAATGCTTCTTGGCCTTGTCTTGTCTCGTCTATTGACACTTGTCTTATCTCTTGAATAGCCCTACGCTTCAGACTATCGGTTGAATCTTGTCTCGATTCTTGCACAGACCCTCGTCTTCTACCCTCTGTTGAATCTTGTCTCGATTCTTGTATTGAACCTCTTCTCTCTATTGATTCCCGTCTAATATCTTGGATTGAGGCCCGTCTCGTACTTTCTAAGGAGTCTTGCCTGATTTCTTGCACGGAAGGTCTTCTTATTCCATCTAGAGAGTCTAGCCTCGCGTCATGTACAGAACCTCGTCTTTCACCCTCTAGTGAATCTTGTCTTATGCTCTGTATCGACGACCGTCTTTCAGTTGAGTCTTGTCTCAATTCCTGTATTGAATTTCGTCTTGAATCTTCAACAGAATCTTGTCTTCTCTCTATTATTGTGTCTTGTCTTCTAAATCCTATTGAATTCCTTCTCGATTCACTCAAATCTACATGTTCGGCGTCGTCCAGTGTATCTTGTCTCGTATACACTAACGAGTCGCGCCTAGATTCTTCTAAAGTATCATCATCCTTAGCGTAGGATATTGATTCCCTCCGTGAAGGTTCGTCCACTGAGTTTTCTTTAGTGTAAACAAGAGAATCACGCCTCGCTTCTTCCACTGACTCCTGCCTTGTATCTTCAATAACGTAGTGAACTTCCTCTTCACCAGCTGCTTCCGAGATAATTGCCTGAATAGCACTGCTCTCTGTGTCTTCCAGCACTACATCAGTAGCTTCTATATAGCCCGCACTAGCATCATCCTCATTTCCCAACTGCCCGATCTCCTCTTCCGGTTGTGGGGGGATGCTGTCTTCGCCGCCATCTTGTTGTTCGATAGTTGTCTGTCTCTCAACCCCTTCCTGCTGAGCGTTACCTTCCTCGCTATCCGGTGTGCGCATCATAACCATCTCTCCCCCAAATCTGACCCGACGCGGCGTCCTACGCGTGGGATTATCTGGCACGGCTACGTCATCGTCGTCATTGTAATCCTCGTCATCGGTTAAAACTTTCATAACAAAATTATTGTTGTAAACTCTGTATCCCTCATCGTCTGCAGCAGGCTCTTTTTCGTTGTTATCCACCTGACCCACATTTGATTCCTCGGGATAATACTCGTCTTGTGGAGATTTGTTCCCTTCTTCAAGAATTGTCATCATTATTGCAGCATCTTCGTTGAATTTTATCTCAGTTTCTAGTATTACTCGTCCGGAGTTCAGCATTTCCTCATCCATTGCGTCACCTTCTATCACAGTCACTGCTCCTTCAGTTTCCTCTGGATTTTCATACTGAGAAATAGCCCTTTCCTCTATCTCCACCTCAAGATGTTCCCCTCTGTCTTCATCCTCAGCGTACATTACTTCTACAGCTGGGCCTTCATTTATTTGCATTGTTTCTTCTGAATACGTTTCTACATAATTTTCATAACCACCTCTATTTTCTTCTTCGTCGTATATCTCAGTCTGGTGTCCGTACTCTTCGATATCGTTTCTCACGAAATTAATACCTTCATTTCCTTGATCAACATCATCCATCATTTCATCTTTAGGAGACGGAGAAGAATCTGCCACATTTTCACTGCTGCTAGACTTTTCATCTAAAATAATCAAGTTCTGGTTTTGATCTCTGAAAAGTGCGTCTTCGGGAGATATCGTTGACGAGGAAGCTGCTCTGTTGGATACATCACTCCAGTATCCGTGCCCACCGTCTGGATTACAACCTTCGAGCAATGCGTCGTTCCCAGGTTGTGAAACATGGAGATCGATACCAGAATCGTCAAGATTCATCGCCACGTCATAAACCTGGCACAGTATATCAAAGTCCTTCTTGCATTGTGGATGGAAACCTTCAAGAAAACGATCGAACCTAGCTTCACCCACCATGTGCCTGATCCTCACCAAGGTTTTGAGGGACTGCTCCTGATAAGTGTCTTGCACTAACTTTTTTGACAACGCACTGACTAAATGGATTAGACCTGTCTGAGAAATTAGAACGATTCCGTTTGTAGGAGTAAGAAGAGGGTTGACAAGGGAGGGTATGCTGAGGATTACACCCATGGCAATATTTCCTTTTGATGCACTGGTTGATGTCTGCTTTTCAAGACCCTCGACAACAATGTTTCGAAGCACAGTTTCAGGGTCGTTGGACTGAGTTAGATACACTCCTAAGGAATCTAAGGCTCCTTTTCTTACAGAAGGAGCTGAATGTCCTAGATTGTACGTTAGTTCCCTAAGTAGAACAGGCATCATGTATCTATCTAATTCACTTAGCTCTATCACAGGAATAAGATCGACGAGCACTCGTAGGGCATGACCCCTCACTTCCCATTCTAGATCACACAACCGGGCAGCTATCTCGGCAAACAAAACGTCTTTGTCTATTTCGGGCGGAATTCTTTGGTTTTTTATAACGTATTCCCATAGAGGCGTGAGTTGCAGAAGTTTACCGGAACTGTTAGGTCTCGTAGAGTTGATTTGAGAGCCTTGTATTTCAAAGGAACCGTCCCCTGTCGGTTGCAGAGTCTTCAAGCTCTCCATCTCTTCTTCTTCTTGCTGCCTGCGTTCACTTGGCGGTCGTTTCAATAAGTCTGTCCCATGGAAAAACTCACCGGAGATCAAGTGGATCTGCTTGTTTGACGGTCCGATTGTGTCTTCGTCTATGTGTAGCCAACGCCGAAAATGTCCCCCCGACACGCCAGGGGTACGGCTCCGCCAACACATTGGTCACCCGGGAACACAACGCACATCGTCCACCAGGCAGCTCTGAGCTGACGCGGCGCGGACGGTACAGCTGAACGAGCACATGGGAACTGGGTGACCTGACCCAGTGTGACCCGGTGTGGGCTGCCGGCAGACCACTGCGCGCCACAGTCGCGCAACCCCCACCCCTCGGAGAGCCGCCGCCTCCCCATTAATGAACATCGCTATCATCATCACCCAGCTCACGTACAACATTTGTTAGACGACGTCTGCGAAAGAAACTTAATCTGCTATCAAAGCCAGCAAATAGACTGCGTAACCAATTTCTTCTCGACTATAAACACCAGACCGAATAAGAAAATGTGTTTTATAAAAATAGATGCATTCATTGGATTAAAAATCATCTTAAACTTCAGTATATAGTGCACAATAATTAACAACAGCACTAAACGTTAAAAATATAATATTCAAATAAACTAACTTATACGCAATTTTATATAGTTCACTGTACAAGTTTAATTACAGAAATAGTTTCTTAAATATAAACGTGGTGAACAGTAAGTGAAGTCATTAATTTTAGAGGGTTATTCTTTGAGATATTTCAAACTAAAAGAGTTTAACATAATTTTGCTTGTTTTTGTTTCCTTTCCGAGATAAAAATTGTCTTATATTAAACATTTCATAGCGTGTTTAGGGAAAGTCATTGATTTAATTCCCAATATGGTAGTTAATTTAAGATAGCAGATTATTATATTAATAAATAATTGAAAAAAATCAGTTTTGTCCTTTAAATGTGCAGAAATTTGTTCCGAATAAATGTAATATTTTAAAATTTCTTTTCAGAACGAAAAGTTACATTTATTCAGATGAAATTTCTGGATTAAAGGGCAAAATTAAAATTCTTTCAATCATTCATTATCACAATACAGTGTTCTCTTAAATTGACTGAGCTTATTGGGAATTAAATAAATAGCTTTCCTAAAGAAAAGTTCAGGATGGAGAACAATCGCACACCCAAAGCTCTACTAGATGCATTACCGGTAGGAAGAAGGAAAGTCGGACGACCTAAATTGAGATGGCTGGATGACGTTCAGGCTGACCTAACGAAAGCTGGAATTAGAAGATGGAGAACACGAGCATTAGACAGGAGTGATTGGTCGGATGTTCTGAGGGAGGCTAAGGCTAAACTACAAGGACCGTAATGCCAATGATGATGATGAAAGAAAAGTTACATTTGTTCTGATCAATTTCTGCACATTTAAAGGACAAAACTAAAATTTCATTCAATCATGTATTGTCATAATACAGTTTTCTCTTAAATTGACTGAGTATATTGGGAATTAATTCAATAGCTTTTCAGAACGAAAAGTTACATTTGTTTTGATCAATTTCTGCACATTTAAAGGACAAAACTAAAATTTCATTCAATCATGTATTGTCATAATACAGTTTTCTCTTAAATTGACTGAGTACATTGGGAATTAATTCAATAGCTTTTCAGAACGAAAAGTTACATTTGTTTTGATCAATTTCTGCACATTTAAAGGACAAAACTAAAATTTCATTCAATCATGTATTGTCATAATACAGTTTTCTCTTAAATTGACTGAGTACATTGGGAATTAATTCAATAGCTTTTCAGAACGAAAAGTTACATTTGTTTTGTCAATTTCTGCACATTTAAAGGACAAAACTAAAATTTCATTCAATCGTGTATTATCATAATACAGTGTTCTCTTAAATTGACTGAGTATATTGGGAATTAATTCAATAGCTTTTCAGAACGAAAAGTTACATTTGTTTTGATCAATTTCTGCACATTTAAAGGACAAAACTAAAATTTCATTCAATCGTGTATTATCATAATACAGTGTTCTCTTAAATTGACTGAGTATATTGGGAATTAAATCAATAGCTTTTCAGAACGAAAAGTTACATTTGTTTTGATCAATTTCTGCACATTTAAAGGACAAAACTAAAATTCATTCAATCATGTATTATCATAATACAGTGTTCTCTTAAATTGACTGAACATATGGGAATTAAATCAATGACTTTTCCAAAACACGATATGAAATATTTCATATACAACAGTTTTTATCTCTGAAAGGAAGCTAAACCTAGCAAAATTGTATTAAACTTTCTTGTTTGAAATATCGAATGAATGAATGAATGAATGAATGAATGAATGAATGAATGAATGAATGAATGAATGAATGAATGAATGAATGAATGAATGAAAGAATGAAAGCATGAATGAATGAAAGAATGAAAGCATGAATGAAAGAATGAAAATGAATGAATAAATAAATAAAAGTAAATAAATAAATAAATAAATAAATAAATAAATAAATAAATAAATAAATAAATAAAAAACCCTTGAAATTCATGACTTTACTTATGATTCATCCTGTATAAATGTAAGTTTAACTTTCTCAGGTTTAATACCATACTATGTCTCTTAATACAGACGTGGACAAATTATTAGACTAAAACTTTTTCTTCGAAACATAATATAATTTGTCATATCAACTATCAGTATTATTCACAGAGTCCCTATTGTTGTAAATATGATTGTTTACATCTTCTGGTATATTTTTCCAATGGTTAAGTATATTTTTTCTGGCTATGTTGGTACTACTGGTGTTTTAATTATATACTGCAGAAGATATTTTCCCATGGCCTGCAAGAAGACCGGACATGAACGAAATTGAAAATCTGTGATCTATACTGAAGAAGAAAGTGAACAAAACGAGGTTTACAACAAAACATAGACTCATTTAAGCACTGTCTGATATCTGGCTAAATGATGCTGATATTCAAAGAAAGTGTCAAACTTTGGTTTCCGGCATCCCTGAAAAATCAACGTGTTAATAAAGAATAAGGGAATGTTCACAAAATATTAGTAACCTCAAGACTCAATTTTCTGTTCATTATTTCTGTGCAAAATACATTTTTGTTCATTATTTCTGCCGATAAACACAGCTTCGTTGCACATATAATTAATTTAGTCTAATAATTTGTCCACGTCTGTACAATAACAACGCTATTCATTATTATTGAAAACAGTGTCTTATTATGATGACGTCATCTTCTGTAGTCTCGCAGTTATTATGCTAGTCGTTGGACACAAGATTCACTGGTTCAAACCCGACCGAAAGTGATGGATTTTAATGAACGATAAAATTCTTTAGCATGACTTTCTCTTGGAGACAACTAAGAATGTGAGTCCCATATCATAGATTTATGGCATATAAAGGAGCCTTGTTACAGATGTAAGGCTCCAAGCAAACATATTGGGCTATTTGTCGCCAATGTCGAATTTCGACTCTGATAATCCCTGCAGCATAATTATTTACAATACTACCACTACTGCTTGCACTACTAGTTCTCTAATGCATTAGTACTCATATTTGTGCGAAGATTCTTTCAATTATCCCGGATCAAATAGAATCAATATAAAATGAAGATAATTGTGATGCTGAATACTACGTACAATGGTAAGCGTTAACATTATTTTCATATCTTATATACCTAACATATCTTCAAACGTCATTAGTTATAATTACATGTGAATTGTTAAAATCAGTGAAGTCAACACCTGTGGAGTAACGGTCAGCGCGTCTGGCCGCGAAACCAGGTGGCCCGGGTTCGAATCCCGGTCGGTGCAACTTACCTGGTTGAGGTTTTTTCCGGGGTTTTCCCTCAACCCAATACGAGCAAATGCTGGGTAACTTTCGGTGGTGGACCCCGGACTCATTTCACTGGCATTACCACTTTCATTTCATTCAGACGTTAAATAACCTAGATGTTGATACAGCGTCGTAAAATAACCCAATAAAATAAAATAAAAAATCAGTGAAGTAAAGAAATATCGTTTTGAAAATCTGCAATTATATCTGAATATTAATACAGAATGATAATCACAGAAATGCTTACGTTAATAAGCACATATATTTTTGTCTTTAGAGTGGATGCATTGATAATATTAATATCAGCCATTTTAGTATTTATGAACATATCTATTCTGTATAACTAAAAATGCTGAAGTAGTGATTGCAGCTAATTGTTTTCACTGCAAATATATCTCGATATAATAATGCGGCGTGTAACGTAGGTTCTCTGGCAGCCATGATTCATGCTGTAGCAGGACGTTAAGGATTTAACTGCGAGAGTATGCTATGTTAATTTAACAGTGGGTTTAACATGATGTTAGCACTAACAACAGTTGATGAAACATCTCTTCTGTTAAGTTTACTGTTAAACTGCCTTAACAACATGTTAAATATTTAACAAAGTTTGGTGAAACTGGGCCATATCCTATTATACTATTATGTTCAGAAAATAATTTTTGTGGTTAAAACAAAGTAAATCTTATACTTTAATTTACTCTAACTTCATTTGTGTGCGGTAGCGTCACTGTTACGGTGCGCTGCAAGCCAGAAGGTCGCGGGTTAGATTGCCGATGAAGTTATGGATTTTCTCCATTGATTTAATCTTTATGGCTATACTACAGCCCTGGAGTTCAATCAACCCCTAACAGAAATGAGTACCAGGGGTTTTTCCTTTAGGATAGAAGCGTCGTCCCTACCGCTACTAATATCGATTGTCTGTGAAGGCGAAAGCCTTAACTTCTTGATATTCTGTGAAGCTCCATGGACTCTAATAGGAATCTTTATTTTTTACTTTAAGAAAATCTATAAATAAATATTAAGTAGTATTCTTGCCAGGTAGTTTTGCATCAAAATGATGCATAAACAAGAAATTCTGTTATTCGTGATTGTCTAGTTTGGTTTGGCTTGACTTTCCGAGGATACATGCACTTAGACAATCACAGGCCCATTGTGTTCTATATGCGATGATCATCCAAGTCAGACGGCGACCTGGAGGGCAATCGTGAATTATATGCTAGCAGCAAGCCATCCCGCTTCAGCCCTGTCGGAGCCAGGTCCCATTTCCAGGTGAGTACCTGATAAACCCCAGGGACCGGTGCTCGAAGCTTTAAAATTTGAAGGGTCCACGGAAACAACATCCTAAGTCACTTTTCTTGCATTTTACATAGGAGAATTTCTTAACTTTAATACACTGATAAGACAACATTAGTTTACACCTGGTTTAGTTTAAGTTACTATATTAGAACGTACGCTATTTGCCATTCTGATTTACTAGAAAGGTTGGGATCCGTACAGAAAAAACCAAATCGATTCTATAGAAAAGGTCCAACGCAGGGCAGCAAAATATGTCAAAATGGGGAAGGGACATGGTGAGGAAAAAATAGTAAAATATTTAGGGTGGGAACTTCTCAAATCAAGGCGACGAAAAACCAGACTCACGGCATTGTTTAAGGCACAAATGGGACACAAAGCATGGACCGATATCAATGCTAGATTAGCAACACCATTATACTTAGGAAGGGCTAATCATATTAGGAAGTTTAAATGTAGAAAACAAAGAACGGACGTGGCAAAATTTTCCTTTGTTAACCGCACAATAGTAGACTGGAACAGCTTACCTGCGGCAATCTTTCAGGGTGGTCCTCTTAAATTCAATACATTTAAGGAAAGGTTGAGAAAATTAGACTGAAAATGTAATTGGAGGTGCAGTGTAATTATTTAAGTTGTGTTATGTAACTAATTGAGTTGATTGATATGTAGTTAATTAAGATGATCTGTATTTTAGTTGATATGTAAATAAATTAAGGTGATATGTAATTAATTAAGATGATATGTAATTAAGTTGCTAAGTAATTAAATTAAGATGATATGTAATTAATTAAGATGCTATATAATTAAGTTGGTATGTAATTAATTAAGGTGATATGTAATTATTTAAATTGGTAATAGTTGGGTGAAATAGAAGTACTTATAAGTTAGATTTACTTTCGCTTATCGTAGGCGTTATTATAGATTAGTTTTCATTTATAGTCCTAGGTTTATTGCATCTACTATTTATAGATTTAGGTTTATTTTATTTTAATTCATTACGTTTATTTTATTTTATTTCACGTAATTGTAATTATTGTATATTATATATCACTGCCACCGGGTGTATACCCAATTGTAGTGTTAATACATACATACATACATACATACATACATACATACATACATACATACATACATACATACATACATACATACATACATACATACATAGTGAGAATCTCGTGAGAGTAGTTCCTAAAAGGCAATTTGGCCGTCTGTTCAATGTTGCCAACTAATGCCAGATATCACCCAAGGATGTTAAAATCACAATGTCATGTGTAATAATAATAATAATAATAATAATAATAATAATAATAATAATAATAATAATAACAACAATAATACTTACTTACAAATGGCTTTTAAGGAACCCACAGGTTCATTGCTGCCCTCACATAAGCCCACCATTGATCCCTATCCTGAGCAAGATTAATCCAGTCTCTGTCATCACATCCCACTTCCCTCAAATCCATTTTAATATTATATTCCCATCTACGTCTCGGCCTCCCCAAAGGTCTTTTTTCCTCCGGCCTCCCAACTAACACTCTATATGCATTTCTGGATTCGCCCGTATGTGCTACATGCCCTGCCCATCTCAAACGTCTGGATTTAATGTTCCTAATTATGTGAGATGAAGAATACAATGCGTGCAGTTCTGCGTTGTGTATCTTTCTCCATTCTCCTATAACTTCATCCCTCTTAGCCCCAAATATTTTCCTAAGAACCTTATTCTTAAACACCCTTAATCTCTGTTCCTCTGTCAAAGTAAGAGTCCAAGTCTCACAACTATACAGAACAACCGGTAATATAACTGTTTTATAAATTCTAACGTTCAGATTTTTTGACAGCAGACTAGATGACAAAAGCTTCTCAACAACCGAATAATAACAGGCAGGCATTTCCAATATTTATTTTGCGTTTAATAATAATAATAATAATAATAATAATAATAATAATAATAATAATAATAATAAATAATAATAATAATAATAATAATAATAATAATAATAATAATAATAATAATAATAATAAAGAAAGAAAAGAAGCACAAAAGCGAAAGGAATGAAGCAAGGATGTTGACATGGATCAGTGCAGGTTATTCACATTCCCTCACCAAGAAGACGCGAACAAAGCAGAACTGTGGAGCTATTTCTCAAATAACAAGGTGCGAGGTGATTTCCAATTTGCAAAACAGCAGCAAAAGGCACAGCTTGGTACGGGCAGACCGGGAAGATTGATCAATATCGAAATCAATATCGTTTAATAATGAGATTAGGGAGTGCCCAATCTGTGGTGCCAGAAGAATTGTGTCCGCTGATGTAACACTGTAGCATGCAGGTAGATTATAGAAGCACGCCACCCCTAGGCATTAGCAACCCGCATTCCCATGTCGAATTATCATTGTGATGACACGCGTTTCACTGCCTGAGTATTTCTTTGTAATACAGTAACGAGTCTTTCTTTATATTCTACTATTTCAAAAAGTCTTCCGAGGTAGCTTTTGTTCTCATGTGCTACAAAACGTGACTGGAAGTAATTGGCTGCTACTATTCATTAATAATTTACGAGAAGATTCTGAAATTCATCTTTCTTCGGAGCAAAAGACGCCTAGAAATCTTGCTTCCACAACACAGCAGTGCCAGAGAAGTTGCCGATACAGCTCGGCGAACTACAATCGCAGATTCAAATAAATATAATATGCGTTACAAGAGCGGTATGTTGAAGTTTTCATGTTCGAGGAAAAGTTTGAAAAAGCGAAACGTAGTTGAGCTTTTTAATTTCCGAGAATTGAAAGAAAACATACCGCTCGTGTATCGTACATTATTTTCTGCGAAGATCGTTTATTACATACCTGAAAGAGGAATTTCTAATTAGTTGCAATGAAATATCCATCTTGGTTTCTGTTCAATGACGGCAAGTTTGCAAAACAAAAATATCTATCTTCAACATTGTTGCTTTAAAATGTTTTCTGTGTTTACTATACTCCAGCAGGCCGTGATATACGTCTGTCTTTTTTTCCCCCAGTCTATGATGAGTCTGGAATCTTGTTGATTTTTTCACTTACTTACTTACAAATGGCTTTTAAGGAAACCGAAGGTTCATTGCCGCCCTCACATAAGCCCGCCAGCGGTCCCTATCCTGTGCAAGATTAATCCAGTCTCTATCATCATACCCCACCTCCCTCAAATCCATTTTAATATTATCCTCCCATCTACGTCTCGGCCTCCCTAAAGGTCTTTTTCCCTCCGGTCTCCCAATTAACACTCTATATGCATTTCTGGATTCGCCCATACGTGCTACATGCCCTGCCCATCTCAAACGTCTGGATTTAATGTTCCTAATTATGTCAGGTGAAGAATACAATGCGTGCAGTTCTGTGTTGTGTAACTTTCTCCATTCTCCTGTAACTTCATCCCGCTTAGCCCCAAATATTTTCCTAAGCACCTTATTCTCAAACACTCTTAACCTATGTTCCTCTCTCAAGTGAGAGTCCAAGTTTCACAACCATACAGAAAAACCGGTAATATGACTGTTTTATAAATTCTAACTTTCAGATTTTTGGACAGCAGACTGGATGATAAGAGCTTCTCAACCGAATAATAACACGCATTTCCCATATTTATTCTGCGTTTAATTTCCTCCCGAGTGTCATTTATATTGTTACTGTTGCTCCAAGATATTTGAATTTTTCCACCTCTTCGAAGGATAAATCTCCAATTTTTATATTTCCATTTCGTACAATATTCTGGTCACGAAACATAATCATATATTGTTGATTTTTTCACGGCTTCCTTAATGTTACTTGCATCACGAATGCAGTAACTTTAGTGGAGTTGTAGAGTTTACTTAATTTTTGCAAATATTTAAAAACAATAATTAACAGTGCAATTTAGGTGAAATTGCAGTGGTAAGTTTCCAATTTATAATTATTACTATATTGAACGTCTCTTAAAAATAATATGTTAAAAGCCTAAACCAGTAAAATCAATATGTCAGCTAAGCGGTAAGAAGAGGGAAATTGTTATGTGTGTTAGGTTGGGAATACAGAATGTGGAATTTTAGACTTTCCGCGGATTGGTTTTGTGCGGAAACCAAGCAAATACGCACGACCTCGCACAAATGTAATCTCCCGGCCTTATGCCATCATTCAAATTTTTAATTCTCAGGAGTAATTATTACAATAAACTATATAGTATGAGCACAATTTGACATAGTTATTGTGAGAGGAAATTTAAATGATTTGCTTTCTTAATTACCAACATAAAAATTAGCAGACATCATCATCAAAGATACGAGAGATGCATTTGCACTGCTACAGACAATAGGCGAAAAATACCGAGAGAAGGATAAAGTATTTATAGTATTTGTGGACCTAGAAAAGGCTTTTGACAGAGTGGATTGAAACAAACTGACGGGGATCCTAAAGAAAATTGGCGTGGATTGGAAAGAGAGAAGACTGTTCAGTGATCTTTATATGAAACAACGAGCCAAAGTCAGAATAGGAGAAGAAATGTCAGAAAGAAGTGAAATTTTGAGAGGAGTACGTCAAGGATGTCCTTTATCATCTGCGCTATTCAACATCTACTTGGAGGATTTAATAATTAACCGTTTTCAGATCATGGGAGGAGCGATAGTAGGAGGAAGAAGAATAAAGTGCATAAGATTTGCTGATGATATGGCGTTAACAGAAGAGGAAATGATACTAAAGGATATGCTACTGGAGCTAAATGACAGCTGTGAACAGTATGAGATGAAGATAAATGCAAATAAGACGAAGATCATGGCCATAGGAAGAAAAATACAGAAGACAAACTTGCGAATTCTAAATGAGGCAGTAGAGCAAGTAGACAGCTTCAAATACACTATCTACCAAAAAGTAATTGGGCACTATTTTTGCCCCTTTATAACCTCGTGATACCACCTCTTGTTACTATAACAGCAGCCACCCTGTCAGGCATGCTCTCCACTAGTTTGTGTAGGATATCCACTGGAATGCGTCGCCATTCCTCTTGCAACATGGCACTCAGTTGGACAATGGAAGTTGGCCTCATCTCCCGAGACCTCAATCGCCGGTCCAATTCGGTCCATAGGTGTTCAATGGGATTGAGATCAGGACTTTGTGCAGACCAGTCCAACGGTGAACATTATTGTCTGCATACCACTGCATAGTAGCCGCCGAAACATGGGGCCAACTTCCATTGTCCAACTGAGTGCCATGTTGTAAGAGGAATGGCGACGCATTCCAGTGGATATCCTACACAAACTAGTGGATAGCATGCCTGACAGGGTGGCTGCTGTTATAGCAACAAGAGGTGGTACCACGAGGTTCTAAAGGGGCGAAAACAGTGCCCAATTACTTTTTGGTAGATAGTGTACTTTGGGTGTACTACAAGCAGTAACAAGAGCTGCTGTCAGGAAATTAAGAGGATGATAGCAATGCCCAAGGAAACTTTTAATATAAAAAGAAGCATCTTCTGCGGACCTCTGGAAAAAGAAACTAAGGAAGAGATTGCTGAAGTGCTTTGTATGGAGTGTGGCATTGTATGGAGCAGAAACATGGATATTACGACGAAGTGAAGGGAAGCGAATAGAAGCATTTGAAATGTGGATATGGAGAAGAATAGAACGTGTGAAGTGGACAGACAGACAGAAAAAGAACTAAAGTTGTGTTGGAAAGAGTGGGTGAAGAAACAATGATGCTGAAACTGATCAGGAAGAGAAAAAGGAATTGGTTGGGTCACTGGCTGAAAAGAAACTGCCTACTGAAGGATGTACTGGAAGGAATGGTGAACGGGAGAAGAGTTCGGGGCAGAAGAAGGTATCAGATAATAGGCGACATCAAGATATATGGATCATATGAGGAGACAAAGAGGAAAGCAGAAAAAGGAAAACTGGAGAAAGCTGGGTTTGCAGTGAAAGACCTGCCCTTGGGCAGAACAGTAGGCTATAAATCATACCTGCACAATCAACGCTCAACGACATCGCGCGATCCTTCGGAGCAGGAGAGCCGTGTTTACCGCTCGCCGAAACAGAGAGGAGATACGTCAGAATGACATAGATTTTTGCTATAGGTAGAGGAGAGGGAAACGACCACTGAGTTATCTAGTGGAGGCAGTGTTAGGCCTATTCTCAGTAACTGTTTCCGTTGTCTTACCTACTGCTACAGTACAGTATGGAGTCGAATTAAAAGACGGAACATAACATTTAACATTTAACGATTTACAGCTCGAACTTATTGATCTTCAATGTGACCTAAGAGCTAAAGATCGTTTGAATAATACTACTAGCCTGGTTGAGTTTTACAAGATTAAACATTAGCAATAATATCCACGACACGACAGGCTGGCTGTGGAAATGATTGGGATGTTTGTCTCAACATTTATATTTGTGATCAACTGTTTTCTATAATCAACTTTAATAAAGGCAGAAATCAAACATCTGTAACTGATGTTTCATTACGATCAGTAGGCTACTGTTCCCTTTCAGCTGCCAACAGCACAAAAGCTCGTTTTGATGTACTGATAAATAAAAATATAACAAAATTATATTGTACATTTAAGTAGCTACAGAATTTCTATTATTTCTGTAAAATAAATATTTCTTTATTAAGTAATAATAGTCCAAGATAGTTTTGCAAACACTGAGCGGGAATTCATTTCATAAACACTCGTAATAGTAGGCCTACTTCCTTTTGTGTATATTTTGTACGAGATCACTCCTTCTTCCAGTCCACCCTTATACAGAGCGCAGCTAATATCTGCATTCCGCTCATGAGTTGTGAGCCGGCTCGGAGAGCGCAAACCTTGTGCAGGCCTCCTATAAATGAATGAATCCTGTCACGTGGTACGCGATATCAATTCGTGACTGAAAATGACCAAAATTTCACCCATTACCGCCCTAATTTCTTAAATTCACAGTTAGTATGTGCAGCTAGATTTTGTAGTGTCTGTCTACTGTGAAGATGAAAGAACGTGAGCATTATGAGGGGAGGTTCCGACATGAAGTCATTAACAGTTCCTTTGCCAGTACTATGTAAGTAAACATGTCGGTTTAAACAAAAAGCTCGAGTGAGAAGGCGTCTTTAAAATATCGATCCCGAGGCCTCATGTGCCCGGCTGGTCAGCTCGACTGCCTTAGTTATGCATCTGCAGATTACACACGAGATTCGTCTGTTGCAAGAAGTCGTGGTCGGACCACGAAACGGAAAGAGAGAAAGAGGGAGAGGGAAATTCTACGTCACGGTATTCCCCAGGCCGTGAACTCACGGAACGAATGCAAAGCAGAGAGTCAGAAACTCCTGAACAACATCAGCTTCATCCCTTATCTCATTACAAATGTGCATCCATTTACCAACCAAACACGTACAACACGAGGTGAGAATTATGAGTCAGTTTGTATTATAGCTATTTATGTATTATATTTATCTACTATACTTCGTGCCATAATGTCTGACAGGAGATGTAAACATTGCCGGCATAGGAGGAGAGAAGTATAATTACTATTCAACCATAGCAGAGGTCTCATTCCACGCTTGTCTTGAAGTTGGGCTGTCTGAAGGGTTCTACCCCCACCCAACTTCAAAATATCCTTATAAATTGAATTAATCTAGTTGATATGAATTGTACAATTTTGTATTGCTTAACGAAATTATGCCTGCAAATTGAATTAATTTGTTTACTATGTATTGTATGTGTTTGTATAGTTTGGTTGCTGAATTGTATATGCTTTAAAATGAATAGTAGTCTGTATAGCTTAACTGATGAATGGTATATGCTGTAAATTGAATAGTAGTCTGTATAGCTCAACTGATGAACTATATATGCTGTAAATTGAATAGTAGTCTGTATAGCTCAACTATTGAATTATATATGCTGTAAATTGAATAGTAGTCTGTATAGCTCAACTGATGAATTATATATGCTGTAAATTGAATAGTAGTCTGTATAGCTCAACTGATGAACTATATGTGCTGTAAATTGAATAGTAGTCTGTATAGCTCAACTGATGAATTATATATGCTGTAAATTGAATAGTAGTCTGTATAGCTCAACTGATGAATTATATATGCTGTAAATTGAATAGTAGTCTGTATAGCTCAACTGATGAACTATATGTGCTGTAAATTGAATAGTAGTCTGTATAGCTCAACTGATGAATTATATATGCTGTAAATTGAATAGTAGTCTGTATAGCTCAACTGATGAACTATATATGCTGTAAATTGAATAGTAGTCAGTATAGCTCAACTGATGAACTATATATGCTGTAAATTGAATAGTAGTCTGTATAGCTCAACTGATGAATGGTATATGCTGTAAATTGAATAGTAGTCCGTATAGCTCAACTGATGAATTATATATATGCTGTAAATTGAATAGTAGTCTGTATAGCTCAACTGATGAATTACATATGCTGTAAATTGAATAGTAGTCTGTATAGCTCAACTGATGAACTATATATGCTGTAAATTGAATAGTAGTCTGTATAGCTCAACTGATGAACTATATATGCTGTAAATTGAATAGTAGTCTGTATAGCTCAACTATTGAATTATATATGCTGTAAATTGAATAGTAGTCTGTATAGCTCAACTGATGAATTATATATGCTGTAAATTGAATAGTAGTCTGTATAGCTCAACTGATGAATTATATATGCTGTAAATTGTATAGTAGTCTGTATAGCTCAATTGATGAATTATATATGCTGTAAATTGAATAGTAGTCTGTATAGCTCAACTGATGAATTATATATGCTGTAAATTGAATAGTAGTCTGTATAGTTCAATTGATGAATTACATATGCTGTAAATTGAATAGTAGTCTATATAGCTCAACTGATTAATTATACAGGGTGTTTAAAAAATACGGGGCATAATTTCAGGCATGTATTTCCCATATGTAGACAATCAAAATAGTTCATTACAACATGTGTCCGGAAATGCTTCATTTCCGAGTTATGGCCTTCACAACATTGAAATTCACCGGAACGTTTTTCTTTCCGCAGGTCGTTGCCGTCAAAGGAGGCATTAAGAGGGCACTCTGACAGTTCATTCCGAGGCGAAGGTTACATTCAGTGTTGTGTAGGCGTTAGACTGTGCGACATGTATTCAAATCAAGAGCTGGCAGAGATACACTTCATGTACGGTAAGGCGGACGGCAATGCTGCGCTGGCTCGTCGTTTGTACCAGGAGAGGTACCCACAGCAACAATGTCCAGATCGGAAGACATTTGTACGTCTCCATTACCGTCTGTGCGAATATGGAAAATTTAACTCTCCTGGTTTGGGAAGGTGACGACCAAGATCTACAACTCCAGAAGTACAGGAGGAGATTCTGGAGGCTGTGAACATGACTCCTTCTATCAGCACACGAAGGGTAGCGTTGCAAGTCAATGTTCCTCATACGACTGTCTGGAGACTGTTGAAAGAGTATCAATTGTATCCTTATAATATCTGAGGACATACGCAATACTTCTGGAGTTTGGGATCGTGTTTGCAGGTCAATGAGACATCGATGTGAGGTCTGTATTCAAGCAGGAGGTGAACATTTTGAACATATTCTATAATGATAACGACCTGCGGAAAGAAAAACGTTCCGGTGAATTTCAGTGTTGTGAAGGCCATAACTCGGAAATGAAGCATTTCCGGACACATGTTGTAATGAACTATTTTGATTGTCTACATATGGGAAATACATGCCTGAAATTATGCCCCGTATTTTTTAAACGCCCTGTATATACTGTAAATTGTATAGTAGTCTGTATAGCTCAACTGATGAATTGTTTATGATTATAAATTCAATTAATCTACTCGATATGAACTGTCCATGTATTGTGGGTCCCTACCACCACGGCATGGCGCGTCCCCAGGTTGCGGATCGAAGAGACGGCCTCCAGATATGGAGGGTGGCTGCGAATATATTGAAAAAGCAGTCGCGGACAGCCGATGAGGGGTGGTCCTCCAGCTTGGGTGTTGGGTGAAGGGCTAACAACCCATCACCGTAAAAAAACAGCTTGTTACGAAATCTCAAAATAAGCCTCGGCATGGGACTGAGCAGAGTCCGTATAGGTCAGTTTCTGTCAGATGCTTTTCCAATTCACTGTGGGCTAAAGCAAGGAGATGCACTATCTCCTTTACTTTTTAACTTCGCTCTAGAGTATGCTATTAGGAAAGTCTAGGATAACAGAGAGGGTTTACAATTGAACGGGTTACATCAACTGCTTATCTATGCGGATGACGTGAATATCTTAGGAGAAAATCCACAAACGATTAGGGAAAACACGGGAATTTTACTTGAAGCAAATAAAGAGATAGGTTTGGAAGGAAATCCCGAAAAGACAAAGTATATGATTATGTTTCGTGACCAGAATATTGTACGAAATGGAAATATAAAAACTGGAAATTTATCCTTTGAAGAGGTGGAAAAATTCAAATAGGCCTACCTCGGCGCAACAGTAACAAATATAAATGGTACTCAGGAGGAAATTAAACACAGAATAAATATGGGAAATGTGTGTTATTATTCGGTTGAGAAGCTTTTGTCATCCAGTCTGCTGTCAAAAAATCTGAAAGTTATAATTTATAAAACAGTTATATTACCGGTTGTTCTTTATGGTTGTGAAACTTGGACTCTCACTTTGAGACAGGAACATAGGTTAAGGATCTTTGAGAATAAAGTGCTTAGGAAAATATTTGGGGCTAAGAAGGATGAGGTTACAGGAGGATGGAGAAAGTTACACAACACAGAACTGCACGCATTGTGTTCTTCACCTGACATAATTAGGAACAATAAATCCAGACGTTTGGGAAGGGCAGGGCATGTAGCACGCATGGGCGAATCCGGAAATGCATATAGAGTGATAGTTGGGAGGCCGGAGGGAAAAAGACCTTTGGGCAGGCCGAGACGTAGATGGCAAGATAATATTAAAAATGGATTTGAGGGAGGTGGAAAATGATGGTAGAGACTGGATTAATCTTGCTCAGGATAGGGACCAATGGCGGGCTTATGTGAGGACGGCAATGAACCTCCGGGTTCCTTAAAAGCCAGTACGTAAGTAAGTAAGATATGAATTGTACAATTTTGTATAGCTTAACGAAAGTATGTTTGTAAATTGAATTAATCTGTTCACTGTGTATTGTATATGTTTCTATAGTTTAACTGGTGAATTGTAAATGCTTTAAATTGAATAGTAATCTGTACAGCTGAACTGATGAGTTGTTTATACTTGCAATTTGAAGTAATTTGCATGATATGCATTATCAATTTTTGTATATCTCAAATGGTTAAATTGTTTATGCTTTTATATTGAATTAACTTGTTTGCTATGTAATATATTTTGTAGCTCAACTGATGAATAATCGTTTGGGTTTGTAAATGTAATTAATCTGATTGGCTATGTACTGTATATTTTTAGTAGAGCCATCGATGTAGCTTAGTCGGCAGAGTCGCTGGTCTGCTGATCCGGAGCTGCGCTCGGGCTTGGGTTGGATCCCCGTTTGGTCTCATTGAATGGTTTCTTCCGAGGTTTTCCCCAGCCGTGGGACTGATGCCGGGTGGTCTATGGCGAGTCCTCGGCCTCACTTCACTTCACCCCCGTTTGGTCTGATTACCTGGTTGGGTTTTTTCCGAGGTTTTCCCCAACCATAAGGCAAATGCCAGGTAACCTGTTGGCGAATCCTCGGCCTTACCTCATCTCACTACATCTCGCCAAAAAAAATAAAAAAAAATTGATATTGTAAAAAATTGTAAAAATTGTAATTGTAATTGTTCGAATGGAGCTTCAGTCTCTTCCACGAGAAGCCTTCGGATAACTGCGTGCGATAAGGTTCATTCCACTATCGAGTGTTGTCAACATGAAACTCTGACATTTTCAAACGTTCATTCGTTGTGTGCTAACGCACTTCCCTCGTTAGGGAGGTCCTCAAGAATGTAACGACCAGCCACAACCTGATGACCCATCCCATTATATTACGACTGGCTCGCATTAATTATTCCACAGAAAGCGTATTCCATCGACTTCTCGTAGCCCTATTCTGCTGTCAGCTAGTAGCGAAACATAAGTTTAGCATGGATAGTTATGTATTCAGGTATAATATCCCCACACATTATGTAGGTTAAGGTTGCCTATATCGCACCACTTTAGCATTTATAATTTTTATTGAACAATACAGCTTTTATTTTCTGCATTCCTTTACAGAGATACATTCCCAGAACATTTACCTTTCATGTAAAAAGGAATCCTTGAATTTGATTTAATATTTTTTAATTAGAATGACATTTTCGAAACACATGTCAGTGGTGCCATTTAGGCAACTAGCTTCCTAAATAGCACCTGCGGTTTCTTAAATCGCACCTCTTTATCTGCAGGGAACAGGATGAAGGAAAGCTTTTAATATTGAACATATTGAATAGTATTTAATATGAATAATGTAATAAATGCAAATTACAAGTTTATTGAAATTAATGAAAGAGAGTAACGCATCTTCAAATGAAATTGAAAAATAGAGCATAAATTACCTAACATTTAAACTGGCTGAATGCGTTTTTCATTGTTACACATTTGCCATGTCCTTCACCAGGCAGTTCAGACTGTAAACTGCGTCACCTTTTCTCCACGATTATCTCGAAGCCACCTTAGAACTGCTTCATGATATGGCTGTCTGAAATGGTTTGAAGATAGAAACATCTAAAGGCTTGGCCTAATGAGTATTATGACGAGAAAGCTGAAACAGGACCACATCATTTTCCCGAGATAATCTAGCTTCTAAATTTTTGGGATGGGTCGTATAGGTGGACATACAGACACTTGTTACACTAACGCCCTTTTCACCACTTGATATTGCACCCACCTGATGCATTCCTCGTTCAGCTAAAATTTTTGGGGACTTCTTTTATACGACTAGAATTGCTACAGTTGCTCATATCGCACCGGTGCGAATTAGGCACCTACAAAGTGGTGCGAATTGAGAAACTACGTCATAAGTTATTATTTCCTTCATTCTAGCCTATAATCACCACATGCTCGAAAATCGTACAAAGTTAAATGTTCTTTAACATTTCTTTAAACCAATAACATCTTAAGATTATGGATTCCTTTGCATACAAATCCGTTATTTAGTTACAAAATGTTAGCTAAATATACATCCACCTGAGCGATTATATTAGATGCACTATCACCATGCTGCAGAAACAAAGAAGTGCAGGAAATCAAGTGACATGGTGGAAGTTCATATGGTAGATTGTAACAATACCACTAGATGCCACACTACTACAGTAACTTGCTTTAAAATAGCAGTGGTATCATTTAGGAACCGGTGCTATTTATGCAACTCTACCCTACGATATTGAAATTTCGGTGTTTGGACATATGTTAACATAAATTATATCTCGCTATTACAAAAATGTGTATTAGAATAATTTATATTTTGAGAAGAATGAGTTATTGTCGTGAACAGTTTAAAATAAATAAAACCTTTACAGTAATAAATAGGGAGCGGATGTTGATACCTAAAAATCTACTTAAAATGATCATTAAAATGCCCTTAAACTAATGGAAAAATGACATTTAAATATTATTCACCGTACTCGCACCACAACTTCTTAAAAATTAGTCACTTGTTCCAATGACTGCCCTACAAATCTGGGAGAAAGGAGGCAACTTCCTAGAATTTGGCTAACAAGGAGAGGACATGCTCTGTATATCACCGAATGGAATAAGATTGTGTGAGAAGAAAGTACAAGACGTATTGTTTAAAGTCATACCTGGTATGGGTGGCCAATGACCCCTCGTTTTGAAAATATTGGCCATTGTTTGTGACATACTTCCGTTAGGTGCTCAATAGGGAAGCATATGCTGAGTTGTTATCCAGGCAACCTAAGTTCGAATCTTAACTGGTCCTATTTTTTTCTTTCAATAATGATTAATATTGTGATCACGGTAATCTATTTACATATATCATATTTCTCAATGTATTGAACGCTTCATTATGTTTTAAACAAATTATAATTAGCTAACATTGTATTATAGAGGATAAACAATGACATATTGCTCATGTAGGCAGGTAAGATGTGTCACTGGTGTCTGTTCTGTTTCTGTAGCAGCTATTCCACTCCATTGTGTCCCGATTCATTATGATAAATGTCATAAAAACACACAAAACATACGTATTTCCTGCACCATGCACAGCAAATGAAAGAAGGTTGTCCACAGTCACACACATTTTTCCGCACTTCTGCTGCGAAACAGATATCATTCACATTCACAAACACTTCTCATTCGTTTATTAATTTTGATGCATACCACGCATATTTCAACATGGCTTTGAATATAGGAGCTGACAACTGAAAGTGAATAAAAAAATTAAAAAAATTAATAATAATAATAATAATAATAATAATAATAATAATAATAATAATAATAATAATATCAAGCTTTAAAAAATAAGAAGACATTAGGATTCGAACTCAAGTTGCCTGGATGACAACTCAGCATCCAACCATATGAGCTACGCCGTTACTCACTCTAATGTTTTCCTATTAGGCACCTAACGGAAGTATGTCACAAACAATAGCCAATATTTTCAAAACGAGGGGTCATTGGCCATCCATACCAGGTATGGCTTTAAACAGTACGTCTTATACTTTCATGTCACAAAATCTTATTTAATTCTGTGATATACAGAGCGTGTCCTCTCCTTGTAAGATAAAGGAAAAGAACATGCAACAAAATGAAGGTTTTAAGGGGAAACTATAGATTTTAATGATGGTTTACAATGTGTTTTAATCAGGGGTAGTCTCTGTCTTCTTCCGCTCTCCAGTTTTATTACCAGATCTTCCAGATGAGGGAGTGTGAATGACAAAACAAATTGTGGGCGCAACATGCACTCTTGCAATCTTTGTGTTGAAAATACTGTCTACTACAATAGACATCCCTTCCGAACCATGTTGAGGACACAACGTCCTGTCCAGGACACGGTGAAAGTTCCCCTCTTTCAAATATAAATTCTAAAAACACCCTCCTACCGACAAAAGAACAGTAGGGGTCAAAGCCCTCACTTAAACTAAGCTGCTGTCAAGTATTTTATATTACTTCCGTTGTGTGAAGTGAAGCCTTCAGTGGAATGAGGGATAAACTTTGAGTTTTATAGTTTAGAACAAACTCGAAATTTTGCTGCTATTCACTTATTCAGTAGGTAATTAGTACTGCCCTATTTGCTTAGAAAAATGATTTAACAGACCTATCTGTAAAGAAGAAAGTAAAATGCATTCCAAATGATCTACAAGTTCTTCAAAGTATTGAAAATGACCAAAAAATGCCGAAAAAAATATAAAAATGACCTATTAGTTCAAAAACGTCAAAAAATGCAATGTAAGAAATCATTTTTTAACGTTTATATTAACATAGAAGGGATTTCTATATTAATAGGCATCGTCCTAATGTGAAAAATAAAAAGATGACTTTTCATCAACATCCGACCCCTAGTAATAATACTTAACATGTGCTATTGTCAGGAAGTGAAAAGGAAGATAGCAGGAAATAGGAAAGATTAGAGAATGCTGAGTTTGCAGTGAAAGACCTGCCCTTGGACAGAAAACTATAAATGAATAAATAATAATGTTTAGAAATTTGATCCGAACAAATGTAACATTTGAAAATTGCTTTCCAGAATGAAAAGTTACATTTGTTCGGGTCAAATTTCTGCACATTTAAAGGAGAAAACTAAAATATTTTACTCATTTATGTCATAAAACAATACTTACTTACTGGCTTTTAAGGAACCCGGAGGTTTATTGCCGCCATCACATAAGCCCGCCATCGGTCCCTATCCTGAGCAAGATTAATCCAGTCTCTACCATTATATCTCACCTCCCTAAAATACACTTTAATATTATCTTCCCATCTACGTTTCGGTCTCCCTAAAGGTCTTTTCCCCTCCGGTCTCCCAACTAACACTCTATATGCACTTTATGGATTCGCCCATACGTGCTACATGTCCTGCCCATCTCAAACGTCTGGATTTAATGTTCCTAATTATTTAATAAGAGTCTAAAACATGTAACGTCGGGTGAAACATGCCCCCTTGTCTGGATGCAAACAACTGAACAACTATACAACTATGGCATTCACCACGACGAATTAGACTGCGTGCTCTCCCACCAACAGCATTTGCATCACAGCTTCTCCATCTCTTTTAAATTTATACATTATATTTAACATTTTAACATAGTTAATATCGAACTGTACAAATTAATTTTAATGACACGATCTAATGAGAATACTTAGCCCTTAATTGTATAAGGTTAATATCATGCTGTGCCTTCTCCTTGTCTTATATACACACGAAAATCTAGCATCAGTGTTCAGCTTTACCATGTACAGTTTACCTCAAGAGGCACGAAATTTATATAATTGTAAATGCCAGTACGTGCATTATTTACCATGTTATTAATTCCTAGATCAACTTATCACCTATTTTAAATATTGTTTGCATCTCATGCACCTGAAGATGACTTTTTAAAGTCGAAAATATTAGTGACTTCGTACTAAATATTGTGATGTAACAGATTATCTGACCTCACAAATTGAAAAGTGTATTTGACTGAAAATTTATTATTATATATAATTATTAATGTCTTTCAAAAAGTTCCTAATTATGTCAGGTGAAGAATAAAATGCGTGCAGTTCTGTGTTGTGTAACTTTCTCCATTCTCCTGTAACTTCATCCCTCTTAGCCCCAAATATTTTCCTAAGCACCTTATTCTCAAACACAATAATAAAACGTCAATACTCTAGGGGAGATTCGAACTTAAGCGTGGTTTCCCAGATTGTTATTCCTGCTGTTATTGAAGGTCGCTCCTAGACAACTAAATACATCAGGGCTAGTGAGAAAGAGGTATTCGAGCATTACATTTTATACAAGTAGGCTATTTTATTTTTACCAATGTGATATCAACTTAATTATAATTCTTTACATACTACATATAGACTGAATTGAATTACATTAGCTCATAAATTATTACTTTTTCGTATAGACTTTATCTCAAATTAAATAAACACGTACTAGTCGTTAAAACTTAACTGAAGAATTTTGCTGGAGAATCTTTTTAAGTGTATTGTAAATATTCATAATTTAAATATGTATATCACTATTGTATTGATTAAGGCTGGTTGTGTGAAAGAGAAGGCCTAATGGCCTTAACTCTGCCAGAGAAAATAAAACATTTTATTCTAGCCACACAGTAAAATCTTTATTTTTAAGAATATGCATTATTATAAGGCCACCACGAGAAAATTCTTGACCACATTGTGTGATTCTATCTATATATCACCTGGTCTAGTGATCAAGGTTGTCTGTTATTGTTTGAAGTCCTTTAAGAGGAATCTCATGTGGATAGAGAATCTATAATGAGAGTTTTATGAATTCCGAAAACGAAGCCTCAAGTTTCCCGAGGTCGTCTGGATGTCATTTCCGATACCAATACACGAAAGTCATGTTCATATATATCAAATAGTTGAAAAGCGTACAGTGTAGGCCTACCACTCAATAGATATACAACTTTTGATCGATCCAAAATACGTTTGTGCGAGATCGTGTGTATTTGCTTGGTTTCCGCACAAAACCAATCCGCGGAAAGTCTAAAATTCCACAGTCAGTATTCCCAACCCAACACACATAACAATTTCACTCTTCTTACCGCTTAAGTGACATATTGATTTTACTGCTTTAGGCTTTTAACATATTATTTTTAGAGACGTTGAATATAGTAATAATTATAAATTGGAAACTTACCACTGCAATTTCACCTAAATTGCACTGTTAACTATTGTTTTTAAATATTTGCAAAAATTAAGTAAACTCTACAACTCCACTAAAGTTACTGCATTCGTGATGCAAGTAACATTAAGGAAGCCCTGAAAAAATCAAAAAGATTCCAGACTCATCATAGACTGGGGGAAGACAAACGTATATCACGGCCTGCTGGAGTGCTGGAGTATAGTAAACACAGAAAACATTTTAAAGCAACAATGTTGAAGATAGATATTTTTGTTTTGCAAATTTGCCGTCATTGAACAGAAACCAAGATGGAGATTTAATTGCAACTAATTAGAAATTCCTCTTTCAGGTATGTAATAAACGATCTTCGCACAA
This sequence comes from Periplaneta americana, assembly GCA_025594305.2. Lineage (NCBI taxonomy): Eukaryota > Metazoa > Arthropoda > Insecta > Blattodea > Blattidae > Periplaneta > Periplaneta americana. The sequence continues at coordinate 19,298,192 of JAJSOF020000005.1, forward strand.
AATAATATACGATACACGAGCGGTATGTTTTCTTTCAATTCTCGGAAATTAAAAAAGCTCAACTACGTTTCGCTTTTTGAAACTTTTTCCTCGAACATGAAAACTTCAACATACCGCTCTTGTAACGCATATTACAATTTTACTCTTTTATAGTAATTTACGTATTTAAAAGTACAGCAGTGATACAATCTTTTGGTCACGGTAATTAATGCAATTAAATGCGACAGGCTCATGTCAGTAGATTTACTGGCATGTAAAAGAATTCCGGCACACCGGCGAAGCTGATATAACCTCGGCAGTTGCGAGCGTCGTTAAATAAACCATAATTGTTTTAATTTTGAACCAGTTATTGGACCAGATATATGTGCCTATGTATTTATTGACACTGCAAGTGGGCAAGCACCCGGTGGCAGTGGTATACACAATATAAACAATACACAATAAAATCATAAACAATACACAATAAAATCATAAACAATACACAATAAAATCATAAACAATACACAATAAAATTTACAATACACAATACAATTATATACACAATACAATAAGAATACACAATACAATTTCACACAATAATCACAATCAATAATAAAACATAAATAAAATACCTAATTTTGCAATACAACCTACATATGTATAGACCCTACATAAGTTTCAATAGTCTTTCACTTTACTCTCATCTCACTCACTGTAGTGGCACTATGACGCATTTCACTGACACTTCAGGACACATTTCACTGACACTCTATAACACATTTCACTGACACTATAGAACACATTTCATTGACGCTATAAATTATCATTCATCGGAACTATTCACTGCACTGTAAAACCGTAACTTCACTTCACTGACTCACCTCGCTTCACTGATACAACAGTTCAAATAAGTCAAATAATTACACCCTTATGCATACTTATAAACAGAACTACATTTAAGCTAAACATTTCTAGTCTAAGGCCCTCTTACACGCTATTTTTAAATAATTTACAATTCAAACCAAGGAAGTAACTCGTCAGGCTAAATAAATACATGTCACCTTAAAAATTAATGAAGAAAAACTCAGGAAAACTAGCTCGACTGAAGACAGAAGAGGCAGTAAGTTTAATTGTGTCCCTAAAATTCATGAGGTTGCAAGCATGGGCCCTCGAAATGAATAATGTTTTTTTTTTTATATTTGACTTATTTTAAATTAAAATGTAATTGTATATATTTGACCATGTCTATGCATATATCATGCCTTCGACAATAAAGTTAAAAATAAAAAATGATAATCCATGTAGTGTATGCCATGTGTAAAGCGATCGGTTTGGAAGTAAATCCCGAAAAGACAAAGTATATGATTATGTCTCGTAACCAGAATATTGTACGAAATGGAAATTTAAATATTGGAGATTTATCCTTCGAAGAGGTGGAAAGGAGCAACAGTAACAAATATAAATGACACTCGGGAGGATATTGAACGCAGAATAAATATGGGAAATGCCTGTTATTATTCGGTTGAGAAGCTCTTATCATCCAGTCTGCTGTCCAAAAATCTGAAAGTTAGAATTTATAAAACAGTTATATTACCGGTTCTTCTGTATGGTTGTGAAACTTGGACTCTCACTCTGAGAGAGGAACATAGGTTAAGGGTGTTTGAGAATAAGGTGCTTAGGAAAATATTTGGGGCTAAGCGGGATGAAGTTACAGGAGAATGGAGAAAGTTACACAACACAGAACTGCACGCATTATATTCTTCACCTGACATAATTAGGAACATTGAATCCAGACGTTTGAGATGGGCAGGGCATGTAGCACGTATGGGTGAATCCAGAAATGCATATAGAGTGTTAGTTGGGAGACCGGAGGGAAAAAGACCTTTAGGGAGGCCGAGACGTACAGTAGATGGGAGGATAATATTAAAATGGATTTGAGGGAGGTGGGGTACGATGATAGAGACTGGATTAATCTTGCATAGGATAGGGACCGATGGCGGGCTTATGTGAGGGCGGCAATGAACCTTCGGGTTCCTTAAAAGCCATTTGTAAGTAAGTAAGTAAGTGTATGCCTCTTAGGCCTATGTCATCATTATGGAAAAAAATAACTAAAAGTGAATAATAAAAATCGATAAAGTACTGTATTAGTGAATAAAATATAAATCACATTTACATAGAGTTTTGTTATAGTCTGGTTTGGGAGGACCTTGAGTCTAAGTTTGCGGAGAATCACACTGATCTAAGAATAATTTGTATGCAAAAAATAAAACAAGAAACGAAAAGGCGAAATCAGAACTTTATAGTACTCTACGTATAGGCTCGGGAATTTATATCTCCTAATGCAACAAGAAAACCTTGGATGTCTGGATCGGTATGGATTTCTGCGGTCTTGAATATGCACGATGATCTCATGGTCAAGCTGTTACGTGCCTCGCATCATTGCATGTATAATTGCCTCCCCATCAGGCCACATTTCGACCGAAATCTACAGATATTATCTGATAATGACTGCTCTATATACAGAAGATTGTTCCCTTGTAATAAATGTGAGCAATGGAAACTTGAATCACGCTTACAGAACGTGGGAATACACAGTACATCGGTTCTTGCCTTTCGATCTGTCGGAGCTTCCTTAGAAGATCACAACAAATACTGGCATTTTTCTCACATCGTTACACAACGGAAGGTAGAGTACTTTAGGTAAACAAATATTAAATAAGGGTAAATTTTAAACAACTTTCCCTTACGATTTAGCATTTCATGTTGATTTTCGTGTATGTAGCGGCTTAGATGATACTTGCAATCATAGTTTTTTTGCTATCATGCGAACCACAAGTTACAGCAGACGTATCGTGTAAAGATCTACCGGGTGTTAAAAAAGTATCCAATATTTTAGGAGGTGATAAGTATGCATCAAAACAAAAAAGTCTAATAAACATGGGTCCTACAACACATACTTTCTGAGATCTGAGCACTTGTTCACAGGAGGTGCTCAATGTGACGTACATTTATGGCAATGCATTCCTCTGTCCTACAATACAGCAGACTACCAAATAATCATAGAGTAATTGATGGAATACTGATACGTCGCAAGGAATACTTAAAACAAAAGTTTTGTTGCGGATATGAGCGGAGTTCAGCAGAGATGGTGTTGTGAATTTTCGTAATCAGCATATGTGGGCTGATGAAAATCCCCATGCAGTTGAAGAAACAAGGCATCAGCACCGATTCTCAATCAACGTATGGGCAGCGTTCTTGGTGATAGATTAAGGGCCATACGTGCTACCACAGAGATTAACTGGGGCTCGCTATCAGGACTTTCTTATTAACGTATTGCCTACCTTGCTGGAGTATGTGCCATGTTAGCAAAGGCTACAGATGTGGTTCATGCATGATGGCACACCACCACATTTTTTCCGCAATTAGCGTGAACACCTGACGCTGGCATTTCAGGACCACTGGATTGATTGGGGAGGCCCCACACCTTGGCCTGCTCGTTCCCCAAACCTAAATCCCCTAGACTTCTGATTATCAAGAACAACCAGGTCAATTTCAACGACTGTGTGATTTCTTATGCCGAAGGGCAGAGGAATGCATTGCCATGAATGGACGTCACATTGAGCACCTCCTATGAACAAGCGTTCAGATCTCAGAAAGTATGTGTTGTAGGACCCATGTTTATTACACATTATTTTCTTCTTTTGATGCATACTATCACCTCCTAATATTGGATACTTTTTAACATCCTATATAGTTAGATTGGGAGTAAAATAAATCAAGATTGATTATATTTTACATATTTTTTTGTTTTTTAGGGTTTACATTTGTGCTTTACTTTTAAAGAGATCTATTACTGTCGGATAATACCAAAAATATAAAAAGAAAAATTGAAATAGAAAAGAAAAATGAAAAGAAGAGAAAGAAAATAAAAAATATGAGAAGAGAAGAGAAGAGAAGAGAAGAGAAGAGAAGAGAAGAGAAGAGAAGAGAAGAGAAGAGAAGAGAAGAGAAAGGGGAGGGAACGAGACGAGAGAAGAGAAGAGAAGAGAAGAGAAGAGAAGAGAAGAGAAGAGAGAAGAAGAGAAGAGAAGAGAAGAGGGGGGGGGGGAGGGGGGGAGGGGACGAGACGAGACGAGAGGGAAGAGGGAAGAGGAAAGAGGAAAGAGGAAAGAGAAAGAGGAAAGAGGAAAGAGGAAAGAGGAAAGAGGAAAGAGGAAAGAGGAAAGAGGAAAGAGGAAAGAGGAAAGAGGAAAGAGGAAAGAGGAAAGAGGAAAGAGGAAAGAGGAAAGAGGAAAGAGGAAAGAGGAAAGAGGAAAGAGGAAAGAGGAAAGAGGAAAGAGGAAAGAGGAAAGAGGAAAGAGGAAAGAGGAAAGAGGGAAGAGGGAAGAGGGAAGAGGGAAGAGAAGAGAAGAGAAGAGAAGAGAAGAGAAGAGAAGAGAAGAGAAGAGAAGGGAAGGGAAGGGAAGGGAAGGGAAGGGAAGGGAAGGGAAGGGAAGGGAAGGGAAGGGAAGGGAAAGAGAAGAGAAGAGAAGAGAAGAGAAGAGAAGAGAAGAGAAGAGAAGAGAAGAGAAGAGAAGAGAAGAGAAGAGAAGAGAAGAGAAGAGAAGAGAAATAAATGCAAGAATTATGCAAAAAAAAAAGATTAAAAAAGCAATGGAGAAAATAAGCAAAGAAACGAAGAAAATAAAAAACAATAATGAAGAACCAAACTCAGGAATAAATAAACGAAATCATTTTGAAATACCTTGGTACGTAATTATGTGCACAGACTTTAGATGTCCACATTACCACAGCTTGTCGCCCACATTAGGTACTAATGCAACCAAACTTGTTATTAATAAAACATTTATTAAAATAACTGAAAGGTTATTTATTTATAACATTTATTTCTTTAATACTGATTACATTTGGGAACCGAGGTAGCGTCGCAGTTAAGGCGTAACTCTGCAAGTCGAAAGGTCGCGGGTTCGTTTCCCGGTGAGGTGATGGATTTTTCCATTGATCTAATTCTTCCAGCCGCATTATGGCCCTGGGTTTACTCTGCCTCTGACCTAATAATAGCAGGAATTTCCCATATTTATTCTGCGTTGAATTCCCTCTCGAGTGTCATTTATATAGTGCGATCGAAAAGTTCCTCCGCAGCTCTATTAGTTCTAGTAATCCTAAAATACAACCCTGTAGAAAGTTGGTACTCCCCCATTCATTCCGGTTTGACAACCTCACACTCTCAGTTCATCATATGCTTAGCGGCCAATGCTGCCACTTGAATTCTCTACCTGATGGATTCTCGGCTACACAACCACTGCGGAGAGACTTCTCGATCGCACTGTATTTCTTACTATTGCTCCAAGGTATCTGAATATTCCAATTTTTATTTTTCCATTTCGCACTATATTCTGGTCACGAGACATAATCATATATTTGCTCTTCCGGTATTTACTTCTAAACCTAACTCATTACTTGCTTCAAGTAAAATTATCGTTTTCTCTAATAGGCTGGTTTGTGGATTTTTTCTTAACATAGTAGTAGTAGTAGTAGTAGTAGTAGTAGTAGTAGTAGTAGTAGTAGTAGTAGTTTTACTTTGCCTGGCAGAGTTAAGGCCATGAGGCCTTCTCTTCCACTCAACCAGGTTTCAATAATATACATGGAATACAAAATTAGATTACAAAACAACACAAAAGAAGATACCTTAGAAATTACATAAAATATAGTAGAAAATTACAAATAGTCAAGATCAGTTACATAATATAAAATTACAAATAGTCAAGATCAGTTACATAATATAAAATTACAAATAGTCAAGATCAGTTACATAATATAAAATTACAAATAGTCAAGATCAGTTACATAATATAAAATTACAAATAGTCAAGATCGGTTACATAGTATAAGGACAATGTAAAATAAAGTAGAAAATTACATATAATCAAAATCAGTTACATAACATAAAAGGAATAGACACACACACAAACACAATTTATAAGACCTAAAATGCTCGAGATAAATTCGACGATTAATTCACTTGAGATATATTATACAGTTAATATACTAATAGGAGAATACATGGGTTACAAGACATAAAATGTTGATTAGCAAAGTCGTACTAAATGGCATACAAATACAAATGATTAAGTAATATATCAAGATAATAAAAAAAGAAAAAAAAAAAAAGAGAAAGGAGAAAAAATAACAACTTGGTCATTTAAGACTATTTATAGACTTCCGCAAGAGACTAGTTCTGTTCAATAAAAACATTTCTAAGTAGAGTGTACTTAAAATATTTTAAACTCCGACTGCTCCTGATTTCCTTTCATATTCACGTTATCCGCATAAACAAGTAGCTGATATAACCCGTTCAATTCGAAACCCTCTCTGTTATCCTTGACTTTCGTTATGCCATATTCTAGAGCAAAGTTAAAAAGTAAAGGTGATAGTGCATCTCCTTGCTTTAGCCCACAGTGAATTAGAAAAGCATCAGACAGAAACTGGCCTATATAGAATAAACATGACACTTGGTTACAAAATGAAAAAGGGATGTAGAATAAAACTTAGTTAAACATTTGGGTTTAGTGGACTGTGGCTATGCTGAATAGCTTTCACATTTGGTAGCATGTATTATGCACATCCTGTATATTTCAATTAAAGAACTAAAAATTAATTTAAAATAAAAAAGAACGAAGAAGCAGGAAATTACGGAAGCTGCACGTGATAGTGTACTACGCCATTAGCGTTTTGCAGGAGAACATTTAAGCATACAAATTTGCGCAGGAAGCTGAGCATTCCTATGAAGAGAAAGTTTGCAAACTTACATTTAGCTACATGATAAGATGGGGCCGCAATTTATGAAACCCAACATCATTAGCTGAATTTTTCGTGCCGTGTGGGTCGGAGTGCAGGAACATTCGCAGACCGGGTGTCTCGCTGCAACCTTGGGAGGAACGGAAACGAGTTAGCGTGCAGCTCATCAGAGAGCGGGTCAGTCGAAACGACTTGTGTAGGTGCTGCGAGAACAAACTGCTTCATCTCTTGGGGCACGGCGGGCAAGGTCAATTGCCACATTCTGTCATCTATGAATGTGCACTGATTTACAAGTTTATCGAGGATCATATTTTGTCTATGGAGCTACTTATAAATCAATAATAATAATAATAATAATAATAATAATAATAATAATAATAATAATAATAATAATAATAATACTTACTGGCTTTTAAGGAACCCGGAGGTTCATTGCCGCCCTCACATAAGCCCGCCATTGGTCCCTATCCTATCCATTCTCTATCATCATATCCCACCTCCCTCAAATCCATTTTAATATTATCTTCCCATCTACGTCTCGGCCTCCCTAAAGGTCTTTTTCCCTCCGGCCTCCCAACTAACACTCTATATGCATTTCTGGATTCGCCCGTACGTGCTACATACCCTGCTCATCTCAAACGTTTGGATTTAATGTTCCTAATTATGTCAGGTGAAGAATACAATGCCTGCAGTTCTGTGTTGTGTAACTTTCTCCATTCTCCTGTAACTTCATCCCTCTTAGCCCCAAATATTTTCCTAAGCACCTTATTCTCAAACACCCTTAACCTATGTTCCTATCTCAGAGTGAGAGTCCAAGTTTCACAACCATACAGAAGAACCGGTAATATAACTGTTTTATAAATTCTAACTTTCAGATTTTTGGACAGCAGACTGGATGATAAGAGCTTCTCAACCGAATAATAACACGCATTTCCCATATTTATTCTACGTTTAATTTCCTCCCGAGTATCATTTATATTTGTTACTGTTGCTCCAAGATATTTGAACTTCTCCACCCCTTCAAAAGATAAATTTCCAATTCTTATATTTCCATTTCGTACAATATTCTGGTCACGAGACATAATCATATACTTTGTATTTTCGGGATTTACTTCCAAACCTATATCTTTACTTGCTTCAAGTGAAATTCCCGTATTTTCCCTAATCGTTTGTGGATTTTCTCCTAACATATTCACGTCATCCGCATAGACAAGCAGCTGATGTAACCCATTCAATTCCAAACCCTCTCTGTTATCCTGAACTTTCCTAATGGCATACTTTAGAGCAAAGTTAAAAAGTAAAGGTGCTAGTGCATCTCCTTGCTTTAGAATAACAATAATAATAATAATAATAATAATAATACAATAATAATAATAATAATAATAATAATAATAATAATAATAATAATAATATTAATAATCACCAGGGAGCGAAACTTGTTGCCCGATGGAAGAGGGGCAAGCGGTTTCAGGTTAACTGTGTTCTACAGTCCCTTCTGTGTACAATAGAAGGCGGCATGGGTCGTGCCCAGTTGAAGTACTGTGCCTTAGTTATTCGCTGTTTACTTGCTTTGTGTTGCAGTCGACGAGTAACGTTTCTATAATTGGTTTTTATACGACGCTTTAGCAACAGCGACGAGTAACTTACAAACGTGTGCAAATTATTAGACTCAAACGATAATATATAGTCCACACCTGTGGAGTAACGGTTAGTGCGTCTAGCCGCGAAACCAGGTGGGCCGGGTTCGATTCCCGGTAGAGGCAAGTTACCTGGTTGAGGTTTTTTCAGAGGTTTTCCCCTCAACCCAATATGAGGAAATGCTGGGTAACTTTCGGTGTTGGACCCCGGACTCATTTCGCCGGCATTATCACCTTCATCTCATTCAGACGCTAAATAACCTAAGATGTTGATAAAGCGTCGTAAAATAACCTACTAAAAGAATATAGAATATATATATATATATATATATATATATATATATATATATATATATATATATATACAGTGACATCACTTTATTTTTACCAACATTTTTAACATTAACCTGGCTATACTCGGAAACACTGTTGCCCCCTTCCATTACAGGAGTTTGGTGTTACTAGTGCAATATGTAAACAAATCATTTTACTAGGAATAGGAGGAGAGAAAAGTAGTGTATCCATTTATGTTGTAGGGAAATACGATATTACGATTTTCAGTTTGATCATCACTTTTACGGAATTTATCAAAATACAGTAGAGTAGTAACATTTTTTTTTCAAAAACTCAACTTTTCAGGCGGCTATGTTCGTTATGTAATGTCTACTTTATTTACCATATTAATTATTGGTGTTAACATACAATATAGAGAGTGCATTTAAATTGAGGGGGTCATAAGTGAAGGGCTGTAAGTGCACTTAAGTTACTTTTGAGAAAATGGGGTTTGAATATTTAAGCTTTCGTAAAATCGGTGAAATTTTTATTTAAATTTTAATGTGTGATGCGATTAAAATATCCCTTTGCCACTAAAATTTTAGATACTTTTGCTTACACTGGATGCACTTAACTCATGTTATTACAAATGTCACTAGCATTCCTTAGCTTCTAGCCACCTCAATTCAAAAAAAGCTAATCTGAATTTTTAAACAAGTTGCTGAAAATGGTTGCCGTTCATTACAATGCAGGCTTCAATTCTTTTATGCATATTATTAAAAACATTTTGAAGCATATTCTCTGAAATTGAATTTATCGTTTCTTGAATATAATTTTGAGTACGATATTATTAATATATGTTCTTTCTTCTATAGAAAACGCAATCATATTTCTGAAACACACTATACACTGCAGTGTTTACTTCACTGCTTGAAGACTTCGAATGCAACAGCGGCCGTAAGTTTGTGTGTCTGACGGGAGCAAGGACATTAATGAAGAGGTGAGAGTGAAGTACATTCAGAAATGCAGGTACAATAAAAATGCAAGTAAAAATAAAATGATGTCCCTGTATATATGATTCAAGTAACATTTATTCTACAAAACTCATTTATTACACACAGTTTGCAAAAATTCATATTTAGTATGAACCCCTTTGTTTTTTATCATCAATTTTATGCAGTTTGGCATGCTGTTCATGAGATTTTCACATTGTTTTTTGATGCTTTCATCCCTGTGCCATATTTGGATATGTGCTTCTATGAGATCCACCTTGATGGTAATCGTCGTTTTTTTAATTAGTTGCCTCTTTAAGATAGAGGGATAGACCAAAGATTTTCAATTGGATTTACGTCTGGGCTGTTACCTGACCTCGGAAGGACGTCTACATTACTTTCAGCCAGAAAATTAGTTACTGATCTGGCTTTATGACAGGGTGCTGCATCCTGCATGAAGACACATTCACCATCAGGGAACCAGTCTCTCATTTGTGGAAAAATTCGGGTTTCTAGGACTTTTTTGTACTGATCCTGTCGCATAGAGTCCTACAGAATCATTTTATGGCCAGTAATTAATTCATGATAATTATGAAAATGTAAAAAATGTAATCCGCGTGTTTCAAATCCTGCTTGGCCTAATAATTACTATGTTATGTTCTTATTCGGTTTTTTCCCAGCTGAAAGGCGAATATCAGACTATCTCATGACAAATCTCGAATTAATCTCACCGTAATATCAATTCCGCCGACGGTAGATAACCTCACTATGATGCTACGATTTTATACAGTTGTGGTGCCATTCTGAAAGTGACCTGGACAAATAACAGTCCACTTATCAGTGATTCAGTGCGTGAGTTTTCAGCAATAATATCTAAAATTTTGAAGTTTTATTAGTTTTGACAGTCTCCCTGTTGAAAGAGGATAGGGGTTTTTGTTTATAATTCAATTATTAAAACAATTGAATTTACATTAGTTGTGGTACCGGTAACTAAGTCACTGTAAACAAATTAGTAGAAAAAAATATTTTTCATTTTTAGTCATAATTTCCTTATCACTGTAAATAAATACAGTGACATCATTTTATCTTTACTCTAATTTTTATTGTACCTCAGTTTTTGAATATACTTCACTCCTACCCCTTCTATTAATGAAGATCAACCGTCCTCCACACAGATCCAAGACCGCATATATAGTCATAGTAACCTTACGGTCATAGTAAAAAAATACGTTGCAAAAATATGTTCGCGTTTTCCAGTGACGAAGAGCTTTCAATATTGAATCATTTTCGCACAGGTACTGTCGTCCATTTGCCTAAGTCGTATCCCGGTTTCCTCCACCAGTTTATTCGTCAGCTAGTGGCTAGGCTGTCTTAGCTCTTTTCTGAGAACATTAATTTCTATTAGGAATTGGACGTCTACGTAATATTATACCCATACAACTGTTCAAAATAACTTAAATAAAAGGGCCTAGATAAGTAATTAACTGTCACGTGATTTCCTCCCTTTCTACGATCCTACGACATAACCACTTGGACGGACAGTGGATAGTATGACTGAATAATTTTATCTTTTCGGATCGGGCAGAAGTGAAGATTGAATTTACAGTACGTAAGGTACTCTTTTATATAGTAGGTACAGAATTATTTCAACGTGAGTTACTAGTACGAAGGACGAAACTGGTAATTGGGATTAGGTACAGTAGTCTATAGTGCGATAATATGCACATTAGAACTGAAGCCTGTATCGAAATGAAGGGCCACCATTTTAAAAAATGTGTTTAAATATCCATATGATTTTTTTCAATTTAACTTCATTCTCTATATTGTACGCTAATGTGCTGTAGACAGTAGGGCCTATAATATATACTGCATAATGAATACGTTCACATGGACAGCTCAGTTTGTGAGTAAAAACATTTATTGTTAATACTGTACTGTATTTTGATTAAACAAAAACCTAATGAAAATGGTCAAACTCAAACGCGCGATATTTCCTAGTTTACTTAAATGGATGAACTACTTTTCTTCCCTTCTATACCTAGTAAAGTGATTCGTTTGTATATTACGCCAGTATCATCGAACTCCAGTCGTGGAAGGGGGTAGCAAACGGCGTTGATCCAGAGGTATAGCCAAGTTAATATTAAAAATGTTGGTAAAAATAAAATTATGTCCCTGCATATATTTCAAGTGCCGAGGACAGCTTCGACATCGGACTCGCTCTGACAAACCGTAAAAAATGTGTAGTTGATATGTAGCATAAATAATTTAATCTACTTATCCATTTCAACATGTGATTCATTTTATCGCATTAGTGTGAAAAGGCATTTCATTACGACATTTTTATGAGTTTCACATCTATACTAATAATAAATCTGTAGCCGAAATTTTTCTAGTAATTTTCGATTTTCCAAAAATAATTGGTCCTAACATATATAATCAACCACCCTGAAACAGAAAATCGCATTTTTGAAATTTTTGTTTGTATGTCTGTCTGTATGTTTGTTACCTTTTCACGCGATAATGGCTGATCCGATTTATATGAAAATTGGAATATAAATTAAGTTCGTTTTAACTTAGATTTTAGGCTATATGGCATTCAAAATACTTTATTTAAAAGGGGAGTTATAAGGGGGACTGAATTAAATAAATCGAGATATCTCGCTTATTATTGATTTTTGTGAAAAATGTTACATAACAAAAGTTTCTTTAAAAATCATTTCCGATAAGTTTCATTCTTTACAAAATGTTGATAGGACTAATATTTAATGAGATAAATGAGTTTTAAAATTAAAATAACGCCATCTAAGACGGTGCAATGAATTAAGAACAAATGACTTCGTCTATAAGGGGCCTTGGACAACAACAATCGAAACAGGGGCCTTGGACATCAACAATCGAAAGCTATTAAACTTAGCCTACAGAGAATGTTTCTGTGTTTGTATGAAGTAATATCAGAAGCTAAATTAACCGATTTGTATAATTAATTATTATTTCACCATTGGAAAGTGTAGTTTCTCTAGATGGACAGAATTCTATAATGTTATTACAGTAACGTCTGAGTAAATCGAGGACAGGTAAGATTAAAATAGCTTCTTATGCACAGAAAATTTGATAGGCTATTTTGTACATTCGTTTTCTGTATTTCTTAAAATAATATTTATGTTCACTCATTTTAATCTCAGAGAATTAACGAACAACGAGAGTGTATTGATTTAGTATGCAGTAATAGTACGTTAGCTTAGCAATCCATTATTTTGTAATTCAAATTTTAACTATGCTCAATTGAATCGTGTTAAAATATATAAAATATATATGCAATAAATGGAATGCAAAAGAATTGGGCAATGAGCGAAGCAGATTATCTTGCGCTGTTGTAAAAGTTGTTCCCTGGATCAAACGTCCTATTTTAATTATGTAATTACTTTATATTTATTTCTTACAGGTGCAGCGGAGCGCACGGGTACGGCTAGTTACGTAATAAAAAAGATAAAGAATTTTACCGACAATAAGTGTTACTTACTGTAGTTCTTTTTATCTAGTAAATGTCTATCTTCTTCTACCTTACAGAGTCGAGGTTTTATTTTTCATTTGGCCTACTACATGTTAGACGGACATACAAGAAGGTAATCTCAAGTCTTCGACATATAAAAATGCATACCAACACAATGGCAATAGATAAAACATCCATGTCCTAAAAATAGAATTCGAACACAACCGTGATCTTCATCTAACGCCACAGTTGCTCCTTAACTGCCGCGTACAACTCAGCAATATCTGAATTATTACGATTTTTTATGTGTTAGAGAAGATAAAAAGTTATGACTGCATTGATATTTCAAACAGACCCGTAAAGGCGGTACGTGTTGTTGCTATAGAGAATTTCTCCTTTCCTGAGCAAGGTTAGCCTGTCAGATTTCTCTGAGACAAGTGATAAAGTTCCTCATGGCTTTCTTCACTTAACAATAGAACTGCCAGGGAGTAGGTCAGGGTCGATTCGCTTTAACAAGTAAACAAACCGTCACTCATAATCACCGCGGATTTTTAATTCTACAGCTTTTACAACAGAGTACAATAATCAATAAAGTTAATGCCAGGTACATATTATTTTTCGTCTAGAACTTTGTCTCATCAAATATTAAATATAAGATTCCTAATAAAGTTTCATCATTTTCTGTATAGTAAACTAGCGGTTTCAATATTTAGCTATATCCGGAAAGAAATGTATGTATTTCGCTACTGCATGTGAAAATTTAGTAACAGCATGATAATTTTAGTAGTAGTAGTAATAATAATAATTATTTACTGGCTTTTAAGGAACCCGCAGGTTCATTGCCGCTCTCACATAAGCCCGCCATTGGTCCCTATCCTGAGCAAGATTAATCCATTCTCTATCATCATATCCCACCTCCCTCAAATCCATTTTAATATTATCCTCCCATCTACGTCTCGGCCTCCCTAAAGGTCTTTTTCCCCTCCGGTCTCCCAACTAACACTCTATACGCATTTCTGGATTCGCCCATACGTGCTACATGCCCTGCCCATCTCAAACGTCTGGATTTAATGTTCCTAATTATGTCAGGTGAAGAATACAATGCGTGCAGTTCTGTGTTGTGTAACTTTCTCCATTCTTCTGTAACTTCATCCCTCTTAGCCACAAATATTTTCCTAAGCACCTTATTCTCAAACACCCTTAATCTCTGTTCCTCTCTCACAGTGAGAGTCCAAGTTTCACAACCATTAAGCACCTTATTCTCAAACATCCTTAATCTCTGTTCCTCTTTCACAGTGAGAGTCCAAGTTTCACAACCATAAGGAACAACCGGTAATATAACTGTTTTATAAATTCTAACTTTCAGATTTTTCGACAGCAGACTGGATGATAAAAGCTTGTCAACCGAATAATTACAGGCATTTCCCAGATTTATTCTGTGTTTAATTTCCTCCCGAGTATCATTTATATTTGTTACTGTTGCTCCCAGATATTTGAACTTCTCCACCTCTTCAAAAGATAAATTTCCAATTTTTATATTTCCATTTCGTACAATATTCTCGTCACGAGACATAATCATATACTTTCTTTTCGGGATTTACTTCCTAACCTATCTCTTTACTTGCTTCCAGTAAAATTCCCGTGTTTTCCCTAAATGATGATGATGATAATAATAATAATAATAATCCGTGATGCCGATCATCCAACCAGAAAAGCATCTTATAAAGTGAAAAATACCTCGAAATATTGTCTAAATCATATGAACAATTTTTGTTACGTTTATGGTTAGTTAACTTTGAAAGCACATAGGCGAATTTTACTTTACTAGTTAAAAGAGCTTACGGGTGTTATTTTGATTGCAAAATAGATTAGGATAGGAACTGGGCCCCTGAAATCTGTTGTGCTCCATGTATAGGGCCTACTTTCCGCCTGGGATCTGCAAGTTTGAGTGACGTCACGCAGTGGGTAGAAACAGTAGGGGAGTAGTGGGTACAGTGAGACAAAATATTAAGACATATGTATTCAAGTGAAATTTCAAGTATTTTTAAAATCAAGTGCAACAGAAATATACATTAGAACATGGAGTATAATAATACATAAACAGAAATGTTAATAGATAAAAGACATAATATACAATGCGTGTTTGTCAAACAGGTCAAATGTCTCACTGTTAAATTATGGAGGGTACAGCTGAGACACCAGTGTCTATTTTAACGGACATTGAAATTATTTACATTTATTTCAAAAGAAAAGGAAGCTTGCTGTCTCTTTATGTTGCCATGTTCTGTAGACTTATGTAGAATCATTTTGATGTCTGACTTCGAAACCATTGAAACATCTGGAACATTTGGAAAAGTGAATTTTCCATGACTTTTCAAACTTCTGTTAAAAATAAAATGAATTTTTGGTGACAACAAAGCTTATAATTATAAGAATTTAATTTAATTCTTTATTATTTTTTAATATTTTTAAAATTTTGTGAATAATTTTTATTTAAGAAACCATTAAAATGTAATGTATCCATTATTTTAAGCTATAGTTCCTAAATTGGTTACTAGTATGTCCATTTTTAATGTTAGTTACCGGTAAATGTAATATAATTACAGTTTAGTTTTGCAAATCATTGGTAAATGGGAACAGTGAGACGTCTCAGTGTAGCCTTCAATGGCATGTCTCACTGTTCCCTTTACGCATAGTTCCTTTAAAAATGGCACCATCACTTCAAAATCAAAACAAGAAAGACGAAACTTTGCAAAACATAATGTCAAATACTATATTATTAGGTAACAAAACATTCATATTTCTATTTAATTTGTATATCTAATATAACCTTCATTAAACACAAGCCAAAATTTTACTTGTAGAGTGAAAAATTACGAAATTATTTTTTCATCACTCACCTTTATAACTAGAATAAAATCGAGTATGAAAATACCGTTACTTTACTCATGCAACATACAACTCCACTGTTACAAACATTTCAACATCAAAATTTACCATCCAATAAAAAATGTCTCACTGTTCTCCCTGTCTCACTGTACCCACTTCTCCCCTACTGTAGTATATGCTCGCGCATGCGCACTCTCTGTTTTACAGACGAAGCTAACGGCCGTTATGCTTTCAGATTCCAAGCGACTAGTATAATTATATTAACTGATTGGCTGGAATGATTCCGTCATATGCCTTTTCCAGTTCCAATGATATTCCGGGAACCTAAGGATCATTCAACAGACTGTTACTTTCTAGGAACCACAGATCAGAAGATTACAGAGAACTCGTCAGCGAGCTGATTCAGAACTATAACGTGATGTCTGTCAAAATAACTTCTTGGATCCTAATCTAATTTTTCTTTCCCCAAAACCTTCGAACGTGTGAAGCATTTTCATCAGGATTTTTCTGAAATGGAAAGGCGATACCAGAAAGAATGGAGACCAAATATTCTGGCAGACTACTGCTGGACACTCAAAAGAGATGTTTCTCAAGCCAAGTATAGCCTAAAATCTATTTTACACACATTTTAAGTAAGAAAATATGATTTTAGGTAAAATGTTACATGGTTCCAATATTAGAAAAGTTTGAACTATATTTCATATGAGTACTCAAAAACTCAGGGTCATAGAGAAATTTTGAAAACAGATTTGAAATCAGTACGAAAAATACTATAAGAATCGCCCATTATTTATATATTAACAAATATGTGTTTAATTTTGTTGACCAGTGCTGTTAGCTGTCTGGTGGCTATCTAGAGAAAACAGAGGGTTCATTCGCTTGGGTAGTTGCTAG
The DNA here is from genome assembly GCA_025594305.2 of Periplaneta americana. Taxonomy (NCBI): domain Eukaryota; kingdom Metazoa; phylum Arthropoda; class Insecta; order Blattodea; family Blattidae; genus Periplaneta; species Periplaneta americana. The sequence continues at coordinate 19,315,144 of JAJSOF020000005.1, forward strand.
GCAACACGTCAGGTTGCAGACCGGTCTCGATTGTTCCTGAGTATTCATTTACTCGGATTACTCATCCAGGCGACTACCCAAGGATCAGGCGATAAGCAAGCCTCTTTCGGTGTGACTGCAACCTCAGGCAGATGGTCTACAACGCACCTTTGAGATGCTTATGACGAATAATGAAGGATTTAGAGCATACCTGCACAAACAGCGCTCAACGAGCGCGCGCTCTCCTTCGGAGCGGGAGAGACTTGCTATAGGTAGAGGAGAGGGAAACGACCACTCAGTTATCTAGTGGAGTGCAGTGTATAGGCCTATTCTCAGTAACTGTTTCACGTTGATTATCTACAGCTACAGTACAGTATGGAGGAATCTAAAAGACGGAACATAACATTTAACGATTTACAGCTCGAACTTATTGATCTTCAATGTGACCTAAGAGCTAAAGATCGTTTGAATAATACTACTAGCCTGGTTAAGTTTTACAAGACTAAACATTAGCAATAATATCCACGACTACACAGGCAGGCTGTGAAAATGATTGCTATGTTTGGCTCAACATTTATATTTGTGAGCAACTGTTTTCTATAATCAACTTTAATAAAGACAGGCATCGAACATCTGTAACTGATGTTTCTTTTTTTTAAGTAGATTATTTTACGAAGCTTTATCAACAGCTTAGGTTATTTAGCGTCTGAACGAGATGAAGGTGATAATGCCGGTGAAATGAGTCCGGGGTCCAACACCGAAAGTTACCCAGCAAACTGATGTTTCATTACGATCAGTAGGCTACTGTTCCTTTCAGCTGCCAACAGCATAAAACCTCGTTTTGATGTACTGATAAATAAAAATATAACAAAATGATATAGTACATTTAAGTAGCTATATAATTTATATTATTTCTGTAAAATAAATATTTATTTATTAATTAATAATAGTCCAAGATAGTTTTGCAGAAAACACTGAACGGGGATTCATTTCATAAACACTCGTAATAGTACTTTCTTTTGTGTACATTTTGTACGAGAATCACCCCTTCTTCCAGTCTCCGCGCTTATACAGAGCGCAGCTAATATCTGCATTCCACTGATGAGATGTGAGCCGGCTGGATAAAGCGCAAACAAATTACAGATGCAGGCCTGATTTAGAGAAATGATAATGGGGAAACTGGAATATATCGCGAAAATCTACTACCTAATTCGTCTTTGAACACCACAAATTCCACATAGACCCTCTGGGACACGAACACGTATTACCGGCCTGGAAACCGACGCTCTAGCAGCTCAGAGGACAGTGCGCTATAGTGAAACAAATATTATCCCAAATAATTAGTAATATAGTGTTATTGTACGAATGATTAATATGGTGGTTATGGTGATGATTGTGACTATGTGGTTAAAGTGGTCATAGTAATGATGATTATGATGATGATGATGATGATGATGATGATGATGATGAGGAGGAGGAGGAGGAGGAGGAGGAGGAGGAGGAGGAGGAGAAGGGAGAAGAGAAGAAGACTATGGGAAGAAATACGGTCATGAAAGAGTTCTTATAATATTTTCTGGGGCATTAAACTGAACAAGACAAGAAACTGAATGAAATCACCATCATTTTAGTATTGTGGACATGTGGGAATATTTCCCGCATCTGTTTCCCACATTTATTGCATAAAAGATGCGTTCGAACATCAAGCGCCCGTTGCTCGCGAAAGTATAAGCTGAACGTAGCATGGAAATCTGCAAGAAACGGGCTGACTGACGGATAACTTCCGACAGGCTGACAACGGGCGCTCTTTGCTGTAGAAGGATCCAAGTCTCAAAGAAATTCCCAGAAAATTATCGATTCCATAATCCAGCTACTAACTCATGGTCTATTGTTTAGGTTTCAGAAGAGAGTGGGTGTTCGCAATTCAGCATAAAACCACAAGCTTCGCTAATGTATGGATTCTAGGATTCTGAGTCATTTCACAGGAAAGTTTGGCAATGTATTAAACTTCAGTTCCTCCATCGTGACCCAGAAACAAATCATGAAGTTCGATGTGATGTGGGAGAAATTTAGATAAATTTCCACTTACTAAAGACATTATTTTCATCATAATTATGTACATTTTAATATTCGATAAGTAGGCTATTATTTCCTGGTTGTGTACCTAAATTACGCCCAGAAACTACATCCAGCGGACTCAAAAAGTCCGGTTTTCTTCAATATTCCCAAAGATATGAATTGAGAAGCATTTACTTACTTACAAATGGCTTTTACAGAATCCAGACATTTATTGCCGCCCTCTCATAAGCTCGTCATCAGTCCCTATCTTGAGCAAGATTAATCCAGTCTCTACTATCCATCCCATCTCCATCAAATACATTTTAATATTATTCTTTCATCTACGTTTGGCCTCCTCAAAGATTTTTTTTCCCTTCCGGCCTCCCAATTAACACTCTATATGCATTTCTGGATTCGCCCATACGTGCTACATGCCCCGTCCATCTCAAACGTCTGGATTTATTATGTAAGGTAAAGAATACAACGCGTGCAGTTCTGTGTTGTGTAACTTTCACCATTCTCCTGTAACTTCATCCCGCTTAGCCCCAAATATTTTCCTAAGAACCTTATTCTCAAACACCCTTCACTTCTGTTCGTCTCAAAGTGAGAGTCCAAGTTTCATAACCATATAGAACAACTGGTAATATAATTGTTTTTCGAGAGCAGACTGGACGACAAAACTTCTCAAACGAATAACAGGCATTTCCCATAAAATTTCTTCTGCGTTTAATTTCCTCCCGAGTGTCATTTATATTTGTTACTGTTGCTTCAAGATATTTGAATTTTTCCACCTGTTCAAAGATAAATCTCATATTTTTATGTTTCCATTTCGTAAAATATTCTGGTCACGAGACATAATCATATACTTTGTCTTTTGGGATTTAAATCCAAACCTATTGATTTACTTTCTTTAAGTAAAATTCCCGTTTTCCCTAATCGTTTGTGGATTTTCTCCTAACATATTAACGTCATTCACATAAACAAACAGTTGATGTAACCCGTTCAATTCCAAACCCTCTATATTATCCTGGACTTTCATAATAGCATATTCTAGATCAAAGTTAAAAAATAAATGTGATAGTGCATCTTTTTGCTTTAGCCGCAGTGAATTGGAAACGCATCAGACAGAAACTGGCTGTACGTTTCAGTGAGACACATTTTAATTAATCGAACTAGTTTCTTGAGAATACCAAATTCAATAAGAATATTAAACTGGGAAGGCATACAAACCAAAATCTCATGCACGTTTCTGTCATGCTGAATCTTATTATGCAATACATGTATAGTAATATTGATTTGTTCACTTCATTCAAACACACTTTTAACAGGATATGTCATTCAGCGTTAATAAAATTATACAAGACAAGAGGCAAAGAAAACGACTAGCAGCGTTAAGTTTTGATACGGACGAGATATGGCGGAAAATATCGTATATAATCTCATCATGTTATTCTTCAAACGTATAACACGTGACCCCCGACAAAAGATGCAATACTAAGAAGTTTAATTGTTGTAACAGAAATTTCGTCCTCGATCGTTTACGAGCCAAGAAACCCCTAATCTACACAAATTTAATTCACTTCATATCTTACATCTGTCTCCCGAAATCCAGTCTCCGATCCCTCGTCCACTGACTACGCTGTACCTGACCCTCAAAGGACGTCTTGCTTAAGACGAAAAATGCATTGACCCCACCACAGTTTCTAAGTGACATTTTGGAGAATGGAAGTAAATCAATAATCTTAAAGATCTCGAATAACATTTTACTCTAAAAATAAACCACCACCTTCAGCGTTCTAGAATTAGAAATCACGTCACTTCATTGCACGCACATATGCGGCATCACATTCAGTGACGTCACATAAAGTTTATGCAGATTACTTAGCCAGATCTTCAAAATGTCTGTACAAACAGCTTTCACTTTTCCATAATTTATTTTTATTGTTGCATTTTCAATGTGAGCGGCTGTCAATTATTTTATTTCAAGAATAATTTGTATGAAACTAATTAATATGTAATTCTATTGGACTTGCTCCACTTTATTCATACAAATTTGAATGTTTATTTAGAAAATACAAATCAATATATTTAATAAGTATTATTATGATCAATATGCTAAAAAGTAAGATTTTTCAAGAAAATCAATAATATGCCTTTGTACTCCAACATTTTTTTTCGTTGTTGGTAACTCTATAGCATCTATTAGATGCTTTATGGTTGTGCTAACAGATGGAGTTACTTGTCAACAATGTGACGCTGAAATGTGTGTTCAAGTTACTGCCCAGCGACAGTCCTGATGTATTTTCATATCTGTGATGATTGGTTAATTAATATTAACCCGGCGGCACACACAGTCACATAAATTTCCAGACTCCAGACACCCAGGGAATTCCTCTTCTTCAAGAAAAATTCACTGAGAGCCGAGCCCGGGAATCAAACCCGGGACCTCCTGATCCCTGATCTGGAAGCCAGAATGCTGACCAACAGACCACGTAGGCAGTCTACTCCAGCATTGTAAATAAAAACTGTTTACAACTGTTATCTTTAGTGAAAATCATGCGTAATATGCGTATGCCACAATATTATTGTACGCCACGAGAAAGATAGGCTTCGGCACGAATTGGAGTCACGTGTTTATCATGGTCCAGCCATGGCCATCTTGACAACCGCCTAACGTAAATACATGTTCAAAGTTCTAAAAAACAAAGAAATAAATTTGTTCAGCACAGAGCACGCTGGGGCTAGTCTGTCTTAGCGAATACAAGCGTTTATAGAATTATCACAAAAAGAAAACGCAGTGAACTATAGTGCTCTCGTAGCTGCTAGCGGGTATGCTCTCTATCTCTCCCAAATATAAATGTTGCACGACAGTGAATAAATACGGGACAGCACCGCGTACGCTTTGCACATTTCAGCGAGTGCTGACGACCACTGATTTACAATATTAATGTTATTTCTTCATTAAATGTTTTACAAATTATGATGTACAGCACGTTTATAATATTGTATAGTATGTAGGATAGTTATTGCATTTGTCAAAATCAGGCAACTCGCTTCACTCGTACCCTAACATTGACTCATGCAATGAGGTATAATATTATAAACTAGTTTCATAATACTTACTTACTTACAAATGGCTTTTAAAAGGAAGGAGGAAGGTTCATTGCCGCCTTCACATAAGCCCGCCAGCGGTCCCTATCCTGTGCAAGATTAATACAGTCTCTATCATCATACCCCACCTCCCTCAAATCCATTTTAATATTATCCTCCCATCTACGTCTCGGCCTTCCTAAAGGTCTTTTTCCCTCCGGTCTCCCAACTAACACTCTATATGCATTTCTGGATTCGCCCATACGTATTACATGCCTTGCCCATCTCAAACGTCTGAAATGTAATTTAATGTTAATAATTAATAATGTCAGGTAAAGAATACAATGCGTGCAGTTCTGTGTTAATGTAACTTTCTCCATTCTCCTGTAACTTCATCCCAGCCTTAGCCCCAAATATTTTCCTAAGCACCTTATTTAAACACCCTTAACCTATGTTCTCTCTCAGAGTGAAAGTCCAAGTTTCAAACCATAAGAACAACCGGTAATATAACTGTTTTATAGATTCTAACTTTCAGATTTTTGGACAGCAGACTGGATGATAAGAGCTTCTCAAACGAATAATAACACGCATTTATATTTATTCTGCGTTTAATTTCCTCCCGAGTGTCATTTATATTTGTTACTGTTGCTCCAAGATATTTGAATTTTCCACCTCTTCGAAGGATAAATTTCCAATTTTTATATTTCCATTTCGTACAATATTCTGGTCAACTAGTTTCATAATATACTATCATAAGTAAAATTATAAAACTGTAGAACATATAACATAGTTTTTGATCGGTTATTTAGCGACGCTGTATCAACTATTAGGTTATTATGCGTCGATGAAATTTACGATGGCAATTTCACATAGAATGATATTTACCTATTCAAATTCACGATGTTTTACATAGCAATATTAACACTTTTAAGTTAATACCTATAAGCCTATCAAAATTTAGTAGTACCTGTTTGAAACAAATATAAACGAGTGGGAGCTTTATTTCTTTAACTGAGTCCATTTTCCTATGTTCTGTTGTTAGGTAATATCTGAATTATTGTTTCTTTTGTTGTCGGTTTCACCCTCTATGTAATATAAATCCCCCGGGGAAAAAAGTCTGAATTCAATCTGTACAGCATGGTTAAGAAAACTGCTTAAATTAGAGTAAAGATGGAAGAGTAGAAGAGCACCAAGATAAAGGTGTTATCTGCTCATTTGCCGCGTCTTGGCATTAGTTCAAACTAAGTCAGTCACCTTTATCGTCAAGGTCAACGAAGCACAGGTGTGAGAGAGTGCGAAACGCTTAAGAGAGAGACAGTGATAGAAATACAACGGGAGATAACGTAACCAAGAAACGGAACAACCAAAACCCACCCAACTAGCATACAGATCGCTTGACCGCAAGCAGGCTGGCTTTTAAAAGCCAACTCGAGTTACAGTGAGTGGTGCGGAGTTTAAATAACAGTGTATTGTAATGAACAGTTTGCAGGTGGCAATAATTGTATGGCAGCACGTCCAAATGCGTGGAAACCTGTCTCTAGTATCTGCCGTCACCCATTGTAACAGCAGATGACAAAGTGGCGTCAAATTATTCTGTTTACACACGTGGATGTTATGTCTGTGTTCTATTTATTCCATAGCGATCAAACTGATGACGAAAGTGACAATTTAGAACTCAATTATTTGTCTGTGAACGACTGTGAAGTTTCAACTCTTCTAGTGAATACTCGTCAAAATATGGATTAACATCTGGTATGTACGTACAGTGTACCGGTATACAATATCTCACATTATTTGTTAAAAATTTCCATCCTTGGTTGTGGCTCAAGTTGTAGCATTCCCAGTTATAAATAGTAAAAATAATAATAAATAATAATGATAAACATAGAATCTTCGATCTCGCTACACACCACACATGAGACTGACATGTGATGTGTTACTACGCTATTTCACAATGAAATTAAACTGAGAAATGTTATAACTAGAGCCCGTATGTTTAGGAATTTATAACAGTTAAAATAAGCAGGCAAAAAAGGCACAATAATCTTTGAAAAAGGCATTATAAATTTTAAAAAGGCAGAATATATTTTAGCAATACATTTAAATTATATCAACGTAACTCACATATTTACTTCTCGAAGGTGACAAACATGTTGACTTATAAAATACTTTTGTGCGAGATCGTTTATTTGCTTGTTTTCCGCACAGAACCAATACGCGGTAAGTGTGAAATACCACATTCAGTATTCCCAACGTAAACACAAAACAAAAATTTCCCTCTTCTTGTTGCTTTAAACATCCATTTTACTGCTTTAGGCTTTTAACATATTATTTTAGAGACATTTAACATAGTAATAATTATAAATTGGAAACTTACAAACTGAAATTTCACCTAAATTGCAATGTTACTTTTTTTAAATATTTGCAAAAATTAAGTAAAAGTCTACTACTCGGCATCTGAAATGTATTTTTTCACGGCATTCCTGATAAAGTAACACTATCAGAATGAAGCCGTGAAAAAAAATCAACAAGTTTTAAAAACAGATGCCGATGTTTTAGGTGAAATTATGTTATATAAATAATATTGTTAAAATATTAAAATGAAAAATAAATCATTACATAACCTTACCGTTTGTTTTAAGTTCGCATTTATAGACTTGTGTGGGTTGGGAAAAAAGACAGACGTATATCACGGCCAGCTGGAGTATAGTAAACACAGAAAACATTTTATAGCAACAAAGTTGAAGAAAGATATTTTGGTTTTCATAGACATTTGCCGTCATTAAACAGAAACTAACATGGAGATTTCATTGCAATCAATTAGAAATTGTCTTTCAGGTATGAATAATAAACGATCTTCGCACAAAATAATCCAACGATAACGAGCGGTAAGTTTGTTTTCATGTTCTCGGAAATTAAAAAAGCTAACTATATTTTAGAATTTTTAAATTTTCTCGAACATGAAAACGTCAACATGTTGACTTATTTAATACTTTTTTCCGTGATTAACTGTCTTTTCACAAACTTACATAACAAAACTGTTCCATCGGTTGAAAACACATGAGCACCAAATTTCACTAGTAAGCATGAAGTTTACTTTTCAATAGTTTACTGAATTTAGACATTCTTGCTAACCGATCTTATACATTCTGTCACCCGACAATAACTGACTGTTCCTCACTCAAATTTCTTTCTCCTACAATAATAAACACATTTAGCACAAAATTGTAACAGTAAGATTTGAAAATATGAAAGAAAACAATTGGAAATGCTACGTGACAACTTCTATGAGAACGGGCTTAATATTTAAAATTATAAAGCTGATTGTTGGTATCGTGAAGACATGACAATAACTTATTATATTTGTAATTGTGGATTGTCCATTATTATTCATATTACACCAATAGTATTAAAACACGATTATTAGCAGAAGAAGCACCGAAATGAATTACTTTTATTTAGTCTTGTTAGTAAAGTTAGTCATTGTTTCAAATATTTAAATTTCATACACATTACATTACAATTAATTAGAAAATTGCAAATAAACAATAAATATTGCTTTAAAATAACAAAACACCTTAAAAGGCAAAATAGGCAAAATAAAAATTGGTCCTATCACTTTGATTTACTCCAAATCACATTATATCTATGCAAATAATGATTGACTTGCACCCAGTAAAAAAGGCATTTTGCCAAACAACAGGGGTCTAGTTACAACATTACAAATATACTGTAGAGTGCATATACCTGGAAAAATAAATAAGCGAGTTTTCGTAAGGTGGAATATCAACGACAGGGTTAGGTTTGGTTTGTTCAGGCCTTTGGTAGGCTTTGCATATACGCTTTTTGATAGAGAGGTATACAAATAGATTTACTCTGGATCGAAGGAAAGAATGTTTTCCTGTGCAGTGCAACATAATAGTGGTACCACTGGGTTATGCACTAAAGATGTCCATTATATGCATTTTAAGTTGTTATATTTTTCTTGTACAGTAATTTGAGAGATTTAGTTCTTGAAATTGTAAAAGTATTGAGATACATATTTTGGTTAGAAGTCGTTAAGAGATTGAACTACGAATATTATTTGTGAAGTTAACGATTGTAATAGCTATGCACATTGGAATTGTAAGTTGAATAAGAGGAGAAAATAAGGGTAGAACATTTATTTCACTTTTCAATAAATAAGATATTCACAAAAAATAAAATACTTTCTCATAACATATTTAAATGTATCACCATATTACCACTACGTACCACCGAGATAATTACCATCAACATTAACTGCATTCTAAGACAACCTTTGGACTCATTTTGTTTTCGTATATAAGGACTTTGAATCAACAGATTGTTCGTGTCACAATTCTTAAACTGTGTGAGACTTTTATACAGGGACATCATTTTATTTTTACTAACATTTTTAATATTAACCTGGCTATATCTTTGGATCAACACCGTTTGCTACCCCCTTCCACAACTGCAGTTCGATGATACTGGCGAAATATGCAAACAAATCACTTTGCTAGGTATAGGAGGGAAGAAAAGTAGTTCATCCATTTACGTAAACTAGGAAATATCGCGCTGTTGAGTTTGATTATTTTCATTAGGTTTTTGTTTAAAAAAAATACAGTACAGTATTAAAAATGAGTGTTTTTACTCACGAACTGAGCTATCCATTCGGACGTATTCATTATGCAGTGTATATTATACTATCTACAGCACATTAGCGTACAATATAGATAATGTAGTTAAATTGAAAATAATCATAATATGGATATTTAAATACATTTTAAAAAATGGTGGCCGTTCATTTCGATACAGGCTTCAGTTCTAATGTGCATATTATCGCACTATAGACTATTGTACCTAATCCCAATTACCAGTTTCGTCCTTCGTAACTAGTAACTCATGTTGAAATAATTCTATACTTATTCTAGAAAAGAATACCTTACGTACTGTAAATTCAATCTTCACTTCTGCCCGATCCGAAAAGATAAAATTACTCAGACTTACTATCTACTGTCCGTCCAAGGGGTTTTGTCGTAGGGTCGTAGAAAGGGAGGAAATCACGTGACAGTTAATTATTTAACGAGGCCCTTTTATTTAAGTTGTTTTAAACAGTTGTCTAATATTACGCAGACGTCCAATTCCTAACAGAAATTAATGTTCTCACAAAAGAGCTAAGACGACAGCTCAGCCACTAGCTGGCGAATAAAAGCAGGTGGGGGAAACCGGGATACGACGTAGGCAAATGGACGACAGAATCTGTGCCAAAATGATTCAATATTGAAAGCTCTTTCGTCACTGGAAAATGCGAACATATTTTTGGAACGTACTGTTTACTATAACCGTAAGGCTACTATGACTCTTGGATCTTTGTGCAGGACGGTTGAACTTCATTAGTAGAAGGGGTGGGAGTGAAGTATATACAAAAATTCAGGTACAATACAAATTGAAGTAAAAATAAAATGATGTCCCTGTATATTATGTACGTAGTAATCAACCCAACAAAAAAGATTGGTAGACTAGTAAGTAGGCCACAAAATTGAACGTCTTTGTTCACAAAATTAGTTAATAAAATAGCCACAGTTGAATGTAACAAATTATCGGTGTTATTTACAGCTCAGTGATGTGAAGTTACCACAAAAATGAATCGTTATTTGTTATCAAACTACATTCTGAGATACATTTATAGCATATAATCTGCTGTTTGGAGGGATTTCTCCTGAAATTCTAATTTCAACATCATCCCATTATTACGTATTTTTATAATTGGTTTAAAATGTGATTGTGACGTATGTGATGGATTTATTTAAAAATTTGCAGTTTTTATTGTTCCGTTTTTTTACAAAATGTCCCAGGTTTTTAAGTAAACAAACTGGAAATGTTCCAGGTTTTTAAAATTACATTATGGGAACCCTAATCTATACTGAAGTAAACATATAACGTTTCAAAGGTTTGTCTATCAGCTCTTCAAGTTAAAAAAAAAAAAAGGATGAGAAACGCATCCTACATGTGCCTAAATATACATAACAGACCTCATACAAAATAAAGGCAATTTTTACCAACATTCTTGGTAGCCTATATTACTTATGAAACTCCGTGTAATGTGTTGATTCTCAGAATAGATGAATCGTACTTGAGAGCCGAGATAAGATCGTATCTGACACATAGCGTGTACATAGTCGACACTAATAATTCCATAGGCAGAAATTCTGATGCGGCAAAACTTTATGTTGAAAATGGAAACCTTAACACACGATTTCGAAATTTATATATAATTGACAAACTAGCATTTTAGCGACAAGAGAAATTACGCCTATGTATTAACTTACATTCTCCGTTTCTGCTCAAAGTAAGAAAGTCATGACTAGAACCCGGAAGTTCACGCCCTGAAAACAACTAAATATTCATGCAAATATGCCCTTAAAAATGTAAAATGTGCCAATAAATATGCACTAATAAATAAATAGAAATAACGTTTCTTCTAACAGCACGAATGATAATGAATATGAACTTAACATTATTCCTTAAAAACTGAAGCAAAGGTAATCATTTCGTCTAAAATCAGCGAAGAGTTATAGTTCATAACCAATGCGTGGCTCAGATGTTCGATTGAGTAACTTCGTCTGTTGTCACTAAAACTTCTTCCCATGTCCCACGAGATGGTGTTCGATTGAGTAACTTCGTCTGTTGTCACTAAAACTTCTTTCCATGTCCCACGAGATGATGTTCGATTGAGTAACTTCGTCTGTTGTCACTAAAACTTCTTCCCATGTCCCACGAGAATGGTGTTCGATTGAGTAACTTCGTCTGTTGTCACTAAAACTTCTTCCCATGTCCCACGAGAATGGTGTTCGATTGAGTGACTTCGTCTGTTGTCACTAAAACTTCTTCCCATGTCCCACGAGAATGGTGTTCGATTGAGTAACTTCGTCTGTTGTCACTAAAACTTCTTCCCATGTCCCACGAGAATGGTGTTCGATTGAGTAACTTCGTCTGTTGTCACTAAAACCTCTTCCCATGTCCCACGAGATGGTGTTCGATTGAGTAACTTCGTCTGTTGTCACTAAAACTTCTTCCCATGTCCCACGAGAATGGTGTTCGATTGAGTAACTTCGTCTGTTGTCACTAAAACTTCTTCCCATGTCCCACGAGATGGTGTTCGATTGAGTAACTTCGTCTGTTGTCACTAAAACTTCTTCCCATGTCCCACGAGATGGTGTTCGATTGAGTAACTTCGTCTGTTGTCACTAAAACTTCTTCCCATGTCCCACGAGAATGGTGTTCGATTGAGTAACTTCGTCTGTTGTCACTAAAACTTCTTCCCATGTCCCACGAGAATGGTGTTCGATTGAGTAACTTCGTCTGTTGTCACTAAAACTTCTTCCCATGTCCCACGAGAATGGTGTTCGATTGAGTAACTTCGTCTGTTGTCACTAAAACTTCTTCCCATGTCCCACGAGAATGGTGTTCGATTGAGTAACTTCGTCTGTTGTCACTTAAAACTTCTTCCCATGTCCCACGAGAATGGTGTTCGATTGAGTAACTTCGTCTGTTGTCACTAAAACTTCTTCCCATGTCCCACGAGATGGTGTTCGATTGAGTAACTTCGTCTGTTGTCACTAAAACTTCTTCCCATGTCCCACGAGAATGGTGTTCAATTGAGTAACTTCGTCTGTTGTCACTAAAACTTCTTCCCATGTCCCACGAGATGGTGTTCGATTGAGTAACTTCGTCTGTTGTCACTAAAACTTCTTCCCATGTCCCACGAGATGGTGTTCGATTGAGTAACTTCGTCTGTTGTCACTAAAACTTCTTCCCATGTCCCACGAGAATGGTGTTCGATTGAGTAACTTCTTCTGTTGTCACTAAAACTTCTTCCCATGTCCCACGAGAATGGTGTTCGATTGAGTAACTTCGTCTGTTGTCACTAAAACTTCTTCCCATGTCCCACGAGAATGGTGTTCGATTGAGTAACTTCGTCTGTTGTCACTAAAACTTCTTCCCATGTCCCACGAGATGGTGTTCGATTGAGTAACTTCGTCTGTTGTCACTAAAACTTCTTCCCATGTCCCACGAGAATGGTATTCGATTGAGTAACTTCGTCTGTTGTCACTAAACTTCTTCCCATGTCCCACGAGATGGTGTTCGATTGAGTAACTTCGTCTGTTGTCACTAAAACTTCTTCCCATGTCCCACGAGAATGGTGTTCTATTGAGTAACTTCGTCTGTTGTCACTAAAACTTCTTCCCATGTCCCACGAGATTATTAGGGTGTATAGCCTGTAAATGATGTTAATTCTGTGTTGTTTGGATAAAGGGAGGTAAGTCATAAAATGAGTTTGGAGATAAATGAAAATTAAAGTTGGAATAATTTTGTACACAAAACTCATCAACTGCTAGTATTCTTTTGATTTTTTGTACGCTCACTTGTATAATTTAAGAGATTAGGTATAGCAACAACAGTGAAATTTTGGAACTATTCAACATTTTTTTTTCCTCCATTATTGTATCTTGTAAAATAATGAAAATTATTATGTCTAGAACACTGTCCTTCTGCTATATGAAAAAAAAATATTTTTACGATTTAAAAAAGATATTTACATTTTTTTTTTTCAAAATTCAGTTCACTGTGCAGAGATGAAGCGTTTCCCGCATTACTAAAAAACTACCCAACATTCTGTGATGAAATTTTTTGTGTGTATTTATGCATGTCATATCTACAACGTGAGACAAGATCACTTCTCTACCTTTGATAGATTGTTTGATAAAAAATAAGTTCATAGTCTGATAAAAAATAAATTCATAAAAAATGGTCAAATAACAGTATTTTCGTCTAACACGAAATAAAAAAAAATTATTTATTGAGGAATGTAGTTGAAAGAGCATGATATTGTAAACATGGGTTTCAGCAATAAAATAAAAAAAGAGAGAACATAAAAAAGTTAACAAATTTGTGAGTTATGAGGGAAACTTTTCATCACTGCACAGTGAACTACCACCATTATTAATTTTGAAAAAAATACATATAAATAACTTTTTAAATGGTAAAAATATTTTTTTCATATAGCAGAAGGAAAATGTTTTAACATACCAATTTTCATTATTGTACAGGATATACTAATGGAGGAAAAAATGTTGAATATTTCCAAAAATTTTACTGCTATAAACTGTACCTAACCCCTTAACTTGTGTGTTCATCTGGAGAACAAATTTCCATCTGCAAAAAAAAAAGACTTATCCCCTTTACCCGAACACCACAGAATTGTTCCGCAGATAGAGATAAATCGTTTGGTGCGTTAGAGATTTTTCCTTCGAGAATATCTCGAATACAACAAAGCTTTTGGTAGGCCTATACTGAATTTTTTAAAATAATATTGGTCACCTTTTCCTTTACTTTTTGCCCTACATTTGCAAGAGCAGAACTCATTATATTTCGCTTCTTAAAAAGAGGCCAGTGACACATGTAAGGGAGAGAGCCAACAGTTTCTAGTGATGCGATTGCTTTTGGTAAATCGGAAAAGTGAGCAGATATAAACGTAAGATTCTCTTCCAACTTATATTTGCCAGTATATTTTGAGATATCTCAATAGATTTAACCAATATGTTTTACTACGACAATCTCTAACCGACCACATACAAGATGTTAAAGGAGATAACCAGTAATTAGTAGTAAAATAAAACGACACCCAGATTCATAGGTGATGATTTCTAGAATGAATTATTTTTTATGCTCGACCATGCCGAAATGTAGTAATTATACACCTGGTAGCAGTCCTTTAATGCATGTCATTAAAGTACACCTATTCATTAAAGTTCAGGTTTTCGATTATTCTCGGATATGCAATCGAAAGACAACTAGCAAAACGTCACGGAGGCTGGAAATCCAATACTGTCGCAGAAGGTTATGTTCTGTTACTATAATAATTAGCGTTAATTGTAAATAATATTCAAATAAATTCAACTTCTCATCTCGTTTTTCAATGTCGAATTCAATTTCAAGGTTATATCAAGTTTAACGTTTATCTTACTTTCTAGATTATATCAAGGTCGTCGACATTCGTTGCCCGGAAAAAAATTAATACTTTCGCGTCTGCGCACATCTCACAATTTACGAAATTGCACAAGGTCAGTTCGCTCCCCAGTTACATAAGAATAACATGAAAACTTCTAAATAATTTCAAGTTAGAAATATGATCGAGCATAAAAAGTCGTATGAAACTTGCCTATAATGGTAATTAAGACGCTCGTATGAAAATTATGAAACTCGCTTGCGCTCGTTTCACAAACATCCTCGCGTCTTAATTACTATAATTACAGGCTCGTTGCATAATGTACTAATTTGGATCACTTGGATAGGGATGATGGTGAGCGTGAAGCTATGTTAGTGGAAATAGGGAATTCTTACCAAGTACTAGGTGACAGAAAATTTCAGGAGAGATTTCATTTATCGAAATATACCGTGTCTTTCTGCTGCGACAGATGGATCACTTGGAATAAAAAAAAACAGAAACATTCCTCTTTCTCCTATGAACCAGCTGCTTACAACATACGAGTTATTCAAATCATATGTTGAATATCTTAAGAAGGAACACTGCATAAATGAATATAGCAACTACAGTATGTATCATTCACGATGTAGTCCTGCGTCGCAGGCTTCACGAAAAGAGATTACGGATGGATTTTAGGATTATTGCACAGTTTCTAGGTGTAATTGCAACCCTGGATGGTATACACATTCGCATTAATCTCCTGATGGTCTATGCTTCATCATTTTACTTCATAGATAGCGTATTCCGTTTTTTCAGTTACATGTTTATAAGATAATAATTCATTCTACGAGAAGACGAAAATATAAGATACGTTTGTTTAGAGGTCACTTTCAAATGTGACTATCATCTTTGCAGAGGTATGGCTGTTCATATTTCGGCCTAAGCTTTTAACCGTGGTTTCGTTACTTATCGGTTTTTAATCGAGATTGATGCTCTTCGCCAAGAGTGTAATTCTCAAGGATAGATTATCTCTTCCTGAGCGAGGTCATGTCCAAGATATATTAGTATTAGTATTTATTTATTTAACCTGGTAGAGATAAGGCCGTCAGGCCTTCTCTACCCCTCTACCATGAGATTCCAACTATAATATGAACAATAAAATTACAATTAGTATTAAATTTACAATTACAATTACAAATAAAATTACAATTAGTATTAAATTTACAATTACAATTACAATAAGAATCAAAGTACGAAAAGATTACCTGACTTATTAAAGCTAGATAATTTATCATAGAAAAACAAAGAATATTTTATATTTACTGAATTACAAATTAAATCTAGAATAACAAAATTGTATAGTGATGAAATTACTGGATATTGAAATATTTTGTGATAGATTTTGAAACTATTTACAAGAAATCAATTACTGACCAAGTGCCTAGTAAGTTTGCGTTTGAATTCAATTTTATTTCGACAGTCCCTGATGCAAAGCATAGCGAAATCCAGAGTCTTGGCAGGGCTATTGTGAAAGAGGATGAGCATGAGGAGGTGCGATGGGATGGTATTGTTAGTATTGTTTATGACGAGAACGTGTGTTCAGATTATGATGGGAAGAAAGGTAAGTGAAACGAGACATCAGGTACGAAGGAACAGAAGAGTTCAAGAAAAGAAAAAATAAATGTAAATTTTTTCTTATCTAGTTTAAAAATATTGGTTCCAGGGATGGGTTAATATGATCATATTTACGAGCATTGCTTACAAAACGTACACACAAATCATGAGCACGTTGAAGTTTCGTTTTGTTGTCGCTGGAGAAGTCAGTCAGCCTGTCAGCATAGTCAAAATAGGGAAATAGAAGGGTCTGCACAAGGGACATTTTTAAGCAAGAGGGGAGATGAACATTTATCCTTTTTAGCACATGGATAATAGAATATATTTTTCTGCAGGTTTCTGTGATTTGCATGTCCCAGTTGACATTATTATTCATGTAACTGCCAAGATTTTTTTACTGAAGAACTGAAAGGGATATGCACTGTCTTACTTTAACGGGGGAAATGTCAAGGTGTTTTATCGTAGGTCTGTATCACAAAATTAGTGTTATGTTGCTGATAGTATGGTGTCGGTAATGAGAGTGGTGCTAATACTGATGTTTGTAATTATGATAATATCAGTACAAGGAAAATGTAGAATGGTTCGACACCTGATATCTTCTGAACTCAAGTTCAGTTCTGTCGTCTTCCTCCGATTGACCCAGCCTTGCCCTATCTCACTCCCCGCCCCCTGACTTGTAATAAGTGTTAAACAATGCGGGAAGGGTCATTACACCTATGTGATCAATAGAGGAGCCATGCACAGATCAAGGTCCTGATAACTTGTCCGCTGTAAGTGCTCCCGTGTCTATGCGATATTGTCAATAACGATGCTGTACAAAGGTCATGAACTCTGTTTTTTATTAACTTCGTGATACACCCTTCGAGTGTCGAAGTAACAGACGCCCACACCTACAGTGACGGAATCAAGTCACGGAAGTTAAGGATGGTTCACAATAAACCGGAAACGAGAATCGGAACGAAAACAAAAACGGTAAAATTGTTAAAATGTGCTAAGTTCTGAACTGTCAGTCAGGTTACAGCGAGTTCAGAATATGTGCGTCAGATACGTGTGCAACATCCGACGATATGATCACATATCACCGTCCTTCGCAAGTCTTTCGTGGCTCCGACTTAAAGAACGTAGAACTTTACACTCTTTGTCTTTACTCTTTCGAATTCTGCACACCTCAACACCAAATTACCTTTCGTCTCGTTTCTCTTATCTATACTCTAACCACGACGTAAATACCAGATCACTTATCTGTGGCACGCTAAGTATACCTCTTCATAGAACATCTTGTTATTCATCATCTTTTACAGTATCCACCTCGTGTCAATGGAATTCCTTGTCACAAAGTATTACGAGCTGCAATATAATAAACACCTTTAAAAACAGCTTAAAAGATAACCTTATTAGCATTTCACTCCAATCATACTGATATAAACTATCGCTGACTACATTGTTACTTATTTCTTTAGACATCATCCTGATAGTGTTGTGTTTTCAAAATTGTCTCATAATAATCTCTTTCTATTATCTAATATTATTTGAAATATATTAACAACATTCTATGTATTTTAGCTTAATTCTGCTACACAGTTTATTTCAGTGTTTAATTAATAGTTCTTAGTATTTTGTTGTTTAATTCGTAAATAACTCTTGCATACATGGAACTCTCATCTAAATCAAATTGTTGAATTCTTTGTAAGTTCATGCATATGTATATAGGCCTATACTTTTTGCTGGTTGAGTGGAAGAGAAGACCTTACGGCCTTAACTCTGCCAGCTAAAATAAGTCATTATTATTATTATTATTATTATTATTATTATTATTATTATTACATTTAAATGTGAGCATTCACAATTAACGAAAAGCTTGCCGGAGCCCGGGATCGGGAACGGAGAGTTGGCCAACTTTCAACTTTGGCGTACACGTTTCCGATCACAGCCCACTAAGATTCATTCCATTGCCATCTAAAAGCTATTTTGTCGTCGTATATTTTGTAGCAAGACACGTTAATTACAGTGTTGCCGACATATGGCTCCGGCTTGTAACTAAAGAAGGCTCTGCTGTATTGGTTGTATTACACACTACATATTCATGTTTCAATTCAATAACTACTGTTGTGTTCATTTTTGTTCTATTACAAATGTTTCTTCTCTAATTATTTTACATTATGGTAGATTTAAAATAGGTTGTCATAATAAAGATGCATGGGCATATTTATAGTACCGTACCTGGTGAAATGTTTCAGTTGAAATTTCGAAGTTGGTTAACCTGTGTTTATGTTGGCTGCCTTGTACTCATGAGAGAACGACATTGGTCAATTATACACAAATAACATCAGAATGCGTAATATCGACTTTATATATCGTTATTGACATGCATATCGATATGCATAGTCGTCTACGTTGTCGGTTTATTGTGAATCAAAAATTTTCATATTAACGTCCTCTGCTTCTCGTTTTCACTCTGGTTCTCATTCCCGGTTTATTGTGAACCAGCCTTTAACTAGGGACGAGTGGCGTTGCCTGCTCGAAACCTGGGTAATTTTCGGCGTTAGACCTGGGACTCGTTTCACCATAATTAATCACATATTATCATCATCCATACCATAGCCCGGTTAAGTTCACGGTGTGGTGTGCTGTACTTGTACAAGAGCGCGGCCATTCCCTACCCAATCATTCACAAGAATAGGAGTGGTAAGCAAAATAAGTCGTGACAACTGGAATGGCTGCTCTATGAATTACATATACAGGGACATCATTTTACAGTATTTTTACTAACAATTTTAATATTAACCTGGCTATACCTTCGGATCAACGCCGTTTGCTACCCCCTTCCACGACTGGAGTTCGATGATACTGGCGTAATATGCAAACAAATCACTTTACTAAGTATAGGAGGGAAGAAAAGTAGTTCATCCATTTACGTAAACTAAGAAATATGGCGCTTTTGAGTTTGATCATTTTCATTAGGTTTTTGCTTAATCAAAATACAGTATATTATTAACAGCGAGTGTTTTTACTCACGAACTGAGCTGTCCATGTGGAGGTATTCATTATGCGGTGTATATTATACTGTCTATAGTACATTAGCGTACAATATAGAGAATGAAGTTAAATTGAAAAATAAATAAATATGGATATTTAAAAACATTTTTGAAAATGGTGGCCGTTTATTTCGATACAAGCTCTTCAGTTCTAATGTGCATATTATCACACTATAGACTATTGTACCTAATCCCAATTACCAGTTTCGTCCTTCGTAACTAGTAACTCATGTTGAAATAATTCTGTACCTACTCTATAAAGAGTACCTTACGTACTGTAAATTCAATCTTCACTTCTGCCCGATCCGAAAAGATAAAATTACTCAGACATACTATCTACTCTCCGTTCAAGTGGTTATGTCGTAGGGTCGTAAAAAGGGAGGAAATCACGTGACAGTTAATTACTTAACGAGGCCCTTTTATTTAAGTTATTTTAAACAGTTGTATAATATTACGTAGACGTCCAATTCCTAACAGAAATTAATGTTCTCAGAAAAGAGCTAAGACGACAGCCCAGCCACTAGCTGGCGAATAACAGCTGGTGGGGGAAACCGGGATACGACGTAGGCAAATGGACGACAGTACCTGTGCGGAAATGATTCAATATTGAAAGCTCTTTCGTCACTGGAAAATGCGAACATATTTTTGGAACGTACTGTTTACTATGACCGTAAGGCGGTCTTGGATCTGTGTGGAGGACGGTTGAACTTCATTAGTAGAAGGGGTGGGAGTGAAGCATATTCACAAACTCAGGTGCAATAAAAATTGAAGTAAAAATAAAATGATGTCCCTGTATAACCTTGTTCGTGTAGGTACAGTTTTATTATTTGGCTGCGTTGGTTGCATCGCTTACGTCAGACAACGCCACATTGTTCTGTACTACGCAGTACGCACTTCGAATTCCATGACTCACCATGCATTTTCTTATTTGCATAGTGAGATATGTTATCTCTATTTTGTGACTTGACTACCTTCAAGAAAAGGAAGGGCTGCATCTCAATTGAACAGTGTTGCCAACACGGTGGTTTTCCCACTAAATCTAGTTTTTTTCTCTCTCTGTCTCATGTCGGTGGGAAAAAATATTCAACGGTGGACAGTGGAAAATCTAGTTTTTTTTTTTTTTTCGCGCTCAGATCAGTGTGAATTTGTTTTTCTTTAAACAAATAAACTCGACTTTGTCCTGTATTAGCATTTCTGTCGTCTGTAGTGAAGGAGAAGCCCCGGATCATACATAACACGTGGAGGCACCACACCATGTTTTAACAGTGTTTTTGGTGTGAAGTTTTTTCAGTATAAAGATGCGTCAGATATGAATCCATTCAAAGCATTAGCCGAGTTCGCACTTTCTATGCTCTGTCTTCTCTGGTTAAATGCAGAAGTAGAAAGGCTATTTAGCCAGATGAATATAATCAATCAACATTATAAATAGAATGGGGACAAAGGTATCATGATCAATTTTGACAGTTAAGGCTGCAATGAGACGGCGTGGTAAATGTTGCCATGATTTTGACTTGCCTGAACACATTGTTAAAAAAAATCGGAACAATGGAAACATACAAACCAGAAACTGCGGGTACTTCAACTTCCACAACTACGGCTGAAATTGAAGAAGAAAACGATAATGATTATCTAGAATCTCTTATTTTGTAGTTTTTTGAGAAGTATTTAACAATTACTTATAGCCTATTAATACTATTTTTAAATATGTAATATACATCTAAAAATCTAGTGGGTATTACGATATATTTAGCAGGTTGTTTTTTATTTTCTGCAAACTGGAATTGGCAACGCTGCAATTGAAGCGTCGAGTTTATAGTTTTTTTTATTTTATTGTTTTGTTTTACGACGCTGTATCAACATCTAGGTTATTTAGCGTCTGAATGAAATGAAGGTGATTATGCCGGTGAAATGAGTCCGGGATCCAGCACCGAAAGTTACCCAGCATTTGCTCGTATTGGGTTGAGGGAAAACCCCGGAAAAACCTCAACCAGGTAACTTGCCCCGACCGGGATTCGAACCCGGGCCACCTGGTTTCGCGGCCAGACGCGCTGACCGTTACTCCACTGGTGTGGAAGAGTTTATAGTCATACTACAGTTTAGTATTACAGTCACAAAGCTTGGGGTAATTTTTTTTGTATTTCTGGTGATAGTTGCTAGCCGCTTGGAGCACTGTGAGTAGTAGGAACAATAGACTGTGTCACTGCCATCGTAATCTAATACAGGCCGTAAGGCAGACTATGTGACTCGCTTAACCCAATCACGAAGGGCGGCGTTTCAACCATATAAATTAGTTGGAATGCATAAAGAGTAACAAATATTTCTCTAAATGTAGTGTAATTGCATTAATAAAATTTAAAACAATGATTATGATACACTTCAGACATAGTTCACTTGCGAGTTAAGGTGTAATATTATTTTTGGTGTGAAAATTACGTCGTTCATATGTTTAATACCTGCCTTTATTTCGATTAAATATCGTGAAATTCTTGTACATTCATTTTCAGTTGCACCGCACAGATATTTACATATGTTGAACTCATAGGTTATGTTTACTGTACGAGTTGCCCCTTTCTGTCTAATTTTAATGGTCTCCAATGCCCTGCCAAGACATGTATGTTGTGCCATATGGAAATTATAGGCTATGTTTACTATATTTAACTTATATTCAAATATTCGCAATTATAGATTATAATTAAACATAATGTTATGTATGATAATCCGCACATTCAATTTGTCTGTATTTTAATACTACAATCGAGTACGTACGGAATTATTGTATTTATCTACTTCCTAAGACGATGAAAGAGTAATGGAACGGAGAAAAATTCTCTCCGGCGCCGGGATTTGAACCCGGGTTTTCAGCTCTACGTGCTGATGCTTTATCCACTAAGCCACACCGGATACAACCTCGGCGTCGGAAAGAATTGTCTCTGATTGAGTTCCAACTCCTGGGTTCCCTCTAGTGGCCGCCCTCTGCACTACGTCATAGATGTCTATGAACATAGGACCGAAGTCCACACATGTGCTAAGGTGCACTCGTTATGAGTGACTAGTTGGCCGGGATCCGACGGAATAAGCGCCGTCTTAAATCACTTCGTGATTTACGCATATCATATATTATTTCAATGTACCGAAGTACATATGATATTTCCATGCAGATATTCTGCGTCATCATACGATGAAAGAGTAATGGAACGGAGAAAAATTCTCTCCGGCGCCGGGATTTGAACCCGGGCTTTCAGCTCTACGTGCTGATGCTTTATCCACTAAGCCACACCGGATACAACCTCGGCGTCGGAAAGAATTGTCTCTGATTGAGTTCCAACTCTTGGGTTCCCTCTAGTGGCCGCCCTCTGCACTACGTCATAGATGTCCTAAGAGACGAAGTAACACAATCGTACGTACACTAATTTCATAGGAGTGGTATGGTAAATTTTCTATCTACAATTAAGGAAGGTAAATGTGCTAAATTAAAATCACAATATAAATTCTTTTTTTTAAACCTCAAAATAGCTTCCATTCTAAACTTAAAACGTTGATGCGAATAGATTATGTTAACATGTAAAATTCTCTTCACATTAAAATAACACAGTTTTGTAATTATTTCTGCAACAGATTATGCAATAATAAATAAACGGAACTTATGGACACATTACACTAAATAAAACTTAGCAATGATACGCAATAAAGTTATAATATAATATTTCACTGAGCTCCATACACTGAAATAGAAAACCCGAACATTCATTATCATCTGCTCGGGAAAGGGTCTGTACTGAGGCGATAGTAGCGATCCTGGTGGTCAGCAACTATCTATGTATGCATATTTATTAAGTATTGAGCTTCGCAACTGTATATACTAAACTGTGGTCGTACTCCTCTAACGAACCAGACATTGCGTTAATTCAGAAGCAAACAATAGCATTACGTTAGCTTGCACTAAAATAAAGCCTGAGACAGTGAACCATATGCGCTCACTAGTGTGTATGATTGACTTTTTAAAGTAATCTATTATTTTACCGAAGGAATTCACGCCAAGACATAAGGCTGATTATTTAGACATGAAAGTATATTCAGAAGAAATAAACATTGACGGTCTTACTAATAAAAACTCTTATACAGACGTTTAACTGTCTTATACTTATACAATGAGTAGCTCATTTATACCTCGTGTGTAAATTCCTTACTAATAATCACTACATACGTCGTGTATAACAGTACAACTGTTACACAGCTACGTCATAGTTTCGTCATTACTTCGTTACGAAAGGTAATAGAATATCTGAGGTCCTCTATTGCATCCGATAGAGCGCTCTAGTTTTGCGTGTTAAGTATCGATAGTACAACTGGCTCTAATCGATTATCACACTATATATTTTAGTCAAAGAGTACAAGCTACAGCAATATTATTCTAATTATTCTGTGCTCTTTGGTTTGTTCTTCTGTGGTTACAAGGCAACCAAAGAGTTTGTAATAAACTCTTTGAAGGCAACCATCATCATAAAATGGTAATCGATACGAACAGCTGTTAGAGGGGCGGCCATTTTTCTCTATATATAACTCTTAAACAAGGGGTTTCGTGTATACAACTACTGCAAAGCAATTCCCATTGTACAGTTACAGGCTGTTTATACATCCATCGCTTATGCATGGATTATATTATTAGTAACGTTTTCTGTCTCAACTCTGCATAAGTCTCGTATAAAAACTATAACCGGTTTATTAGTAAGACTGTTATAGTATAGTCAACAGATGCATAGCTTTACAATGCTGCATAGAACTATGTTAGGATCGTGCGAGAAACGAAATGAGGTTGTATATGCTGTCATCATTTATTGGGTGACAAATTATGGAAATTTACAGATTCAATGGAATCCTACACGGCAAGAATAGGGAGATGATATGCTGAGTATGAGTATCGTGTGTGGTCGCAAGTGGTACAAATTTCTTACGAAAACCATGTCTATGGACGAGATCAAGGAGAACAAAGACAATGAGAACAAGGCGAATATAAGGAGAACAAGGGGAATGCAGGGAAAACAAGTGCAATACATGGAGAACAAGGACATGTCAAGAATGATGGCACTACAAAGAAAACAAGAGGATGACAAGAACAAGGGGAATGCAACTGGTACAAGGGGAATACAGGGAGTACATGAAGAACAAGGAGACGTCAAGACTGAGGTGACAACAGAACAATAGGAATACAAGTAATACAAGGCGAATAAAAGGAGAACAAGGAGATTACAAAGATAACAAGGAGAAAACTCTTAGAGGAGTAGATAGATAAAACATACATAAGTCATAATTAATATACATACTTTGCAGAGTAACATTAAAACATCAGGATAAGATACTTAAGAAGGAGTCTATATAAAGATGATGATAATAATAAAGTTAATAAAAATAATAGTAGTAATGATTGAGATAATTTATATTATATTTGGAATATGTATGATAAGAACTTTCTTGTGTTAAATTTTAACGTACCTTGTTAACATGTTTCGACCTATTTTGGGTCATCTTCAGAACTGGTCGTTGTTAGTCTTGGCGCCTCTTATTTCCTGTGAGGGTGCGTTCGTAGTATAGAGTCAAAGAGTGTATGTGTTTTGAAATTGAGTTGTGTGTTGAGAATTTCGTTGGGGTGTGTTTTCGTGTGTCTGTATATTTCATATTGTTCTAGTGTGTTTAGTTTCTGGCTCTTTGGTTGGATGTGCAGTATTTCCATGTCTGTGTTGATGTGTCTGTAGGTGTGGTTGGGATTTGTAATGTGTTCTGCATATATGGAGGTGTTTTGTAATTTTGTTATAGCTATGATGTGTTCTTTGAAACGTGTTTGAAATGATCTGCCTGTCTGTCCTATGTAGAAGTTGTTGCAAGTGTTAAATTTGAGTTTGTATACGCCTGTATGGTTGTATTTGTTTGTATTGTTTGTGTGTTGAGATGTTTTTGTAGAGTGTTATTTGTTCTGTATGCGATGTTGTAATTTAATTTCTTGAATGAGGTTGCAATCTTATGTGTGCTTTTGTTTTCGTATGTTAGTGTGATGTATTTTTCGTGTTCTTGTGTTTGTGTTGTATTCTTCTGTTTTTTTGTGGTTTTGTTTTGTCTTACGTATTATGTTGTCTATTATGTTGGGGTTGTATCCGTTTTCTTGTGCTATGTATTTGATTGTTTTTAGTTCTTCGTTGTAATCCTGTTGGTTCATTGATATGTTGAATAGTCTGTGTACCATTGTTCGGAATGCAGCTTGTTTGTGTAACACAAGAAAGTTCTTATCATACATATTCCGAAGTGATACAGTGTTAAAAGTTGTGTAATCAAGATGTTTATACTATAATTTCAGAGTGAAAAAAGAGATGATGTTGAGATTAGTGATGAATTAATAATAATAATAATAATAATAATAATAATAATAATAATAATAATAATAATAATAATAATAATAATTTCTTCTACTAACATTATTGTTATTGCATTATTAGATGAGACTCTTGTTTACAATCTAAAATTAATTTTATTTTCGATCTAAATGTTTTCCTCTAGAGTTTCCTTCAATTTTATAAAATTCGCTCAAGCCGCCTTCTGTTTTCAACGTCACACATGGAAGATAAAGATATGAACTCACGCCCCAATGAGATAACACGGTACCTAGCATAGACATGAGAGAATATCTTTGTATAATCACAGTCTAGTATATACAGTCGCGAAGCTCAATACGTAGTAAATATGCAAACATTAGATAGTTGCTCACCGCTAGGATCGCTAATATCGCCTCATTACAGGCAATGCAAAATAGTACCGTCACAGTCTATTGTTTCTAGCACCCTCAAAACTCAAGCTTCGTGACTGTATAGTAAACTGTGGTATAATGCAGATGCAGATCCTCATCCAAGAGTTCCACATGGCTTCACAGCTACGCCTTTGACTGCTCTCTCTCTCTCTCTCTCTTAGTGTTTTTATTATTTATTTAATGACTTGTCACTGATAAAATATGTCAGTTTGAAGCCGACATACGCCTTTGTGACGGCATTATCAAGTCACTCAGAAAAGCAAAGTGCATAAAATTACGGAGCCATACACTGTTGCCGATATTCCGCGATAATGCTCTTCATTCAAGACATTTTGTATTCTGTCAATGTTAGCTGAGAAAATGAGTTAACTTTATTAAATTTTCATAATGTCATTGTATTAGATGTTGCTATTCAAATAATCGACATCACAGTATACACTAGTAATCGTAATTTTGAAAGGTTAAGTTGGGTTATAGCTTGTTTATAATTAATAAGTCAGTTAAGTCACAAAGAAGAATTTATGGGAAATTAGATTAACCAGGTAGCCTACATCTTGTCTCATGAGGTCAGCCTGATTTACTCACAAATAGTGAAATCAGTCAGTCGGGTCGGTTAAGGCAAGCAGTCTCAATACATGAGACCAACAAACCAGTCAGTCAGGAAGTAGTCTCAATACATGAGATCAACATACCAGTCAGTCAGGAAGAGTAGTCTCAATACATGAGATCAACATACCAGTCAGTCAGGAAGAGTAGTCTCAATACATGAGATCAACATACCAGTCAGTCAGGAAGAGTAGTCTCAATACATGAGATCAACAAACCAGTCAGGAAGTAGTCTCAATACATGAGATCAACATACCAGTCAGTCAGGAAGAGTAGTCTCAATACATGAGATCAACAAACCAGTCAGTCAGGAAGTAGTCTCAATACATGAGATCAACAAACCAGTCAGTCAGGAAGTAGTCTCAATACATGAGATCAACAAACCAGTCAGTCAGGAAGTAGTCTCAATACATGAGATCAACAAACCAGTCAGTCAGGTAGTAGTCTCAATACATGAGATCAACAAACCAGTCAGTCAGGAAGTAGTCTCAATACATGAGATCAACATACCAGTCAGTCAGGAAGTAGTCTCAATACATGAGATCAACAAACCAGTCAGTCAGGAAGTAGTCTCAATACATGAGATCAACAAACCAGTCAGTCAGGAAGTAGTCTCAATACATGAGATCAACAAACCAGTCAGTCAGGCAGTAGTCTCAATGCATGAGATCAACAAACCAATCAGTCAGGCAGTAGTCTCAATGCATGAGATCAACAAACCAATCAGTCAGGAAGTAGTCTCAATGCATGAGATCAACAAACCAATCAGTCAGGAAGTAGTCTCAATACATGAGATCAACAAACCAGTCAGTCAGGCAGTAGTCTCAATACATGAGATCAACAAACCAATCAGTCAGGCAGTAGTCTCAATACATGAGATCAACAAACCAGTCAGGCAGTCAGTAGTCTCAATACATGAGATCAACAAACCAGTCAGTCAGGCATTAGTCTCAATACACGAGATCAACAAACCAGTCAGTCAGGCAGTAGTCTCAATACATGAGATCAACAAACCAGTCAATCAGGCAGTAGTCTCAATACACGAGATCAACAAACCAGTCAGTCAGGCATTAGTCTCAATACATGAGATCAACAAACCAGACAGTCAGGCAGTAGTCTCAATACATGAGATCAACAAACCAGTCAATCAGGCAGTAGTCTCAATACACGAGATCAACAAACCAGACAGTCAGGCAGTAGTCTCAATACATGAGATCAACAAACCAGTCAGGCAGTAGTCTCAATGCATGAGATCAACAAACCAATCAGTCAGGCAGTAGTCTCAATACATGAGATCAACAAACCAGTCAGTCAGGCAGTAGTCTCAATACATGAGATCAACAAACCAGTCAGTCAGGAAGTAGTCTCAATACATGAGATCAACAAACCAGTCAGTCAGGCAGTAGTCTCAGTACATGAGATCAACAAATCAGTCAGTCACACGATATCAACAAATCAGTCAGTCAGGCAGTAGTCTCAATACACGAGATCAACAAACCAGTCAGTCAGGAAGTAGTCTCTTTTTTTTATTTTAGTAGGCTATTTTACGACGCTTTATTAACAGCTCAGGTTGTTTAGCGTCTGAATGAGATGAGATAATGCAAACCAGGTGAAATGAGTCCGGGGTCCAGCACCGAAAGTTAGTCAGCATTTGCTCATCTTGAGATCAACAAACCAGTGAAAAAGTCAACCAGGTACACTTGATCAACGACCGGGAATCGATCCCGGGCCAGTCTGGTTTCAATACATGCCAGATCGCGCTGACCGTTAGTCCACAGGTGTCAGTCAGAAGTAGTCTCAATACATGAGATCAACAACCAGTCAGTCAGGAAGTAGTCTCAATACATGAGATCAACAAACCAGTCAGTCAGACAGCAGTCTCAATACATGAGGTCAATAAACCAATCTCCTGAGGTCATTCAGTCGGTTAGGTCAGATCAATCAGTAAATCAGCCATTCAGTTTGTAAGTCAGTATATCCGGCCAATCAACCCAGTCAAATTGGTTATTCAAACAATAGCGTGAGATATGTCAAGTCGGTCAGTAAGTCATTTCGGTAATATCACTGAGTGAAGTCAGGTTAGAAATGTTAGTCAATAAAAATACGTCAGGTAAGTCAGTCAGTCAGTTAGTCAGTCTGTCTGTCTGTCACTAAGATGAACCAAGTCAGTCACATGAATGGGGTAAATGAGTTAGTTAGTGACTCAGTCATGTCAGTCGGTCAATTACTCATCCGTGAGACCAGTCAGTCAGAATAATCAATCAGGAAAAGTCTGTTAAATCAGTCATATCACTATGTTGTCAGAAAATCAGTCGTCATTCAGACTCGTCAGTGAGTTAGAGATATCAGATACGTGTGACATCCATCAGTCAGACCAGCCTGTCCATTCAGACGAATCAGATATGTGTGCATTGACTGTTTATTTATTCGTTAGGTATGTGAAATTATGTCTTCCGTAAGATGTGCTGTTAGGAAGAATGTAGAGAAACAGAGACGAGATATCTTCCATTCATAGTGATGTTAGGGTGTGAAACCATTCCGGAAGTTAACAAATGTAAATACCTAGGAATAAAATTTAGCAGCGATCTCGGCTGGGGGGAACACGTTACTGACACAGCGGGAAAGGCATGGAGAGCGTTACACTTTGTGATGAGGGTACTAAGAAAAGGCTCTGATAAATCCAAAGAGATTGCATACAAATCACTAGTACGTCCAGTAATGGAATATGGTGCTGCATGTTGGGATCCTTACAGATTAGAACATATAAAGACACTGGAAAAGATTAAAAAACGGGCTCTCAAGTTTTGTCGTAATAATTCACCATTAAAATGGGACACACTCACGGACCGGAGAACGCGAATTCGATTATGTGCAATGTTCAAAACATACAGAGGTGAGCCTGCCTGGAAGAAATAAAAACAGGTTGCAGCCGTCTAATTACTCTTCAAGGAACGACCACTCATATAAATTGAGGGAAAGAAATACAGGACGGACACTGGAAAGTTATCTTTTCTCAATCGTACTATCAGGGACTGGAATGCTTTACCTGCAGACTTACTAAAGGCTTTACCAATAACCAAAAATGTATTTAAAAATAGGCTTAAGGACTTTACTAATAGACGGTAGTATATTATACACATTCTGTCTTACTAATAAAAACTCTATATACATATACCATATATATATATACATATATACTTATACAATGAGTAGCTCGTTTATAATTCGTGTGTAAATTCCTTACTAATAATCACTAATTCGTTTATAACAGTATAACTGTCACAGATACGTTATAGTTTCGTCATTACTTCGTTACGAAAATTTAAATGAATATCTGAGGTTCTCTATTGCATCCGGTAGAAGTGTGGCGTGTTAAATATCGATAGTACAACTGGCTCTAATCGATTACGACACTATATTTTGGTCAAAAGAGTGACAAGCTACAGCAATATTATTCTAATAATTCTATGATCTTTGGTTTGTTCTTCTGTGGTTACAAGGTAACCATCATCATAAAATGACAGTTGATACGTAGCTGTTAGAGGGGCGGCCATTTTTTCGCTATTACAACGCTTAAACAAGGGGTTTCGTGTAGCAAAGCAATTTATTGTATAGTTACAGACTGTTTATACGTCCATAGCTTATTCACGGTTTATTAGTAACGTTTTCTGTCTCAACTCTGCATAAGTTAAAAACTATACACTGTTTATTAGTAAGACTAATTATTTAAAGAAGTAATTGATATCTTGTTATTTGAAGTGTTCTATCATTGAGGAAGTGTGTTGTTCAGTGAAGTGTGTAGTGTCATGAAGTTATTTATAAGTGAAGTGTGTTGGTGTCAGTGAAGTGGCTGTGCAAAGTTTTTGAACAGTGAAATGGTTAGAAGTGTTAGTGAAATCAGGATAGAATCAGTGCAGTGATGAGTTGACAGGAAATAGCTAGTGCCGAAAGGTACTTGTGCAGGTATAAACCTATCACACTCGTGGGTCTTTGAATTAAACAAATTAGATTTACTTTAAATAAAATGATCAAACTTCATTTAATTTAGGTGCTCCTTGTTATTTCGTTATTATTACTAAATTATTATAATTATTAATTATTGTTTTTATTAGTTGTGTTTACTATTAATTGTCATTTTGAGTGTAATTATTTACTGCCAGTATATCATTTGCAATGTGAATACATACATACATACACAATAATTAGTAATTAATATGCAAAAACACCGCGGTACAGTCTTGAACGTTCCATCGGCAGATAACATGTCAGACTGAGCTAGAAAGAAATCTTGAGATCATCATCAGAACATATCAGGATTCCATACACAGGGTGGGCACAAAGACCCATTACTACTATAAATATTTCAAATATACACACTATTTATGTAATTCCGGTCATACATCCACTTTACACCAACTGTGTGTCCAAAGTGTCAGTATGTCCCCCATCATTCTCTTCACACAAAATAATGCGTCACCAGGTTCGGCATGACATTCGCCCCGGCATTGCTGGTGTAATCTGTTGGAAGTGCACGACGCACGGCGTTCTACAATTCAACAATGATGTCGTACCGTTCCTATGCAAAATGTACGAAACCCCACAGTGCATTGTCAAGGTTTCCACAACGCTGGATTGGCCGTGGGTCACCCATCTTACCAGCTCCTCTCGACTGGCCACCACGCAGCCCTGACTTCACAACCTATGACAATGCGCTGTGGAGTTTCATCAAGAAATGTATGAACAATGACAATATGGAACTATGAAGGATATTTTAACCCAGGACATTATTCACAATGGACATTTCAGAATGGACATTATTTCATGGACAGTATACCCATTGACATTATGACTCGTAATCGGCAGTTACTTTCACATTCAAACTCACTACCAGTTGCATGCGGAACCCGCATTTCCAATATAGCCTAATTAAGATGCTTCGTTCAAATATCCAACATGTAATTATTAAAGGCCCCACTGAAATCAGCTTTATTGCAACATCTGCATAGGGGTGAAACAGGGATAATTTCGTTCACTGACGTAATAAAATTACATTCCCTCTTTCACACACTAACGATAACAATCTAACCTTTTCCTATTATCCAGATCTACCCTACTAAGACAACAGTAACGTGAATTACATTACGCACAGAGGATTTCCATGCATGTAGCGGGTTTCTATATTTCTCTAACCCAGCCGTGGCGAAAATGTAATCGTGCGCCGAGCCACTGTGTAACCTGCAACGTGCATAGCACCAATGGAGGGAGGCGGACACCCGAAGGGGAAGTGAAGCAACTGTCTGACTTATTAACGGATTTTCATTTTCCTTACGTCAAGCACTTAAATATAATTTTATACAGTACAGGTTACAAACTAATGTTTAGTGCGTGTAACGAAGAAAGAAATGAAGAATAAAATATAGGACACATTATCACAACCTAAAATTAACTGTCTTCAGAATGTCTCTGCTACAGAGTTTCAGAATCAGGAATGATGTCACTTGTCACGAAGATATTTGTCTGTCAGTCGTGATCTAAATTTGGTTTTTACTATTTTCATTGTTTAAATAATTTTTCACACACGTAAGTTGTAGAGAACATGGCTTCAACAGAGCAAGCGAAAGAACGAAGCTTCGGATATTTATTTTTTGGAAAAGATTTGAAAAGTTCAACATTTGTCAAGTTCTTACATCTAGCTTTCTTTTAACATCACATTGTAAATCTGTGAGTTTAAATTGAAGATCTAACCGCATTATTCGTACATCTGCTGAAAAAGGATCGACGTACAGAGATGATGATGATGATGATGATGATGATGATGATGATGATAATAATAATAATAATAATAATGATAATAATAATCTTTTAATGTTTCATCACGTAGTATAATGCCGTTTTATGTTATACAACCGTTTTCCTCATAATACTTGTGAACAAAACATACGTTTAATATTCTCATCATATTGGCAGGAAAAAATGCGTCCTCCCATCCTACTTGAAACTTTCGTTTTTGTAGAGGTACATGGTTTCGAGAGAGACATTGCGATGATACGCCACTCGCAGGTCAGAGACAAATACAAATAGAACGGAGTTTTACTCCAGTGAATGAGAGGGTGGGGGTTGTGGGAGGTAGAAATGCATAGCTATCATTGCGATCCACAATGTGCTCGCGAGTCACATTTTCGCCACGGCTGCTGTAACCTACAACATACGGAAGTATACGCATGGAATCAAACACAACGTTAGTTCTTCATCCAAGAAAATAAAGAATAATAACAATGACAACAAATAAACGTCCATGCCAGACACGGGATTCTAAACCATAACTATGAATTACATATAACTATTGTTGCATTCCTTAGCCATTGAGTAGACTGGCCTAATAATAATAATAATAATAATAATAATAATAATAATAATAATAATAATAATAATAATAATATGGAAATAATGGAATGAAAATGTTGGTACAGTACCGAACTATAGTCAACCCCAAATTTGCCTATGCCTGAGATACGAGTAGCTTACTGCAGACTATTAGTTTCTTACTGGAATAAAATTAATATCTCGGAAAGTGCGCGTGTTCGAGTAACAACTGAGATGACTTCGTCTTTCAATCACCACTGCAGGCCTATTACTTCAATTAACACCTCATTATTTATTTAGATTTGTTTCCATTTCACTATTTGCCAAATATGACAAATAACCTTAAAGACAGTTGTATCATTTTCATTAAACAATATTCCTATAAAATTTCACATCAGAAATTGCACAGAGAAATTTTGATAAACATAACCTCCATGATTTACGAAATATTACAAGTATGTGTATCGTTCACAGTTTAGGAATATCATACGTTATTAATTTGTGGAGAAAGTCGTCGTAATTCAAGTGAGACAAGAAAGATGTACCGTCAACGTTTTCCTCAAAGAAGGTTACCTAATCGGCGAACTTCTGTAGCAGTTTCTTAACGATTATTAGAAACTAGAAGTCTCTTACTTCCGTTTCGAAAATCACACAACCAGAAATTTGTTTAAAAATGATAATGCTTTACGAATGGAAGAGATTAAAATGTTGCATTAGAAAAAAAGTTTGTGTGATTTTGTGCAGAAAACCAATTAATTGTTTACTTTTAGACGTATAATTTAATAAATGGAGCAATATTGTTACATAAAATGTAAATTTACTATAATGTTCAACTAATGAGATTGAAAGTTTGTATTTGCTGCTCGTTTTATGTAAACAACAGTATTGTCATGGTCCGCTCCTGCATTAGAATAGAGCATCTGTTTTGTACCGATATGTCTGTACGTAACCCCTCCACCCCGTTTGAGCTGTACTGTGTACTTCTAAACTCCCTCCTCTCCATCCAGCAACGTTGCAAAACGTCTAATATCGTAAAATTTAATAATTAGTTAAATATTGCAGTTAGGAAGAAATGTAAGGACATTTTTCTTCCTTATGACATGCTTAATCATCAGTTAAATAATAGTAACACTTGCATCCCTTACACCCTGTATATTTTTGTCATATGTGCATTCTCTATGCAATTTGTGTATTTTTATGCAATATGTCTGTTTTTTCTGTCTATTATTATTCTATTATTATTATTATTATTATTATTATTATTATTAAATATGAACTTATTTATATGCAATATTTCTGTTTTTTCCTTCATGTCATATGTATGTAATTTTATGTGATACGTCTGCTTTTATATATATATATATATATATATATATATATATATATATATATATATGTATCTGTGTGTGTGTGTTTAATATGCTGTATATTATTCTTACATAATGTACTCGAATGTGATATAATTGTCTGTCTGTTATAAGTAATAATGCCCACACCTGTGGAGTAACGGTCAGCGCGTCTGGCCACGAAACAAGGTGGCCCGGGTTCGAATCCCGGTCGGGGCAAGTTATCTGGTTGAGGTTTTTTCCGGGGTTTTCCCTCAACCCAAAACGAGCAAATGCTGGGTAACTTTCGGTGCTGGACCCCGGACTCATTTCACCGGCATTATCACCTTCATATCATTCAGACGCTAAATAACCTAGATGTTGATACAGCGTCGTAAAATAACCCAATAAAATAAAATATAAGTAATAATTATGTATTCGCTAATAACCTTTGTGTATTTGTATTGGAATTATAATCGTAATATACCTTATGGTAAAATAGGGTTCAATAAATTTGGATATTCAATAATAAAATATAGAACTACTAAAAAGGATATTTCTTACGAAGTCTAAAAGTGAAATACTTTTCAACATGCAATACAGACATTGAATGCTAATCGATTTTTATAAATATATGGTTGTATCTCTTGTTTGTAAAGATATTCCATATAAATAACGAATATATAAAAATTTGTGTTTATTTGTGCCCTCGGTTGTACAATGCTTTAACTAAATTACACCCAGAACTTCTAACATGTAACCCACTAACATATAACAAGAAAATTAGAAACGTGTTAATATCTTCAATTTGATTAAATAAATTTATAGCCTATGTGTATGAATTAATCAACCTATATTATATTTGTATTCTATAATTTTGGAATATAAATAAATAAATAAATATATATATAATAATTTTATATATATATATATATATATATATATATATATATATATAGTCCTACTTTTCACGTTCGATATTATTCTTCTCTAGTGTTAATATTATATTATATAATTCCATTGCCGCTGTAATTTAAATTTTAGTTCCTATTTTCTTTTACTTATTTATTTTTATTATTATTTTTTCTATATTTCTCTTATATTAATATTGTATTATATAATTTCTGTAACTGTAATTTTAATTTTATTTCCTATTTTATTTTATTTTATATTCTCTTATAGGTCTATTAATATTATATCTGAACTGCGACCGAACACGAGCGCTGCTCATTCAGTCTCAAATTTTGTTAATAGGCCTACTATTGTCTCTCCTTTTTTATATTGATTGTATTATTTTATTTCTATTTCTCTTGTTAGTTTGTAATTATATTCTTTATTTTATAGAAATCCTGTAAAATATAATTATGAATTTAAATACTGGAATACTCCATGCAAAAATTCCTTATTTATAACCACAAATATTAACAATACACGTGATATATTTTCGACCTGTTGTAGAAGATCGGAATATGAATTAATTATATACGTTTTAGGTTATGTCTTCTAGTCCATAAACGAACTGCAATGAAGTAACAGGTTTCTTTACTGAAAAGTTAATGTCAGAGGTGTCTCGCGTGTAGAAGAGAATAAAAATGATTTTAAATACAAATGTATTAGTGAAATTGGATGTAAATACTCACCGGTATGCGGGAGATGGTGACCACGGTTACTTCCACCATGTCGTTCCCCATGTCTGCGCACGATCACCGAGCACTGGACTGCATGTTGGACTGTTCGCGTTTCATGTGAAATAAAAGGCATGAAAGGTCGCCTGCGGCCAGATGACAAGAAATCTGTCCCGCTTTTCACTTCTAAGTTCTTAATATTGATTGACCAGGTCGTCGACCCCGACGGGACGCATTACCGGATTCGCATTTTGCACCGTGACCACCCCCACTACACATGTGTATCGCCGATTGATTAACGGCAAAACAAACTTTCTCCATCGCCTTGCTTCTGCCATCCCAACCCCGCGTCCGGTGAAGAGCGAATGCCCGTCCCCTCGGGGTGTATCGACCCCGGTCAGCTTTTCAAGTGCACCTTTACGAAGAGCCACAAAGTGCCCATAGACACGTCTGCTTCGTAATTTATGTCGGTGTCTATCAAACTGTGTTCCGCGAACCCTCGATTATAGTCTGACTTAAAAATAGGAAAGGTAGATAGGAACGGGGGCGGTAAACTGCACACACGTTTCAGGTATATGACCTAAAAGAAGGTAATTTACACACACCGATTTTGGGTATGTAATCTGCACACTCAAACAACCCAGGTAATAAAAACAGGATGTCAATTGCACACAGAGCTATAATGGCATGTACAGGGACCAGTGGCGGCTTGTGGGTATTGAATTAAGGGGGGCTGCATACAAAAATAAACCAAGCAACTTACTTTATTTAGAGATTAGTTCCATGCGCCTTATCTTGTAAGTTGTGTTTAAATGAGACAGGCTCATGTTAGTAGATTTACTGGCATTTAAAAGAATCACGCGGACAAAATTCCGGCACACCCGCGACGCTGATATAACCCCTGCTGTTGCGAGTGTCGTTATATAAACCATAATTTAATTTTTTATATGCAGATTTGAACTTAGAAATATCTAACTGGCGATGTTGTAGTTGGTTGTGTAATATATATACATGATACATCAATAAATGAAAAAAAACATAACTGAGCCAGAAATTGAATTCAGGATCTTAAAGAGTACGCACCAGGCGCTTGCCTAATTTATTGTGATGTTAGATGTTTCAGATTCCATTATGGTTTGAAAACATTCTAGCAATGGCTCCTTCTTCTCATGAACAACATTTACTGTTCTTATTTTAAATCCATCTTGTTGCCCCAGCTGATGGAATTGTCTATGAAACACATTAATCTAATACAGACTGTGTGGAGATCGAGAGAAGAAAGCAGGGATACTGGATAAATTATCAAAAAATATGCGAGCCTTTGCATTTTGTTTAGCGGCTCTTTCCATTATGAGATTCAACTGATGGGCACTTAATTTCACATTTCTCCTGAATTGTTAAGGTACTGAACTGAATAGACTGTAAATATTGTACAGAATTAAACATTGTTGCACTTGTTGTACTCACAACATTAAAGAAAATGTATTTAAAACTGCGCGCTACTGACAAACTGCTGCAAATTTTGCAGCGCCTCGAAACTCTGGATTCATGGCAAGGGGCAGCAGGGGGAGGGGTAAAACTAACGCGCAAAGCATCCGAGACGAGACTGGCAGGTCCAGGAGAGGAAGTGGCTTCACCCTATAGTCCTTGTCTCTGGTTTCGCTCTGGCAGCACCAGGGGAGGAAGTGACTTCACTAACGATTGCGTGCATGTCAATGAGAGCGAAAATTAAAAAAAATTCGAGCCACTAAACAGAGTCTGTAGAATAAATGTATTTCACAACATAAAACGAGACAATAGCAACAAATGTCTAGGGGTGCTGCAGCTCCGCAGCCCCTTTTCGAAAGCCGCCCCTGACAGGGACATCATTTTATTTTTACTAACATTTCTAATATTCACCTGGCTATACCTTTGAATTAACAGTTGAGAACCGGAAATACCTTTTCCTACCCCTTCCACAACTGGAGTTCGATGATACTGGCGTAAAATACGAAGGTATAGGGGCAGAGAAGGCCATTTGACGGCCTTATCTCTACCAGGTTAAATAAATAAATAAATAAATAAATAAATAAATAAATAAATAAATAAATAAATAATAAATAAGAAATCACTTTACTAGGTATAAAAGGAGGGAACATAAAGTAGTTCATCCATTTACGTAAACAAGGAAATATACCAGTTTTTTTTAGTTTGATAATTTTTTATTAAAAAAGGTTTGTTTAATCAAAATACAGTACGAAAAGATAAAATACAGACATTGCTATCCACTGTAAGTGCATAGAAGGGGAAATTTTATTCACGAATTTAAGTTATTTAAACAGTTGTCCATACGTAGACGTATTCATTATGCAGTGTATATTATAGCCAGGCACTGTTTTACAGGGGGCACAGAAATTAGCGTACAATATAGACGAAAATATGATTAAATTGAAAAATAATCATAATATGCCTTTTTGGACAGTTGGAACATTTTTTAAAATGGTGGAGTTCATTTCGATACAAGCTTCAGTTCTTATGTGATATTATGGTAGATAGATATTAGGTATATTGGTATCTAATTAATACCAGTTTCGTCCTTCGTACTAGACAAAGCTCATGTTGAAATAATTAGACCGAAAATATAGGCAAATACATACAGTATAAAAGTTAGTACAGCTTATTTAATATTTAAAACAACGTTTTTTTTCAATATTCTTCTGTTTTATGTTGCCTTATTTACATACTTAAAAGAAAAATTTTTCAAATACTTTAACATGCTATCTAGCCTTTTCCCTGCAACATTCTTATTTGTCAGTACAAAAATAAATTATAAATGTTTCTTTGTAGCACAGACGGAAGTTCTAATACTTTGTTTCAGCCTTCAATACAGCTCTGCACCTTCTTTGCATTGACTGTACAAAAGTAGGTTTAAATTCCCACGTCTTCAAAAAGACTACCTTTAGATCTTCTTTAGATGTTACTTACATTTACGAACCTTTTTATTTAGAGTTATTTAAACAGTTGGGTATAATATTACGTAGACAGTGAGCCAATTCTTAACAGAAATTAATGTTATTTCTGAAAAAAGAAGCTGATAGTCCCATTTTTTCCACACTTTGTTTGACATTAGTTTTTAAAATGTTCAAATAACAGAAATTAATGTGGGGAAACCGATGAATGCGACATAATTTAATTGATCCACCTCCGTGGACTGTTGGTAAAATATTCTCCACATTATCGGCCGTATTGCCTTTCCTCCACACAGTCTGTATTCCATGATCCAAATAGATTTATCTTAGAAACCTCTTTCAGAAGGTTTGAGGTTTGTCCTGATGCTCTTTAGCAAATGAGTCTTGGACGACAGTACCTTGCGAAAATTATTTATTGGAACTGGAAAACTGCCGCGATACATATTGCTGCCATACTCACTAACTCAGTACTGTTTACTATATGCCGGCCTTGGTTCTGTGTGGAGGACAGTTGGAACGTTTTCATTAGTAGAAGAGGAATATTCTTAGTGAATAACATTAAAAACTTAGGTACAATAAAAATTGAAGTAGAAATAAAATGATGTCCCTGTATATGCATAACAGACAACATAGATATAGGTACGGAAACGCAGTTAACCATCTATAGTAAATGGTATCTTTGTAAAGTGTATAAATAAGAGTGTTGCATATATTGTGATGATTTATGTAGTTTATAAATAACACTGTCATCATTTTGTTACAGACAAAGAGCAGGATTTGAATATAGGCCTAAATATTTTAAATAAATCAATTTATAAGACAAAATAGATACAAAATTTCAGCTTGCAAATACATAGGTGGATACATATCTGGAAGAGAGGATTAGTGAAGCTGAAATGCCCGTGTCGTAGATTTATAACACATAAGATAACTCTGTTCCTGATACAGGGTTGCAGGCAAAATTTTTTCATCCATTTCTCCCCCATATGCAAATTTAGAGGTAGCACAATCGAACAGAATATATACCTCCCATTTAACTTCTTTGTTTTTTCTTAATGCGCCTTCTATTGTAATCGGTTATTTAACGACGCTGTGTCAAATGACAGGTTATCTAGTGCACTGGTATGGACCCATGGGATTACCTGGCATTCACTTTACAGTTCTCTGCTCGCGGTGGTTATTCGCCGTATACTTTTACAATACAATATGTAAATTTTTATCATCAAATATAGCTACATTTTCAGAATTTTTTTTTTCACTGGACCACAGCTGAAATTAAAATTACCCATAAATCATCCTTAACCACATCATCAATTAAACTCACTTCTGTCCACCGTATGTTGTGTCCAGACATATCACATCTAGATACTTTTACTGGCTTAAGTAAGTAATGGTGTTTCAGTCCTGTACAGCCCAGTTACTTTATGGGGACAGCTCGTCGACGCGAGAGAGGAGAAGGTTCGACTGTGGGAGGGAGACCGATCCGAGACGGAGCGAATGGAGGGAGGGAAATACAGTCAGATCAGAAATGAAGTTTCACGTTGCAGCGTCTGCATAATTTTGAGCTCCTGTGACTGTGTTCACTTCATGCTCCGGAACAATAGTCACTAATAAACACTAATGTGGAAATACAATGAGCAGCAATCGAATCACTATATTTAACAGTTAATCACAAATTAACAATGAAATATACTCATGCGGAAATACCGGTAATGTTCATCAGTGCTTCACTGTTACCTTTCCCATCATCATCATCATCATCATCATCATCATCCATGTAAAAGATGGAGCGGCCTTCTTCCCTGTACTTCTTTATTTTCCTCAAATACTGCAAACTTTTGGCCCTAATGCAGTGATGCTCCACCAGAATTTAGCGATTATTTTGTGTTTTTTTTTCTAATGACATCCTAATTTTATAATAACTTTCCTGAAAGTCGAGATACCTCCCTGAAAGTAGATAGTCTTTCAATTTCAATAATAAGATTTTTTAAG
Source organism: Periplaneta americana (assembly GCA_025594305.2). Taxonomy (NCBI): domain Eukaryota; kingdom Metazoa; phylum Arthropoda; class Insecta; order Blattodea; family Blattidae; genus Periplaneta; species Periplaneta americana. The sequence continues at coordinate 19,356,560 of JAJSOF020000005.1, forward strand.
TGTGGGCCGCTATTTCTGTGAAATATAGAACTCGTGCTATGGTTTATCTTATGACAGCTTCATTAAAGTTGTCCACAGTTGATTTTGGCGCCGATTATCAATGTCTTTAGTCTCCCTTATTATTTGGCTAACACAGCGGTAAACTCTGCTACAAGTTTTCCAACATTTATTACGTTTTTTCTTCCGACGCTATCTTCATAAAGCGCTACACGTTGCTCACGACTTCTCGCGACTGCAAATGCAATACCCGACCTTTCAGTTTACTTCTAACAGGCAGCATTTTCACAAACAGAAAAAGCAGTGAATCTAGACAATAGGCCAAAAGACTACACACTAAACAATACAAAACAGAAGCACTACAATTATTTAAGTAACTAAATGAAATGTACGTAACAAACACACTAAATTGCAATACACAAGACAGTGGTGGTGTAGTATGTCCTTAGCGCGACTGTACGCCCACACTAACGCTCCCGAGATGTGACCGCTAGCGCAGCCAGGGGAAGACTAAAATGAACACCCCTTCGAACAAACAGTGAACTCGCCCAAACCACTGCGTCGCCAGGCCAGAGCTGTCACCATAAAGTAACTGGCCTGTACAATCCTACAGCTAACAAATTATGCGAAACCTCCACTTTCCGCGCTACTTGTTAATTGTCTTTCTCTTTAATATTCCCAGTGCCGTTACTTAACAATTAGCGACAGTCTCGTAAAATTTTATGACTCCAGCATATTGAACTTTCCACGATGAATCCATTAAATATGGTCTACTTTTGTTCTACTAACATGAAGTAGTTCTGATCTTCCAGTTGTTTTGTGCAGGGACATCATTTTATTTTTACTTCAATTTTTATTGTACCTGAGTTTTTGAATGTACATCACTCCCACCCCTTCTACTAATGAAGTTCAAAAGTCCTCCACACAGATTCAAGACCGCACATACAGTCCTAGTAACCTTACGGTTATAGTAAACAGTACGTTCCAAAAATATGTTCGCGTTTTCCAGTAACGAAAGTGCTTTCAATATTGAATCATTTTCGCACAAATGCTGCCGTCCATTTGCCTACGTCGCATCCCGGTTTCCCCCACCAGCTTCTATTCGCTTCTCTGTAAAGGCTAGTGGCTAGCTCTTTTCTGAGAACATTAATTTCTGTTAGGAATTGGACGTCTACGTAATATTATACCCATACAACTGTTTAAAATAGCTTAAATAAAAGGGCCTCGTTAAGTAATTAACTGTCACGTGATTTCCTTCCTTTCTACGACCCTGCGACATAACCACTTGGGAGGACAGTAGATAGCATGTCAGAGTAATTTTATCTTTTCGTATCAGGCAGAAGTGAAGTTTGAATTTACAATACGTAAAGTACTCTTTTATAGAGCAGGTACAGAATTATTTCAACATGAGTTACTAGTACGAAGGACGAAACTGGTAATTGGAATTAGATGCAATAGTCTATAGTGCGATAATATGCACATTATAATTGAAACCTGTATCGAAATGAACGGCCACCATTTTCAAAAATGTGTTTAAATATCTACATTATGATTATTTTTAAATTTAACTTCATTCTCTATATTGTACGCTAATGTGCTGTAGACAGTATAATATACACTGCATAATGAATACGTCCACATGGACAGCTCAGTTCGTGAGTAAAAACACTTATTGTTAATACTGTACTATATTTTGATTAAAAAAAACTGATGAAAATTATCAAACTCAAAAGCGTGATATATCCTAGTACACGTAAATGGATGAACTACTTTTCTTTCCCTCCTATACCTAGTAAAGTGATTTGTTTGTATATTACGCCAGTATCATCGAACTCCAGTCGTGGAAGGAGGTAGAAAACGGTGTTTACGATTCTCAAACGTTGATCCAAAGGTATAGCCAGGTTAATATTAGAAATGTTAATAAAATAAAATGATGTCCCTGTATAATTTACTTTTTAATAGCTCATCAATTTTATAATATACATAAGGGAGAAAATCATTATCAATATCAGAGAGTAAATTTAGAAGGAGTAGGCCTAGAGTCATGCGCACATGTCCGCTTTTTGATAATGAAATAGTCGTCCGCAAACATTTTTGGAAATCCTCTAATTTGTCCACGTTTTTATATTGAAGTCGTATTTATTCATTTTTGTTTCGTTTGGTTTCATGTTGCTGTGACCTGTGAGAAGCATATTGCAGTGTGTGTGATTGTTAAATGCGTAAATGCTGTTTATCCAGATACATCCTTCATTTTGTTAACTGTAAATAGCAGTGAACTCATCAAATAAGTTATTAAGTTCAATGAATTACACTTACCACCGATTCTGTGAAAGACTTGTTTCAGTAAAATTTAATTTCTGAAATTTTACATGCAAACGTATGTTTGACTATTTGTAGGCCTGCAGTAAGTAACAAGAAATATTTACTTACTTATAAATGGCTTTTAAGGAACCCGAAGGTTCATTGCCGCCCTCACATAAGCCCGACATCGGTCCCTATCCTGTGCAAGATTAATCCAGTCCCTACCATCATATCCCTCCTCCTCAAATCCATTTTAATATTATCCTCCCATCTACGTCTCGGCCTCCCCAAAGGTCTTATTCCCTCCGGCCTCCCAACTAACACTCTATATGCATTTCTGGATTCGCCCATATGTGCTAGATGCCCTGCCCATCTCAAACGTCTGGATTTAATGTTCCTAATTGTGACAGGTGAAAAATACAATGCGTGCAGTTCTGTGTTGTGTAACTTTCTCCATTCTCCTGTAACTTCATCCCTCTTAGCCCCAAATTTTTTTCTAAGCACTTTATTCTCAAACACCCTTAATTTCTGTTCCTCTCTCAAAGTGAGAGTCCAAGTTTCACAACCATACAGAACAACCGGTAATATAACTGTTTTATAAATTCTAACTCTCAGATTTTTTGACAGCAGACTAGATGACAAAAGCTTCTCAACCGAATAATAACACGCATTTACTATATTTATTCTGCGTTTAATTCTCTCCCTAGTGTCATTTATATTTGTTACTGTTGCTCCAAGATATTTAAATTTTTCCACCTCTTCGAAGGATAAATCTCCGGTTTTTATATTTCCTTTTCGTACAATATTCTGGTCACGAGACATAATCATATACTTTGTCTCTTCGGGCTTTACTTCCAAACCTATCGCTTTACTTGCTTCAAGTAAAACTTCCGTGTTTTCCCTAATCGTTTGTGGATTTTCTCCTAACATATTCACGTCATCCGCATTATGCATCCTAATGTACAGTCTTAAAGAATTTATAAGAGTGGCGTGATTTGTAACAACTTTTGTGATAAATGCGTAAGAAAATGTAAGTTTGTAGTTAAAAATCGAAAAAAAAAAAAAAATCTGTATGATGTAAGTATGGAGTTCACAACACATTTTTAGCTTCAGAATATTAGCTAATTAAATAAATGATATTCCTCAATAGTTCATTCTTTATCCGTAATATTCTTTTATCCTTAAAACCAGTGGCGGCTCATGATAAAATATTGTGTGTTCACAATTTTCTGTTCCAAAATCGAAGAGAATTTGAAATCATACGTTTAGCCTAATATGAAATGTCATGATTCCAATGTTTCACTATCAAAAAAACCATATATAAATTCAAAACAACATATAATAATAATAATAATAATAATAATAATAATAATAATAATAATAATAATAAAACCCAGTCTTTTTATTTCCAATTTTTCCTGGTAAGCCAGTTTACCTAGTTTTTTTACTTATATATATATATATATATAGTTATATATATACGTATTGATTAAAAGTACATATGATATTTCCATGCAGATATTCTGCGTCATCACATGATGAAAGAGTGATGGAGCGGAGAAAATTTTCTCCGGCGCCGGGATTTGAACCCGGGTTTTCAGCTTTACGTGCTGATGCTTTATCCACTAAGCCACGCCGGATACAATCCCGACGCCGTTTAGAATCGTCTCAGATGTGATGACGCAGAATATCTGATGGAAATATCATATGTACATTCGGTACATCATATATATATATGATATGCGTAATAAATCACTTTGTGATTTAAGACGGCGCCCATACCGTCGGATCCCGGCCAATCAGTCACTCATCTGAGTAAACCTCAACACATGTATGGACTTCGGTCCTGCGTTCATAGACATCTATGACGTAGTGCAGAGGGCGGCCACCAGAGGGAACCCAAGAGATGGAGCTTAATCTGAGACGATTCTAAACGGCGTCGGGATTGTATCCGGCGTGGCTTAGTGGATAAAGCATCAGCACGTAGAGCTGAAAACCCGGGTTCAAATCCCGGCGCCGGAGAGAATTTTTCTCCGCTCCATCACTCTTTCATCATAGTTTTTTTACTGTTCAAAATTACTTGAACAGAGTTCATTGTTTACGTTTGTTAAAAATTAATACATACCACATGCCGTTATTTAGAAAATACGTCGATTCAGTAATATATTTTGGTTCACAAAACTGATAAACTATAGCATTCTATACCAGTACTGTAATCCCATTCGCATAGATTGATTGCTATAAATACATGCCAGTAAATATTATTCTTAAATAATATACACCACCATACAGATATTTATATTCATACCAAAATCATATTCAGCCAGCACGTGTTTGAAAGCCAAACTATGCTACAGTATAGTAATTCACGAACTACATTCTCGTGGCAGAACTGTACACACATCCACATAAAGTAAACGTTCCGACAGTGAGATGCTGACACCTGCAGGCTAAAATACAGACTTATTAAATGTTCTCCTCGAGATATAGCACGTGAACGATAGGCATCAATGCACCTGACATCTGTAGGATAGATTCACTGTTCACTTAACGTTTTGTGCTCTTGACGAGTCATAAGCGGCCAGCGAAAGACAATTTTCTCCTGCGCATACGTGAAATTCCTGTAACCTTCTTGAAAAGAGCACGGCTTGTACGTGAACGGATGTTGCCAAGTTTACATAAGACGTTTATGTAAGATGCGGGAAGTTTAAAATACTCGATTCTGATATTATACATCCCCACTACGTTAATACGGTATTAAATAATAAAACTAGTCGTGCATTCATGGAAACAAGGTGTTCACGTGCTCTTGTGCTCTTATTGACGCACCGCCATTGCTTAAAACTCAAGAATAATAGTATTTTACAAAAAAAAAATTCAAATTAGTGTAATTCTGAAAATATTGACATTAGGACAAATGTTTATATGACTTTTTTGCTCAGAATGTCTTCGGAAATAAGCTCCGTAAGGGACGGTAAATCCTCGTGAAAGTGTTAAAAGTGTGTATCCAACAATGACGAACTTTTAAATTGAACTTTAATATGTTCGTTTCCTGTAGCCACAAGGAACATATCACATTCGTCCTCTCCAATCATACTTATACTATCCAATTAAGTTTTATGATATCGCAATCTATTTCCCTTCAACATTGTTTTCCTATTTCATCTCATCACACCTTATTTCAGCGGCGAAAATGTAATCGTGCGCCGAGTCACTGTGTAACCTGCAACGTGCATAGTACCTATGGAGGGAGGCGGACACCCGAAGGGGAAGTGAAGCAACTGTCTGACTTAGTAACGGATTTTCATTTTCCTTACGTCAAGCACTTGAATATAATTTTATACAGTACAAGGCTACAAACTAATGTTTAGTACGTGTAACGAAGAAAGAAATGAACAATAAATGAACAATATCACAACCTAAAATTAACTGTCTTCAGAATGTCTCTGCGACAAAGATTCAAAATCAGAAATTATGTCATTTACTGCCAGTGGTAGTTGATCACGAAGGTATTTGTCTGTCAGTCGTGATCTAAATTTAGTTTTTACTATTTTAATTGTTGAAAATAATTTTTCATTTCACAAACGTAAGTTGTAGCGAACATGGCTTCAACAGAGGAAGCGAAAGAACGAAGCTTCGGATATTTATTTTTTGGTAAAGATTTGGGAATTCAACATTTGTCAAGTCCTTACACCTAGCTTTCATTTGACATCACATAGTAAATCAGTGAGTTCAAATTGAAGAGCTAACCGCAAATATAAACCTTTTGATTACCCAACAAAATTAATTTTTCAGGAATTTGGTGTATCAAATCTAGAACAAATTTATAAACAAACATTACTGATTTACTTCCATAAAAACCACAATAAATTTAAATTTGATCCTCACGAATACCATACGAGACAAAACTACAGTTTCTTTCTAAATACTCCCAAATGCCACACAACTGCTGGATTAAAACACAGCAGAAATTTTGGATCCAAAATATATAATGCATTAATTAGAGATTACCCTGAGCTAAGTACATTTAACACACATAGATTTAAGAAACAAATCAGATTAATTATTTAATTGTTTAAGCTAATTGAGTTAAAAATTGATACTCTAATATTCATGTACTTTTGTATTTTATATTTGTATATAGACCCTATTATTACATGCTGTATTATTTTACCATTTATTAATGTTATTGTGCTCAATGAACTCTCTTAATTTTGTGATATATTTTGTATAACTGATCTGAACTGCGCCCGAGCACGAGCTTCTGCTTTTTCGGGCTGCAAAGCCTAATGTAGCTCAAGTGTGAAGTATTAAATAAATAAATAAACAAATAAATAAATAAATAAATTATTCGTACATCTGCTGAAAAAGGGTCGACATACAGAAATGATGATGATAACAACAACAATAACACTTAACCTTTTAATTTTTCATCAGTAACATGTAGTATACTGCCGTTTTATGTTATACAACCGTTTTCCTCGCAATACTTGTGAACAAATCAGACATTTAATATTCTCATCATATTGACAGCAAAAAAAAGCGTCCTCCCATCCTACTTGGAACTTTCGTAGATGGTTTCGAGAGAGACATATGCCACTCGCAGGTCAGAGACAAATACAAATGGAAAGGAGTTTGACTCCCGTGAGTGAGAGGGTAGGGGTTGGCGGAGGTTAGAGGCTAGCGAAATGCACAGCTATCACTGCGAGCCACAATGTCTCGCGAGTCACGTTCTCGCCACGGGTTGGGGACAACTCGCCAGATAAAATTGGCCACAGAGGCAACTCGCCACATAATTTAAATTCGTATCAAAGACAATTAGCCACATACTTTAAATTCGTATCAAAGACAATTAGCCACACATTAAAAGTCAAAACAATACCCAAATTCGCAACAATTTATAATATATTTCTATGGTAACACAAGACAAATACAGAAGCTGTAAACTAATTCGGAATTATGGCGGAAGAAATTCGCTTCACAAAATCAGAAAGAGCCTCCGACAAATTAATATATCTTGGCTACATGTACACGAGACTTAGAGAAAATAAGAATGGAGTTGTTTGGCGCTGTGACATGCGTGGCGGGTGTAATGCAACAGTCACGTTATCAGAAGATTGAAGCAGTGTCGTCAAAGAACCGTCTGAACACAAGAATCATTCTGCAGACTGGGGAGGTATCTGTCATTATTCAAAATGAGTTACAGCGTATTGCAAGCGAAGCCAATGTGAATCTACCGAAGAAACCATCTATTAAAAAAACTGTGCGCCGTGCCAGGAAGCTGCACCTATCACCTCTGAACCAAGGAATATTGACGAACTGAACGTTATAGCCGACAGATACATAGAGAGATTGGAAGGTGGTCATTCTCCTACCAAAAGAAGCGGAAGTACATCGACATGGACAGACGAATATCACGTATAGTTGAAGAATACCCGCGGTACAAGGAGAAGGCACCGTCATCCGGTACTTGAGAGCTGTAGGCCACAACCTAGAAGGACATTTTTGAAGCCAAATTTACATGTACGTAGCAATTCACATACTTAGTGGAATTTACAATTATTAATCTCTGTATCCATTCGCACAATATAGAGCATACATGGGCACAATTTTCGGTTACGTGAGGCACTCGATTTGAAATAGTTTGTTTACTAGGAGAGGAGACTGCAGAGTAGGATGGGAAATATAAACTGCTGTGACCTGCGTCACTTTATCGTAATCGCTAAAGCGGTCAGTGGCGAATTATTAGGAAAGCGCTTGGTTAACGTGAGAGACTCGAAAACTTTTATTCAATTTGGAAAATTAATTCGGCAGCTTTAATCATAAACCTCTTTACTATTTCTCCATCGTTGAATTGATTTAAATCACAGGCGAGGAATTGCGTAACTAGCCAATAATATTCCATCACGTTGTCTACGTTTATTTTCTTGAATATTCTGGCGTTTCTCAAGTTTACTTAATAGATTTGGACGTTCTCGACCTAAAATAATTTCAGAAAATCATATTTCGTTTTCTACGCACATTGATATATTTCTTTTATAAATTTCTTTTGGAAATAATACGTACAAACAACATTTAATTCCTCGTACCTTTTAATGCAGCGTGTTTAAGGTATAATGTCGTATTTAGTATACTATGCAAATGTTAAGATCATAAATTTTCTTCGGAATAGTACGAAAAATAAAATTTAATTTGTCTTACCTTCTAATTCAGCATGTTCTTTACGACATAAGGAGTAATGTCGTTGTATATTAAATTTATTAATGCCTAATAGGATTTTCGAGCATAACATACATCGTATGTTCTCCCCTTCTAAACAGCAAAAAAACTCTTCCTCTCATTTCTCATGAAATAATCGTTTTCTAACGCGTACACACTGCTTTGATAATGCCATTATGCCACCACTGATATTGCTTATGAAACTGATAAAGAACCTGACCACGCCTAGGAGCTGCGTGAGGGAGGAACGGGGATTGTGAAGATGATGTCACTCAGAGCGATAAGCTCTGTGAAGGTCAGTGAGGCACAAATTCTCAAGTAAGGCACGATGCCCATCCATGATATAGAGCTTCTGGAAGTCATGGATTTATCTTCGTATCTCAATGTGGCAAATTGTCTATCTGTGGCAAATTGTTTACCTGTGGCAAATTGTCTATTTGTGGCGAATTGTCCCTGTTACCAATTTTCTGTGGCCAATTGTCCCAGTTCCCAAGTTTCTGTGGCCAATTGTCCCAGTTCCCAAGTTTCTGTGGCCAATTGTCCCAGTTCCCAAGTTTCTGTGGCCAATTGTCCCAGTTCCCAAGTTTCTGTGGCCAATTGTCCCAGTTCCCAAGTTTCTGTGGCCAATTGTCCCAGTTCCCAAGTTTCTGTGGCCAATTGTCCCAGTTCCCAAGTTTCTGTGGCCAATTGTCCCAGTTCCCAAGTTTCTGTGGCCAATTGTCCCAGTTCCCAAGTTTCTGTGGCCAATTGTCCCAGTTCCCAAGTTTCTGTGGCCAATTGTCCCAGTTCCCAAGTTTCTGTGGCCAATTGTCCGGAACCGTCTCGCCACGGCTGCCTTGTTTCATTTACAACGATTTCATTAAATAACATTTCATTTTATCCAACTGAACCCAATGCTATCTCATCTGCCATCAAAAGGTATCATTCTTCATTACATCGCATTCCATGAAAATGTCTTGAAAAATGTCTCAACTGCGGTTTCTTGTAACGTATTCTATCCGACTCATCCCACACACCTGCTTTCATAGCATCTCATCCATCGCTCTGCATGCAATATGGCGTGCCGTGGAGTGAACTTGTGAACTGAACTTGATGCGTCCGTTTGCTACAGCCATAAAAGATGCGGCTCCGTCTGGTCCGGGTGCAGAGTTCATACCTGGTTGGGGTCGCCACGACGCTGGTAATACTGTTCTACCTCCACTGCAATGTTCGCGACCCACGCGAGAGCGGCAGCGAGATGGTGAGCGAGCACAGAGTCCACGAGAAAGAGTTCGATGGAAGTACGCCCGAGCTCAGTAAGTACATTGTAAGTATCAGAAAAATCCATTAACTCACAACTCCACATCACCATTACATGTACACAATCATTACTTCGATTAATGACGCCGGCATGGCAACGGTTACCCATTACACGATATATAGCGGAAGTAGACGTAATTCAATTGCTTCTCATCAAAGGGACCGGCGATCGATCCTCGTCAGATTCTGTGAGATGTACGATAGGATTGCGACATGCATTTTCTCCTCATATTGAACTTAGGCCTACTATTTTCATGGGCAACATTGTACCGGGGGAAATAACAAATGATTAATGAGGTTTTAAGGTATATGTACACCTTTACATACAAAAAAATTTGTTTTGTATAATTTTGTTCTGTAAAATTTTTATACAATTGAGAATGGTACCAGAAAGAGAATGAAATGAACAGATCCCTTGAAATTATGTCTAAATTGTTTTTAAAAATTATTTTGTTTATAATTTTGACATGCAACTAGAAACATGATAGCTCATGCAGTTTTAAAGATAGAACCACAGTTTTTTTTTCACTGCTTTATAGCTAAAACTATTCTTTAGTGCCTGACATAGAGCTATTTTTAATTTTTTTACTTACTTACTTACTTACTGGCTTTTAAGTAACCCGGAGGTTCATTGCCGCCCTCACATAAGCCCGCCATTGGTCCCTATCCTGAGCAAGATTAATCCATTCTCTATCATCATATCCCACCTCCCTCAAATCCATTTTAATATTATCTTCCCATCTACGTCTCGGCCTCCCTAAAGGTCTTTTTCCCTCCGGCCTCCCAACTAACACTTTATATGCATTTATAGATTCGCCCATACGTGCTACATGCCCTGCCCATCTCAAACGTCTGGATTTTATGTTCCTAATTATGTCAGGTGAAGAATACAATGCGTGCAGTTCTGTGTTGTGCAACTTTCTCCATTCTCCTGTAACTTCATCCCTCTTAGCCCCAAATATTTTCCTAAGCACCTTATTCTCAAATACCCTTAACCTATGTTCCTCTCTCAAAGTGAGAGTCCAAGTTTCACAACCATAAAGAACAACCGGTAATATAACTGTTTTATAAATTCTAACTTTCAGATTTTTTGACAGCAGACTGGATGATAAAAGCTTCTCAACCAAATAATAACAGGCATTTCCCATATTTATTCTGTGTTTAATTTCCTCCCGAGTATCATTTATATTTGTTACTATTGCTCCAAGATATTTGAACTTCTCCACCTCTTCAAAATACAGTACAGTATTAACAATAAGTGTTTTTACTCACGAACTGAGTTATCCATGCGAACGTGTTCATTATGCAGTGTATATTATACTGTCTACAGCATATTAGCGTACAATATAGAGAATGAAGTTAAATTGAAAAATAATCATAATCTGGATATTTAAACACATTTTTGAAAATGGTGGCCGTTCATTTCGATACAGTCTTCAGTTCTTTTGTGCATATTATCGCACTATAGACTATTGCATCTAATTCCAATTGCCAGTTTCGTCCATCGTACTAGTAACTCATGTTGAAATAATTCTGTACCTACTCTATAAAAGAGTACCTTACGTACTGTAAATTCAATCTTCACCTCTGTCCGACCCGCACAGATAACATTACTCAGACATGCTATCTACTGTCCGTCCAAGTGGTTGTGTCGCAGGATCGTAGAAAGGGGGAAAATCACGTGACAGTTAATTACTTTTATTTAAGTTATTTTAAACAGTTGCGGGTGAGGGAAATCGGGATGCGACGTAGGCAAACGGACAACAGTACCTGTGCGAAAATATGATTCAATATTGAAAACTCTTTCGTCACTGGAAAACGCGAACATATTACTGGAACGTACTATACTCACTAACTCAATACTGTTTATGTTTACTACGACTTTAAGGCGAATTTGACTATATACGCTTGGTTCTGTGAGGAGAATAGTTGGAAGTTCACTAGGAGAGGGGGTGGGAGTGAAGTACATTCAAAAACTCAGGTACAATAAAAATTGAAGTAAAAATAAAATGATGTCCCTGTATAACAATATGATGAGCAAGTTAGGCAACTCCATTTTTTGCGATTTCGAAATATTGATTGTTTCTCATAGAATTTTGTGTGCTGAATGCGATTCTGGAACTGTTTAAGTTAAAAAACGGACAGAACAGGGCGAAAATGGCACTTAATTGTGCTAGAATCAAAATGTAGATAACTCCATTGTGGTTTGGTTTCAAATTAGGACAATTCCTTCAGTAGCTAATAAAAAGCCTACATTCGTATCAACTTTTCCGATCACGTATCGTGAATCCAACATGGCTGATTGTTTATATAATCGGTTTGTGGATGAATTACTGTTTTACGTAAATTTACTTTGAAACCGAGTTAGAAGAGACTTAGATTCAAAAGTATACAATTTCACTTTAAATATGGGTTCGTTTGGTCTCAAAAACAGACAACTCCACTTTAAATATGACTTCATTTGGTTTCAAAAACAGACAACTCCACTTTAAATATGGCTTCATTTGGTTTCAAAAACAGACAACTCCACTTTAAATATGTCTTCATTTGGTTTCAAAAACAGACAACTCCACTTTAAATATGGCTTCATTTGGTTTCAAAAACAGACAACTCCATTTTAAATATGGCTTCATTTGGTTTCAAAAACAGACAACTCCACTTTAAATATGGCTTCGTTTGGTTCAAAAACAGACAACTCCACTTTAAATATGACTTCATTTTGTTTTCAAAAACAGACAACTCCACTTTAAATATGACTTCATTTTGTTTTCAAAAACAGACAACTCCACTTTAAATATGACTTCATTTGGTTTCAAAAACAGACAACTCCACTTTAAATATGGCTTCATTTGGTTTCAAAAACAGACAACTCCACTTTAAATATGACTTCATTTTGTTTTCAAAAACAGACAACTCCACTTTAAATATGGCTTCATTAGGTTTCAAAAACAGACAACTCCACTTTAAATATAACTTCATTTTGTTTTCAAAAACAGACAACTTCACTTTAAATATGGCTTCATTTGGTTTCAAAAACAGACAACTCCACTTTAAATATGGCTTCATTTGGTTTCAAAAACAGACAACTCCACTTTAAATATGGCTTCATTTGGTTTCAAAAACAGACAACTCCACTTTAAATATGGCTTCATTTGGTTTCAAAAACAGACAACTCCACTTTAAATATGGCTTCATTTGGATTCAAAAACAGACAACTCCATGACTTAGTTTCAGGGATCGACAACTCCACTTTTTAAACTTAAATTTCGACCTGAATATTAATTTTAATCACGTTTTGAGACTGAAAAAATATTTCTATGACCCATGAGAATGTTTTAAAAAAAATGTACGTATAACGGTGACATTAGTTTCCAAGCATCTAGTTTTTCGTCTCTCCTGTAAAAAAAAAAAGCGAAAGTGGAGTTGTCCAAATTTGATACCAAGCTTCTCAATACATAAAAATAAACTGTCCAAGTGCTTGGAAAAGTGGCATAAATCAGTTTCCACAAATATTTTTTAATAACTTATTTATAACTTACGGAACATCTGCTCGCTTGGGAAAAGAGACATAAGTATTTCTCCCATTACAATAATTCATACAGAAAAAAATTAAATCGGCATAAACCAGTGTGAAGACAGTTTTTTTTTCCTTCTCCTGTAAAATTAACATTTTTGACTTTTGTCACTTTTCCCGAGCACTACAGAAACACACCATCGACTGTAAGTTAAGAAAAATACATTTCATATTGCACTAGTGCGATTTTTGAGAATCATGTAGAATGATCGAATAAAGGCAAGCATAACTGAAGTACTAAAATAAAAATTTATTGCATTACCTTTCTAATCCACCACAAAATCTTATTTATTTTGTCAGAAGTCTAATCCACGAATTCAGCATGGAAAATCGACGCTATTGATATTTACTTGTAGAATTTGCTGTCCGAATTTACACACAGACGTTTCAGCAATTTTCAAATAGGCAGAGTGTAATACCTTTCTCCAGAAATGATCGGGACGAAATTTAAATACAAACTGCTGAGACATTTATACCCAAACCCACGCTTTCAGAAGTCGAAATTGCGATAGAAAATCTGAAAAAGTACAAGTCTCCAGGTATCGATCAAATTCCAGCAGAATTAATACAAGAGGGTGGAAGTGCGAAATTTATAAACTTGTACTTGCTATTTGGGAAAAGGAAATTGTACCACAACAATGGAAGGAGTCCATAATTGTACCTATTTTTAAAAAGGGGGACAAAACCAACTGTGGTATCTTTCGAGGAATATCACTTTTGTTGACGTCGTACAAAATTTTGTCCAATATTCTTTTGAGAAGATTAACATCCGTAAGTAGATGAAATTATTGGGGATCATCAGTGCGGTTTTCGGCGTAATAGATCGACTATTGATCAGATTTTTTGTATTCGACAGATAATGGAGAAAAAATGGGAGTATAATGGTACAGTACATCAGTTATTCATAGATTTCAAAAAGGCATATGACTCGGTTAAGAGGGAAGGTATTATATGATATTCTTATTGAATTTGGTATTCCCAAGAAACTAGTTCGATTAATTAAAATGTGTCTCAGTGAAACATACAGCAGAGTCCGTATAGGTCAGTTTCTATCTGAAGCTTTTCCAATTCACTGCGGTCTAAAGCAGGGAGATGCACTATCACCTTTACTTTTTAACTTCGCTTTAGAATAAGCCATTAGGAAAGTTCAGGATAACAGGCAGGGTTTGGAATTGAACGGGTTACATCAGCTTCTTGTCTATGCGGATGACGTGAATATGTTAGGAGAAAATACACAAACGATTAGGAAAAACACGGAAATTTTACTTGAAGCAAGTAAAGCGATCGATTTGGAAGTAAATCCCGAAAAGACAAAGTATATGATTATGTCTCGTGACCAGAATATTGTACGAAATGGAAATATAAAAATTGGAGATTTATCCTTCGAAGGGGTGGAAAAATTAAAATATCTTGGAGCAACAGTAACAAATATAAATGACACTCGGGAGGGAATTAAACGCAGAATAAATATGGGAAATGCGTATTATTATTCGGTTGAGAAGCTCTTATCATCCAGTCTGCTGTCCAAAAACCTGAAAGTTAGAATTTATAAAACAGTTATATTACCGGTTCTTCTGCATGGTTGTGAAACTTGGACTCTCACTCTGAGAGAGGAACATAGATTAAGGGTGTTTGAGAATAAGGTGCTTAGGAAAATATTTGGGGCTAAGCGGGATGAAATTACAGGAGAATGGAGAAAGTTACACAACGCAGAACTGCACGCATTGTATTCTTCACCTGACATAATTAGGAACATTAAATCCAGACGTTTGAGATGGGCAGGGCATGTAGCACGTATGGGCGAATCCAGAAAATGCATATAGAGTGTTAGTTGGGAGACCGGAGGGAAAAAGACCTTTAGGGAGGCCGAGACGTAGATGGGAAGATAATATTAAAATGGATTTGAGGGAGGTGGGATATGATGATAGAGATTGGATTAATCTTGCACAGGATAGGGACCGATGGCGGGCTTATGTGAGGGCGGCAATGAACCTTCGGGTTCCTTAAAAGCCATTTGTAAGTAAGTAATACTTTTCTACCCACCCCTGACATCTGCGTGGAAACCAAGTTTGAACACATTTATTTTACAATCCTGGGGTAACCCACGAACAGCTGAGTAACGCGGTCAATAGAATTCATATGGCATGTTGCACGTTACAATGAAGCAAATTCAAAACAGCCTCCAAAATAACTTCTCCTGCAGGATTACGGAAAGTTTCCAAACCGATCTGTATAGAACAGAGGTAGTACGATACGTATGACGTCTGGAAATATAAAATTCGGAGTTTTGGATATTTTCCAGACTCAAAAGTCAAAATATCTCACTCGAGACCTGTTTAGTCTACATGCCTTGTTAGATGAGCTCACGTAAAGAGTTTAAAATGATGCCAATCCAGTTTCTGAACAAACTTGAATCGTTCTGTAACATTAAAATTAATTATTGTAGCAGGAACAAAAATATCTTGTTACACTTCAAGAAAAAATAGCTGATTCCTATGGAATGACACAGAAGACTAACTTTATGCAGAATAATAATAATAATAATAATAATAATAATAATAATAATAATGGCTTTATTTAACCTGGCAGAGTTAAGGCCGTAAGGCCTTCTCTTACACTCAACCAGGTTTAAAACTTGCTTATATAGTTGAACATACAACTGGATTGGAATTAAGTAATTACATACTGATACAATTTAGGTACATAATGAGATCAAAAGAGGTAGTTACATAAAAATTTACCTCATAATATAAAAATAAACATAGTGGAATACATATTAATGTTGTTAGAATCAAATACGAATCAAATAAAAACAGAAGCCGATAATTCAATAAAAAATGTACACAGTAAAAATAAAAATAAACACATTAGTATACATATTAGTATTAGATTACAAATAAATAGGATTCACATAATTAAACCAGAAACCGACAATTGAATAAAATGTACACAAAAAACATAGATTACAAATAAAAAACAACGCAGTGGGATACATATTGGCATTAAGTGATAAAGAAACACGATTTACATGATTACACAATAAAAATAATAAGAAAAAAAAAAATAATAAAAATAAATACAGTGGAACACATTCCATTAATATTTGCAATGCGTTAGGTCTGGCAACTCATCATAAGATATTTTTCTAATTTACATTTAAAGGAAATTAAAGTTCGGCAGCCCTTGACTTCAGGCGGCAGAGAATTCCAGTGACGAGAAGTAGCAACAGTGAAAGATGAAGAATAAAGAGATGATGTGTGCAGTGGTATTTCTTGCGTGTTATCATATTATTTTTAGAGTATGAGATATCACAGAAACCTTCACTAGTGATTCGTCCTTATCATTTTATAAGATAAACGATTGTATCAGTAAATCTAAATTTTGAGGTATTAACCTGGGACATTTTGCACTGGATTTATTTTTATAGATAAATCGGAAACTGTTACCACATTAAAATAGAAGTTATTCACATGACTGGATGCTTTTCACCGATCAATAGGAACAGAAGACGATAAGACTCCAAGTGAACTCGGTAGGTTAGTCCCTGGTAAATTACAAAAAGCATATTTTCGGTTTATAAGAATATATATTAGACTAGCCGTACCCGTGCGCTCCGCTGCACCTGTTAGAAATAAATATAAAGTAATTACATAATTAAAATAGGATGTTTGATCCAGGGAACAACTTTTACAACAGCGCAAGATAATCTGCTTCGCTCATTACCCATTTTTTTGCATTGCATTTATTGCATATATATTTTATGTATTTTAACACGATTCAATTGAGCATAGTTAAAATTTGAATTATAAAATAATGGATTGCTAAGCTAACGTACTATTACAGCATACTAAATCAATACACTCTCGTTGTTCGCTAATTCTCTGAGATTAAAATGAATGTGTACATAAATATTATTTTAAGAAATAAAGAAAACGAATGTACAAAATAGCCTATCAAATTTTCTGTGCATAAGAAGCTATTTTAATCTTACCTGTCCTCGATTTACTCAGACGTTACTGTAATAACATTATAGCATTATGTCCATCTAGAGAAACTACACTTTCCAATGGTGAAATAATAATAATTAATTATACAAATCGATTAATTTAGCTTCTGATATTACTTCATACAAGCACAGAAACATTCTCTGTAGGCTATGTTTAATAGCTTTCGATTGTTGATGTCCAAGGCCCCTTATAGACGAAGTCATTTGTTCTTAACTCATTGCACAGTCTTAGATGGCGTTATTTTAATTTTAAAACTCATTTATCTCATTAAATATCAGTCCTATCAAAGTTTTGTAAAGAATAAAACTTGTCGGAAATCATTTTTAAAGAACCTTTTGTTATGTAACATTTTAAAAAAAATCAATAATCGAGATATTTCGATTTATTTAATTCAGGCCCCCTTATAACCCCCCTTTTAAATAAAGTATTTTGAATGGCATATAGCCTAAAATCTAAGTTACAACGAACTTAATTTATATTCCAATTTTCATATACATCGGTTCAGCCATTATTGCGTGAAAAGGTAACAAACATACAGACAGACAGACAGACAGACAAACAAAAATTTCAAAAAAGCGATTTTCGGTTTCAGGATGGTTAATTATACATGTTAACACCAATTATTTTTGGAAAATCGAAAATTACCAGAAAAATTTTGGCTACAGATTTATTATTAGTATAGATAATGAGTAGCGAAACAGATTAAAATAATGATGTATCCGTATCATATTTTGAGTTCGCCCCTGCCATGTCATGCGTTGTAGAAATTAGTTTTTCTCAGTATAATCACTAGAGCTCGGAAGTTGAAAACCTATAAATTGCCTAAAAAGACCTTTAAAAGATCTAAAGATATCCTAAAAAGAACCTTAATGCCCACGTGCATCAACGTCAGTTAGTGTAACCACCGGTTAAAATTGTCACCTAACCTCTGGTTAAGCATTTTTACAGTGGATCGACCTCGGTTACGACTTAAATAGGAGGTTAACCACAGTAATCTCTAACCTGCCATATTCGAGCGGTTAAAAGAGGTAACCAGTGATTAGTAGAGCAAGTAAAGCAAAATGGTGGCCAGAGCCACAGATGTTTATTTCGAAGACGATTATTATTGTACAGTACTTGAATTACTTGGATATAGCGTGAGCGTGTAGTTTCTATAGTGGAAAGAGAGAATTCTTACGAGGAATTAGGTGACAGAAAATTTCAGAAGGGATTTCGTTTATCAAAATCTACAAATGGATCACTTGAAATAACACAAAAAGTCATATTTCTCCTATGGTTCGGCTGCTTGTATTACGATTCTATGTAACTATTATTTTCTCTATTTTAAGAGGGAATACTCGAATATCTCTTTCTCTATGTCACTGGCTGAACAAAGAGAAGTTATGGATGGATCTTAGGATAATGAACAGTTCCCTCGTGTAAATGGGATCCTGGATCGTATACACATTCCTATTAATCTTCTGCATCCTTTTTCTTTATAGATATTCCATCTGTTTATATAATATATTTGAATTCTAGTAATTAAGTCTAGCGATACTTACACCACACATTAGGATATAATCATTTTTGCATTCAATTTTCTATTTTGTACGATTTTAACCTAACAGCAAAGAAATGCAACTCGTAAATATAACAGCGCCCAAAGGCAAACAAATGCAAAGCGAAAATGTAGGATACGTTCATTTCGATGTAGAACGGAGTGAGCGCAGTCATTTTTAGACGTTGACTATTATCTTTACAGCGGTATGGATGCTTTCCTTTAGTCATTTTTTAGAAACAGTACACCAGCATAGACTTTACTCTGGTTAAATGAGGTGTCAGCTAGCCATGTTTAAGTAATCTGTGATTATGAATAGTGCACACAAATTACATTTTAACCACTGTTACTGTTTAACCGTCGTTTCATAATCATCGATTACTGCGTTTTTAACCGATGTTGATACACTTCGCCATAAGACTGGAAAAAGGGACGTAAAAAGTGATCCAAATTAATTAATAATTTCAGTTTCAATTACACTTGTAGCGTAATGGTAGCGTTCCGGGCTGGTAGTCGTAAGATCGTGCGTTCGAATACCACCGAGTGCTTTGTATGGTTTTTTTTTTTTTAAGATAGAGAGGAATTATAATTTCTGCACTCTCTTTTATGACTGTTTTAGTGGACCTAATTGACATCAGGTTCATGAATACATTACGCAGTGCCTTTATCATTATTTATTATGACATTATGGCTGCAAATGGAAAGAAAGAGAGAAAAATTTTATACTCAACGAAAATATCTTTTGTGGCACAAACAAAACAAGCATACTGGAGTCTGCTTAGAAAATTCAAACAATTAAAAGTTAAAAAATCAAACCAAAAGCCACGATTAAATATTTAGTCCATCTTCCTCCAATGTCGATCACATTTTACAGTCGAGTGGAAATGTCCTGGACGAGCTTCCACAAATCATCAGGACATCTTGGAGGAGGAATTGGGCCAATTTTTCCGCATATTATTATGCTTCTTTACTTGTGTATCCGTGGCTCAGTTGGAAAAATGTCTGAATTCAGATGTCAAGATCTCAGGCTCAAATCCTCGTCGTTCCTTTTCATGTTATTGTGTTACAGGATAGAATAATGTAATAATATAAGAAGAAAATAACTAACACTAGTATTATGCAACTGTATTTTTCAAAATATAACATTAAATTTATATTATTTATACGCTAATGAACATAACAGAATATAAATGATAACTTCAATATTATTTATTTCGCTAAAGAACATAAGAGAATATAAATGATAACTTGAATATTATTTCACTAAAGAACATAACAGAATATAAATGATAACATGAATATTATTTATTTCGCTAAAGAACATAACAGAATATAAATGATAACTTGAATAATATTTATTTCGCTAAAGAACATAACAGAATATAAATGATATATAAATGATAACTTGAATAATATTTATTTCGCTAAAAACATAACAGAATATAAATGATAACGTGAATATTATTTATTTCGTTAAAGAACATAACAGAATATAAATGATAACATGAATATTATTTATATCGCTAAAGAATGATAACAGAATATACATGATAACTTGAATATTATTTATAACGCTAAAGAACTATAACAGAATATAAATGATAACTTGAATATTATTTATATCGCTAAAGAACGATAGGAAAATACAAATAATAATTTTAATATTATTTATATCGCTAAATAACAATAACAGAATTCAAATGATAGCTTGAATATTATTTATAATGCTAAAGAACTATAATAGAATATAAATGATAACTTGAATATTATTTATATCACTAAAGAACGATACAGAATATAAATGGTAACTTGAATATTATTTATAACTCTAAAAAACTATAACAGAATATAAATGATAACTTTAATATTATTTATATCGCTAAAGAACGATAACAGAATATAAATAGCAACTTGAATATTATTTATATCGCTAAAGAACTATAACAGAATATAAATAATAAATGAATATTATTTATAACGCTAAAGAACTATAACATAATATAAATAATAACTTGAATGTTATTTATTTCGCTAAAGAACGATAACAGAATATGAATGGCAACTTGAATATTATTTTTAACGCTAAAGAACGATAACAGAATATAAATGATAACTTGAATATTATTTATATCGCTAAAGAATGATAACAGAATATAAATAATAACTTTAATATTATTTATAACGCTAAATAACTATAACAGAATTTAAATGACAACTTGAATATTATTTACATCACTAAAGAATGATAACAGAATATAAATGATAACTTGAATATTAATTCTACCGCTAAATAACGATAACAAAATTCAAATGATAGCTTCAATATTATTTATAATGCTAAGAATTTTAACAGAATATAAATAATTTGAATATTATTTATATCACTAAAGAACGATAACAGAATACAAATGGTAACTTGAATATTATTTATAACACTAAAGAACTATAACAGAATATAAATGATAACCTGAATATTATTTATAACACTAAAGAACTGTAACAATATAAATGATAACTTGAATATTATTTATTTCGCTAAAGAATGATGACAAAATAAAATGATAACTTGAATAAGGCACGAACTCGCAACCTTTGAAGCATTAAGCGAGCACTCTACCGTTACTCTACAAGACGCAGATATCGAATGGCTCCATAGTTCCGAAACTGCTTGCATAAGCGTGAGCATCGTGTAACATCACCGTGATCCGAAGTGGACTTAGAAAATATTCGCTGTTCACGAGTGCGGCCACTTTTTTTTTTTTTTTTGACAGCTGTACGTACCCTTACGTGCTGATTATAGTCATATCTATAGATGTTGCAGTTAACCTTGCGGGTTACAAACTCCAAATGCACTCTTTAATGATGATGATAACAATGGACAAGACGATAAAATACTCTATGTGGATGGAGAGGCAATAACGTTGGATTTTCCAGAGACAAATTCAAAATAAAACTTTGAAAATGTTTAGTGAAATTTGCAATGAGCAAAGACATTTTACGGGATGGCGTTCTCGGATTACTCCTATTTTGTTGTCAGTTCACAATCTTGCATTCATTATCCATAAAAATAAAATAGTACATTAAAGAGTATTAACGAGTTCCTATATACATGGAAGTAATTAAGATGCAAGTATGTTTGTTTATGAAGCGAGCGCGAGTTTCATCGCAATTTTCATAGCAGAGCGTCAAAAATTACCATTATAGGCAAGTTTCGTACGACTTTTTATGCTCGACCCTTTTCATTATTGAAATTATTTAAGTATTCATGTTATGATTATTTAATGAGGAGCGGAACTGACATAAATTGTGAGATGTGGGCAGACGAAAAAGTAATATAATTGATTTTTTCAAAAGGAACGAAATGTGTCATTGACCTTGATATAATCTAGAAAGAATAACATCAACATTAATTTTGATATAACCTGGAAATTGATTTAGAACATAACATTCTGCGACAGTATTGTATTTCCAGCCTCCGTGACGTTTTCCTATAATAAGTCCCAGAATTGAAAATTGCTCTAATTTTGTAGCCAATCGCGTTGCTAGGTAAAGGCTACATTTAAAAATAACGTCCTGTGATTCGCTGATTCATTTTTGAAAAAAAAGGCTCGATAAATCCCACAGAATTGAAAATAATCGATCCATTTTAAAACAAACTTTCGTTGGCGTTTAGTAAAAAACACATAAAGATAATAACAAAATTATTGCCCCTCAATTAAAAATATTTGCTGAAAAACAGTAGACGTTTGATTTATTATCATAGAGCTACGACGGAATTTTGATAATGTCCTTTAACGGTTAGACAAAAGATTCCTGTGAAATGGTAGCTCGGCAACGTAAGAACAAAAAAATGGCGGACGATTCTGGAAACCTACCTAGATTTCGGAAATCGGACAAAGGATAAGCCTTTTCTTACTTTCTAAGACGTATAGCAAAAACGAGTCGTCCGCCGGAAATAACAGCGTCGGGACTATTAGTTGTCTTTCGATTGCATATCCGAGAATAATCGAAAACCTGAACTTTAATGAATAGGAGCTACTTTAATGACATGCATCCAAAGGACTGGACAGTCTATAATTACTACATTTCGGGATGGTCGATTTGCATAAAATAATAAAGAGTATTACCTTTGTTTTATTCATATAAATCTGACATACACGCTCGACTATGATGCTCTGTAACGCATATCGCCTTACACAACTATTCTATTTTAAAAGATAAATAATACAACTGATTTTGATTCAAGGACGTTATAAAATTATATTTTCAAAATAATATCAGTTTTATTTTCAAACTCTCTTCCTCATAATACAGTCGAGCTAAATACTCCATCTTGTACCACATTTTGTGTCCTACTCTAGAAATCGGGACGGTAAACGAAGCCGTAAAGTATAGGAGATTTTACTGCCAGTAATCTTAAAAGTATTGCATTACATACGAATCAATAAGCATATATGGCCATATCTACAGCCTTGAAACGTCATGAATCATACATGACTCTGCTGCATCACATGAAACTCCCACGGAAAATTTACACTATGTTGTTGTTTGTATGTTTATGCAATATATCGACACGAATGTATCAACTAATAAATATGGCATTATAAGGAATTTTTTTCCTTCTGCTTGTGGATTTTCCGACATCGCTTGCAAAGTCTCACTCAAAAGCATTGCCAACGTTTTCTTGATCTACCTGGATAATAAATGATTGAAAGAATTTTATTTTTGTCCTTCAAATGTGTAGAAATTTGACGCGAACAAATGTAACTTTTCATTCTGCAAAGGAATTTTGTGCGAGATCGTGCGTATTTGCTTGGTTTCCGCACAAAACCAATCCGCGGAAAGTCTAAAATTCCACATTCAGTATTCCCAGCCTAACACACATAACAATTTCCCTCTTCTTACCGCTTAAGTGACATAGCCTATTGATTTTACTGCTTTAGGCTTTTAACATATTATTTTAGAGACGTTAAATATAGTAATAATTATAAATTGGAAACTTACCACTTGCACCTAAATTGCACTGTTAATGATTGTTTTTAAATATTTGCAAAAATTAAGTAAACTCTACAACTCCACTAAAGTTACTGCATTCGTGATGCAAGTAACGAGCTGCTAATCAATGCTAGACATCATCGTCCACGATATCGTTGTGGGAGATTAAGTACATTGTGTATCATCAGATGGTTCTTTTAGACGGCAGACATTATTGCTATCAACGGACCTTAAAAGGCTCTTGGCTACTATCCGGGTTTCGAACCCCGAAGTTGATCGGGGCAAGTTACCTGGTATCTTTGAGGTTTTTAAACAATGGGGTCATTGGTTTGCCTCAGGTTCTATTACAAAATACGAGCAAATGCTTTTGATTATGTAATGTCTATTCTTATAAATATTATCTGGATTCTCTTCAAATATTACATCATTTCGGCATTAATCAACTTATATTTCCTTCAACATTAACTTTCTTTTTTTCTTTAAATACATCACATTAGATGTTGATACAGCGTCGTCAAAATAGCTGAATTATAAAAAATTTATTTAAGGAAGCCGTGAAAAAATCAACAAGATTCCAGACTACTCATAGACTGGGGAAAAAAAAAGACAGACGTATATCACGGCCTGCTGGAGTATAGTAAACACAGAAAACATTTTAAAGCAACAATGTTGAAGATAGATATTTTTGTTTTGCAAATTTGCCGTCATTGAACAGAAACCAAGATGGAGATTTCATTGCAACTAATTAGAAATTCCTCTTTCAGGTATGTAATAAACGATCTTCACACAAAATAATGTACGATACACGAGCGGTATGTTTTCTTTCAATTCTCGGAAATTAAAAAAGCTCAACTACGTTTCGCTTTTTCAAACTTTTCCTCGAACATGAAAACTTCAACATACCGCTCTTGTAACGCATATTACTATTACAATATTACATTTGTTCGGATCAAATTTATGCATATTTAAGGGTTAGGTACAGCTTACAGCAGTAAAATTTTGGAAATATTCAACATTTTTTTCCTCCATTACTGTATCTCTATGTACTATATGAAATTTAGTATTTGTAAAACACTGTCCTTATGCTATATGAAAAAAATATGTATATTTTTACGATTTAAAAACATTATTTACATTTATTTTTCTAAATTCAATTCACTGGGCAGTGAAGAAGTGTTTCCCACATAACTCAAAAACTATCCAACATTCTATGATGAAATTTGTTATGTGTATTTATGCATGTTATATCTATAATATGATGCAAGATCACTTCTCTATCTTTAATATATTGTCTGATAAAAAATAAATTCATTTTAAAAATTGGGTAGATATCAGTGTTTCTTCTAACACAAAATTAAAAAAATATATTTATTAAAGAATGTAGTTGAAAGAGCATGATATTGTAAACATGAGTTTCAGCAATAAAATAAAAGAGAGAGAACATGAAAAAGTCCACACCTGTGGAGTAACGGTCAGCGCGTCTGGCCGCGAAACCAGGTGGCCCGGGTTCGAATCCCGGTCGGGGCAAGTTACCTGGTTGAGGTTTTTTCCGGGGTTTTCCCTTAACCCAATACGAGCAACTTTCGGTGCTGGACCCCGGATTCATTTCACCGGAATTATCACCTTTATTTCATTCAGACGCTAAATAACCTGAGATGTTGATACAGCGTCGTAAAATAACCCAATAAAATAAATAAATAAACATGAAAAAGTTAACAAGTTTATGAGTTATAAGGGAAACGCTTCATCACTGCACAGTAAACTACAACCATTTTGAATTAAAAAAGTATATATAAATATTTTTATCAACAGTAATCTCACTAGAGGTTTTGATTTATCTAGAGAAAATCAAAACTCGAGTGGGATTTAATTGACTATTACACGATTAGAAGAAAGTAGGCTATATAAAGATTAGAAGTAACAAAGTGTACAATAAAATATTAATTGGCTTACGAAAATACAACTGTCTTCAAACGTATTATTGTACCATCTCAACATTACGCTAGATGGCAGTAGTGTTTTATGATGTTGTTTTCTTGTTACCGGTATCAGTTGTGCCAACTATGGAATCATCATTGAACTCTGTGGCCTGTTACTAGTCAAGAAGGCTTTGTTGATTCAGTTTCATTTTTATTAAGACAGTTGCATTCCACTTCAATTATCCGAATCCCAGTAATCAACGTCACTTAATAGATGATTTTCAATAAATCTTAATATTAAACAATCTCTGATACGTGACTATCCATAATATCATATAGCAGAAGCTATAACATAACCTAACTAATATACACAAGTATTAGAAAAGTTTTATTTAACGACGATGACATAAAAAATAAACATGAATAATTTTAAAAGGAATAATTATTGAATGTACAATTTTCAAATTTGAATGTGGTTGGTGGTTCAATTGATGTTATATTGGACGTGTGCATAATAGAAGTGGAACTCGTTGATTTAGGCCTACATGGTGTATTCAACTTATTCAGGATTTCCGAATGAATAATTTTAAAAGGAATAATTATTGAATGTACAATTTTAAAATTTGAATGTGGTTGGTGGTTCAATTGATGTTATATTGGACGTGTGCGTAATAGAAGTGGAACTCGTTGATTTAGGCCTACATGGTGTATTCAACTTATTCAGGATTTCCGAATGGTGCTCTTCATTTATTTGTAAATCGGATTTCAGAAGATGCATAGGTATGATCAGTGAATTTGATTAATTCTTGTTCTTGAATGCCAATGCGAGTCATATTTGAAACTGCTGTGCATCGACTGGAGTGGTTTGTAATTATATATATAGGCCTATATATTTTTTTTGACGTCCAGACCAGCGCAGTTTCAAATGTTGGCAAACAAAGAAACAAATGCTAGGGACGCGATAAAATTAAACAAATGCTAGGGACACGATAAAATTAAACAAATGCTAGGGACGCGATAAAATTGTGCGATAAGCAGCCATGATTGGTTGAAATACGCCCTTTCGTACCGTTTTATTGGTCAAAAGTAGTATGACGTAGTAAGAGTGTAATAGTCGTAGAAATATTTTTTTCTTAAAGCAGGACATACCAATTTTCATTATTGTACAAGATACAGTAATGGAGGAAAAAAATGTTGAATATTTCCAAAAATTTTAACCCCTTAAAGGATAAAACTAAAATTCGGACAACACTAAAATTCTTTCAATCATTTATTATCATAATACACTGCTCTCTTAAAATTGACTGAGCATATTGGCAATTAAATCAATGGCTTTCACAAAACACTATATGAAATGCTTCATATGAAATAATTTTTATTTCGAAAGGAAAACAGAAACCGAGAAAATTGTATTAAACTTTTTTGTTTAAAAAATCTCAAAGAATAATCCTCTGAAATTAATGATATTAAGTTACGATACCGCTTCGGTTGAGAAGCTGTTCCACGCGCGTGAAATAGGGTAAAGGTTGGCAATATTGTGATACTAATAATATTATGATAGTTCTTTTTGAGAATTTTTTTACAATTTTAATGAGCGAGAGAAGGACCAGTTTTGTGCAGAAACTTGTTCACGAACATTCCCTTAATATGTTGACGCAAAAAACTGATCTTCCTCTCACTCAGTAAAATTGTAAAAACATTCTCAAAAGAACTATCATAATATTATTAGTAGGGGGCGGATGTTGATGACCTAAAAATCTACTTAAAATTCTAATTAAAATGCCCTTAAACTAATGGCAAAATAATACGATGAAAGAGTAATGGAACGGAGAAAAATTCTCTCCGGCACCGGGATTTGAACCCGGGTTTTCAGCTCTACGTGCTGATGCTTTATCCACTAAGCCACACCGGATACCCACCCCGGCGTCGGACAGAATCGTCTCAGTTTTAAGTTCCAACTCTTGGGTTCCCTCTAGTGGCCGCCCTCTGCACTACGTCATAGATGTCTATGAACATAGGACCGAAGTCCACACATGTGCTGAGGTGCACTCGTTATGAGTGACTAGTTGGCCGGGATCCGACGGAATAAGCGCCGTCTTAAATCACGAAGTGATTTACGTATATCTTATATATTATTTTAATGTACCGAAGTACATATGATATTTCCATGCAGATATTCTGCGTCATCATACGATGAAAGAGTAATGGAACGGAGAAAAATTCTCTCCGGCACCGGGATTTGAACCCGGGTTTTCAGCTCTACGTTCCATTACTCTTTCATCGTATGATGACGCAGAATATCTGCATGGAAGTATCATATGTACTTCGGTACATTAAAATAATATATAATGGGAAAAATGACATGAAATTAAAAGAAAATGGCATTTAATTATTATTCACCGTACTCGCACCACAACTTCTTAAAAATTAATCACTTTGTTTCAATGACTGCTCTGCAAATCTCGGAGAGAAGAGGCAACTTCCTGGAATTTGGCTAAGATAAAGGAAAGAAAATGCAACAAAATTAAGGTTTTAAGGAAAAACTATAGATTTTAATGAGAGTTTGCAACATGTTTCAATCAGGGGTGGTCGGTGAAAGCCGTCACTTAAACTAAGCTGTTTTCAAGCATTTTATATTACACGACTATACTGGGTGTTCATTTCAAAGTGTGTCATGACGTCACTGTTGTTGTGTCACCGATTTGAAGCGAGTTTCAGCTGATATGTTAGAGAAGTTGCCTATTATTTAAGGCGTTCTTCAATCTGAACTTGAGAACGTGTACGGTATAACTTGAACGTCGTAGCAACAGATGGCGGTCTGTACGGTCTGTGTGCTACCATAACCTCTTTCGAACTGTGTTTTGCGAGGCCAAGTCGTACGCAGGGTATTTGTTATCATCGGTTGCGTACGGTAACATTCCACAACACAAATCAAATGCTCCGTGTTCATGATGACCGTCGAAGTTAATGTCAACAAATACGTAAGTAATCGTCTTAACCCTCTCCCCATATCCCGACAGTACGTATTTCCAAACAGTTCACATTCCTGCCACTACCGGCGTTACCGTACGTATCGGCACGTACTCTTCAGAATGAACGCCGTACTTGCTAGCCAACTTCTCTGCCTCTTAGATTATACACCTGAGCTGCGGAAGTGTAGGAAGATTGAATTCTCTAGGCTCATCAGCTAGCCACATGACGGCATACAGCGAGCCATGACACATTTTGAACTGAACACCCAGTAGATGCAAGCTACTATAGGTATGCATGTTCTTTGCGTAACCTACGCCCCGAATGCAAATAAATTACTTTATCTCTTACTGGTGATTTGGCACTCCAACCTACAAGCAATGTTAATAGTATACAAGTAACGACATCAGCACCTAAGTAAACAAAAGTTGATCGTGTTATACACAGTATAGGGGAGACTGTTGTATCTTTAGCATAGTGTACCTTTGAACATTTTTTGTTTTTTAATGTTTGCTGCTACCTAGAGGACTGAAAATGAAGTAGATTGTAGAGAAAGCCGCTAAGTAGCTCTGATCGTAGTTTCAGTTTGATTTATTGCAAAGTGTGAGTTCCGTGGACAAAAGAATTTTTCTAGTACCAAAAGTAAACATTTCGTTCATTGATGTATGTTTTCTAACACAAAACCAGATTGCATTTGTTAATATCTTTCAAGTACGATGTGTTCCATATCATCTGGTGAGTAATAACATATTTTAATTTCCATGATTTATTTGACTCTCTAGTTTTGGCAGCCATATTTGTTTAAACGTGCACCCGCTTGTACCTTTGAACACAAAACATCTTGTACCATGGAACATGTTCAAACTTACACGATACTATCGGTTTTTGTTTTGCTTTTATTTTAAGGTCATGTCACGAAGTAAGTCTGGAGTTAAGAGGCCCCCAATTGATTCGGATATCTTGAAGAAAGCTGTTGAAGCAGTTATTGCTTCTCCAGGAAATAAAATCTCAATCAAAGAAGCCTGCTGTGGTTTATGATTGCAAATACATTGTAAATATGATTGTCAGTTCTTACAGCTATATTCCCACCTATATTCCATGTGTTCCAACTTACAAGAGGGTATGTTCCAAGGTACATGATCCTGTTGTACCTTTGAACACATTACATATCTCTTCATTTTATTTTTTCCATCCTTAACAGATCTGTAAAACAGGAAAGTACATACAGGAAGTTGTAAAGGAATCTTCAGTAATTATTTCAAGCATTTTTTCATTTAAAAAATTTCATTTCCCAAAATTAAAAAAAAATAAAATGTGAAAAGTGTTTAAAGGTACAACAGTCTCCCCTACGACAGTCACTGAGCAATGGTGGCAGAAAACAAGGGGAGATAGAATAAATCGACGTAGCCTACAGCCACTTCGTCCGCTATAAATTTCATAGAACTGCTTGAAATCTAAATTTAGCTCTCTTTTGTGTTGAGTTTCGTACTGGCTGAGCAGAACCGAAGTGTGTTTTGCGAATTTATCTACATCATGCAAACCCTTATTAAGACATCTGGAAGGTAGGGAAGTCTATTTCGACAACGGAATTGCGGAGTATCCTCCGAACAAAAGTTCTCAGTATTTGCGTGACGAAAATATAAAGATTACGAATTGAAAAAGTTTAAGAGGACACTTTAGAATCTGACGAGATGCTTCATTTCCTGTACATGCGATGCGAAATTCTGCTGTTTTAGAGAGAAGCGGAGGCGGAGAACAGCAGACGACTACAACGGATCCAACAGGTGTGTCACCGCTACAACCTGGGGCTGTACAAGCACTCCGCGGAGCCGCCCAAGATGAAGCATCCGCCCACGCCTCAGTACAGCGTCTTCTACATTGACAGGTAGGATGAAGCGTGACACAGGAGGTTCGTTCCAACAAGCGGTTCATGGATCAGTTCATGTACGGTTCCTGTACCATCTTATGCGCATGCGCTAGTTGAGCATCTGCTATGGGATTGAAACTGGACTGGACGCTGTTGGAACGCTTTCGCGGATCGTTACGTACTACAGACGTGGACAAATTATTAACAAAAGTGACGATTTTTTATGATAATTCTGTTTACAAAATTTGACTTTTCAATTTAGACTACAGTTCACAGTTTTGCATATTTCCTTCATTACAGAAGACAGAAATATGCATAACTTAGTTTAAAGAAGAGTCAGGTTTTATAAAAATATATAATAAAAATCTTCAATTTTTAATAATAATTTGTAAATTAGCAAAAATGTCAACTGCATTGAAGAGTCAAATTTTGTAAAAATATGAAACAAAAATCTTCAGTTTGGTAATAATTTGGAAATATCCGAAATGTCAACTGTGGTCCAAATTGAAGAATTGAATTTTGTAAAAATATACAATAAAAACCTTCAGTTTTTCTAATAATTAGTAAATATGCAAAAATATCAAATGTAGTCCAAATTGAGGAGTTAAATTTTGAAAAATATACAATACAAATCTTAAATTTTGCTAATAATTTGGAAATATACAAAAATGTCAACTGTAGTCTAAATTGAAGAATCATATTTTGTAAAAATATATAATAAAATCTTCAATTTTGCTAATAATTTGTCCACGTCTGTAAATACAGAGATGCTATAACTGTGATCATCTTTGCTAAGAACGGGATGCTTATTATTATCGATTCGCAGCTAATTCTAATTGCAGAAAATAGAATTTCGATCATTTTATATAAAAAAGATGACAAAAAATATGCAAGGCAAGAATTCCGCTAATTCAATGTCGTGTACTGGGGGACTCTCATCTAAAAATAGTTCTTTATAATTATTAATGTATGTACGTTATTTATTATACTTTTAATCAAAGCTGCATGTTGAAATTGTAATTAACTGTTTCAATACTCAAATAATTTCCATTCCCTTTCTTTTTGGCGAAAATTTATATTAATTCTCTAGTGTTATTATTCGTCTGCACCAGGCTCCGCCAAGTCGACTCAAGATCGCGAGAGGGCGTACAGGCCTGCTCAGGGCTTCCACTGCGGGCAGTACACTTGTACACTGCAATCTATCAGTGGTGGAACCTATCGAGGTCGCTTGAGGGCAGCGGGCACTGCATTTCGCACCAGGAATATTTATGTGCAAAAAACATGAACCTTAACAATGTAATGGATGTCGTTGTGCGAACAATTAATTTCATAAGGTCTAAAGGACTTAATCACATGGAGTTCAGGGCGCTACTTGATGAAATTAACAGTGAGTATGGGGATTTACTCTACCATACCTAGGTAAGGTGGTTAAGTCGAGGAAAAGTTCTGGAACGTTTTCTCGCACATAGGAATGAAATTGCCTTATTTAGGCTGTACATGGGAAACCTGTTAGAAGCCTTGAAAGATATATAAGAATAATGCAACAATTGTGCGAAGACTTCGAACGTAAATATCAGGAAATAGATAACTTGAACAACAATTTAAGATATTTGCAACACTTTTTTCAGTGCGTAGTCTCGATATTCCTGCTGAACTACAATTAGAAATACTTGATTTACAAAATGATATTGAGCTAAAGGATAAGTATCAAAACAGAAAAAGTATTAACCATTTCTATATTTGTTTTTCACGAGAAAGGTTTCCTAAACTGCACAATCTCGTTGCAAGAACGTTGTGCATGTTCGGGACAACCTACGTATGCGAAACACTATTTCCTTTAATGAAGTTTACAAAGTCACGTCACAGAAGCCAATTAAGTGATGAACACTGAAAGCATGTTTGCGATTGGATGATACTAAAACAATAGCTCCATGAATTGAAAAGCTGCTTACTTACAGAAAAATGCAAAAAATCGCCGCGGATCTCTGATGTATAAGAAAAAGTACTATTATTAGAGATTTGAATAACAACGTTTGTACTGTTGTTTTATTTTGTTAATTGAACTGTATAGCAATGAGAAGAAGACAAACAGTGAAGAGTTTTATTTGGTAGTATGTTAATCTGTATAAAAGTGAATATTTTGTTTTGTTTCATTGTTGTGCAAACATGCAAAAAATTATTTCGTATATAGTTAGTTAACTGTACCAAATTGTGTAGAGTACCGTTTTCAGTATAGTGCAATTAACAGTAAAAGCGTGCTTCAATTAAAAGCTGAAATTAATTTACATTCTTATCACAAATTTGGTTCTCATACAAGTTGTTAGCTCCGCCACTGTCGAAGCAGCTACCCTTGCCCGCAGCCGTACGTCAGGGCTTGAGGGTTTGTACGTACGCACCAGAGAGTAGTCACCTGACGCTCCCTGGTCTGCACTGTCACTTTTCATATTAACCTCATTGATGTCAGCAGTCTATCATGTTTTTCTCCTGTATCCAGGAGACGTTTGTGAGCTTATGCGCATGCGCGTCTCTCGTATTCTTCCGTACGAGGTTCGTTCCAACAACAGTCAGGAACCGTCCGTAACCATCGTGAGCATGCGCAGTACAGAAAAAGCGTTGCAACACAATCCGAACCAGTCCTGAACCGGAAACATGTACTGCAGTCGGGTGTTCCAACAAGCTTTTGACACGGGTTCGGAACGGTCAAAAATAGTCCGTGGATTGAGGCATGTACGGAAGAGTACGCAAGACGCGCATGCGCATAAGCTCACCAACGTCTCCTGGATACTGAAGAAAGACATGATCGACTGTTCACATCATTGAGGTTAAAGATGAAAAGTGACAGTGCAGACGAATAATAAAACTAGAGATTTAATTTAAATTTTCGCCAAAAAGAAAGGGAATGGAAATTATTTGGTTATTGAAACAGTTAATTACAATTTCAACATGCAGCTTTGATTAAAAGTATAATAAATAACGTACATACATTAATAATTAAAAAAAAAAAGAACTATTTTTAGATGAGAGTCCTTCAGTACACGACGTTGAATTAGCGGAATTCTTGCCTTGCATATTTTTGTCATATTTTCATAGAAAATGATCGAAATTCTATTTTCTGCAATTAGAATTAGCTGCGAAATGATAATAATAAGCATCCCGTTCTTAGCAAAGATGATCACAGTTATAGCATCTCTGGATTTAGTACGTAACGATCCGCGAAAGCGTTCCAACAGCGTCCAGTCCAGTTTCAATCCCATAGCAGATGCTCAACTAGCGCATGCACATAAGATGGTACAGGAACCGTACATGAACTGATCCATGAACCGCTTGTTGGAACGAACCTCATGCCTCAATCCGTGGACTATTTCTGACCGTTCCGAACCGGTGTCAAAAGCTTGTTGGAACGCCCGACTGCAGTACATGTTTACGGTTCAGGACTGGTTCGGATTGTGTTGCAACGCTTTTTCTGTACTGCGCATGCTCACGATGGTTACGGACGGTTCCTGACTGTTGTTGGAACGAACCTAGGAAGGCAAGTTGTCCACACTCAGCCCGTTCGTGCAGAGTTTGATAGGACCAGTTCCTTCCCACGCTTATGAATAGGGACCGGATTTTTATGTAATATCAAGGTGTGAAATATGTACATGGGCTATTCCATATGAAAATCGATCAGTAAAAAATCTCGCATTTTTTAATACTCCAATTTTTTCCCCTATTTATACAAGGTGCTGAGGAGAGTGCATTTTCAAAAATATACTATCGAAAGTCAAACGGTTTTCATACTATTGAGCGACTAATTTAGCGTATTTTATAAAAACAAACCTCTTTCAGCGCTCAGAACTCTGGAACCGTTTACTGCAGAATATTGAACGGGAGCTCATTTTGAAGCTGACATTTAGTAGGTTATGATAAGAAGTAATACTTATTTTTATTGTATACAGAGAGACAGATAATCTGATTTTACTTACTTTAGGCTTTTTGCCCATTTGTAAAAATGTAAAAAAATATTGAGAAAAAACCTTGCATTATTAAGAGGGATTCGGCATTGTTTGCTTAGTGGCTCGGCAATAAGTTTCGAGGGTATTAAATAGATTATTTTCACACGCCTAGACTTTAACGGCTCAGTACCCCAAGCACTGGCCGAGAGCTGAATATAAGTGAGCATTGGACATCATTTTACTACTGTGTTTATGAAAACTTGTGATAAAGCTAGCCCAGCCACGACTGCTAGACGACACATGACATGTTTGTCTCCTGACCCTGCTTGTCTCGACTACCTACAGTCAGCTGGTTAGTTCACGCGCGTACTATTTATTTCTTTATTTGATATTTTCAATACTTTCTTATCAACGGTGCACTAGTAAAAAATATGTGTTTATTTGTACTTTCAATGCGGAATCTAACCATATATTTTTAAAAAGTTTTTTCGTGGGCAAAGGCGTCTTAATGAAGAAAAATCTAAATTTCTCCATTTCCATAAAAAGTAAGAAAAACTGTTTATATGTCAATATAAACTTTAATTTCTCAGCATCAAAATAAACCATGATTTTGATCATTGGGTGAAAGGGTTTCGGAGCCACAACAGTTTAAAGTTGCTAATTTTATGAAAATACGATAAATTTAAATATTTTTAATTTAAACACTATGAAGTTCTGATGCCTCAAACTTTGCACAACGCATTGTATCACAGTTGTCAACGGACAAAAAAAAAAAAGTTTCATTGTATTTAAAAATTGCAAGGTCAATTTTCTCTATATTTCGGTCGATTTGAGTTGGAATAGCCCACATATTTATGTAAGAAAAATAAGCTGAATATGTACCTAAATATATAAAATCATGAAAATATTTAATATTTCAGGTATAGGATAGGTAAGACTCTCCAGTTGTGATTTCATAGAGCAACCGACTTTTTTACCGCACACTTGACACATTACTATTTTTCCACCTGTACTGAAAGCTTCGTCCATCGCAATCCATGATTTTATTTTTGTCGTTAGGGCTGAAGATGCAGCGGCCGTCGCCCTAGGTGGCACAGGCAGTATAGCGTTGGCCTTCTGTGCCCGAGATTGCGGTTCGATCCCGGCCCAGGTCGTTGGCATTTAAGTGTGATTATTTTCAAGCTTTCGAGGCAATATGAACTAAAAATTCTGAAAACATTGTTTCAAGGAGCCTTTTTATTGACGTCAATATAAAATATATTTTAAAAAATATATTTTCAAAACTATTAGCCCTAATGGTACCAAATTTTGTACAGATGATGGTACTGTAGGCATGTTTATGTAGTTTAAAATTCATAAATTTTTTATGAAAATTAAGTATCCCCTTAACATCTGTAGTCATATCGCGTGTGTAAGCTCTTAGGATATATCAGTAGGCTGTTGTTACTATTGTTGAGTTTATGTTTCTATTGTCGTGTGTTATAGATGGCTTGTATTCATTAAACTGATTTTAGATTTCGATTAATATTTATGACTAGCCGTACACGTGCGCTACGCTGCACATGTTAGAAATAAATATAAAGTAATATTACATAATTAAAATAGGACGTTTGATCCAGGGAACATTCGTGTTTGATAGAAGGACAAATCGTTTACCATGTTACTTAATTGAAATTGCATTTAAATAATTAAAATGCGATCATTTTGGTCCAGAGAGCACTCATTTCGTGCAATGACAATTCCTTTAACATGTTTCTTATTTGTTATTACATGCAACCATAATGAAGATTGACATATCATTTAGTTTTAATGTGTACTATACTTTATATTACTTGCTATATGTTTCCATTGAATTATGGTAATAACTTAATTTTAATCATTGTTTTTTACGTCTTCAGTAAATGGCGCTTGGCCCACTATGGTTCTGAACCCTTCAAATAACTTAAATAGTGATACAACATATAGTGATATGTAGGCTAATTATATTTCTTTCTTTCGAAAATGTAAGAATTCACTATCTCCTATGTACCATTGTCATGGAATGAATAAATGTTTATTCTCCCTACTCAAAATTTTTATATTTTGCACATAGGAGTTACTGCAGGAACAACAACGCTATAATCTGAGGCGGCGGTGAAAATGTAGTGTATTGTTATTTTAAAAGTCTTGTATATCCTTAAATATCAGTCCTATTAAAATTTTGCATAGAATAAAACTTATCGGAAATCATTTTTAAAGAAACTTTTTTTATGTAACATTTTTCACAAAAATCAATAATAAGCGAGATATTTCAATTTATTTAATTCAGGCCCCCTTATAACTCCCCTTTTAAATAAATTATTTTGAATGCCATATAGCCTAAAATCTAAGTTACAACGAACTTAATTTATGTTCCAATTTCCATCGAAATCCTTTCAGCCATTATCGCGTGAAAAGGTAACAAACATCCAGACAGACATACAAACAAAAATTTCAAAAAAGCGATTTTCGGTTTCAGGATGGTTAATTATACATGTTAACACAAATTATTTTTGGAAAATAGAAAATTACCAGGAACATTTTGGCTACAGATTTATTATTAGTATAGATATTGGTGACTGAGGTGGTGATCAATCATGGTATGTAAATTTCCAATCCGACATTTACCTTTGTGACTGAGGAAAATCATTAAAACCCCCAGTCAGATTGACGGGTACGGGATTTGAACCAGGGACCTCCTGAATGCGAGCCTCAAACGTTATCGTCTGAGCCAACTCGCTCGATCTATTCAACAATTATCATACAATTTCTTTTGTATTGCGTAGACTAAACTAACAATAAAATGGATCACCTAGTAACGACGAAGAAACATTTGGCTAAGAGAAGAGGCTCGGAATACATCTTATAGTGTATGCAGTGGTCAGCATTATGCCTCGATAGTTTTCACATTTTCAGTGGTCATGAATATGATAATCTTAAACGTAATAATTAATGCAGCTGGTAGTACTTTTGAATAAAATTATCAGGCAAGAACATTCGTGTTTCAGAGAGCACAAATTGACTTGGTGCCCCATCTACAAAGCTGCCTCTTCCACGTGGATGTACAACATGTGTCTCCTAGCGGGGTACACGGAGGAATTCATGGAAGGCAAACACAAACAAATCAGCGAACTGGCGCGAGATGCGTTCCCTGAACTTGACCGAACTGAAGCAGAAGAGGTAGGTATAGTCTGGATTTTGTACCTATTCTTCTACGCAGTATCAAACTGAAGCAGTGGCGATTCCTCCATGAAGGATATGAGGATGATCCTACAGTTTAATTTCGTGCCTCTGAGGATAGAAAATATATGTTAACTCCTGCCAAAACATTTTAATTACAGATTTTGATTTTCAATGCGTCCCGACGTATTAATTTCCTTTAAGCTTCCACTTTCTGTCGTGAGTTATCGCCACTGCACAGCTCAGAAATAATTTCCGAGGAATCATCCAAATATCTTACAGCAAACGGTATTTTTAACATTGAAGTTGTCCACACCTGTGGGATAACGGTCAGCGCGTCTGGCCGCGAAACCAGGTGGCCCGGGTTCGAATCCCGGTCGGGGCAAGTTACCTGGTTGAGGTTTTTCCCGGGGTTTTCTCTCAACCCAATACGAGCAAATGCTGGATAACTTTCGGTGCTGGATCCCGGCATCGTAAAATAAAATCTACGTTCTTCAACATTGAAGTTAGTGGACAGGGGAGGGTGCGGAAGGCGGGGTATGGCTTGAGTTTCACCGCGTTTGAGGATATGTCCGCGCATCCTAATACTACGACCTTTCTTTCTGGGTGATGGAGACCCTCTCAGAGACTACAATACGAATTTTCAGGCACCCTTAATATTCTTCTTAAATGCAGTTCATTGGTCATTTTAAAAGACTAGAATAAACAAAATAATAAATAACTTAAAAAGATATAATATAAAAAATAAAATGAATAAAAAACAAAATTACATAAAAATAAATAAAATAAGCTATAATAAATACAAGAATTAACAGGACTTTCAGATGACAGGACAGCCGAAAGAATATCTGAAGTTGTATTTGGTCATTTAGAAGAATTTAACTGTAGCAAGAAATTAATTGCGCAAACGTACGACGGAGCATCGGTAAATATCGGGCAGTACAATGGCTTAGGAGCCATCTTCGCAACTAAAAAGAGGAGGAGAATCTAACTTCATTACAAATAAATTACTTCTTCCAGAATGGTGAGTCAAAGACTAACATAGGCCTACTTGTATTGATTTTGCAAGCTCTATTATTATATTAGTATTATTATTACTACTAATATTATATTATTATTATTAGTTTCTGTCTTAGTCATCAGTCGTCAATCTCATATCCTACATACAAAAAAATATCACGAGTCGCCACTGATCTGGAGCAGATTTATAATATTAGACTTCTGCGCAGTACAAGAGTCATGTCCCGAATTTTAAATAGTCTTATGCACAGTTAAAATACGAAGTAGGCCTACGGAAGATAAAGTTTGAAAACTGTATCCAGTCTTTTACGCAAAAACGGACTTAAGTTCAGTAGGTACAACTTGGTAGATGTATAATCCCGTCGCTCTAATTTCCGGCAGCCAATAGCGTTGCAGGTCGGCTACATTTAAACGTGTGCGTCTTGTGATTCGCTGATTCATTTATTAAGGCTCGATAAATACTTAATATAATCGCCCGCCATTTTAGCTCTTTAGTTGGCGTTCGCAGAAAGCACACGAAGACGTTATTTGCCGCTCAATTATTTGCTGAATTACATTGCGTTTGATTTATTATCAAAGGAGTTACGACATGATAATGTTTAACGGTGTTGCAAATAGATTCCTCGTATGGTAGCTCGGCAACGTAAGAACAAAAATGGCGAATGATACTACCTACCTAGACTTTATAGAGCCTTCACTTTCTAAGACGTAAGCAAAGAGGCGGAGTCACGCCGGAAATAACAGCGTCGCGACTTATAAGTAGAGCTTTGCGCAGTATTGAACTGAAGAAGAAAATATATAGCATAGAAGTTGGAACTAGATATCTGCCCAATTCTGTCGGCAATAATATCATGATCAGTTGTCGTAATACTATCAATTCAATTCTAAAAAAAAAAAATATATTCTTAAAATTGTTCAATAGCGAAAGTTAATAAATTTGGCACTTTGCACCTTTCTGCTGTTAAGTATCCAATTAACCTCCATCTTGTGCAATATGAATTTCCTGATTAAAAGAGAGGCAATTGTTTCAGGCAAAGGTGGTTCATTGCAATGCAAGTGATAGATCAGAAATCCACTTGTAA
The DNA here is from genome assembly GCA_025594305.2 of Periplaneta americana. Taxonomy (NCBI): domain Eukaryota; kingdom Metazoa; phylum Arthropoda; class Insecta; order Blattodea; family Blattidae; genus Periplaneta; species Periplaneta americana. The sequence continues at coordinate 19,396,480 of JAJSOF020000005.1, forward strand.
GTCACTTAGTGTACCTATTGAGAACAATGTCTTAAATGTATGCAAGATTTTACAACGTAATATTTAACCTAACTTAATTTTCAGGCATTCCACAATACTTTGAAGTTGCTGGTAGTTCGACATCCATTTGAACGCCTTCTCTCAGCATACAGGGATAAACTGGAGAACACTAACATTGGCTTCGAGCAAGGAACAGCTCACTTTTACCGAAAGTATGGAAGACGTATTGTTGCTAAATACAGACCCGGTGGAAACAAAACTCGCACCCAAGCTCTTCTTAAACCTGGACAATACCTGTGGGATCCCGATTTGCCGGAACCAGCTGGCATTGAGCCGACCTTCAAGGAATTTGTTAAGTATGAATTATTTTATTATAATTTTTTTTTTTCACAATTCTATTAAATTGGTCAGTGTATCCTAGTATTCACAGGATTAAATTTTACATAGAAGCATAAAGGGGTAAAGGGGAAGAGAAGGCCTCATGGGCTTATTTCTACCAGGTTAAATAAAGTAAATATTAATAACTAGACATGTATAATAAAATTCAAGTTCCATAATAAGCAGTACCTAAACAAAAGAAATTTAAAAGCATAGTCAACAGGTTGCTGCTGCATCATATGCCATATATCAGTGATCGTCAGTACCCACTGAAATGGGTAACAGGTAAAAAGTGTATTGGAATATGCACCGTCGTGCAGAAGGGAGAGGAACAAAGCATACCCGCCAGCAGCCACAGATGCATGCTAGTGCGTCTCTTATCTGTGGGTAAGAGACGCTAGTCCGAGGGTGCACTGTGCTGATGACAGCTGTCATATATTGTACTCAGAAACTACAGCGTGATCATAACGTGTGCGTCCGCTTCATTTGTAATGCTCGATACTATGATCATATCTCACCTTCTTTCGAGAAGTTATCATGGCTTAGGTTACATGAGAGGAGAAATCTGTACTCACTTTCTCTCTTATATTGAATTATGCACACTTCATCCCCCTATTATTTATTCGCTTGTTTTCATAATCTCTCTCGCTATCATAATATTAATACTCGATCACAACGCGATAACACGCTAGAAATTCCACTTCACACATCATCTTTGTATTCCTCATCTTTCACAGTTGCTACCTCTCGTCACTGGAACTCTCTGCTGCCTGAAATCAAGGGCTGCCAAACATCGAAATCTTTCAAATCCAAGTTAGAAAATTATCTTATGACGAGTTGCCAAACTAACTTACTATTATGACAAGTGTTGCATTGCACATTTCCACGTATTCACATTTTTTTATGTTCTAGTGATATTTAACTTATTTTATATTTTTGATTTCATATTTTCCGATAATGGTATATCTATAATGTGATAAGTTGAGCTATACATAATCAAAATTTTCCTTACTGTGTGTACCTAAAAATATTGTATTCATTGTATGCTTTGTACAGCACTATTTATTATTATAATAATTATTATTATTATTATTACTACTATTCTTATTTTTATTATTATTATTATTATTATTATTATTATTATTTTAAATAATTGTCTTATTTTTTTATACTTTGTATGTCTCATTTATTTTGACCTGCTGTTAACATTTTATTATGCTTTTTCCTTTCTTTCTGTATGTTATACATTATGTCTGATTTCTACTTACTTGTTGTTTACATTTTATTATCATTATCTTATTCAGTTTTGTGTATAAAATTGTAGTGTACTTTGTAAATTTGTATTGTTTTTGTAATGCAGTTTTACTCCTGGTTGAGTGTAAGAGAAGGCCGTTTGGCCTTAACTCTGCCAGGTTAAATAAAAATTCATTATTATTATTATTATTATTATTATTATTATTATTGTAGAGGAATCTATGTCTTTAGACCTTGCATGAAAGTACTAATATGTAATTGTGAAAGCATATAGATTGTTATTGCTATTAAGAATATGTACAAGAAACAAATTAAATATTTCCATCTTTACTTATCAATGTTTTTATTTTTATTTTTATTTATTTATTCTTTCTTTAATTTCTTTGATGTGGATAAGACTGTTCTGTTTCAATGTTTTCCAAATTTATTATTATTTATTTATGATTTCATTAATCTAATTTTGCATCCCTATATTGCTTTCTTGTTTCAGGTTATTTAAATATTCCTTAATTATTTTGGTGGTTTTATATCTTAGATAATCTTTACTTTCATGTTACTATTTTTATTATGTTCTCAGTGTCAATTATTATACTATCATCTTCAAAAAGTGTTAAATTCATGTTACTGCACACATATCTATCAAAATTAAGTCTTCTTTCGAAAATGTAAGAGTTCACGATCTCCTATGTACCATTATCATGGAATGAATAAATGTTTATTCTCCTACTCAAAATTTTTATATTTTGCACATAGGAGTTACTGCAGGAACAACAACGCTATAACCTGAGGCGGCGGTGAAAATGTATGTATTGTTATTTTAAAAGTCTTGTATATCCTTAAATATCAGTCCTATTAAAATTTTGCATAGAATAAAACTTATCGGAAATCATTTTTAAAGAAACTTTTTATGTAAAATTTTTCACAAAAATCAATAATAAGCGAGATATTTCAATTTATTTAATTATATTATGAAGCAGAGAGTTCCATTTTTTCCATTGAGATTGTGTTATCAAATTTTGTTTGTTGAAGTCTAAGTACGTAGATTGAATAAATCTTTTCACAGAGTAATACGTAGATTTAGTAACAGTTTCATGAAAGTAAATTAAACAAACTATAATACCATTAATAATTAAGTTCATAGTCCCATGTAGAGAAACATAACTTTGTTAGTATACATATGAAATGGCAAAAACGTGCATTTGAGAAGACGAAAATGCGATATTTGCATAAAATGTTAATAAAACCTATAAATTCCAACCGATTGTGCTAATTCTTTCAGAAAGTGTTAAATTCGTCTTTCTACACAGTTTTCTATCAAAAGTTACAGGGTTCGATGAAGAAAACAAAAATACCGGTATTAATTCTATACTTTGCGATTTTAGAAAACATTCAAACTATAATAAAATCTATAAATTCCATCCAATTCTACTAATTCTTTCAGAATTGACTGTTCTGTTGATAGTAGTTGTCTGTGTACTGTTTTCTTTTTCGTTCTTATGTGCAAGTAACGTTTTAAATGTCTTATTTAAAGTTTCATATTTTGTTTCGAAAATTTTGTTGATTTTTTTGCAGGAAATATATATATCATCCCAATTTTTTTCCAATAACTTTCATCGCTCTCAGATGTATATAACTTAATATAATTTGTTGTTAAGAGCATCTTTATTTCTTTATTGGAATTTGATTTCATTATGTAGCCATTTACTTTGGGTTTGATGTTTAGTTTTTATTTCTGCAAGATTTTTGTTTTTTATTCATATAGTAGCTTATTGGATTGACTTTATTAGCTAACATTGTTTATTATACCAAATATTAGGCCGTGTCTCAAAGCTATATTTTCAGCTGAAGTGAACTAGATTGTTGACTAAACAGCCGGATGTGACGTCAGAAGTCATGATCCAAAGCTACATAGTTAGCAATCAAGTCCGTAGTAGCTAGTAAACGAAAATGCTTGCTTGATTGATGACTTGTTCACTAAACAAACATGGATACCTCATCAGCAATTAGTTTGAAATCTGAAAATGTTTGTGAAATAATGTATATATAATGTAGAATTTATTTGAACACTGGCATTTTTAGTATAAGTTTTAAATATTTTGTAATTTCTCATCTTTCATAATTCGTAATGAAACTGCATTAGGAGCCTTCTTAATTTAGTGCTGCACCGCGATGTCATGGTTTTTAGAAAAATTAGCATGTTTAAACATTGTTTATTAGTTTACAAGTCAAAGTATTATGGACTTGAGCTTTGAGTTTTAGCCTTGTAATTTTGTCTTTGTTAAGTAAAGAAGGAAATATTTAAAAAGAAATTTGTTACAGAAATACTTATGACTTTGAAAAAAAAAATCTGTGATGAAGTTATGAAAATGGGTGGTGATGCGAAAAATCTCATTTCTCGTGCAATATGCCAATATCAGAATATTTAAGATTTAGTCCACTGTAGTCTATTCAGTTGTTTTTCACGAAAAATGAGGGGTATTTTGATTCGGTGTTCATTATAGATGCCTGTTGCTAGTAGCCAGAGGTGGGGTGTAGTCAATATATACTGCAGGACTGTGTCTTCTGCAACTGGTACTGATGATTTTAATTTACTTCTTTTGTGGTTTGTGGATGGACAGTATAGAAGAATGTGTTCCAGATCTTCATCATGATTATTACACCACAGACAAGTAGGATTATCAGAAATGTGAAATCAGTGTAGGTACAATTGAGTGACAATGTGACCTGTTCTGGCTCTTGTTAAAAATGTTTGAACATGTCTGGGCAAGTTTTTGTACATTTCCAGGTCATTTGGTTTCTTTTGTACAGACTGTAAAATTTTTCCTGTCAGAAGAGAGCAAATTGTTGATCCATAGGTTTGTAAAATGAGACTTTACTGAAGCAAAAGCAATGGATAGAGATATCACTTGAAGAGGTCTTGGTTGCACATTGACTAGGTATCCATTGAAATGTTATTTCCTTTTGGAGTTCTTTCAGTTTACTTAGTTATTTCTGAATTGGAATAATTCTATGTGCGTATAGGTTTGGTACATATTTAATTATATTGAATATAGCCCCCTTGGAGTCGGTAAGTATGCAAATAGATTTTTCAGAAATTTGAGTAACACACTGAAGAGCAACATCAATAGCTAGCAATTCAGTGTCAAGACTGGAGGAGGATGAACATGGTATGAAATACCTTTCTTGATATTTTGGAATATAATACCCTGCTCCTGATGCCCCATTATTAGGATTTAGAGATCCATCTGTATAAATTTGAAGGTGATCCTTATATGTACTGCAGAGTAGTTCCATGGAATCTAACTTAATGTATGGAGGATCATTTTTTGGAATGATTTCCTCGAATTTGTATGCTATGTTCTGAATGAGCAATTTAAGTTATCTATTACTTTTGAAAAACCTTATATTACTATTACTTGTACTACAAAAATGGTAGAATTATCACCTAAGAAATGACAGTACTGTACCTCAACAACACCTTTTCCAAAACAGTCTTTATGCAAATTTCTCTTGACAAAGATATAACAGAGATCTCTAAAGTGAAATGCAGATGTTCTAGTCTAGCGATTTGGCTAATGATATGCCTACCAATTAAACAAAATAATACTTTTAATACATTTACAGGTACCTGATTGATGTGGATGTAGTTTTCTACTCAGATGACCACTGGATCCCCTACTACTTGTACTGCACTCCCTTGTCTACTCAACTATGATATCATTGCGAAAGTGGAGACAATGTTGAGAGATCAAGTGTACGCAATAAGAGCTGCTGGTCTTCAAAGCATCATAAGACCAAGATGGAGACATAAAACTTACCACGAGCAAGGAAACGATACATCTAAACGATATTTCTCACAACTCACGAAAGAAGAAGTGAAAATGTTATATAATAAATATAAACTTGACTTTGAATTGTTTGATTACAAAGTTGATGATTACCTACAGTTTGCTACAGGAGAATGATGATGTCTGTGCAATCATGGATGTGGATGCAAATGTTACAAGGCGAGTGAAGAAAATAAAGACTTTATTATTTAAAAACTCTATGTTAAACATGAAATGTTTATTGAATATTGTTGAAGTTTTCCGAAAATATTAATTTTGTTATATAAAATTTTTATGGAACTAGTAAATGAAATTAATGAACTTCTGAAATATTACCACAAATTTTATTCACAGTTATTGAACACAATCTTTGTAATATGTCAGTGTCTTAAAAACTCTCTTGAAACCATTTTAGTTTCATGAAAGTAAATGTAAACAAACTAGAATACCATTCATAATTTTCTAATTTTAAGTTTTATAAAGAGATTGTAAAAGAATTGAATAGTTGAGAAACCCTCGGGAGAAATGCAACAAGATAATCAGCCCAAGAGGGATTCAAGTACATGTCTGAGAACAGGCCCAGCTCAGAAGATTAATTCTTTATCCCTGAGCTATGGCCAGAAGAATTGACTCTAACAGTTATACAGTATTTTGAATATGTACAAAATCTAGTCAATGCATTATAAGAAAATGCGTTACATAGCAGGGCATTTAGACAGGCAGACAATGTGCCAAAAATAATGTATATACAGTGAAACCTCTCATTTACGGACATCGAAGGGACGTAACAATCTGTCTGCATCTGGGAGGTGTCCTTTATTGGGAGGGAGGCTCCCCAATCCAACAGTAAATTTATAATAATGCATTATTCATCCCTTCATGCTTTGAATTAAATGTATTACTGTAGTTTAATTCTAAATACAGTATACTGCACTACTATAAATTCTTTGCAACTTTGAACTACAGTAGATAAAACTGAAAAAGGAAAATACTGTACTGTGCCATGCAATTTTATTCTAGGTCTACAGTTACGCAGTACTGTAATTTGTAGTTTTCAACTTAACCTTTACGTTCAAGTGCCATGTCTCTCGAAACAGAACAACTGATTGAAGTGAAGAGAATAATCCTACTAATCCTATCATGTGTCGAATGCAATTTCACGATCGCGGAAAACTTGGACCTTTCCGACAGGTTAAATTTTATGACTTTGTTTATCCTCCCGCTCCAGCTAACAAGGGGTATCTGGCTGAGCTAATGGTAGCCTACGAGACCCTTATGTTATGTTTCATGTTAAGGAATTTCTGTACAGTTCTCAAAACTAGATTTTCCATTATTGTAACACATTAGGTCTTGAAATCCAAGTTCTGTCCGCAGTCAGGAGGTAAAGCAAACTTTAGGACTGTGAAACAGCTGTCTGTGTCCGTGTCTGAGATTGTCCATAAACGAGAGTTTAATTTATCATTATTTCTATATTACTTCAGTTGGAACTTAAAAATCGGTCTGTATATGAGGAGTGTCCGTATCTTGGAGGTATCCATTAGGAGAGGTTTCACTGTATAAATAAACAAATACATATTTGCAATACTGAAAATAAATCTCGAAATCGACATTTTGAGGAAAACAAAATACTTTCTCTGCATTTCACGTAACAAGAAAGTACTGGTAACATACAGGGTGATTCACGACTAATGACCTGCGTTTTAGGAATCAGCTCTCAGGGAATGAAGAAGATGGCAGAGCTAGCCATCGAAAGCTTGAAAGCAACTATCCAACTCACCTGACTGAGAACCCGAGAAGAGTATTCTAAATACTTTGTTTTACGAGTAAATGAAGCACGTATTTAACCTTCAAAATAAGTCAGAGATCGTATCTCTGTGACAACTAATACCAGAAATGTTCAGACTTAACTACAACAATGAACGCATATTTTAGGAATCTTAGTATTTCCTATTTACCAAATAATCAAGAGAGAGGTTAATAAAAATACCCGTGTTTCATATTTTCACTCACAGAACATGTAAATTTTATTTCAACGAAATCAGACATATAAAGGTTAAATTTATTTGACATGAATTGACTCAGATACATAGGATATCTAAAGAAATTTTGTTAACAAAGAACTAGTACACTAGAAATAAGAAAAAGCCTTCTGTCTGCTGGAAGGATATATTATAGAATTTTCTATAGGATAAAATAACCTCACAAGACTAATATTCAAGTTAATGATGACCATGGCAATGACTATGCTCAAACACTTCCAACAAACTCCAACTTTTCACAGTATTCATTATGAAATCTAATTTAGAATAGTCATGTCTAGGTTGCAGATGTTGATGAAAAGTCATCTTATTTTTCACATTAGGACGATGTCTATTAATATAGAAATCCTTTCTATGTTAATATCAACGTAAAAAAATTAATTCCTTATATTGTAATTTTTTACGTTTTTGAACTAATTTTTTTCGGCAATTTTGGTCATTTTTAACATTTTGAAGAACTTTTAGATCATTTTGAATGCATTTTATTTTCTTTACAAATAGGCACGTTAAATCTTTTTCTAAGCAAATAGATCAGTAGTAATTACCTACTGAATAAGTGAATAACAGTTTGGAACAAACTCTAAAGTCCATCCCTCATTCCACTGAAAGCTTCACCTCACAAAATGGAAGTAATATAAAATACTTGACAACAGCTTAGTTTAAGTGAGGATTTTAACCACAACTGTTCTTTTGTCGATACGAAGATGTCTTTAGAATTTATGTTTGGAAAAGGGGGGGGGGGAAACTTTCACTGTTTCCTCGATAACAGGACGTTGTGTCCCCAATATGTTTCGGAAGGGATGTACTGTAGTAGACAGTATTTTTAAAATAAAGATCGCAAGAATGCACGCTGCGTCCACAATTTGTTCACACTCCCTCATCTGGAAGGTCCAGTAACAAAAGTGAAGAGTGGAAGGAGGAGGAGACAGAATGAAGGCACTGACATGGACTACCCCTTACTGAAACACATTGTAAATCCTCATTAAAATCTATAGTTTTCCCTTAAAACTTCATTTTGTTGCACACCCTTTTCCTTTGTCTTAGTCAAATTCTAGGAAGTTGCCTCCTCTCTCCGAGATTTTTAGGACATTCATTGAAACAAGGTGACTAATTTTTAAGAAGTTGTGGTGTGAGTACTATGTATAATATATTTAAATGTAATTTTCTTTTAATTTTATGTCATTTTTCCATTACTTTAAGGACATTTTATTAATCACTTTAAGTAGAATTTTAGATCATCAACATCCGCCCCTGGCATGTCTATTAAGGTACCAGGACAGAACAAAACAAAAAGGCATCAAATACAAAGGACACTAAAGTCACACGTGATATTAGTAATGACTAATGTCTTTTGTTTCATAATATAAAGTTAAACAAAATAATTTTATGATTAATATGAAACACTGTTACTGACTAGCAGAAACATTACAAAATAAAATCAAACTTGTAATTTTATGTTGGTCTAAAACCTGTGATTATACTGTTTATAACACAGTACAATGACACAGATTCCTTAGCGTAAAAATTGTAGTCTTCATATCAAAACTTCTGAGGTCTGACTAGTGTAATGTGTAGCTAGTCGGTAGAGGCCGGCAAACTATCGATCAGGCTTGCCCATGACTGTTTACGTCTGTGAGCAGGCTTACGCTTCGTATCGTTCGCCCACCTGCAACCTTCCCTCTCAAGCAGGCAGGCAGTGTGGTTGCACGTGATTTCCAAACAGTCCTATTAGTGACCCGAAAGGACTGTTGGGTTCTGCTGACCTGCAGCAGACTGCTGCTTTCAGATGCATGATAAATATGAACCAAGTCATTCAAACCTGACAAGAAGCCTATAGATACAGACAAACTACTGAAAACTTAATTTGTTGTCTTCTGAAACGTACTGTTAATAAAGACAAAGAAAACTATTTCTCGTCAACATAATATCCATTAAATGCCAACAGTTATTATAAATTACTTGCACTTTCCTTTTCATCGTAGTAATATAATTTTAATACAAACCATTCAAACTTTCAGCTTCATAAATAAAAAGAAATCTGTCCCTCAGAAGTTAAATAGCAAATCAATATTCTGAAGAACGAAAAACTTTTATACATTTTACAGGTATTCATGAGGTTTGTAATTGTTGATAAGGAAAAAGTTAAAATGAAATATTTTTCTATAATAGTTGTTGATATTCATAATAATTGTTACCAATATCTTTTCAACATATTTCCTCCTCTCCTCTCCTCTCCTCTCCTCTCCTCTCCCCTCCCCTCTCCTCTCCTCTTCTCAACTAGTCACAAGTTACGAAATGTTACTATTTTGTTGAGTTAGATGCACTTTGCAGGAATATGAAATGTATAATATTGTCTTATTACTTTATGAATTCTGTAGCGCAATAAATCGTAAAACTGTGTTTCTTTAATCAAGAAATATCTACCATGTTGGACCATAAGATAAAGATTTTTTGAAGTGACTAAATAGCCAACGAACTTAGGTTTCAAACTAGTACTGTTTCATCTTAACCAGCGCAGACTGGCTTCCGTGAATGCAAGTCACTCTACCTTATAATACGAGCAAACAGGCAGGCTTTCTTGGGTCCCGCCTGGACTGAACCTATAAAACCCGGGCTCAATGGGTTCAGGCTAAAAGTTAACTTGCTTTGTAGCGTCACCGGAACCCAAGCCTGACAGCAAGCAGGTACGGGTGTGAGTCTTGTCTGATTTGCCGGCCTCTACTAGTCAGCGATGTATACAATGGAGGGGGGAAAGGAAATGGCCACCCTACCCCATTAACTCCTGACCTAATTACCTCATAAGTGATATCTTCTTGGTATCAATTGTGAGGTTCATACATGTCTTCAGACAGTTGACTAAACAACATATCAAAACTTTTAAGTTCGAATAAGTGAAAACAAATGCCCGACTACCAATTCTTTTTATTATGTGTATCTGATGAAAGGAGGAGTTTATGTGACAAACAACAAATTGAAGTTTAAAATAAAAGAATTAAAAAAATTAATGTATGTTATATGACTATTTTGCCCCTTATCATACTTTAAAATCGATCTTTTAACATCATCTTTACTTCTTGTAGGTATTTCAAAATGATTATATTTACTTATGTATTATTTATTTAATTGAATAGTAGTGTATATATTAATAGGAAGAAGATTGTGAAAAGAGATATGTATAATTATATAATACATACGGTATGAGAAATATCTCATGCTAAAGTATTGTCACAAATATGCCACAAAATACAAATAGGTACCATTACACCATAATACATATAAACCTTTTGGGCTTAACTTATAGAAAACAAAAGATGAGTTTATAATTCTTAACTATACAAAACAATTTAAATATTTGGCAAGAAAAGAGAAGTAGCATTATATATATATATATTTTTTTTACTAACTCTTAAGATATAAGTTAATGTGTGGTAACTTTATTTTACACTTCTCATACAAAATTTTATAATCACACTTAACAAAACCAATCCATATGGAGGACATTTACCATATGATGAACAGAACTATAAATATCTTGCTTTGTTTCAGACTGTAAATCTGACTGAAACACATCAATACTCTACTGCAGACTAAAGAAAGCACTGATTGAACAAATATTGTTAATGTAAAGGCATTTCTTTCTAATACTGGAAGAAGAAGAAGGAAATATTTTATTGCTGTCACTTTACAATCAAGGTGGTAAATTATTCACAAACTTACTGCTTGGTTGACTTTCAGTGCCTCCAGACAAAGACAACCAAGATCTTTCTGAATTCTACTACTGTGGTAGACCTCAACGATTTGAGTGACTGATTAACAAACTTACAGAATACCAATAACTGTAACCTTCTCTCTGAACTGGTATCACTAATGGCTTTAAATTTTAATTATCAATACATACATACAATTTTATGATTGAAACTTGTTATATAATGTCAAAAGATTCAAATAGTGTGTTCATCACTTTATATAACTGTTAGTTTAAAAACTTTACAAAATGTTTTATCATATTAAAATGACTTAGAACCACATTTTATATCATATTGTTTTTAAAGAGTTTTTATTTTTATTTATGATTGTGTATATAGGCCTATATATTTTTTTTTGTTTTTCACCTATGCTCAATTTGTCAATTTATGTCTCTCCGCCTGAAGATATTTGTGGATATATAACCTTGTGATATGAAATAACAGAAAATTGTTTCTGTATTAATTGATACGTTGTTGACTGAAATTATATAACAATTTATTATTATTATTATTATTATGCCGAGACGTAGATTGGAGGAAAATATTAAAATGGATTTGAAGGCAGTGGGATATGATGAGAGAGACTGGATTAATCTTGCACAGGATAGGGACCGATGGCGGGCTTATGTGAGGGTGGCAATGAACCTGCAGGTTTCTTAAAAGCCAATTGTAAGTAATTATTATTATTATTATTATTATATACTTCAACTTGTCTGAAATCTTAACCTCAATATGACTTTCAAATTTAGACTGAAACTAGCCAACAAGGTACCATAACTTAATATTTAACACATGAAACCGTTAAACTATATACAGTAGAACCTCAATTATCCGTGGTAATGAAGGGGTGGACTGAACGATTAATCGAAAAAATCGGATAATCCGTACCATAAAATATTTTCATAAATTAAGCATATAATACTTGGTTTCATAATTTGAAATTTCTACCTACTGCAACTATTGGTGTCTTCTTACTACAAAGTATACAATGTTATGCTGGTTATAAATAATGAAAATAGTGAAATACAATAATACGTACTACTTTGTTTTATTCTATTAAACTGCGCATATTTCTAATGCCAATCTTGTATTCTGATGCGCTATGAGACACAGTTTTTCCTTTCCCAAACAGCTCAACACGTTTTCTTTGGACATTTTGCACAGAATGACTAAATGATGCATAGGTTTGTAGTTGTGTGAAGGTTCTTGGGGTCAAGCTGATAGCGACTATTTTACAAGTTGTGAAAAAACCTTCTCCCAAAAGTGTTTCTACTGCCGGTAATGGTAGCATTCCTACTACATACTGTGTAACGGTAAAGAATGATAATAACCTTCCGTAGAAAAAATGCGTGTTTACATATTGTACAATACTTAGTATTTTTCTGCAGCAAAAAAAAAATAGCGAGAGATACAGTCGGATAATCCACCAATCGGTTAATAGGGTGACGGATAATCGAGGTTCTACTGTATTACGAAATTATAAAGTAATAAGGAATTATATAAGTGCAAAAATTAGAAAAATAAAGCAGAATTATTGGGAACCTTGTACTGGCAGACTAAAGAGAGATTTTATGGATCTCAAAAACGAATATGGAAGATGATCTCAAACCATCAGAAAGCATACAAAAATATAAGCATAAACTGAATATTATTTTTGGATAAGACCTGTTATGCTAGTTAATGATATGGATAAGCAAAACTTTGAAGAAAATAAACTAATTATATGATAGTATATCTGAATATAATTATTATTTGACAATAATTGAAGCTACAGAATGAAACATTATCCTATAAATTCATTACAGAGAACATTTCAAATTTTTATTGGAACAAAATAGATTAAATATGCAAAAAAAAAAATCATCTTTCAATTTAGTACAAAACAAGTTTTGCTCGAGACTTTCCATTGAAGATGCATAAACCTTGTTATAAGAACGGATTTGCTCAGAACTTCATGGAAGGTTCACGCAAATTTTGCATCATATTTTATAATGGATTACGTGAGTTATGAATTTCATAACAATTTTCGAGACCTCAACTGTAAATAGACAAGTTTTGACATAAAAACAAATTCCATAAGGCAGTGAACATCATCAAGTATGTACTACCGTAACTAATTTTTTTTTTTTAATGTTGGATAAGACGAAATGTTAAATGTTATGTTTTGTTTAATGGCGCTCGCAACTGCAGAGGTTATATCAGCTTCGCTGGATGTGCGTTCGTGTGGAAGTTTGTGGTGATGAAGAGTTGTGTCAGTTGCATAGGAGTTCTTTTACATGCCAGTAAATCTACTAATCAAATCAAGCCTGTCGCATTTAAGCACACTTAAATGCCATCGACCTGGTCCGGGATCGAAACCGCAACTTTGGGCATAGAAGGCCAGAGCTATACCAACTCGCCAATCAGGACGACGATAAGACGGATATTGCATCAAATAGCCTCTCATGTGTAAGGAACTTATAAGTAATTTGTAATTTCAATTAATTAGAGACAACAAAAATATAGGACTAGTATGAGCTCATCAACACCAGCTTCAAATGTTAGGCTAAATGTATAGCTCTCAAATTTTCACCCATTCACTTCGTAAGAAAGCAGAAAGTTACCAACTGAAACTTGCATAACGAACTGCACACAACTGGACAATCATAAAAATTAATTTTATGCTCGACCATGCCGAAATGTAGTAATTATACACCTGGTAGCAGTCCTTTAATGCATGTCATTAAAATACACCTATTCATTAAAGTTCAGGTTTTCGATTATTCTAGGATATGCAATCGAAAGACAATTAGCAAAAAGTCACGGAGGCTGGAAATCTAATACTGTCGCAGAAGGTTATGTTCTGTTACTATTAATACTTTGATGGGCGATCATAAGAGTACAAGTCAAAAAACCTTTTTTACAGGAGAGCAAAAAAACTGTTTAACATCGTACATGATTTTGAAGATACTGTTATGTGCATCAGAGAATGCGGCGTTCTACAGCAGGTTTTGACTTGTTCTCTTTTTACCAGACATAGATATCGAGCTGATGATGACAAAACTGTACATATCTCAATTTCGCCAAAAATTGACTTGTACTCTTATGATCGCCCATCAAATTATAATTATAAATTATAATTATAATTTATAATTAGCGTTAATTGTAAATAATATTCAAATAAATTCAATTTGTCATCTCGTTTTTCAATTCTAAATCAATTTCAGGTTATATCAAAATTAGTTCATGTTATTCTTTAGATTACATCAAGGTCAATGACATTATTGTTCCTCGGAAAAAATCAATACTTTCGCGTCTGCATATTTCACATCTCACAATTTACGAGCTATGCAAACAAGATCATTTCAACGATCTTCAGTCAGATACGAATAAAATGAATACTTCTGAATAATTTCAAGTTAGAAATATGGTCGAGCATAAAAAATCGTATGAAACTTGACTATAATGGTAATTAAGACGCTCGTATGAAAATTATGAAACTCACTTGCGCTCGTTTCATAAATAAACATACTCGCGTCTTAATTACTATCATTATAGGCTCGTTGCATAATGTACTATTAATCAATATGAAAACTGAAGTTGCACTGATCCCATGGAAAAAAAAAGAGTAGCATAGCAATATCTTATTTTAATTATGCTCTCGACTATGACCAACAAATTTTGCCTGCAGCTCTCTACCATGGACAATGTTCTTCCATACACACTAAAATCTACGACGATCTACAGCTTTGCTTCCTTTGCAGAGGAAGCCAAGATAATGATTTGATCGTCCTCAGCTGAGTTTAAACCTGCAAATCTTGGATGCATGGTAACCATTACATAACCGAGAATAACTCGAATAAACTTGAAACTGTTTAATCTGACTCACAACTTCATGTTTCAACACTTTGACAGCTCATTATTAAAGAACTCTAATTTAAAATCTTGTAGAAGAAGTGTAAAACTACAGATTTATGACTAGGATATGGAACCACTTTCTTACAAAAGTCCTTACTCTTTAACATCACTCAATAACAATGAAACACCAAAAAGTTCAACTATTTCTTTGAATCTTGTACAATTCAGTCGAAGAATGTAACAAAGTTTTGATGATATATCATCATAATATTTAGAACTAAAAAGTCTTGAATAAAATGGAGGCGATGAATAAAGAAGAAGAGATCAAAGCAGAAGAACTTTTTGGTTAAATGAATAATGTGCAATTTCACAGTTCTCTCAAAAGTGATCTGAAGACAAAAAATGTAGTATTCTTATAAAGTTTGAATCACTTAGGCTACTAAAACACACACTAAATATGCTATTCTATTTTCTTTTATAGTCAAGTAAATTAGCAGCCTTATATATTTCAGACTTTGAGAATAAAGCTAGCATATAGACTGGACTAAATTAATAGTAGAAAAGTTTGTACTATTAAATGTTTCCTAATTATTTATTAAAGGCAACATTTCTCAGTGGAACTTCATTGATATTTACTATTAAGTAAAAAGTACTATATGTATAAACAACAGGTTTAAAAACATAAATTTTAAGGTTATATAGTCAAATGGACAAGAAAGAAACCATTTCTCACAAGATTCTATCTAAAATGCAATCTTTGAAATCTAGAAACTACATACTTGTCACTTATGAATTAATAAGATGTCATGAAACTTGCATTTTGTATGCATGGTACGACTTTCGAAATTAGAAGAGAATAGCACAATACTGGTAGGCCTACTTAATACTTAATTGTATGACAAAAGGAAATATGTTCCTTAAAATAACTTCCACAACAGATGCAGAATCCACTCTGCCTGCTATCAGTTAGGGTAGGATAATAAGGTACTTTACTCCTTTCCTACTATAGCTGTTAAGAAGTTGTACTTCCCTATCTCTAAAGTACCTTCAGAAATATAGGTCTTTCAAAAGGACTTCACCCATCACAAAATATAAGACATTAATAATAATGATAATAATAATAATAATAATAATAATAATAATAATAATAGGTAAAATCCAAGAATCAGTTGCTGTTTTTCCAGACCAATAGAAGATTGATGACGCGATATGACGTGAATACTTCAAAATATTAATCCCCCCCCCCCCGACACCACCGCTTTTCTATGTCCCACCCTACACATCTCCACTGTATTCCTTTCCTCGCATATTTTCCTCTATTTCTCTCTTTCTTCCTCTACTACTTAATTTTAATAACTACTTTATACAGTATTAAATTTGTATACATGACTTAGCTTTGCATACACCAGGATTTGATCCTAGGACTTTTTGTTTAGTGAACCACTATCATAGCCATTATGCTACGAATTCGTTAATGAACAAACCCTTAAACATACTTACACACAATTTTATTAACATCAAACACTTCAAAGGTATTAAACATATGACTTCATTATGATTAATAAACTGAAATCATTAGTTTGCTATTAACCTCATTATAGTTATATGCCAAATAGATCACGAATTAATTAACTTATACAGGGACATCATTTTGTTTTTACTTCAATTTTTATTGTACCCGAGTTTTTTAATGTACTTCACTCCCACCCCTTCTACTAATGAAGTTCAACCATCCTCCACACAGAATCAAGGCCGCATATAGTAAACAGCACTGAGTTAGTGAGTATAGTACGTTCCAGAAATATGTTCGCGTTTTCTAGTGACGAAAGAGCTTTCAATATTGAATCATATTTTCGCACAGGTACTGTCCGTTTGGCTATGTCGCATCCCGATTTCCCCCACCTGATTCTGCTCACCCCTGTGTAAAAGCTGGGCTGTCTTAGCTCTTTTCTGAAAACATTAATTTCTGTTAGGAATTGGACGTTTACGTAATATTATACAACTGTTTAAAATAACTTAAATAAAAGGACCTTGTTAAGTAATGAACTGTCACGTGATTTCCCCCCTTTCTACGATCCTGCGGCATAACCACTTGGACGGACAGTAGATAGCATGTCTGAGTAATTTTGTCTGTGTGGATCGGGAAGAAGTGAAGACTGAATTTACAGTACGGAAGGTACTCTTTTATAGAGTAGGCACAGAATTATTTCAACATGAGTTACTAGTACGAAGGACGAAACTGGCAATTAGAATTAGATGCAATAGTCTATAGTGCGATAATATGCATAAAAGAACTGAAGCCTGTATCGAAATGAACGGCCACCATTTTAAAAAATGTGTTTAATATCCATATTATGATTATTTTTCAATTTAACTTTATTCTTTATATTGTACGCTAATGTGCTGTAGACAGTATAATATTCACTGCATAATGAATACGTTCTAATGGATAACTCAGTTCATGAGTAAAAACACTTATTCTTAATACAGTACTGCATTTTGATTAAACAAAAACCTAATGAAAATGATCGAACTCAAAATCGCGATACTTCCTAGTTTACGTAAATGGATGAACTACTTTTCTTCCCTCCTATACCTAGTAAAGTGATTTGTTTGTGTTTTACGCCAGTATCATCAAACGACAGTCGTGGAAGGGGGGTAGCAAATGGTGTTTCCAGTTCTCTAAAGGTATAGCCAGGTTAATATTAAAAATATTGGTAAAAATAAAATGATGTTCCTGTATAATGTACAAGGAACTAATATGAATAATTTCGAGGGAAAAATTGTTCCGGAGCCGGGTATCGAACCCGGGACCCCTGGTTTAACGTACCAACGCTCTACCACTGAGCTACTCGGGAACTCTAACCGACACTGATCCAATTTTTCCCTCTATATCCACAGACCTCAGACGGTTGTCAGCCCACTTTGAGGTTTGTGGATATAGAGGGAAAAATTGGATCGGTGTCGGTTAGAGTTCCCGAGTAGCTCAGTGGTAGAGCGTTGGTACGTTAAACCAGGGGTCCCGGGTTCGATACCCGGCTCTGGAACAATTTTTCCCTCGAAATTATTCAAATCAACTTTACAGGGAGTTATACCTGAAATCTTGATTTGCAAGGAACTAATATGATAAATATCTGAATGATGGTATTACTACATTTACCCACTATCAATTGTCTTACTATACGTATATTAAATTGATTCAATACACTATTCCCTTTAGTATTCTACAGAGTGATATTTATATAGAACTGACACATTTCTTTCTTTAATTATTCCGTTGGAAATTCATTCAATGACCCAATTTTAGCACCAAATTAAGCAGAATGTTCTGAACTTTCGATTCCTTGTCACTAGATGCGCAGATGTTTATGTTTTACACCTATTGTTGGCAGCCTAAAGCCATATAGGGTTACGGTTGTTCATCAGCTACAGGAACCAGATAAGGATAAAAGATTGAATTATTGTCGTTGGTTTCAGATGTTCATTGTGCAATATCCTGCCATATTGTCCATCACATGGTTCACAGATGAAGCATGGTTCCATTTATCCGGTTATGTGAACTCAAAGAACTCACGCCATTGGGCCATCGAAAATCCACATGTCATCCAAGAAGCACCTATGCACCCGGTTAAAATCGGAGTTTGGTGCGCAATATCCGCACAGAGAATAGTGGGGCCAATTTTTTTAACCAGACTGTGAATACTGCAGAGTACCGACTGATTTTCATGGAGTTTGTTGAGCAACTGGACGATGTAGAGCCGAGTCAAGGATATTTTCAGCAAGATGGCGCTACATGCCATACATCAAATGAATCCATGGAACTAATTGCAAGTTTCTTTGACGACCGAATAATTTCCAGGAACCTGTGGCCACCGAGATCTCCGGATTTGGCAACGCCGGACTTATTTCTATGGGGTTACTTAAAAGACAGGGTTTACGTCACACGTCCCCAGACATTGGATGATCTGAAACACAACATCACACAGGAGATTAAAGCTATTGACAACAGAGTCCTCCAACGAGTGGCCAGTAACATGGAATGACGTGTTGAGTTGTGCCTTATGCAGGATGGAGTTCATTTTCAACATTTGCTATAGAGGTAAATAATCTCCCAAAATTCCTCTACATTTTAGGTATAATACGTTGTCGCTAGCACAATTCGTTTTGAAACAATGAAAGAAATGTGTCAGTTCTATATAAATCACTCTGTATTAATCTTACTGAGGTAAGTTAAATTGTCAAATTTTTATTAAAATTGCTTTTCGTAGGTACTTGCAATGTAATGCCATACAGTCCTATAACCGGGGTGTATTCATAAATAAAAGTACCAGTGTGTATCCTAAAAAAGATTATTATTATTATTATTATTATTATTATTATTATTATTTTAGAATAAACTGCGACAAGATGCTCTTCAAGAAACAGCATGTAAACTGTATTTACGACTGGAATTTAGCAGGTTATCTGTTTATAATTTTATTATTGAATTACAGATTTCATGAATAGTACAGTATTACTCAATGTGTGATATGTCAAAGATATTAACCATACCCATATGTACTTAATTCTTTCAGAAAAAGAAGTATCTTATAATCGTTATTCTGGTATGTGAAGTTTTACAATGAATAATCACATATTCAAGACGAATAACATATTATTAGAGTACAAGTTTTTCATTTAACACTTATTGTAACCAGAATCATAGTAGCAGAGACTTCCATGCACCAATGAAAATAAGGTGACCAACAAAAATTTCCACTGAAGAAAGTGGTTTGAGAAAGAGGGAGTAAGAAAAGATTAGGTATATTGTAACTGTATGTAGGCTTAAGCACGCAGGTAAAGAACTGAATAAGAGGGTGGGATTTTGTATATAGGCTTAAGTGCGCAGTTACATTCTGTATTATTGTTATTATTATTACTTATTAGTAATGCCGCTGTTATTATATATACTACTAATCTACACTTATAAAATACAAAGTTGAGTAAGAAGCAAATAAGGCAATTATTATTTTAAAAAGTAAAAATGAAGAAGCAGAATGCTCCCAAGTTGCCTGAAATAGTGATGGAAGTACTTTTCTAAGCCTTTTATTTCTGTAAGAGAAGACATAAAACATGTGTACGAAACTTAGATTAGTTGAAGAAGAAAACTCATACTGTGAGTTGAAATATAACTAGAGCAATCCAACATATGTATCTGATTTTCTACATAAAACAGTCCAGAAATTTTTGTGAAAATTTATGCAATTGGTAAATAAAGATTAATGATATTAATTACAATACAAACATAACACAAATTTAGTAAGGAATATGTTAAAAGAACAGATTACCATAATAATTTACTTATTCAAATCAAGATTTCAGGTATAACTCCCTGTCAAGTTGATTTTTCCCTCGAAATTATTCAATTTACTTATTGTTCATCGAAATAATGTCTAGAAACTTTAACAAATTCTAGTAAATATATTAAAAAATAAATATCTAGTTATTTTACATTCACAGTAGATATTTAATGGCCAAAAAGGATATAAAGATTTTACGAAGTATGTGATTATTTATAACAGGATACGAGGGTTGTAAGAAAAAAAAAATATTAGCACAATTTTCAGATTAAAATGCAACTTCTGTGCACTGGTAATTTCATCCAAAACTTACATAGTTTATGTTTATCTGGAACAAGCAGGGCATTAAATATAAACCCTACAGTAAGCATGACAACATCCCTATTTAGTTCTGGCTGATATCAATATGCAAGCAGTCTCTTTAAGTTATTTTTAGTGGAATAAACGTGGATGCTGTGGAATAAAAATAACTTTTTACTTATGCATCATGGTGAAGACACCAAAGAAAATTTCATAGAATATACCCAACTTACATAACATAAAATAAATCTATAATTTACAAATAAATAGCAAATTACCCCTGTAACTGAGTAAAATTTGAGTTTTGTATGACTCAGTAAGAGCAGAATAATCGAGGCAAAATTTCAGTAGATATTGTGATCTGAAAGATATGTTCATAACATAAAGATTTCGTTTTTCAGAAAAAAAAAAAGGGAAGTGCCATTTCATAGAGGACAACACAACCACATACTCCAATTTTCTTAACGAAGCAGATTAGGAAGATATGTGATTATTGTCAAGAATTGTAGTGCCTTTGATTGGAAGATTTACATCGAGATTCTACAGTACTTTAAGGTAAATTAGGTACGATTTTTATCCTGCAAAACAAGTCAGCAGTCTACTGGACAATGGCACAATACTTTAAGGCAGTGTTTCTCAAACTTTTCTGAAGTGGGGACCACTTTTTTAAGTCAAAACAGTTCAGCGGACCACATTACTCTTGTTCCCTTCGAAAGCAAATTTATCATTTATGTAGCATATTTTAATACCAGTATACTTACATTTTAATGTAGAAATAATTAATTAAAATTAATTTAATTTAATTAATTTTATATTAGTATTAACTAATTAAGTTAATGTTAATAGAAGAAAATTTCTTATATCGTTGTTTGCAAAAACAGAAATAAAAAAAATTAATGAAGAAACATGACCGATTTTCAACAAGTAAAGATGAATTTTGCATGTTCTATTATTGGTGTCGACGTACAGTATGTGACCATCTGAATGTGCAGACTGGGTGTCAGCAAAACTATTAAGAAAGTCATTAATGCATGAAAAGGTTCGGTACTTTGGTCCTGTTATGAATTCGGGTGGTCCCTAGATGGATAACAGGCACAGCGCCAGATTTGCACGGAAAAGATGGCGAGAAACACCACGTTCAGAGTGCTTTAAATCCCTCTTTTGTTGCTGAGAGTAGAGTGGGAAGGCGATAGACGGGTAGGTTAAATAAATTTCACAAAATGTCAGTACTGGGAGAAAAAGTGAAAGGCAATTATCATGTGTAATTTACAAACTCTGAGATTTTCAGCTATAGTGTGATATACAATTCGATCAAATTTTATTTTTCTTCTGTCTTTTTTTGAAGGACCACAAGGGCAGACATCGAGGACCACAGGTGGTCTGCGGAGCATAGTTTGAGAAACGCTGCTTTAAGGCATTGAGGACACCAAGAAGGTAGGAGGTGCACTCCATACAGAGACTCCATATTATATCGAAATGATATATCATCCTGGATGTCTTAGAGATGGCGAATCAAGACAATTCATAGGCGTTTGTTTGCATGTGAGAAACAGAATGCTGTTTCGACATTTTTAATGTCTTGTCCAAATACAAAGGTTGGATAAAAAGTAATGTCAACAGTTCGATATTTCTGATATGGCTTTATTCACAGGGGTACAACATTTACGTACTTTCAATATAGTGTCCCCCTTTATTTATCACCTTTTTCCAAATGTTTGGAAGGTAGCGTACACCATCAGCACATCCATCTTTGTTGATATTCCGTATTGACCGCCCTATAGCACAGATAAGTTCATCTTTGGTATTGTACCGGGTCCCTTGCAGTGGTTCTTTCACTTTGGTGAAAAGATCGTAATCGCATGGACTCATATCGGGTGAGTACAGTGAATGTTCCAGAATCTCCCATTGCCAGCGGCGTAAGAGGTCCTTGACAGCAGCAGTGGTGTGACTCCTTGCATTGTCATGAAGAATGATGGGGTTCTGTACCACCAAGTATCGTTGTTTTCTTCTGAGTGCTGGAGGAACCTGCAGTAGTAGTCCGCATTTACCATCTGCCTTGGAGATACAGCGTGGTGCAGTATTATCCTATTAATGTCATATACCACAATGAACATCACCTTCACAGCACTTTGTGTAGGGTGCACTTTCTTTGGATGAGGAGAACCGGGATGCTTCCATTAATTTGATTGGCATTTCAAGTTTGGTTCATACGAGCGAGTCCAGGTTTCGTCCATAGCGACAATTCGTACCGGTCCAACAAGGCCTTCCCGGAATGCTTTAACCCATCGTGCCACTGTGCGATATGGCAATACTGCATCACCACATGCTTCACGCAGTCCCTGTAAACATTCTTGTGCACTATGACCTCGTGCCATTTCAATTTTGATCCAGGAACGTTGCTCTAGTTTTGTAAACATGGTCTTAGGGTGCTCGCACTATCCCTATGAAAGTCAACGTTCTACACACTGCAGTAGATTGACAGAGTACTGTCGCCGCTGGCTGCACTAACTCATCTAACAGTCCTTGTTCATGTCCATACAGCTGGCAGCTCTCAAACGCACCATCCATCATGTGACAGCAGTGTTGCCATAACTTTTTATCCAACCCTTGTAACAGTCAAATGTATCAGTTTTTAGGCTTTCATGGTGATTGTGATAGAAATTAGGCTTTTGGGTAATCCACCGTGCCAAGTTCCAGGACTCCAAATGTTTAATTCCAATAACAGTCACATGTATTCTTCAGCATCCTTACAACCATGTCTCCTGTGATTTACTTCCTCAAAACTGAAGAATCATGGTCATAGTAGGCATTTTCAGTCAACATATGGAACAACTGCCATGAAGACTGTTCTAAAGGATCTGTGAACTTCCACCAAATGTTTTAAGACTGACACAAATGATGATACAAATACAATAAAACGAATGGCAGTTATTTTGTGGCATGATCAGCATTTACATAACAGTTCTGATATTAAGATGAGATCACTTAGCAGCGTCACTAGTGGCATGTTAGTGGCACTGCGAACGTGCCTTAGTGGTGCTGCAAATGCAAGTTAGTGACATCAAAATTCTACAATGGAATGCTGGCAGACTTTCTGAATCCAAAATAACGGAACTTCTTAAACTTACTGCAGATAACTAAAGTGTACAATACATTCAGTAATGTTACTCAGATTTCGTTGCAGATTTACATATGCCATTAAACAGAATGTAACAGTTGAAGCAAAACACGAATAAACTATACTAAGTAAAGATAAACCTGGATTTTTCGTAGTTTCTTTCGTATTTACCATAGAAATTCTTGTAATGAAGTTCCACTGCAATAACAGTTATATAATGCGAAAGAAGAAAATGTGAGCTGAACTTTGGTACAGTAAAACCCTGTTTTAACATTCCCGTTTTTAAGGAATAACCTGTTAAGTCCCAGCCAAATTACCATTAGAATAATGTAACTGAGGCGCTGACACGGGAAAGGTAGTAACTGCCAAAAACAAAATTTTTCAGGGGAAGCAAAAAAACAAATTTATGAACACTTTCTCACTTACATTATTACAGAAACTGCTTTAAATGAAAGGCATACACTCATGTTTGTGTTACATATGAAATTTGAAAAGTCTGCCACAGATTTATCTGTGAAATCCTATTTTATGAAAACACAACATTGAAATCACTCCTTAGCCAAACTGAGAATTAACGTTATTTATACATTATGCACAAATTTTTCGGTAAAATGCATGATACTTTTCATCGGGGAAGTCTAACATAGATAACAAGTCTCTCTTTTCGGCATCAGGGACGACTGGTCTTCTTTCAAGGCGTTGCAAGCACTGCAAGTTAGTGATTGACGTTAATGACTGTCCTTTCTTAAAAATCCTGTGCTCTGTCCACATTTCAAGGTCATTAAATAACTGTCTTATTTAATCAGCTCTTGAGAGTCTAATCCAGTTGAGGGTGCTGATTTTGATAGGAGTTGTATTCAAAAACTTGTCACATTCTGCAGAAAAGTCGAAGAAATCCTCATCCTTCATCATTATTACATTATTAGGCCTTACCTCTTCTGGAACCATGGTCTTGCATCTTTTTTTTTTCTTTTCTCTATGATGCCAAATTCGCTATCACATGGCATGTAGGAATTTTCTGAAATCAGGAATTTCAAGTCCACTGAATCAAAATGTTTCTTGGCAATAATGTAAATCAGGACCATTAGAATCATTCGATTCTTATTCTGCCCTACACAGTTATCAGCCCATATTTGTCTAGACACACTCTGATGTTGTAAAAAAAGTTACTACCTTCTCCGCGCCAACAGCTGTGCACATACAACTTACAACATCTAGTGACTACGTTTCCAACTTCGTTTCATTACATACGGACATACTACCTCCTCTGTGCCATTGGCATGGCCATTTACTACCTTCTCAATGAAAAACCTAAAAATACGAATATTTGGCAGTTACGACCTTTCCCATGTCAATGCCTCAATTAATTCCCACTTTTAAGAAAACCAGTGTAAGGAAAATCCCACTTTTAAGGAATACTTTTCAAGTGGATTTTGTGATAATGAAGCCTGAAATCAACAATCGGCTTTCAATAATCAATAGTACCGGCATATTCGATAGCGCATCTCAATCGATAGTAATGTGACGGCATTATTCTTTATAGTTCTTTATGGTCTTGCTTTGAGTTACTTTCAGAGTGGTTGCTTTGCTTGCTTTGTGTTCACAAGTTGTGTGGATCCTGTTTCCAAATTTTTTTTTCTCTTTGTTCATGCATCGCTATAATGGTGACTAAATGGAAGAGATGAACTATCAGAAAGAAAGTGAAAAAAATGAGGGATGTCGAGGTTAATCCTCAAATAACATTATCGCATATGGCAAAAAAAGGCATGGTTTGTAAACTACTTCATTATAAGGAACAATGAAGAAAGAAGAAATTGAGGGCTTTGCCAGAAGAAAGGCGGATAGAATTATACGCCCTTCTTCGAGAAAACGGTTTAAAGTGTAGTGAATAATTATAGTAGCGAAATTTTGTTTTGATTGTACTGTACATACCTGCAGGACAGGGCTGCGTGTGTGTATAACATTTTATTCAGGTGCGTTTTAAAATCTTAGATTGCATGTATCTCAATTCGCCATATTGACGTATACGCCCTTTTTCCGGCAAACCCCTCAATTTTCAATGTAGAATTTCTGTGTGGTTCAGGTTCAACCAAATGGAAAAATATCGATGCCTTACCATTTGAAGAGTTAGAAAATATTATAATGAAATGTATTGTAAATAATAATAATTGTAAGCCCAATTAAATAATTTATTATAATATTTGGTATGTAATACACATGTCATTACTAGTTATTTTAACCTTTCCTTCCCATTTTATGTAAATCCCGTTTTAAGGGGGGAAAAAAAGTAAATCCCTCAGTTTCGTTAAAAAGGAGTTCTACTTTTTTTCACAATTTAACAAAGAAATAGGGTTCATGTAAACATTTGTCAGACTTCTTGACTGTTTTGTATTTACGACCCTTAATACATCGAATTACTTAAGTCAAAAAGAGCACTTTTAAAACAGCTAAAACTCTGTGTAAAAGAAACAAGTTTTACATGAAAATAAAATTGAATTTACAGTAATTCACAAAGTAATTGGACTTATTTTGTGAAAAGGAACTAAAATAAATCTGGGTTTGCAATGAAAGACCTGCCATTGGGTAGAAAACTGTGAATGAATGTAAATTCTTTCCAAATGAAGACAGGTTACAAGACCCAATTCTTAACCATTTAGACTTATAAATCTTTTGGGGGCACTGATAAATTCTCTGCTGCATTCATAACATTAAGTAAGACCAATTCCGTCTGCAGAAACAAAGAATAAAAATAAATTTGCGAAAAGAAAACACAGTGAACACAAAGAAACAGCTCGAATGGTTTTGGTTTGTTATACACTACTGTGCAAAGTCTTAGGCACCCGATGCAATACATTTATATTGTGTTCTAGTTCCTAGAATTGAGAATGAAAGTAGTCTACAACAAGTTAGAATGAAGTCTTACTGGTGAAATAAGTACAAGCATTCGTCTCCGTCACCAAAACCAAGCTTAATGTAAAACCATGAAAACACCACATTCCTTGACACAACCCTCGCTCGAGTATATTGAGTGCTGTGTTTACAAATTGCATATAAACAGAACAGGTTGTAATCAATGCTGTGTACTAGATGAAATGAATGTGTTTCTTTAAGAATAGAACAACATTGAAGTTAGTAATAGTCTGAGTCTCTTCTTAGCAGGTTGAACATGAAAAAAAGCAGCTATGGTAAAAATTTCAGTTGAAATGACATGCAAGTAACTTATTGCACGACAAACTGGTGTATTACGTTGCGCAGTACAGGAGATTCTGAGGGAAAAGCTACAGTTGGGGACAGTAGATGATCGACTGCAAGGGATGAACAATATCTGAAAGTGACAGCCCTGAGAAGTAGAGCAGCTTCAAGGGCATAGCTGGCAGCAGAACTTCCTGAAAACAGTAATACTAAAGTACATGCATCTACAGTATGACGATCACTCATCAAAAATGGTCTTCATGGACGTGTTACTGCAAAAAAAAAAAAAAAAAAAAAAAACCTTTCTTATGGAAGGGTAATAGGACAAACGATTTCGTTAAGAGAACACAAATTATTGGGAGCCAATAATGGAAACAAGTCCTTTGGAGCGTCGAATCAAAATTTGAAATCTTCGGAAGTCATCGAAGGCAGTATGTCAGGCGGAGGAAAGGAGAACAATTAAAGGAGGCATGTCTGCAACCAACTATGAAACACGGGGGTTGTAGTGTGGAAATATGGAGTTAATGGAGTGAGTGATTTAATAAGAATTGAAGGTAAGCTGACAGCTGTTAAATACAAACAAATATTGATTCATCATGCAATGCCATCAGGTTTGCGATTAATTGGAAGAGATTTTGTCTTTCAAAAGGAAAATGATCCGAAGCACACAGAAAATATAGTGAAAACCTACTTGCAGCAAAAACAAGGTAGAGGAGATGTTCAGCTGTTGGATGGCCGCCTCGGTCCAGATTTAAATATTATCGAGTGTCTCTAGGATTATCTGGGCAAAGAGAAGGTGAAAAACAGCCAAAGTCTGCAGCTACAGTTTCTCAGGTGGAGGAATATTCCTGGACAGTTCCCAGAAATTGCAAGAAAGTGTAACTAAGAGAATTCAAGAGATATTGAAATGACTGGATGGTCACACATTATATTAGTGTCAGAACCTCCCCAGACTCAGGTGATATTGCTTTTTTCCTGTTTTTTCTAAATAAATACTTTATTTTTCATGTTTTTTTTTATACAATTTTCATTACCTGCTTAAGACTTTTGCACAGTAGTGTATTTTGAAATAAATGTTGCCAACACGACAGAAATGAATTGTAGATAAACATTTCTAACAAAGTTTCAGCAATTTCGTCACCTCTTAACTTTTGAACAATCCTACAAGTGATTGATAAATGGCGTGATTACCTGAATACTGATGACGTTTTTATAACGTTCATCCCCCATCCTGCAAGTAACATAACTGAAAATTCAAAAGGAAACAATGAATATGAAGCTGGCAAGCAATATTCTTGCACTGAGTTAGGTGCAGTCTATCAGATGAAAGCAGGGTTTTAACTGGTAAACGTAAGTAATCTCAGCAAAGGTTTAGAGTAAATCATCACACAGATCTACATTAATTTCTTTTATGTGTGAAATCATGTCTTAAAGTTTGACTCACTTTCCTTCTTTCACCTTATATAATTTAAGATACTTATTCTTTAACAAAAGTATTATAGAAACTTTAACACAAAATTTGAAACTTACCTAAAAACTGCAAATTGTTGCATTTTATAGAGAAAAAATATTACAACTAACTATGCTGCACACAAATAAAATCAACTCTCTTATGCAAATTTCACACAAAAGTCTTAAATGAACTATGTTAGACTATGTGACAAATTCAATTCGTGAGATATATTTGTAGCATGGTATAAAATAAAGTGCATTTAGTATTACTCAAACTGTACTGAATTCTTGATTTAAATTGTTGATGGTTACTCAAGATGTACCCTGTAACAACACAAGTCAATTTTACATGTCTGAGAGAGCTATGCAGGGGCTTGTGCCAAACATGTAAAATTGTGCCTTTCTTCTTTCATAAATAATTATAAATAATACAAGTTCAAACTATAACACAGAGTTATTATTACCAATACACACTTCATTACCCTGATGTATTTACTACATAATGAAATGCAATGAAAATTCATCAGTAATTTTATGAGCCTGAAAACTTGGTCGGTTATATTTTATATACGTCTATGGAGGACACACAGCTTTAATATTGCGTGAAGTCATAATAACAACTTCGAATCTCTAATTGGACGTGATATTTGTTCTGTGTTGAAACAGTAGGAGGCCCACCCAAGAGCTTGGGAGTCCTACCATTTGCCTTTTTAGATATGCTTCGGATCTCTAAAGGTTCAAGGCATTAATTTAGGTCGAGGTCCTCGAAGGATGTAAGTAAACTGTTCAGAACAAGAAGTTTGGCATTCAAAGACAAGATACGTCATGTAATTTTTATTGGTTAATGTTGGTCATAGAGCTTTATCTTTTGATTAAGATCTATAAGGCTATTCAAAAGTAAGTTCCCATTTGGAACCAGCTGTAACTTCTGTACATATCAGCAGTTTGGTTTCATAAAAGTACCATTACTGTTTAGAAGGTTTGGGTTTCTTTATCGATGCATGTTTCGTTGCTATGGTAACTGTGTCATGCTTGTATAAACAATAATTGTTGTTCAGAATATAGATGGTAGTTATCAGGGGCGATTTCTCAGGGCATGCTATGCTTGCTGCGCAAGCCCAATATTTTCGTAGAATGTTTATTTCTCAAAATGGGATTACGTATATTAAAATTTATTTTGATTTTTGGAACACTGTATAGGCGTAATACCATCCGTATTTGTTGACGCTGCAAGTATCGCAACGCTTGCTCATTTCTAGAGCTACAGGAAATTTGATTTGAGAATATGATGGAATGCCTTCCTCCTTGGTCCCCTAGGCGCACATGCTTCTGTTATGTGTTGTTTGAATACTCTGGTCCGAGACTTACACCAACGACTATTTAACGTTAACAGAGCAGTATTGAAAGTGGGAATTATGTCATTTGCACAATGTAATTGTATGAGCGGAATGCATCTGTTGCTGCTGATGTTCAGTATTATTAATTCTTAAACATTAATTTGAAGTATTGCAATGAGTTGAATTGGGTGTTATTGAAAATTATTAAATCCGTTTTAAAAGGACTATTCAAAGAAGACAGACATTATAGAGAATATGTGCGCTCATTCAGTGCAGCTCAATACAACAGTATGCATTGGTTGGCAGGGTCGAAAAAAACAAAATAAACTGTTTTGTTGGCCATTTTGTTATATTATATCGAACTTCTAAAGTTTCATATCCATTGTTCAAGAATTAAAACAGAAAATCAATATCCCGAATTTAAAAAAAACCTTACAAATTAAACCAAACCCTTTAACTTTTAAATATGAAGAATATAATCTAAATTTAACAGAAGAAATACTGAAATCAGAAGTAAACACTGAAATACTAAAACAATTGTCTTTAGAGACAATTAATATTGTTACTGGGCAAAACTGGCTTCATTTTACACTGAAGGATCCTTGATCTCCAGTGTTAAAATGGCAGGTGTTATTTATTGTTCTTCCCAGCTTTATAAATTCTTCCAAATGGAACAACAAGTTTTGATGGAGAAATCATTGCAAAAGTGAAAGTCTCAAATTCTTTATGCCACATCAGTAAATTTAAAAATGAAGTTATATTGTCAGACTCCAAATTAGCTATTTATCAATAGTCTCTAAACACTAACCTTCATCTCAAACAGCAGAAATAACTAAAATGCTTTTCAATTTTATCAAATAAAAGTTTTATTGTTTCCAATGGTTTTACCATCCCATTATTACAAGCATCAGAAACTATCAATTTAATCTTTAGCAAAGTTGTCAGCACTGCTACTTACAGACCTATTACTAAATTCATTATTAATCTGTGAAAAGATTTATTAAATCTAAACCAAAGAAACAAACAAAATCTGATAACACAATCCCAAGTAAAAAATGGAACTCTCTGCATCAAAATTTCTCAGTTAATTCAGCTTTGATTTACCACGAAAATAATCTTATTGCATTTAGATTCAACATTTCTTAAGTGTTTTCAAACACCTGCATATAATGGAATATATCATTAGTAACTGTCCATTGTTTCAAACCAAGAAATGGATTCGGAACACCTCAAAATCTGTGCTTCAGTGTGGCTGGTCATGATAATATCTTTGAAAAATATTGGAGTGCAAGAGGTCAAATGACTTTATTGTCAAACGCCTGGCATTACAAAACAACAACAACATATCGAACTTCTACATCTGATAAGCGAATATGATCCATGACTCATAATGATTTCATAATTATAAAATAAATTATTTTATCGAGTCTGATTATTTTTATTAATCATGAATTATTATATCCTCCCATCTTCCCCTATGAATAAAAGAGCAAGCCTAACTTTTGTGACTAGCATTCGCCCCTGGTAGTTATAGAAGAGTAACTTTCATAATTTTTACAATGGTTTTACCTTTATGAGTTCGAATTGGCCTCCTTCAGTGCTATTATGAATGTAATAATAGACAATATGCACATATGCATTGATAAGATATCGAACGTTACATGGATTGAGAAATGGACAGATGAGGCACATTTCAAAGTGAACGGAGGTGTTAACACTCATAATTGCAGGATATGGGCAGAAGGTAATCCGAACACAATCAGCAAGGATTACATGATATCAAGGTTACTGTCTGGTATGGTTTTACGTCACATTTCATAATAGGACCGTATTTCTACGAAGAAATTGAAAATGGACAAACAAAAACAGTGACGGTAACAGGCAGCGATATATTCAATTGTTGCAAGACTTCGCAATACCAGTGTTATAGAATTGAATCATGCAAAGTAATGAAAACACTATTGCGCAACACATTTGGTGATCGTGTAATTAGTAGGCATTTTGCGAACAGTTGGCCTTCTAGGTCAACAGGCATAAATCCAGCTGACTACTGGTTGTGGGGTTACCTAAAAGAAAAGGTATTTCTTAGTTGACCTACTACACATGAGGAACTGAAACAGTCAATATTGAATGTCATTGAAAACATCCCTAGGAATGTGCTTACTAATGCCGTTTATAGAATCGAAGAAAGACTATTTCTTATTGAACAACATGGTGGTGGTCATATTTAATTTTTTCGTGTTTTAATAAAATCCCATTTCTTTACGAACAAATTGGTGTTTTTATTTTTGTGGAATCTAAAAACCTGACAAACTTATTACCATTTCAAAATGGGAATTTACTTTTGAATAATCTTATATATTAATATACTGTAAATTAACAAGTGTCCCTATTTTAAAATCAAAATCAAATTTCTAATATTTCGTTGATTTTTTAAATTAAAATTCACACATTTTTATTTTAAAGAAACTTCAGTCAAAAGTAAGTACAGTAAAACCACGATAATTCGAACTGATTGGGACCTGGGATAGTTCAACTCTACTTGAACTTAAAAAAAAAAGATTAGGACTACACAGGAGTAAAAAATAAATAAAATGTTGGTCGAAGTCAATGTCTTTGTTTGTTTGATTCTTATGCTGCTTAATCTCCTGTTTCATCTGACTTACACACTATGTGGATAAGGGAGAGAGATTCATTGGATATTACATTAAATATCTCATAAATGCGGGTCTCTGGCCATGGGATAGGCATGACACAAGACCACAGCTGAGGCATCACGAGAAATCACAACACAGAGAACAAACACCCAATCTCGTGGACGGAAGATATATTTTTTCCATTGCCCATACCAAGAATCGAACCTCAAACCGTTGGATGGAAAGTGCACACATATATAGGTATCCAACAAGGAAAACTCAGTGCTTAGAAACCAGCGGGCATGACTGTCTCATGCAGATGACGTATGCTCCTGTTCCCAGCATACTCTCACACATACTGCAGGGGGGGGGGGGAGGGTAAGAGGGGTATAGCATGAGCGCCGCGAGGAGTCCGAACTGAGTTTTCCTTGTAGGATACCTATAGCTACAATGCCGGAAATCAATGTTTGAAGTTCAATATTTGAAAAAGCAGTTAAAACATACAGAAGAACACAAAGAAAAGCGACAATACTGTATTTAATTAAACAATACAAACAGCCTTCTCATTTCCTGTGCTTACTGGTATTGTATGTGGTATAGAATTATTCAAAAGTAAGTTACATTCTGAAACAGATATAACTTTTAAAAAATTAACGTATACACAAAATGGTAACACATAATCGAACAGCGGGATTTGCTCATTTATCACACTCATTTGTTTTGGTTAACATGGTAACAGGTTTTGTTTATAATGTGTTAAAAGTAAATTTACTTCTATTGAATTTTTAAATCACTATCATTGACTGTTTTAAAATGGTTTTGACTTTACAAGGACGAATTAGTCTTGTTCAATGTTGTTATGAATGTAAAAGAAGTTTAACAAACGACATACGAAAATTCAGAACAAAACATAATTTATCTAACACCTGGCCAGCGCGTTCCCCTGATATCAATCCAGAAGATTTTTTGCTGTGGGGTTATTTAAAAGACAGAGTTTTTTTTAACTAATCCTACGACTACTGACAAACTAAAATATGCAATTTCGCAACAAATTGAAGATATTCCACCAGATCTATTAGTAAATGCTGTTCGCAACAATTGTTATTGAAGAACAAAATGGCGGACATATTCAACATTTAAACTGAATCCAATAAATCCCGTATCTTTATGAGTATAAGTGTGTTCTTGTTATGTGTACTCATATCTTAATTCTTAAAAAGGTTATGGCGACATCAAAAATGTAACTTACTTTTGAATAACCTTGTATATTTTGTAATACATTCGGATTATCGAGATTTTACTGTACTCCAGTTCAGATTAGATAATGGAAATACTATATCACAGCCTAATTAAAATAAGTCCAACAAGGAAGGTAACTGGACAGAACTGATCCTGAAGTATAAGTTCTAGTGTAAATCTACTGCTCTCAAGATGGTACCAAATTTTTTTGTTCAGAACTATATAAAGAAAAGTACGGAAAACATAAATCTTTGTTTTTAACTCGCAATTAGAACAATAACAGACTCATGAAATGTGTCCAGAAATTTAACCCAATAAAAATGAACGAATTAGCATTTTCTTATCTTTCATAAAACGATTTAATTTAACCTAATGAATTTTCTGTACATCCCATTATGATTAACAGTATGAGAATATCATTCTTTGCATTTCAACTCTTCAAAAAACTGTGTTGCGTGAATATTTATAAAATTCCTAATTAAAAACTAAACTCAAACTTGTTCTCTTTCTTCCTCACTTAACAATGTCTCTTTTTCTGGTTGTTTTGCCTGATTAACAACTGGATTTTGGGAATATAACACAACAGCATAAGAAACTATTGAAATAGCTAGAATTGTATTAATATAAATAGGAATGCCAAATAGAAGCCAACACAAGATGGCAGTAAACATTAATTCAAGAGCACTTGCAAATGTTTTTAAAATAGAGTTCAAATTCTTGAGGAAGAAGCTGGTGATGATGCCGATAGCAGCGTTGTTGAACATTATAATGATGACCTTGAACTGGAATAAGGATGCAAGAGCCTCTTGAGTGAAAGCTCCGAAGAGATTGCCTTGACATAGTAGTATGCCAGCATTACAAACAATGGAGTCCAAATACATGAACACATTCTGGACAAATATATTAACATCTGCCCCATCTCCTTTTAATAAGTATTCATTGTACACCCCAGCAAAACACGAACACAATGTCTGTAAGAAAAACATACCATATTATTTAAAATCTGGCATAAGGTAACCTGAAGTAATAAGTAATTCAACATTATGAGAAATTTCTCTCAAACCAGCTGTAAAAGAATTAAGATGAAGAAATGGTGATGGATAGGACACATTCGAAGGAAGGAAGGAAGGAAGAAAGATGAATCCACTGAAAAGCTTGCACTGAATTCAAACTCATGAGATATGAGGAAGTCTAAGCAAACTTGGAAAGAGAGAGTCATAGAGGAGGTAGAGATATGTGGTAAAATAACGGAGGGGAGGGAAGGGGAAGTCGAAGTTTGGCAGGCAATAGAGTCTCACAAACACCCCCTGCTTCTGATGAAATAAAGTGATATACAGGGTGTAAATGATATAAAATGCCAAAATTATAAAGACAGCACAGACCCAGAACAGAATTTGGGCCACCTGAATTTTGTTTCTGGGTCTGTACATATTGGTCTATGAACAAAATGTCTAATAAAATGCCAAAATTATAAAGGCAATACATATCGGTCTACTGAACAAAATGTCTAGTGAAATTTAATTATTTTCAATAATACACTCAGGGACAAAAAAAAAAAAAAAAAAAAACCGGACACTTTAATATTTGCTGGTATTTTGCAAAACATTATCTTCTCATACAATATTATGGTAGCCATCTGTTGTTATGGAGACGTGTATACATTGTTGATTGTTTTTTGTTTTATAAACAAGCCATTACAACCAAATATTCCAATTTTGCTTTCGGAGTCTCAGCTATAACAATTTTGTCTCAACCATTTTGTGCTTCATTATCATTATCATTCGTTATTTCTTTATTTTTACATTTTCTGAGTTTAAGTGGGGTTGTAACATTTGTCTTAAAACAAGATGCGACCTGAAGATGTGGCTCGAGCTGTATACCCTTTACGATGATGGACGCAGTGTATGTTACATTGCAAATGTTATGAATATGGCTAGAAGCACAACCCATGATGCCATAAAATGGTATAGAGAGACCCTAGAATATACCAGAAGACCAGGTTCGAGTCGTCCAAGAGCTACAAATCCAAATGAAGACAGGTATATGGTGTTGAGAGTTCTTAGAGAGCGCAACCTGCCAGCTACTAGTGTAGCCCAGCAATTTGTTAACATGCATGGACGCCCAATTTCGGCCAAAACAGTTAGAAGGAGGTTGAAAGCAAGTGGACTGATATCAAAGAGACCTGCAACTGGTCCCAGACTTCTCAGGATGCATCGAGTTGAACGACTGCGTTTTGCAAATGATAACAGGGATTGGAGAAATGGACAGTGGAGCTGTGTTCTGTTCACCGATGAGTCCCGTTTCAATCTGTGCTCACCTGATGGACGTGAAAGAATTTGGAGAAGGAGGGAGAACGATTTTCACAGTGTTGCATTTCCGAAAATGTGCCGTATGGAGGTGGTGGAGTGATGGTTTGGGCAGAAGTGTGTACGGATGCTCGTACAGAGTTGGTTTTGTTGAAAATGGAAGACTAACAGCTGATAGGTATATAAATAAATGTTTGGCTGATCATGTTGTGTCATTTGGCCAATTTGTAGGCGATAATTTTGTTTTAATGCATGATAATGCACGGCCGCATATTGTCCATGCGGTCGGAGATTATCTCAAGAAGTGGGAATCCATGTTCTCCATGGCCAGCAAGGAGTCCAGACATGAACCCAATTGAACACATGTCGGACATGCTGGGACAGTGTTAAGAATAGACGATTGAGACCAGAATCGTTACAAGAGTTGAGGCAAGCACTTGGCGAAGAATGGGAACTTATTCCTCAAGAAGACATTAGCTAACCAAATTGAAAGCATGCCAAGACGTATGGATGCAGTTATTCAAGACAGAGGGTAATACCCGTTACTAAAAAGAGTTTTAATGTTTAAGGCACCATAAAATGAAAAAACAGTTAGACCAAACGATGCCATAGTTATATGCCCTTTGTAATTTTTTGTAAACTTTCTCATCAGAGATTTTTTTTTTCAAATGTTGTCATATAAGGTGCTAAATGAAGCATTATTTTGTTTAAGTGGGTTTTGTTTCATTTTGAAATAATTGGCAACAAAATACAAGCAAATATAGAAGTGTCCAGTTTTTTTGTCCCTGAGTGTATTATTTTTAATTTGTAAAATATAATGTTTTCAAGATTGATAGTAGTCCACAAAATAAATAATGACAGTCTACTCTCCTTTTCAAAAGAGTCAGACTCTCAAAACATATTTTTTTCTTGGAAAAACTTGACAGTTACCAAAAAAAATTACTTTTTTCTTCAGTTATTTATGTTCTACCACCAATATTTTTTTTTGACAGTTTATATTGCTTACATGCTGTATACTACTATTATATCTGTGCTTTTCTAATGCCTTCAAATATGAGCAACTAAGGTTTTTCTGGAATTATGGTAACCTGGCAGAGTGACAAGTTAAGGCTCATTCACAATGAAAATTAAACATAACGAGAGAAATAATTTAACGTTACGGTAAAATCAAGAAGTCATACTATCATTCACGATGGGAAATAATAATTTGTAGAAACAAAAGCCGCCCTAAATAAGGGTTCGATAGATCGGCCTACTAAACAATTCATAAAGAATAATAAGTAAACAAAACAATTTTGTGACACTTGGAAAGAAAAAGAAAAAACATTAAGATAAGAAAATGTAGGAAATCATTTACAATAAAAAATTTTGTTGGGTACAAATGATTACTAATTATAGCTAAGGATGATTTTAACACGTGAGATCCTATGGCATCAATTGTTGCATCAGAAATTTTATATTGTTTAAGTTGATTTAAAGTTTCACGTGGGATCGTGCCATGGGCACCGAACATGAGCCCAACATAACAGCAAACATACTTGGTAACCATGGAAACATAACAACGACGCCATTTCCTCATATTCTGTCGTATACTTCAGCACTCCACGATCATGTTCTGTTTGCAAATCACGTAAGCATAAGCATGGAAGTTTGGAGTTTGCAAACTTTCATGTTAACATCTTATGGCAATGTTTATGTCAATGCTTATGTGAATCATTGTGAATGATCCCATTTGGTAGCCTGGGCGCAAACTTCTGTGTGTTTACGTTACGGTTATGTTTAATTTGCATTGTGAATAGTTTCCAAAATGAATGGATGGTGTCTGACAAAGTATGGATTGACATGGACTGACAGAAGATGCAGCAAAGGGAACATCATGCAAAAAAATTGTCACTGCAGCAACAACAACAATAATAATAATAATAATAAATAATAATAATTGCAGTAATAATAATAATAATAATAATAATAATAATAATAATAATAATAATATCCACACAGCCATCTCTCTCTGAGATATATATAACCTAAGGAATTATCGCAATGTGTTTGTTTTTAGAGATCGCAGAGCACTGTTGAGAGTTAATTGGCAGTGTCATTTGCAACTGAAAATGAAACTACTAGTGAATAACAAAATGGAAGGTTTGAGAATATTTTTGATGTGAACCGTCTATGTTCAACGTACATGATATAAAAACTAACATTCTGACACACAAGGTTTACTCTCACATCACTCGTGATACCATGGAAACAGAAATGTTCAGATGAACTTTGAGCCTCATGGTTTTCCACAGGAACCATAAAATGCCGCGTGCTAGCTTGCGCTCTACAGGCTTGCTCTCGCCTGCATTCTTCGGATCAAGTGTGATGCGAGCACACTGTAGAACATCAGATTTCATACTGAAGACGAAATCCCAATGAGTCCAAGTGGAATTTGTGCTGGACAATAAAGGTGTTTGGAGCAGGCTTTCACGGAATACATGCTCTTCCAACTGGTATTTTACTGAAACTTCTCCATTAATCATCATAAACATCTCCTGCACCAGGTATTTGCATTCTATGCAATTTTCAACAGTTTCACGTGTTGAATGTTTATCCACTACAGTCATTCCACTGGATACCTTTAATACAAGTGTTGGAAGAATCGTTTCAGTTTAAGTTCCAACTCTTGGGTTCCCTCTAGTGGCCGCCCTCTGCACTACGTCATAGTCCACACATGTGCTGAGGCACTCGTTATGAGTGACTAGTTGGCGGGATCCGACAGAATAAGCGCCGTCTTAAATCACGAAGTGATTTACGCATATCATATATATTATTTTCATGTACCGAAGTACATATGATATTTCCATGCAGGTATTCTCGTCATCATACGATGAAAGAGTAATGGAACAGAGAAAATTCTCTCGGAACTGGGATTTGAACCCGGGTTTTCAGCTCTACGTGCTGATGCTTTATCTACTAAGCCACACCGGATACCCGGAGAGAATTTTTCTCTGTTCCATTATTCTTTCATCGTATGATGACGCAGAATATCTGCATGGAAATATCATATGTACTTCGACATGAAAATAATATACATTATATGCGTAAATCACTTCATGATTTAAGACGGCGCTTATTCCGTCAGATCCTGGCCAACTAGTCACTCATAACGAGTGCACCTCAGCACATGTGTGGACTTCAGTCCTACGTTCATAGACATCTATGACGTAGTGCAGAGGGCGGCCATTAGAGGGAACCCAAGAGTTGGAACTTAAACTGAGACGATTCTGTCCGACACCGGATGGGTATCCAGTGTAGAGCTGAAAACCCGGGTTCAAATCCCGGTGCTGGAGAGAATTTTTCTCTGTTCCATTACTCTTTCATCGTATGATGACGCAGAATATCTGCATGGAAATATCATATGTACTCGGTACATGAAAATAATATATACTGGTATTTTACTAACTTCTCCATTAATCATCATAAACATCTCCTGACTTCAGGTATAAAATTGCATTCTATGCAATTTTCCAACAGTTTCACGTGGTTCAAAGTGTGTTAAATGGCAACACAGTCATTCCACTACAGAAATATAGTCAGCTTTAACCTACAAGTATATGGAAAATTAAACTGTTAACATACTAAATTATAATTATTATGAAGTATTGAGAAACATACCTGTACAAATATGAATAACAAGTTCACACTGAGATTAAAGCCACTATTTGTTTTTAATGTGGGTACTGTGGCTGAAGTCTTTGTGGTTTCTGCAGTTGTGAAGTCTATTTGTTTGATCATACACCCAGCAGTTAGAAGTATTAAAGATAACCACTGCTTGGAACTTAACTTCTTTTTAAAAAGAATCTGTAAGAGATACAAATTACTTGATATTTTCTACAAAACAATGTCTAATACTATTAAATTAGAAGAACATTGTATATACTGTATATTAAAATCTACTTTACCTCGCACTTTACATTTTTCTTCTATAAACACTCACAATTTCTAGTCTTTAGTACTTTTACAAAAACTTCTTAGTTCTCTGGACATTGGTTTCCATTGCTGTTCATTTGGCAACTGAGTAATTGGTTCTTCTAGATTGGTCTCAGGTTAAATGATATTAATTTTCAATTTGTAAACTCCATATATGTATGGTAATGGAAAACGATACACAGAAAATTGTGAATTAGTGAGATTCTGAATCAAAATGGTGTAACTCTTGTTTCTTAACAACAGTTACTGTGATGACAAATGTTATGTGAGTTTGTGCATAGTGCATCTATAGTAGGTGAAAAGCAGCAGAAGTCTTGATCCTATCTGTGTGTCGCTCATCCACACAAATTAAATTATTTCATTCTCAACTGAGATATTTTTATAGAGTTTAGTTTGTAGTTTTAGAACATTATGAATCTATACTAATAATAAATCTGTAGCCGAAATTTTTCTGGCAATTTTCGATTTTCCAAAAATAATTGGTCCTAACATATATAATTAACTGCCCTGAAACCGAAAATAGTTTTTTTGAAATTTTTGTTAGTATGTCTGTCTGTCTGTCTGTCTGTCTGTCTGTCTGGATGTTTGTTACATTTTCACGCGATAATGGCTGAACCGATTTATATGAAAATTGGAATATAAATTAAGTTCGTTGTAACTTAGAATTTAGGCTATATGGCATTCAAAATATTTTATTTAAAAGGGAGGTTATAAGGGGGCCTGAATTAAATAAATCGAAATATCTCCCTTATTATTAATTTTCATGAAAAATGTTACATAACAAACGTTTCTTTACAAATAATTTCTGGTAAGTTTTATTATATGCAAAATTTTGATAGGACTGATATTTAATGAGATAAATGAGTTTCAAAATTACAATAACAACGCCATCTAAGGCGGTGTAATGAATTAAAAAACAAATGACTTCGTCTATAAGGGGCCTTGGACAACAACAATCGAAAGCTATGAAAGATAGCCTACAGAGAATGTTTCTGTGTTTGTATGAAGTAATATCGGAAGCTAAATTAACCGATTTGTATAATTAATTACTAATTCACCATTGGAAAGTGTAGTTTCTCTAGATGGACATAATGCTATAATGTTATTACAGTAACTTCTGAGTGAATCGAGGCCAGGTAAGATTAAAATAGCTTCTTATGCACAGAAAACTTGATAGGCTATTCTGTACATTCGTTTCCTGTATTTCCTAAAATAATTTTTATGACCAAATGAGTGGTCTCTGGATCAAAATGATCGCATTTTAATTTTTTAATATAATTTAAATTAAGTAACATAATAAACGTTTTATCCTTCTATCAAACACGAATGTTCCCTGGATCAAATGTCCTATTTTAATTATGTAATTACTTTATATTTATTCATTTTATATTGCACCGGAGCGCACGGGTATGGCTAGTTAATTAATAAAAGTCTGGTTAATAACTGTAAATTACTTATACAGTTACGGAAAAATGATGTATTTTAATTAACAATTGTCATGAAAATTGTACAGATACCCATGACATGAGCATAATCTATCCATAGCAGTTTGCTATCATAGGACTAGCCAGAGATAGTGGATTGAGAGAGTACTTATTTTCATTTTACTCATACATCATAGCTCTGTTAACTAAAGGAGAACCTTACAGGACTTTTATCCAACAAGCTTCATCCTTAACACTTATCGTCTAATAAGATATTTATCGTCCAACAAACTTCGTCCATAGCACATACCTTCCAGGAAGACATATTGTCCGAGACATTTCTAGTTGCCTAGTAACGGTATTATTCCATTATTTCTACTTTGTTGAATGTGGTGCCTAGTAACGTTACTCTTTCATACTATGTACAAAATTTCAGTTCATTTTAACACTTTGGGAAATGGCAGAAATTATCTACACGAGTAAAGAAGAGCCAATGCTTCTGTTACATTCATCTTGTTACCACTTCCACTCACCCATTGGTGTGAAAATTCCTTGAGGTATTAAATGATCAACAGTACATGAATGAACAAATAATTGTCCAACTTCATACAGGTGCGTCCACCTTGTAATACGAAGTACATTCAAAATCAGGAATGCATTGAAGAAATGGTATGCAATTCTTAAGATAGTAGCACATGCCATTAACATGTTAAATGGGGTTTGGATTAGCAGTATAATTATGTGATAAGCAGGCTTCGAGACTTTGGACCCGATACAATAAGTTTACCTTGCATGCACTATAGGTTGTTGACTCGCTGCAGGTAGATAGAGATGTGTTGAGGTAACAACGTTGCTATTTAGAATAGTGTACGGTAGTATGGGGAAACACACATATATGTGCATTCTGAAAGTAAATATACATTACACAAAGACAATGTCAAAAGAACGTGAAAAGCATTTATTCTCCTGTCTTTTATAAGCATTTGTGTTTAATTATACACAGTGTTAATGGTGGAAATAAACATGTAGAATTTTAATTTTTTCATTTATCCTATTGGTCGTCTTTAGGAAGTGCAATTACAGTACTGAATTGCAATGTACCTACTACAAGATACATTTTCAGTGTCTCAAACGTAAATCTTTTTCGGTTATTTACCAAAGTTTGTACTGTAGAAAGCTGTGCTCTAAGTCACATGACGTGATAGGAGCAAAACGAAAAAACCTAACATCATTGCAGTCTCTAAGAGACAGTCCTTTATTCTCGGATGACTCTATGTCCACTAATTTGCTGTTTATGTTACACAATGTTCCATATCCGTTATTTTTACATAAAATTGATTTCCACTTCTGTTTTACACGTTTAGTAACTGGTGTACTTGATGTCTCATTAATTCTCTGCATCATTTTCTAAATTAATTTGAGGGCTTCCGGCATTTCTTGCTCTGACTTTTCTAACCGTGTAATAGTTTCAGACACAGTTTGAAAATAGGTTTGTATGAAAACCAAATTATTCGTCAGAACCTTCAAATCCAGAGCATTTTCCTTTGCGTATTTGTTGGCATTCTTTACCACTATACTCAGTACGCCGTTATGCGGATTTCCCACTGAACTGCTCTATTGGGTCAGAAGTCTCGAAGCCCGGTGATAAGTGTACAGTTTGTGCAT
Source organism: Periplaneta americana (assembly GCA_025594305.2). Lineage (NCBI taxonomy): Eukaryota > Metazoa > Arthropoda > Insecta > Blattodea > Blattidae > Periplaneta > Periplaneta americana. Next base: position 19,439,544 of record JAJSOF020000005.1, read on the forward strand.
CTTATATTTCCAATAAATTCGTGATGCATGGGCATGCTTAAACTGAAAGACAGCATGAACAAGAGTTCACTAACAATACTGGCTCCACACTTGAAGTTTCACTGGCCAATTAGTGTTGTGGGATATACATGCGTCATTTTTTTAACCCCTGTGGTGGCTGAGTGGTTAGACCTTCGGCCTGTCACGCAGACGACCCGATTTCGAATCTCGGTCAGGTCTGGGATCTTTCATCGAAAAATCCATAGTGACACTTGTGGTGGACAAAGTCGCATTTGGGGTTTTTCTCGGGGTTCTCCCGTTTTTCCCCATATTAGGCTTCTACATAATTTCGTCACCATTTCTCCATTTCGTCATCATTCCATAGCATTCTCTGATCGTCGGCTGGTGACACACGGAGGGGGCTGGCCTAGGGACGATGGGGGTTGCCTGCTTGACACCTGGGTACACCGCAAACCTTAGTGTAGTCAGCCGGTGTGGGTTTAGGAATGCGCCTAGGTAGAGGGTTAGCGCAATAGACCTTAACAGGTCGCAGTGCTGGGCAATAGTATCCCCCTCCCGTAAATTCCATTCCATTGCATTCCAATTCCACATGCGTCATTTAATGATACTTGATAGACATACTCTTTGCATGTAGAAAATATATTGACAAGTCTGTTATTATGAATTTACCTCACAGATGGTCAGACAAACATACAAACCATTTTTTTTTTACTTCGGAATATGTATGATAGGAACTTTCTTGTGTTAAATATTATTAACGTACCTTATTAACATGTTTCGACCTATTTTCGGTCATCTTCGGAACTGGTCATTGTTGGTCTTGGTGCCTCTTGTTTCCTGTGTGGGTGCGTTCGTAGTGTAGAGTCAAAGAGTGTATGTGTTTTGAAATTGAGTTGTGTGTTGAGAATATCGTTGGGGTGTGTTTTCGTGTGTCTGTATATTTCATATTGTTCTAGTGTGTTGAGTTTCTGGCTTTTTGGTTGGATGTGTAGTATTTCCATGTCTGTGTTGATGTCTCTGTAGGTGTGGTTGGCATTTGTGATGTGTTCTGCATATGTGGAGGTGTTTTGTAATTTTGTTATGGCTGTGATGTGTTCTTTGTAACGTGTTTGAAATGATCTGCCTGTCTGTCCTATGTAGAAGTTGTTGCAAGTGTTACATTTGAGTTTGTATACGCCTGTGTGGTTGTATTTGTTTGTTTGTGTTGTTTGTGTGTTGAGATGTTTTTGTAGAGTGTTATTTGTTCTGTATGCGATGTTGTAGTTTAATTTCTTGAATGAGGTTGCAATTTTGTGTGTGTTTTTATTTTCGTATGTTAGTGTGATGTATTTTTTGTGTTCTTGTGTTTGTGTTGTATTCTTCTGTTTTTGTGGTTTTGTTTTGTCTTTCGTATTATGTTGTCTATTATGTTAGGGTTGTATCCGTTTTCTTGTGCTATGTATTTGATTGTGTTTAGCTCTTCTTTGTAATCCTGTTGGTTCATTGGTATGTTGAGTAGTCTGTGTACCATTGTTCGGAATGCAGCTTGTTTGTGTTGTGTGGGGTGGTTGGATGTGTTGTGTATGTGTGTTGTTGTTGGGTTTTCTGTATACTTTGAATGTGTGTTTATTGTCTACTTTTGTTATTGTGATATCTAGAAAATTTATGGATTTGTTGTTTTCAATTTCTAATGTGTAGTGTAGCTTTGGGTGTATTTTGTTAATGTGCTGATGTAGGTTTTAGATCTGTCTTTTGTTTCCTTTGTATTGTATTAGTATGTCATCTACGTATCTGTGCCAATATATGATGTTGTCTGCGTGTTTGTTGTTGTCTTTGTTTAGTATGTATGTCTGTTCTATGTGGTGTAAGAATATTTCTGCTAGTATGCAGGGATATTATTACAGGGATACTATGAACGTGTATTTACGTTAAATTTCGGAACGATCATAAAAGTGTAATGACAAAGTAGTGCATAATTAAGAAAGAAGGTGAAGAACTGGAAATGAACTTCATTAAACATAATGATGAACAACTCACTTGGAATACAATACCAGTTACTACCACCCTGAACTGGAGGAGTAGGTAGTAAGTTGTTGGGTCAAATGCTGACAAGTTGACAAATGCCAGGTTGTTGTATAGACAGTATAAGAAAGCAGGAACAAAATACAGCATCATAACTGTAAACACAGAAAAACAGTACCATAAGCTTCAAAACGTTCATCTAATTATAGAACAAACCGCAATATTGTTACCACTGTACATTTTAGGGCTTAATAAGTCAATAATTCTATAAACTGGCAGCAAAGTAGGCTACAGTTCACAGTGGTTGCCTTCATAAGAGACACGTGAGTATTATTTTTTTTACAATCTCCTTGGTTAGTACCAATGGGATAATAAACGCAATTTATGTGGTAACAATATGTAGGGTTGCTATACATCCCAGAAAACTGGGATTGTCCCAGTTTCGAGGGTTGGAAAAAAGTGTCCTGGCCGGTTTGATAAAAATCTCGGATTTACAGAATATAATATATATTTTATGATAATATTATGTTATTTCCGCTACGAAATGTATTTCAAATTTCCACCTCAGCCTCCATATTAAAATTCGATTGTTATTAATCGATTGAAAACTTCACTATAATCGCTTTGGTTTAAATTTATCGATTAGTGTTGGCAAGCTATAGAATGCGCTTCTTTATATTAAAATAGCTTGGCTAAATGTTCAGCAGGTTGCAGGTAGCAGGGAAAAATCGTAAGAATCTCATTGTTTAGCTGTTTTAACAGTGGCTCTTGTCATCCATTACTATTATTTAATACTGTGACTATGCCACCAAAATGTAAAACTAAATTTAAAGACGAGTATTCAGCATAATGTTAATGTAGAGAGGGTATTCTCGTTAATGAATGCTCACTGGACTGAAGAAAGGAGCAGATTAAGTTTGGCATCAATAAGGGAAATTCTTGATATTCAATACAATATGTCAAACATTAGTTGTAGTGAATTTTATGTTGTTGTTTACTAATGCCAGGCATTTGACAAAGTCATTTGATCTCTTGCACTCCAATATTTTTCAAAGATATTATCATGGTCAGCCACTGAAGCACAGATTTTGAGGTGTTCTGAATCCATTTCTTGGTTTGAGTTGCACAATGGGCAGTTAGAGGACTGATATATTCCAATTCTATGCAGGTGTTTGGCCAAACAGTCATGGCCTGTTGCCAATCGAAATGCAGCTACAGACGATTTTCGGGAATTAACTGTGGATTATGATGCAGAGAGTTCCATTTTTTTCCCTTGAGATTGTATTATCAAATTTTGTTTGTTGAAGTCTAAGTATGTAGATTCAATAAATCTTTTCACAGAGTAATATGTAGATTTAGTAACAGGTCTGTAGTGAATTTGATGAACTGATTACAAGTAGCAAAATGTCGAAGTATCTAGATTCTGTAAAATCTTCTGAAAAGTATGTTTGGTATAAGAAAATCTAATGCCCATAAAGTTAAATTACTGGTATGTGAAATTCTTAACACAGTGCCAAAAATCAAAATACATAACCTGGGGAAGATTATTTCAAACGTGGATGTGCATAACTTAACTCGTCAAAAAACTTTGCAAAACTTTGTCGTTAGTATTGACAACAAAGTCTACGAAATATATTGACAATACCATGCATATAGCAAAGTGCAATTAAGTGGAGACACAGTTGGGTACTGAATGTTTACTTGTAATCTGATCTTTCTTAGAGAGAAATAAGAACTTTTTCATAAACCAAAATGATAACAGAATCTGATTCACGTTGCTAGTTCAGTTTAGCATACTAAACAACAGATACAAATTCTGATGCGTACAAATGGAATTAAAATATTTAAATGATGCTGAGATCATAATCTGAATGCAAATAGCCTAATTCACAACTTCACTGAGTTCTGCACTACTTATGTAATTAGGAAAAACATTTCACATTCATACTTTGACTGGTTCAAATGTGTTACAGTGTCAACCATTTTCAAGTATCAGGTCTTTATGAATTCTCTTAAATTCGAGCACAGGGTCCACGCCTGTGGAGTAATGGTTAGCGCGTCTGGCCGCGAAACCAGGTGGCCCAGGTTCGATTCCCGGTCGGGGCAAGTTACCTGGTTGAGGTTTTTCCTGGGGTTTTCCCTCAACCCAATATGAGCAAATGCTGGGTAACTTTCGGTGTTGGACCCCGGACTCATTTCACTGGCATTATCACCTTCATCTCATTCAGATGCTAAATAACCTAAGATGTTGATAAAGTGTCGTAAAATAACCTACTAAAAAATATCGAGCACAGGTAAACTACAGTAGTTTCCACTATAACGAATGCAAATGAATAACCGACCATTCATTATAACTTACAACGGAACTTCATTAAACCGATATTGAGGTTGAAATATATTAAAATTAATGCATCTGATTACGAGAATAAAAGAAGAAACTTACCTTAATAATATTCAAAGTTATGTTCCTTTAACTGTGTAACTTTAAGAAATTCAACTCACATTAGTAATTTTTTATGAGAATGCAATAAGGCATAAGTAGTACGTAAAAACATATGAATTGAATATTGCATAAACACGAGTCCAATTTTTATCGAAATTAAATGTTGTACAGTATTCGTATGTAGTAGATGCATGTCTTGATGCATAAATAACATGAGTCTTTGTATTTCAAATGGGTAAGCTTGTACATTCATTTTCATGTTGCATAAGCAACATCAGTCCTGGACTCATGTTGTTTATGCAACAGATGGGAGATGGCAGCAGCATACACCAATGTCAATTCTGATGCTACTGTTTCATCAGCAAGGGTTGAAGACATTGAAGTAGTTGGCTTCAGAAGTTAATAAATATCATTTTGGAATATGTATGATAAGACTTTCTTGTGTTAAATTCTAATGTATCTTGTTTAAATGTTTCGACCTATTTATGGGTCATCCTCAGAACTGGTCGTTGTTGGTCTTGGCGCCTCTTGTTCTGTTTCCTATAAGGGTGCGTTCGTGTGGTATAGTGTAGAGTCAAAGAGAGTGTGTGTGTTTTGAAATTGAGTTGTGTGTTGAAAATTTCGTTGGGGTGTGTTTTTGTGTGTCTGTATATTTCATATTGTTCTAGTGTGTTTAGTTTCTGGCTTTTTGGTTGGATGTGTAGTATTTCCATGTCTGTGTTGATGTTTCTGTGGGTGTGGTTAGCATTTGTGATGTGTTCTGCATACTAGAACACACACTACTACACACTAGAACAATATGAAATATACAGACACACGAAAATACACCCCAACGAAATTCTCAACACACAACTCAATTTCAAAACACACACACTCTTTGACTCTACACTATACCACACGAACGCACCCTCACAGGAAACAGAACAAGAGGCGCCAAGACCAACAACGACCAGTTCTGAAGATGACCCATAAATAGGTCGAAACATGTAAACACAGTACGTTAGAATTTAACACAAGAAAGTCTTATCATACATATTCCGAAGTGATACAGTGTTAAAAGTTGTGTAATCAAGATGTATAATATCATTTTCTTTAAATAAATTATGTATTCTTTCAAATCTTGTCTAACATCGCGCTCTCACTGGCAACGCAACGGGCTCTGCTGTACAGCCAGCCATTTCTCTGTGCACCTCATCCCAACCTCACAATGAGTTTTCTCTTGTCTTTTATCTTGTTGCATTGGTTTCTGGTGCATGTGTGCTTGCTCTCTGTATGCAACCATTCGGTTTATGTTAGTCTAGTACAGGCCTGCAGAACTCGCAAAGTGCGAACTTTGACGTCAGCCTGATTTCCACTTCCAAGGGATGATTGACTTGCAAAAACAGAATGAATATTGTTTCAGGTTGATGTGAAAATATAAAGTGAAGCATAAGTAGATAAAGGTGGGTACTTAAAAGGAAAAGTCGCTCTCAAGAGCCACAGTTCTGACAACCTAAAGTCCACTATAGTCCACAGGTGTCTATTCAGTGATTTCTTTTTCCAAGAAATACTGGTATTTTGCAAAAATGTTCATTATAGTGCCTGTGTTTAGCCAGAGGTTGATGTGAAAATGTAAACTGAGGGCTGTGTCTTATAATTACTAAAATAAGTGCATAGTAAAAAATTCCCGAAAAAGTCTTTTGATTGTTGATGGATGGACAAAAAGCAAAAATGTGTTCCAGATCTTAATCATGATTATTAAACACAGAAAAGTAGGATTATCAGAAATATAAATCAATAGGTAAATAGTGACAATGACCTGTTCTGGCTCTTGTTGATAAAATGTTTGAACATGTCTGGATGTTTTTAACATTTCCAGGTCATTTGGTTTCTTTTGTACAGATTGTAAAATTTTCCTTTGTCAGAATAGAGCCAATTGTTTCCATAAGGTTTGTAAATGAGACTTTACTAAGCAAATGCATTATTCAGATATCATTTGAAGAGGTTTGTATCTGACAAATAAGTTGACCTTTTTGCAATAGGTTATGACTTTCTCGTTTCGCAGGACCACAATGATTTTTTAGGAACATTGAAATGTTATTGACCTTTTGTAATTCGTTTTAGTATAACCTTGATTTTTGAATTCGAATAACATTGATAAACGAGTTTGACAAATTGAATTTATTTAAATATTATTTACAATTAACGCTAGTTATTATAGTAATGCAAATAGATCTTCGGGTAGGGACTGTATTGAGATGCCAGAATCGTACTTTTCTTAATTCTCTTAAAATTGCATATAAAGACAATCCAAAAAGTCGGTTTTTGACTGCTGATCTTTTGGCTGAAAAAACAAAATTGTAAGCTGCAGATAAGTCTGGCTGAACACTCATGGACTTTAATGAAATTCAAACATTAAAAAACTGCTACCAGGGATAATTACTAAATTTTAATATAAATCAATAAAAAAATTATTTGTGGTAAATACCCTCATTAACTAGCTACACATCTGAAATGTAAAAGCTTCACACAGCATTCTCTGAACTGTATGAGTTGACACCTTATTTTGTTCATACATTAGCACATTAAAAAAAAATCACTTTTGTCCTTAAATGAATGAAATCACTTGAACAATCGATTCAAGGATAAGAAAGATTGAACAGCTAGCCTTATGTTAATAGAGAAGAAGCTACAGGAATTTAAAAATTCTCAAACATTTTACAGTAACATTATCAATAGAGGAAAGAATGGAGTTTTCCTTCAAGTAAACAAGATATGATTTTGCAAATTAAGCTTTCAGGAATAACTCCCTTTAAAGTTAATTTGAACAATTTCGAAGGAAAAATTGTTCGGGGCCGGGTATCGAACTTGGACCTTTCGTCAAATCCAACGCTCTCCCACTGAGCATTTGGAACTTTACCCGACATTTGATCCAATTTTTCCCTCTATATCCACAGACCTCAGCGGGCTGACCTTGTAAAGCAACCAACATATGCAGGTTTGCACACTAACTCTGTGTGACTTTAAATTGTGTTTAATGTCTACGTACAGTGACGTGTATTATGCAAATTAAGCTTTCAGGATATAGAGGGAAAAATTGGATCTGGTTATAGAATATAGCCAGGTAGCTCAGTGAGAGCGTTATCGTTTAAAAGGAGAGGTTGGATAAGACAGCAGAACAATTTTGCCTCGAAATTGTTCAAATTAACTTTACAGGGAGTTATTCCTGAAAGCTTAATTTGCATAATACACGTCACTGTACGTAACAGAAAACCACAATTTAAAGTCACACAGAGTTAGTGTGCACTCAAATGTTGGATGCTTGACGGTTGTCAGCCCACTTTGAGGTCTGTGGATATAGAGGGAAAAATTCCTCGGTGTCAGGTAGAGTTCCCGGGTAGCTCAGTGGGAGAGCGTTGGTACGTTTAACCAAAGGTCCCGGGTTCGATAAGACCGGAACAATTTTCATTCGAAATTGTTCAAGATATGATTTTTTCAAAATTTTGTGTAATTTCTGTATTAGTTTCGTGCTTGTTGTCAAAATCTGCTATAATGTTCCCACCTACGGTTGTACATTCTGTTTCATGTTAAACATTTCCTGTTACTCGTCAAGTAGGCCTAACCTCACTACTATGCATTCATTTGCTTAGGAAACATTTACTTTATAATTACTGTAATTAAAGAAATAATTATATACATTTAAGACTATTTATTTTTCTCCGCTTTTGAGAGGGTTTCCACTCTTGTGATTAATAACCACACACACTGAGGATACAGAAGCTATACTTCAATACCACGTGCTTACGTGAACAACCATGAGCTCAAGTAACACCATCTTGTTACAAGAACAGACTACCTCGGTATTACTGTTGGTGTTCTTCCGCGTTCATAGTACATAACAAAATATAAAAGTAGTTTTTCTTTTACATATCGTTTTACATATAAGTGAAGTTATATGTTTCATTATACAGTGAAACCTGTTCAAATCGGAACCTGAACAATCCGGAATCCTGTCTATTTCGGAACAATTTATTGGTCCCGGCAAAATTTGTATGTATTATGTGTAATTTTTCCTGAATAAAACGGAAACTGTCCAACGCGGAAACGGAAACTTTCTGCTACTGTTCAAAACGGAAACAATATTTTGGACACACACTATATTTTGTAACTATATTTTGTAACTATGTTTTGAAACAGCGTGTAATTTCAAGGAATATACGAAGTATGTAGGTCACTAAGATAAAAACAAGTTTTCTTTGCAAAATTGTAGAGGGTATGAGGGTGTGTTGGCCTGTCGGTCATAAATTTTATTACCCTGTTGAGTAGGCAGACGAGTCCCTTCAAAGATTTTCACACCCGTATACTGTCGTAGCTAAACAGAGCGCAAGTGTAGTGATTTCAGGTAAAAAAAAAGTTGCATAAAATGTTGCATTAACATTAAGTGATGAAGTAAAAGTAATCGAGATAAAGGAAAATTAGAAACAAAGTCTATGTGAAATAATATTGAAGTACAGTTGTCGAAAACTCTGGTGTGAAACTTTAAAAAATAAAGATCATAATGAGTGAATGGCTTGTGACCGATATTGGTGACACAAAAGGAACCAGAAAGCAACGGTTTATGTGGAAATAAATGAACTGTGAGAGTGAGTTCTTCACGACCTTTCAAAGAACAAGCCAATTTCTGGATCTATTCTGCAAAGCAAGCTATTGAATTGGGAAAAAAAATTAAATAAACCAGAATTCAAGGCTTCTAATAGATGGCTTCTAGTCCAATTAATTAATAATGTGCAGTGATATGCAGTACAGTATTAGAGTATAGTGTTAGATATTAAATAGAATGAGATTAGTAAACATTAGTAATGTTTAATGACTAATGAGTGAGTTACAATAATATTTATACAGAAAATGAGATTTTAATCAAGATGATTCACCAACGTAATAAGCGACAGAAAGTTGATTTAATGTGACGAGTGTTAAACGGAATATTTTGTACTTCTTGCAGTTTGCGGCATGCCATTTTGTTTTTCATGTATATGAATGACAAAATATTCCATTTTAATGTCACACCTGAATAATACGGAAACCTGTCCACAACGGAAAAAAAATTAGGACCATGTTACTTCCGTCTTGAACAGGTTTCACTGTATTTAACAACTAGAATTCAATTTTTTATTTTCAAGTAATACAAGATGATAGTTTCCAAATACGGACTATATTTTCCTGCGTCAAGTGAGTGTTTCAACTGTGAGCCAATCACGGGTATGACAGCCACGTGCTTGTGTTTACATTAGGATTTTTCTTACAGCAAAAACAGTATAGAATGCATAATGACCATAACACACAATATACTTCTAAAGCTGGATTATAAAATATAGCCTTGTAGTAGTGACATTAAGTTCTCTCTAAAAGGAGAGCCTACACTAAGGCAGCAGGCACATACGCCACTGGTTAGTAGGTTTGTAGATTTGGTTATATGATACACAGCTTTAGATAAAAAAAAAAGGAAGCTAACACGAGTATAACTTAATCTATTCAACATAAAGAATAAAAAACATAAGAACAAGAATGGTATGCACACATTTAATATCGAGAGAGAGTTCACTGAGGTACGGAGATATCAGATATCATTTAGATATATGAGAAAACGAATTCTCTTGAAGCTGAAAACAGATCAACAGGTCTAAACTCACAAAAAAAAGACTATGATGCATTCATAAACACAATGAATGTTGACTTTTTTGTTAAGGGTTTGGCTTCTTTATGTTCCTTCATGAACATTTACCTACAGTTTTCAATCTTAAACCAGATATTCTAAAAATTAGGAAAACCAAAACAGTGCTTACCACGAGTATGTGTCTGTATCTCTTTTATTAAAGATGAAGCAGGATAACTGTAAACAAAAGAAATAATTATAAACAAGATAAATAGTACGCAAATATGAAAGAAAACACATTGTATCAGTATTATTATAGTAGAACTTGGTTATAATATCATTCACTTGGAAAAATTGTGTTGCTATTAATGAAAATCTGTTCCTGGACAGCTTTACTAAACCATTTTTCCGAACCTGATAGCTCCAGTTATGTATTATCCCAATGACCATTTCTCCCAAAATATTTGTACCAAGGATAATTTTCCCAATCTAATATTCTCACTGTTAAATTATCCCAATCGTCATTATTTTCTCTCAATCTATTTTTTCCAATTACATATTGTAGTGAGTATCCATGGTAATGCTATTTAGGTGTAGTTCAGTACAAAATTCCAGTATAATTATGGTACAGATTATCATTTTATCTGCAGGAGGAAAGAAATTACCACTTAATGGACACACATACTATAGAAGATACACAAAAAATGATAAAGATTACCGATATTGGTCTCGAAGATAAGAATGCAGAGCTACTGCAATTACACAAGAGGTTGGAGAACAAATTACCATACTGAAAAGAAAGTATAAAAAATCCAGTCTGTAATATATCTCGGGTATCTACTGTAAACAGAAAATGCAGACTTAACATAAACTAATACTTCCGTACAGTGAGGGAAGTGGGAAAACACCAGAGGCAGTATGCCACCCCAAGATTTTCCCCTGGCATACCTCGATTTAAAAAAGGCATACTCCCTCTCTAACAACATACACATGATGTATACAACAAATTGTTTTGTGCAGTCAGTAACGTAAATCTTTGAAGCTTACGCAACACAATAAATTTCTTAATAAAATAATTTCAAGTTACTTACTAAATTATTTTGCAATGTCCATTGAGACTTATCATTTAAAATAATGTTAAAGCTTCAAAGTGCCTTACTTAAGCCTAATTATTAATAAAAAGTGCAACAACAACAAAAATGACACAGTCACTAAATTGGCAACAATGGCCACCACAAGCTATAGAGCACAGTCTTATATACTTGAAATACTACAGTTGTAAGCATTCCAGGGGTTGACTTATCAAATAAACGTGTCTAGATACACGTGGAATACAGTTCCAGAAGGCTGTGGTTTAGTTTTACGAATCCAACATATGGTACTCGTTGCTGTGAAGAAATGTAGGCTATAAACAAATTTTTACAGATCACATTTTTTCAGTGACGGTATGTCATTTTTCACTAACGGTATGTTTTTGGCCATAGAAACCGGTGGCGGTATTCCATACCAGCACATACAATCTCACTTCCCTCACTGTTTCAGTATGTAAAATATGTGGTTTAGAAATGCAAGGTTTAGTAGCAAAGAATGAAATCTCATCTTCTGAAATGAAATAATTTGCTGAGTTTTCATCTATTTGTTTGTGGTGTGTATTTTAACATATGTTCTAGTATTTTTATTGTTTCACGTATGTTAGTGAGTGAGTGAATGTATAGATTGGTGATGTCAAACGATGCTACTGTATATATAGATAATACTTCCGTACTAACAAGACAGTTATGTCTGATAAAAAAGATAACACATCGTTCTTACAGGATACAATAGACAGCTGTACCTTGAACACTGAATGCAATACGATTCTATAACATATCTGCCATCAGATTGTTCCTCATGTAAACAAAGATGAGAGGAAACTACCTTCCTTCCACTTCATGATTACAAAGAGTACAACATATTTTCACTCAACGTATGCTGAAACTCGTCACTGTCGTCATCACCAAACTACAATTGTCCGAAAAAATCTGCATACAATGTTCATTACCAAGTCCGGGATTCTTAGGTTCGAACCTATTCTGTTGCTATCTCGTTACTCTTGAAACATCACTTTTATTTTTCATTTTATGTACAGTACCCACAAATAACATATTTAAATACTAGCCGTACCCATGCGCTCCGCTGCACCTGTTAGAAATGAATATAAAGTAATTACATAATTAAAATAGGATGTTTGATCCAGGGAACAACTTTTACACCAGCGCAAGATAATCTGCTTCGCTCACTACCCATTTTTTTTGCATTGCATTTATTGCATATATATTTTATGTATTTTAACACGATTCAATTGAGCATAGTTAAAATTTCAATTATAAAATAATGGATTGCTAAGCTAACATACTATTACTGCATACTAAATCAATACACTCTCGTTGTTCGTTAATTCTCTGAGATTAAAATGAGTGTACATAAATATTATTTTAAGAAATATAGAAAACGAATGTACAAAATAGCCTATCAAATTTTCTGTGCATAAGAAGCTATTTTAATCTTACCTGTCCTCGATTTACACAGATGTTACTGTAATAACATTATAGCATTATGTCCATCTAGAGAAACTACACTTTCCAATGGTGAAATAATAATAATTAATTATACAAATCGGTTAATTTAGCTTCTGATATTACTTCATACAAATGCAGAAACATTCTCTGTAGGCTGTGTTTAATAGCTTTCGATTTTTGATGTCCAAGGCCCCTGTTTCGATTGTTGTTGTTCAAGGCCCCTTATAGACGAAGTCATTTGTTCTTAATTCATTGCACCATCTTAGATGGCGTTATTGTAATTTTAAAACTCATTTATCTCATTAAATATCAGTCCTATCAAAATTTTGTAAAGAATAAAACTTATCGGAAATCATTTTTAAAGAAACTTTTGTTATGTAACATTTTTCACAAAAATCAATAATAAGCGAGATATTTCGATTTATTTAATTCAGGCCCGCTTATAACCCCCCTTTTAAATAATGTATTTTGAATGCCATATAGCCTATAATCTAAGTTCCAACGAACTTAATTTATATTCCAATTTTCATATAAATCGGTTCAGTCATTATCGCGTGAAAAGGTAACAAACATACATACATACAGACAGACAGACAGACAGACAGACAGACATACAAACAAAAATTTCAAAAAAGCGATTTTCGGTTTCAGGGTGGTTGATTATATATGTTAGGACCAATTATTTTTGGAAAATCGAAAATTACCAGAAAAATTTCGGCTACAGATTTATTATTAGTATAGATTATAGGTCCTAAAAAGATTAAACTTGTAGATTATGACGTAAAATTGCCTATTTTGCTAGTCGCAACCTAAAAAGACCTCTAATTCGTGGTATTTACCCTACAGAGAGAGGGGGGGAGAGGTGTGTGTGCGTGCGTTTTTTATTTGTTTTAAAGTAACTGTGAAGCTCACTGAAATAGCATTGCCGTTCACTGTTGAGTACATACCTTATTGTACAGTAAGGTCACAAAGTGGGCGTACCCCCCATGTATTACAATACTAATCCCCATTTCAGTTTGGTTGATAGGCTTTCCCCTCTACTCACACTCTTTACCATCTGTGAAGGGGAAGATGCTACTGTCCATCTTACTATCGTTCGACTAATTGACTTTGAGCATAGTGAAAATTCTTATTACTGAAAATGTTTACAGGTAATCTATATTTCGAAAGTCTATACTAAGCGTCTGTATTTAATTTTATTGCTGTTTATATCAACTGGTACATAAAAAAGCTACTGACAGCAGAAGATAAATGTTTTCTCCACTGCTAGTTGCTAGTCTAAGCATACACAAGGGGACAATCTGCACTGTGTCACTCCCCCCTGACTGCATAATACAAACTAGCATCCCTTAATTCAATTATTTATTAGTTGAAAATATTGTAAGAACGACACTAAAATAAACTCAAACATGTAATTGTCAAACATCTGTGTCGCTGTATTTTATATCTACTTATGTACTTTATTTAATATTTTATTTTCTTATGTGTACAACTTGGGGGGGGGGGAAGTGTAAGATGTAACAGCTACCGGTCTGTTACTGACGGACTCAGGGCAAGTAGAAGGGGAAAGAAATGCCTTTGCATACTCTCAACGTGTATGAAATGTCGTTTACAATGGGTATGGTTGATTGATTGACACGGACATGTATCTGATAGTTTTTAACAATCCAAGACATCGGTATGAAGGCCTTCATTTTCATAGCACAGCTGAATTCTGCGTCATGTCCTGGCAGATGTTTTGTGGAGATAATCAAGAGTCACTTCGTTGAAGGGATCTTCCACAGCTGCTCGTAATTGTGCTGTTGTGTTATAACGGTGATTTCTCAATTTGTCCTTGATGAACCCTCAGAGAGTATTATCAGGTGTTGTGAGGTTGGGACATCGTGGAGGCCAGGCAAAAGGAGCTTGATCATCTGCAGATCCTCTTCCAATCCACTGTCTTCCATACCAGCTTGTTGCAGTTGTGGCACCAACCACTCACTAACCATGTTCTGGTAGACTGGCCCATTAACAGAACCTTGGAAGAAGAGGATTGGAAGAGGGTCTGCAGATAGCGTCGGTTTCTTGGTAAAAGTGACCAAGTCCAAAATGCAAAATTGTTGGGAAAAGGCATTTAAAGGTTTAATGATCCATCCAAAGATAACTGTGCTTCTTTAGATGTTAGTAATAAGTTATTTTGAACGTCTAACAGTGGATAAAAATGCCGAAAGGAACTCCGAACTACCAGCGGATAAAAATGCCGAAAGGAACTCCGAACTACCAGCGGATAAAAATGCCGAAAGGAACTCCGAACTACCAGCGGATGTGTTATATTATTAGTTTTTAATATAAAATTATGTCTTAAATTTTCATAATGCTTGGAAGCCTTGGAATGTGACTTGGTCGCTTTTACCAAGAAACCGACGATTAGATGATAAAGCTCCTTTTGCCTGGCCTCCACGAAGTCCCGATCTCACTACACCTGATAATACTCTATGGGGGTTCATCAAGGATAACGTGCGAAATCACCACTATAACACAACAGTACAATTACGAGCAGCTGTGGAAGATGCCTTCAACAAAGTGACCTCGATTCATCACCATCATCATCAGTTAGCGCTACAACCCGGGGTGGGTTTTGGCCTCCTTAACAACAGCCTTCCATCTTACTCTGTCCTTCACCATGTTAATCCATCCTCTCACTCCAATAATTTCAAGATCTTTGGATACCCCATCCATCCACCTTAACTTTGGTCTACCCTTTCTCCTCCCATTATATAGTCTACCCTTTAACATTTTAATAGGAGTGCGTGTTTCAGGCATCCTGTTTACATGTCCCAGCCATCTCAGTCTTTGAGCTTTCATAAATTTTACAACATCTTAACCTCCTATCAGGTTAAGAAGTTCATTGTTGGAGCGTATCCTCCATCCTTGATGATCATTGACTGGGCCAAAGATTCTATGCAGAATCTTCCGTTCAAAACTTCTTAAGGAGTTCTCGTCTTTCTTTGTAAATGTCCATGTCTCTGAACCAAAGGTAACTACAGGACGAACTAATGTTTTATAAATTTTAATCTTTGTCATCCTTGATAACAACTGGTTTTTAAACAGTGGAAGATTGTGTAATAAGCCCGATTTCCAGCCTGTATTCTGTCGTTGACACAACCACTCACATCACAGTTATTATTAATAATAACTCCAACATATCTGAATTGGGATACACCTTCAAATATATACTCCTGGATGGTAATATCCTTCGGGAAAGTGACTCTTGATTATCTCCGCAAAACATCTACCACGACATGGCACAAAATTCAGCTGTGCTATGAAAATGAAGGTCTTCATACTGATGTCTTAGATCGTTAAACTAGCAGATACATGTCCATGTCAATCAATCAACCATACCCAACGTAGTGTCGTAATACATGAGGGGTACATCCACTAGGTGATGTTCATTGAAAGGAAAGCTCTACAATGAGGTGACAATATATACAGAGAACGACAGTCTATATAAATATTGAACAAATTTTAAAAGAAAAGTTGAACATCAGAGTCAGATGTGGCGCACCACGTGACCGTGACATGGGCAAAGAATAACCATTGTTTCTCCACCTAAGGTGTAAGAAGTTTGAGCCATTATCATTCAGTAGTCAACTAGTGATACAGACTTCAACACTGTTATACGTATAATGTAATTCAGTTTCCTTAATTAAAGGGTTTTTTGTTTATTAAGCACTAGCCGTACCCGTGCGCTCCGCTGCACCTGTTAGAAATAAATATAAAGTAATTACATAAATTAAAATAGGACGTTTGATCCAGGGAACAACTTTTACAACAGCGCAAGATAATCTGCTTCGCTCATTACCCAATTTTTTTTGCATTGCATTTATTGCATATATATTTTATGTATTTTAACACGATTCAATTGAGCATAGTTAAAATTTGTATTATAAAATAATGGATTGCTAAGTTAACGTACTATTACTGCATACTAAATCAATACACTCTCGTTGTTCGTTAATTCTCTGAGATTAAAATGAGTGTACATAAATATTATTTTAAGAAATACAGAAAACGAATGTAGAAAATAGCCTATCAAATTTTCTGTGCATAAGAAGCTATTTTAATCTTACCTGTCCTCGATTTACTCAGACGTTACTGTAATAACATCATAGCATCTAGAGAAACTACACTTTCCAATGGTGAAATAATAATTAATTATACAAATCGGTTAATTTAGCTTCTGATATTACTTCATACAAACACAGAAACATTCTCTGTAGGCTGTGTTTAATAGCTTTCGATTGTTGATGTCCAAGGCCCCTGTTTCGATTGTTGTTGTCCAAGGCCCCTTATAGACGAAGTCATTTGTTCTTAATTCATTGCACCGTTTTAGATGGCGTTATTTTAATTTTAAAACTCATTTATCTCATTAAATATCAGTCCTATCAAAATTTTGCAAAGAATAAAACTTATCGGAAATCATATTTAAAGAAACGTTTGTTATGTAATTTAAAAAAAAAAAAATCAATAATAAGCGAGATATTTCGATTTATTTAATTCAGGCCCCCTTATAACCCCCCTTTTAAATAAAGTATTTTGAATGCCATATAGCCTAAAATCTAAGTTACAACGAACTTAATTTATATTCCAATTTTCATATAAATCGGTTCAGCCATTATCGCGTGAAAAGGTAACAAACATACAGACATACAAACAAGATTTTCAAAAATGCGATTTTCGGTTTCAGGATGGTTAATTATATATGTTAGGACCAATTATTTTTGGAAAATCGAAAAATACCAGAAAAATTTCGGCTACAGATTTATTATTAGTATAGATGAGCCTTTTAATTGAGCAAACTGAACTATATTGTACGAATAGCAATTCACTCTTGCAGTAGACATCACTTCTTGGAGATTTATATGAGGTGGTTCTACTCTTGAAAATCTGTCAGAATATTTCACTGTTCAGTGTTATGTTAGGAGCACTAATTAAATGGGTGGTTTGCAGGTGTAATAATTTAATAAAGATACAGAACACTTTATGATTCAAACTCAGTAAAGTCAGAAATTGTAAGTATTTACGCCAATATCCTTTAAAGCTCAATTTTCAGTATGCTCTTAAGCTATTCGAGAACAAATCCTTGGGAGAAGACCCTTGGCTGTCCAACGAAGAAGTGAACTGAATATTCATCATTAAGACTTAACAGGCCATTGGGCCTTATAATTGATAACTAGGGACCGGATTTTTATGTAATTACATATTATATTCCTTTCAACCTAACCATACATATTTTTTTTTATTGGGTTACTTTACAACGCTGTATCAACATCTAGGTTATTTAGCGTCTGAATGAAATGAAGGTGATAATGCCAGTGAAATGAGTCCGGGGTCCAGCACCGAAAATTACCCAGCATTTGCTCGTATTGGGTTGAGGGAAAACCCCGGAAAAAACCTCAAACAAGTAACCTGCCCCGACTGGGAATTGAATCCAGGCCACCTGGTTTCACGGCCCGACGCGCTGACCATTACTCCACAGGTGTGGACCCGTACATAAATAACAAATCTTTGCGAATCTTGTAATTACTATTAATATTTTAAAATTTGATACTACATATTTTTACATATTTACCCCACATTACATATTATGGCTTGGTATTACATAAATCTACATATTTAGCGGTTTTATTCATTTTTACTTCTCTAAAAGGAGGGAAAAAAACTTCTGCTGGGAAACTTTACAATTTGAAATACACAGATTTAAAAAGCCTTTTTACCTACCCAAGAAAGGATATATTTCGGGACGAGACATAACGTCCTTAGTTCCAGGAAGTAATAAAGGCACTCACCCCATACCACCCACTGTAAATATGAGTAAACAAAAGGCAACCTTTCTCATACAACTACCTTATATTGTAAAAATCACTCAGAAAGTAGCGTTGCCTTCATGTGGTAGATGGAATGAAGACGACATTTTTTGTCTCGAACTATGTCTTAACAAGCCGTTCCCATGCAATTTGCAACCTTACCCACCCTCTTCCTAATTATTCCAGGGAAAACCCGTGTCAAGTCTGACATGAGACGTTCAGGTTATTGCTTCACCTCTTTATTTTAAATTTAGTAGACCTATACAGAAATGGAATTTTCCTTGCAATTAGAAAGTATGGTTCTTGGCTGGAATAATCCTACCCTTCTGAATGAGACAGGAATGTCACTTTTTAAACAACAGTTTGTAAATGCCTATAGTTTGAGATTTTAGTAGGTAGTTATTTCCTACAGAGAGCAGCTAAAATGCGTGTGTCCCACATCTCCTCTTATTTTCTCTTAATCCAATAAAGCGAAACAGTGCTTGCAGTACTGTTGTGTCATTCATTTCACTCAGTTCTCTAGTTTTAGTACTTACAATACCTATAAAGGTCAAGTAAGTTTATCTACTGCTTTTAACTAACCAAAATGGTCCCTGTATCTTCAACCCTAACGATTAAAATAAAACCATGGATTGCAATGGACGAAGCTTTCACTACAGATGGAAAAATAGTAATGTGTCAAGTGCGCGGTAAAATAGTCTGGTCTCTATGAAATCACAACTGGAGAGTCTTACCTATCCTATACCTGCAAGATATTGATATTAAATATTTTCATGATTTTATATATTTTGGTACATATTCAGCTTATTTTTCTTACATAAATATGTATATATTTCACACCTTGATATTACAGTAGCATGCAAATTAATCCGAACAACGTAATTACTTATGCAAAAACACTCAAACGGGATAAAAAAAAGGATCTAAGACATACCTCAGTAATCTATGTGGCCTCCCTTATTCCTAATAACAGCTCTGAGACGATTTGGCATGGATTCCACTAATTTCCCACAAATATTCTTCATTTCTTCATCGCGAAACCATACACCAATGAGGGCAGAAATCATCTTCTCCTTTGTAGAACAATCCATTTTTTGCATTCTTCTTTTGCAAATTGACCACAAGTTCTCAATGGGATTGATGTCGGGTGAGTTGCCTGGCCAGGGGAGTACCTGAATATTCTTCTTGTTGAAGAATTCTGTAGTTTTTCGAGACGTATGGCATGGTGCCAGGTCTTGTTGGAACACACCTCTGCCATCCGGAAATGATTTTTGCAGTTGGGGTACGATTCTGGTTTCCAATAAGTGAATATATTTGTCAGAATTCATCATTCCCTTGATAGGTATTAATGCTCCAGGCCCTTCATGTGTAAAACAACCCCAAAACATTACTTCAGGGGGGTATTTAGGTGCTTGTTGGAGATGAGCTGCTGTTACTTTTTCAGATCCTTTCCGTACGTAAGAAACACTGTGGCCGTGGACCTCGAAATGAGACTCATCGGAAAAAAGTACATTCTTCCAGTCATTCACTGTCCAGTGTTGATGTAATTTTGCCCACATTAAGCGTTTTTTGCACATAACAGGGGTTAGCAGTTGCTTCTTAATAGGCTTACGAGCCCTTTGTCCAGCTTCCAAAAGCCTACGCCGCGCCACACTGTTGTGACGTGGATATTCGCTCCAGTGGTAGCCATTAACTCGCGGGTTAAGTCGACAGCAGTTAGTCTAGGATTTAATTTACTTTTCCTGACAAACGATCATCTGCAGGTGTGATGGATCCAGTCTCCCTGTATCGTTTTATGATCGAATTAACAGTAGCCAAACTGATGTGACATTCTGCAGTAATTTGCCTCTGTGTCATAGAAGAATGCTCTGCTAATGTTATAATTTTAAACCGTTTTCGTGGAGTTGTATCCATTTGTGAAGACGACAGAATGTACACAGGATTGCAGTATTAAGTCTTCAACACAACTGAAATGCTTATAAGTACAAAACGACAGGCAGACCTTCAACAATGGAATTATACGTACTACAGATGTCAATTAAAGCGGTATGGGCAGCTGTGAGGCAAACAATGACAGAAAATGTAAAAATATGTCGTGTTAGGATTAATTTGCACGCTACTGTACATAAAAATCCGGTCCCTACTGATAAGGATAGTGATGATAGTGAGAAATAGCCCTACATGAGTTGGCACTTCTATAATAAATAACAATTAGCCAAAATAAATAAAATGTATTATCGGTAAGCAATTACTTGCACTCTATGAATGAAACCAATATGATGCATCAATTATGGTACAAAATTTCTTAACTTAAAATGTCGCTTGTAGGATTATTTACTTATAGATAAATTATTTGAACTTACTCTTTACAATACAGTGCTATGGATACCAGCAGCTTCACTACTTCCGTCAGGAGAACAACAGTTACAGTATTGTAACTGTAGGCACTGTTCGAGCTCTGAGATGCTGTTACAAATATACCTGCAACAGAGATAACAACCTGTAAATCCTTCACTTATATTTTGAAATTGATGCTTCAGTGACAAAAAATGGTTAACCAGTCTTTGAAAAAGCAACATTCACTGTATCAATGAAGAAATACAAACTATTTTCAGTTTTTCTGCAAAAATATGGATGTATGAAAAATGTATAATAATAATATTTTAATAGTTAATGGAGGATTGTATTATTTTTTCAGTTTTCTCTTTCAGAATTATGCTCTAAAAGTTCTTTCCTCCAGCAATTACAGTTTGAAGATAAATAAGTTATCTCAAGTTTAATTTCATCCACATATTCGCTCCTAGCTATGAAGTTGGCACAATAAGCTTACTTACTTACAAATGGCTTTTAAGGAACCTGCAGGTTCATTGCCGCTCTCACATAAGCCCGCCATCGGTCCCTATCCTGTGCAAAATTAATCCAGTCTCTATCATCATATCCCACCTCCCTCAAATCCATTTTAATATTATCCTCCCATCTACGTCTCAGCCTCCCCAAAGGTTGTGCCAAAAGCTAGAATGTTCAATTCCAGAGTATTCAGTTAAAATCCTAGCATATCTAAAAAGAATTTGAGGTTATTAGTAAATATGATGTTAGGGTAAGTATCCTAGAGCATTTTCGTTTTCAGAGTATTACTTAATCCAGTTGCAGCTCGTAGTTAAAGACTATGAAGTAAAGCTGTCCCTACAAAAATATAGTATATAGAATTTAAATTAATAGGAGAGACATCAACACAGACATGGAAATACTGCACATCCAACCAAAAAGCCAGAAACTCAACACACTAGAACAATATGAAATATACAGACACACGAAAACACACCCCAACGATATTCTCAACACACAACTCAATTTCAAAACACATACACTCTTTGACTCTACACTACGAACGCACCCACACAGGAAACATGAGACGCCAAGACCAACAACGACCAGTTCTGAAGATAACCCAAAATAGGTCGAAACATGTTAACAAGGTAAGTCAAAATTTAAGAAACATGTTAACAAGGTACGTCAAAATTTAACACAAGAAAGTTCTTATCATACAAATTCCGAAGTGATACAGTGTTAAAAGTTGTGTAATCAAGATGTATAAAAGGAAATGTTTCGAAATTTTTCTCTGTTAATTAAGCAATGACAATCAACATAATCGAAATGCTGACAGAAGATGTTTTCAGGTATATGTAGTTAATTGCAGATTTCATCTATGGATCCTCATTATCCTCTGTGTAACCGAGCTGGGAGTAGTAGTCTGGATAGGGTTCTAATTTTTTTCTTGGAATGAAGGTTTAGCCTGTAATGCTACTTGAAGGCAAGTCTTACCAACAGTCAAGTGCTAACATGTTGGTCTTCCATTCAAGTGGCCTGGCTTTGATTCCTGGTCAGGTGATGAATGGAATTTGTGGTGGACAAAGCAGTTGCTGCAGAGGGTTTTTCTCAGGGTATTTCCACTTCCTTCTATCATTCCACCAACACTTTAAGCCCATTATGCTGCCAATGCATGGATTGTTTTGTTTCTGGTGTGGCATGCGACACCCATGTTTCATCCTCAGGGACAACATTGCCGAGAAACTCGTCTCCTTTCTCTGTGTACCGCTGGAGGAATGTCAATGCTGCAGCCAGACGTTTCATTCTGTGTTCATCTGTCAGCTGCTTTGGCACCCATCTTGCACACACTTTCCAAAAACCAAGCCACCGGGAGACGATTTCGTGCAGCAGTGAGCGGGACATCTGGGGGAATTGACCAAAGAGTTCCGAAATTGTGAAGTGCTGGTTCTGCAAAACTGCTTGCCGCACACTTTCCATCAATTCTGGTATCACCAGTTTATGGCACCACACTTATGCAATGAAGAAAGGTTTCGGTGCACGAAGAACTTGTGAAAGTTCTTTCTCTTCCTGATGAGGGATAATATAGGCTAATGCAATAAGTATCTTTATTGTTCTAACTACCTACGAAAATAAATGAGAAAAAAAAAAAAATATATATATATATATATATATACATATATACACAAAGGAATATGATTCGGTTAAGAGAGAAGTTTTATATGATATTCTTATTGAATTTGGTATTCCCAAGAAACTAGTTCCATTAATTAAAATGTGTCTCAGTGAAATGTACAGCAGAGTCCGTATAGGTCAGTTCCTGTCAGATGCGTTTCCAATTCACTGTGGGCTAAAGCAAGGAGATGCACTATCACCTTTACTTTTTAACTTTGTTCTAGAGTATGCCATTAGGAAAGTCCAGGATAACAGAGAGGGTTTGGAATTGAACGGGTTACATCAGCTGCTTGTCTATGCAGATGACGTGAATATGTTAGGAGAAAATCCACGAACGATTAGGAAAAACACGGGAATTTTACTGAAGCAAGTAAAGTGATAGATTTGGAAGTAAATCCCGAAAAGACAAAGTATATGATTATGTCTCGTGACGGGAATATTGTGCGAAATGGAAATATATCTTTTGAAGAGGTGGAGAAGTTCAAATATCTTGGAGCAACAGTAACAAATATAAATGATACTCGGGAGGAAATTAAACACAGAATAAATATGGGAAATGCCTGTTATTATTCGGTTGAGAAGCTTTTATCATCCAGTGTGCTGTCAAAAAATCTGAAAGTTAGAATTTATAAAACAGTTATATTACCGGTTGTTCTGTATGGTTGTGAAACTTGGACTCTCACTTTGAGAGAGGAACATAGGTTACGGGTGTTTGAGAATAAGGTGCTTAGGAAAATATTTGGGGCTAAGAGGGATGAAGTTACAGGAGAATGGAGAAAGTTACACAACACAGAGCTGCACGCATTGTATTCTTCACCTGACATAATTAGGAACATTAAATCCAGATGTTTGACATGGGCAGGGCACATAGCACGTATGGGCGAATCCAGAAATGCATATAGAGTGTTAGTTGGGAGCCCAGAGGGGAAAGACCTTTGGGGAGGCCGAGACGTAAATGGTAAGATAATATTAAAATGGATTTGAGGGAGGTGGGATATGATGATAGAGAATGGATTAATCTTGCTCAGGATAGGGACCAATGGCGGGCTTATGTGAGGGCGGCAATGAACCTCCAGGTTCCTTAAAAGCCAGTAAGTAAGTATATATACACGATACTCAATGTCCTGACAAAACTTACAGGTGGTATGTGTTCATTTACAGCCGGACTTAGGATGAAAGTAATTTATTATGCTTGTTGGGTTTGGGCCGACTCGGGCCTTAAAGAAACACAAATCATTTTGTTTCGCAACATATATACTAGTTAAAAATAATACGAAGATTTTAATGCATGTACAATTAGATGCCCACCCGACACCTATCCAGAACAGTAGACTACAGGTATTGTAAGTTACTGTTTAGTTTGACTTCATATTTCGTAACGACATTTGTCTCATCTCTACTCTGTCATAGACACAGAGCACTGATTATTGTTTGTTTTACCTGGGAGATTACTCTTTCTGATGCTTCTACTGGAGTGATATCTCTTGTAGCTGTTCCCGACCCCTATGGCCTCTGCTTTATCTGCTAGTCTTCGTGTTTCGGGCTGCGCTCAGGTGATAATTATAAGCTAATTAAGCTAATTTCAAGTTTCAGGTCGGATTTGGGTCGGGCCTGAGAATTTCGGCCTGTGCAGACCTCTACTTCATAATCGTCCTATTGCTGGTGTAGAATGCAATATGAAATTATTCAATAAGATGAAGCCTATGGCCTATGGCACGCATTTCAAGAAGTAACAAGGGAATTCTATGTTAATATCAAAACATGATGACAAAATTATGGAAATGAAGAAAAGGAAAAGGGGTAGAAGAAGAGTAGAGAAGGCAAAGTGCTTCCTATTGTTCAATGACAGCAAAATTCATTCAAATAAATAACATTATGTATTCCATTTCATTGTAACTTCTCCTAAGTTTAAAATAATAAATATGAGTAATAGGTGAATTAAAGTAGAAATGATGGCAGGGAAAGGAAAGTTGTTGTTGTTTTCTAATGCCAGGTGTTTGACAATAAAGTCATTTGACCTCTTGCACTCCAATATTTTTCAAAGATATTATCATGACCAGCCACTGAAGCACAGATTTTGAGGTGTTCCGAATCCGTTTCTTGGTTTGAGTTGCACAATGGGCAGTTAGGGGACTGATATATTCCAATTCTATGCAGGTGTTTGGCCAAACAATCATGACCTGTTGCCAATCTAAATGCAGCTACAGACGATTTTCGTGGTAAATCTGGAATTAACTGTGGATTATGATGCAGAGAGTTCCATTTTTTCCCTTGGGATTGAGTTATCAAATTTTGTTTGTTGAAGTCTAAGTATGTAGATTTAATAAATCTCTTCACAGAGTAATACATAGATTTAGTAACAGGTCTGTAAATAGCAGTGTTGCCCTTCTTTGCTAAAGCATTAGCATTCTCGTTTCCCAGGATTCCACAGTGGGATGGTATCCATTGGAATACAATTCTTTTATTGAATGATATTAATTGAAAGAGCATTTTAGTAGTTATTTCTGCTGTTTGAGATGAAGGTGTGTGTTTAGAGACTACTGATAGAATAGCTGCTTTGGAGTCTGACAATATAACTGCATTCTTAAATTTATTGATGTGGCATAGAAAATTCCTGAGACTTTCACTTATTGCAATGACTTCTCCATCAAAACTTGTTGTTCCATATCCAAGAGATCTATAAAGTGAGCAGAGACAGCACGTAACACCTGCACCAGCACCTTGTTCTCTGGAGATCAAGGATCCGTCGGTGTATAAATGAAGCCAGTTTTGTGGAGGGTACCTAATATTAATTGTCTCTAAAGACAATTGTTTCATTATTTACTTCTGATTTCAGTATTTCTTCTGTTAAGTGTCTTAAGCAATACTGATAGCATGTCTGTTCATCATCCTTTTAATACCTTACTTAGGCCCACAATAAAAATAACAGCTTATAAATTACAAGCAGAAATTTAATTAGGTTTAGAGATAAATAAAACATAAAATTTTTAATCTGAAGTAGGCTATATGTGTACAATGAACTCAGTTACAGGTAAAACAATATTCAAATAACAAACTGGTATACCGGAACTGGTATCTGTATGAAGCAAAATGTATTCAAGATTGAGGCATTGTAAATAATTTCACTTATCGAATTAATGATATTTACGCACTTCATATGGAGTTTTTGAGTTTAAAAATTCAATGAAAATGACTCTTCAAACTTATGTTTATTGCAATTTAGTTTCCACAGAAGTTTTTGATTTCAATGAGAAAGAAAGCAATGGTAAATTATTTAGAAGAGGTGTAGATGGGATTATTTCCATTGTTGATAATGAGAAAAGGAAACTCTTCGAAGATTGGCTGTATCTTCGTTTTCTGGATATAAAAATTTAAAATGGACTGAAAAGGGATTCTGTCACTGAGGTCGTTGCAAACAGCAGAGATTAAGAACCCTGCTATTGGGGGACAGGATAGCAGAGGGTTAGTCAACAGATTTAGCCATTCATAATGACCCCAACAAGGATCACTTCATTTCTGATCACCTGAGATGATGATAATCTTGAAAATGTTGTAATAGCCTTTTTTTTATGACCAGTACCAGCAATGGAAAAACTCCAACTTGCATGTGTTTTAAACATGTAGTGCCGTATTCATAGACATTTTTAGCGCGGGCTTCTGGTGGATGATCAGCGTTTTTCATATTTATTTATTTATTTCAGTAGGTTATTTTACGACGCTTTATCAACATCTAAGGTTATTTAGCATCTGAATGAGATGAAGGTGATTATGCCGGTGAAATGAGTCCGGGGTCCAACACCGAAAGTTACCCAGCATTTGCTCATATTGGGTTGAGGGAAAACCCTGGAAAAAACCTCAACCAGGTAACTTGCCCCGACAGGGAATCGAACCCGGGCCACCTGGTTTCGCAGCCAGACGCGCTGACCGTTACTCCACAGGTGTGGACTTCATATTCATAAACCAGTGTTAGCGATAGGATATGATTTGAATTCTGAACTAGTAACCAGTGGATAGCCGGGGCTAGCTTAGTACGCTCATAGCGTGTGCTGCAAAATGTCTATGAATAGCACCCGTATGCTTTTACTATAGAAATTATTTAAGTACTGCAACCAAAATGAAAGCTGAAACTAAGTTTTTAGGCACACAGTTTGTCAAATGGCTAGAGCAGCATTTTTCACCCTTCTTCAACAAGTGGCACACTAAAGGTGTAATTTAAAATCCTATGGCACGCTCATATAATCTAGACCAGTGGTTCCCAATAAGGGGGGAATTGTGAGGGTTTTAGGAAGGATTATGTTTACTGAATAGGTAGCCTATTGACTTGATTGACTTGTGCCACATTCGATGAATGTTGACTCTTGTGGAATCACTTTTTTTTTCTTACTATTTTCACTTGTTTTTCCAATTTTTTTTTCTATGAAAACCTCTATTTTTTTTTTTCATTTTCTCGAGACACACCAGTGGATCATTCACAGCACACTGATGTATTGCAGCACACCATATGAAAATAGTTGGGTTAGAGCATGGGTTTCCACACTGGTGACCCTGGTTCAAATTCCATCAGCTCCAAGCGGTATTTATGATGGACATAGGTAGTGCTTAGTAATAGGTTTTCGTGGGGCATTCCCAATTCCCTTAATAGCATTCTATCATTGTTCCATTCACCATCGTATGGTGCTATGTAGTTCGCCTCCCATGGTGCTATGTTAGCAAAATGAACTACAAGTTTGGGTTAAACGAGCGTTGAGCGACTTCCGCCGATTTTGGAATAGACACCGACGCACATAGGTTAGGTTAGTTTAGGCTTTTATTATCCCGTCAAGATGAAGGTGAAAGCGATTGAGTGTGATTTTTTATTTTCTAAGTTGGCAGTTCAAGTGGATCAGTGTCTATTCCAAAATCGGCGGAAGTCACTCAACGCTCATTTCACCCAAGTTTGTATGACATTTACAGATGAAAATGCTTGGGTGCATGACGCAATCGAGCATTAGGTAAAAAATAGTTTTAGCTACCTATAACTTATCCTAGTAGCCATCAAGAATTACTTAGGTACAGTATTCTAAAGAAGAACTTGAAATCTCTTAACGTCCTAGACCTTTTAAGTCAGTTTTTATTTTCGAGGAGTGGAAAGATAAGTAGGCCTAGGCTTTTTCTTAAAAGTAAAAATTTGGATTACTGTATTCAGAATGTACCATATAATTTTAAGTCTATTCTTAAAGGAATCGAAAAAAAATCCTGGAAACTTTCAATAGCAGTTTCTTTCTTTCCATCATCATCATCATCATCATCATCATCATCATCATCATCATCATCATCATCATCATATCACCACCACCACTCCTGTCGTCGTCGTCCTCATCATCATCATCATATCACCATCACCACTCCTGTCGTCGTCATCATCATCATCATCGTGAACAGTTCTGTGGCTTATTAAGCTGAATGTAAGAAAATTTGATTGATCCAGTCGTCTTGATTGTCCCTCGTCTCTACCAATATTTCTTTCCTTTTTTGTTATTTCTTGTCTTCTATACGTAGGCTACAGCTATAAGCAAGAGATTATTAACCTACAATGAATTACCTCTGCTATAGATCACATATAATTATTTTTATTAGCAGTCTTTAAAATATGCCCTTACAACAGCATTAAATTTTAGGCCTATTCAACGCAAAATCTTATAAACAATGAAGAAGTGAATAGGCTTATTAACAATCCTCCTCTTTCTACTTTTCTGTTCCTAGTGCTGACCTGCTATGGCACTAAAATCGTCCTCCAGTGGCTTAAGGAGGGAAAGCTGGTGATCAACAAGATCTCCCAGCTAGGTCCAATGGACTCGTCGACCAACAGCAGGTGTGGTCCTCCAGACATTCTGGGGGTTGTGTGTGAATGAAGTAGCCACCAAAACGTTAAAATATGGTGGTCACTTAAATCGGCTACAACTTGCCATTTTCGAATATCGTCTGTAACTGCATTTAGATTGGCAACAGGCCATAATTGTTTGGCCAAACATCTGCATAGAATTGGAATATATCAGTCCTCTAACTGCCCATTGTGCAACTCAAACCAAGAAATGGATTCGGAACACCTCAAAATCTGTGCTTCAGTGGCTGACCATGATAAAATCTTTGAAAAATATTGGAGTGCAAGAGGTCAAATGACTTTATTGTCAAACGCCTGGCATTAGAAAACAACAACAACAAATCTGAAACAAAATATTGTGCGAGAATCTCGTTTAATATAATTTTGTTCATCATACAAATGAAAGGATGAAAAAGGTTATTTTATAAGGGAGATATTTTCACATGTCGATAATAGGCTATTTACAAGAACATCGAGTCTGTAAGTTTTATAGGCTAAACGCGGCGAATATATGCATTTAGGTAAGTTAGGACTACTTTATTTTTCTAGGTTTATCCGGTACCCTAGGCCACATGTAGCTTTAATCAAGATAACACAGGTTGCAATCACTGAATCATAGTAAGTTAATAGTTAACAAATATGATTTCTAAAGTTATCTTCATCCCAATAGTAATTACTGATGTACAATGGCGTAGGCCACCCATCTTATCATTTAGGAGCTAAGTAATAGGCCATAAAAAAAAAAACATCAGGCTTGTGTCCTGGAAAATTTCTCTTTTCATACCCTGTTAGCCTATTACTTCCGAAAGTCATGAAACAATGTGAAACAGGGTGAACATTTCCTCTGTTTTTCCTTTTATCGAACAATGCTAATTTTGGGCAACTTCACATAGAAATAAAAATGCTAAACTAGCGCTGGGGTAGTTCCCTTCGTACTTCGCTTATACACGTAGTATTATACGAATCTGTGAATGGTTTGGTTTGGTTAGTTTAGGTTTTTGTTATGCCTTGCATATACGATCAACTGCATCTCCACAAAAAATTCCTTATAAATTAAGCGATTTTCACTTCCAAAATCACCAGAACTATCTCAGTACTAGTTTCACCACAGAAATTAATCTCCCTGCTATCCTTTTGCCAAACAATACTGATTTTAGGCAACTTTACACAGAAACAGAAATTATAAGCCCAATTATTATAACTAGACTATTCGGTTTACAACGTCGATAACTTTAACCATAGGCTATCTCTAACAGAGCAGACTTCTGCAATCACATATTAGCAATGGGCTACATAATATGTCGTTACTGCATTATTGAATTTATTTTTGGTACATGGAAAATATCTTTTTTTTATGTCTTATTTATTTAGGCCTATATACCCTTGTGTCATCAATAAAAAACATGTTTTAATTAGGCCTATTTTTAATTTGCAGTGTTTGTACATAATACAGTAAGTAGGCCTACTAAAGCGGTATTCTGAAGTTCTTGTCACTTGTATTAACTATTCTTTTGCATACATATTTTAAAGAAGACAGTTTTTCGTTAGTAATATTTTTAGCTTCAACAAACATTGCATGTACTTTCTACCTTGACATTATCGATTTATCACAACATACAATTCCAAAAGTTAAGTTATGCTTGTATACTAACCTTGATTTATGAAAAGAACCATATAAGATACAAAAATAATAGCACTAAGTTTCGTCGGAAATAATTCCGACCAGTTTATATTTTCAATCATGGTAATTAGTTACTAATTTACTTGCAAATTGTAATAATTCTTGAACGCCCACTTTTGCGGCGACGTTCTGTAACACTACAAATAATCATCTCCACATCGCGGCGAGGTGATTATTACACAGCCACAAACATAAACGTCATTCTGCTTAACGTTTTATCTCATTTTATTATCGACTCAATATAAAGCACTTCAGACGTGTGTTTGACGTAACGCACATATTATCCATTAAATTCGCACTATTGCTTTCTTCATCGTTCATATTCATTTACAGCACTGATTGATAGTCCCAGGATTGCCAACACATAATTATAATATGAATGCGCACAAGCATGCATAAAGATAAAGTAAATCATCTTCAAATCATTTTGTAATTATTGATTTGTTTTTATTTTATAATACAATGTGTAATACTTTTCGCATAACTCTCCAAACAGTTTGCACACACAATTTTCGTCTCAAACTCTAAGAGCATTCTTGTACACTGCCTGTGGTGGTAACCATGAATAGCTAGTTGCGTCACCGCATGTCGCAACTCAATGCCGGGAATTCAATTCCTCTTCCTAGTAATAACTTTACATTGGTCGGCAATAACTTTGATATTTCCACATAGTTTGTCTTTAAGCGAGAAAGACTGCAGTGCAGTCCGCTTTCATTATACAAAGTGATTCTCATAAAACGAACCTGATAAATTACTGTAGTTGCAAAATGGAAAGTGTAACACGGATTCGTTTCAAACAATTTATATTTTATTTATAAAATCAAACACACCCGAATATATTATAAACTCAACAGATGACAATAGGACTCCGCATACTTATTGAAAAAAAAATCAAAGATAATGAAGATGACGTATTCCATTCAGTGTTGAATTGAGACCTTTTACCCCTGGGGGAGCAGGTAGGACCACAGTCCAGTATATACAGTCACGAAGCTCAATACGTAGAAATATGTATCCATAGGTAGTTGCTAACCACTAGGATCGCTACTATCGCCTCATTACAGACAATGCGAAATAGTACCTGCACAGTCTATTGTTCCTAGTACCCTCATAAACTCAGACTTCGTGACTGTATATACTAGATAAGATAGACTGTGGTAGGACCGTAATAGGATCGATAAAAGAAAAATCAGCTCTCAACAGAGACAGTCTAAAAAGGGAACATAGAAAAATGATATAAATAAAAGAAGCTTCCATTCGTTTTTATTTGTTTTAATGCCACATATAAACATGAACTTAAAAATATTAATATTGTTATGTAAAATGAGGTGAATTGGTGAATATGAACTGTCTTTTTGTGTAAAATAGTAACATAGTGCAGGGGTAATTTCCTTTTTACACAAACCGCCTGAATTTAGTACAAATAGTAATTACTCGCCGATGAAATTAGATGAATGCGTTTTTTCAGCAGTTTTCTAAAGCTTTTAAAGTGTACTGGTATGAATACTTTAGGCCTGCTTGTATTTTTTTAAACTTCGAGGTCATTTTTAAATTCATTTCACAGTTTACAAAAAAAAAAAAAAAAGACACCGAATACGATCGAAATACAACAAATCATATTTAGTTTCCCACCGTTTTTTATTCGATTTCTACTCTTACCGTTTTATTCATTGACTCACTAACAGCATTGGATAAAGGTAACACAGATGAGATTACCGGTTCACAGATTTCATTTTCGCTTAAAGTCAATTGAGGATTTTCTTCATTAAATGCAATGGATATACTTTCCATCGACTCTTCAATATGTCGTTTCTTTTTAAGGAAAGTAAACAACGTCTGTTGTCTTGCCATTGTACAGTGAATTATTCGAGTATAACATATTTTAGTAAACAAAATTATGAAATTTCTAAACAAAACACTGAAAACAATGGCAATAAAAACACGGCAAACTTGACTTCTTTAACAGTAACAATTCAGGCGGTTTAAATTTCAACCAATCAAGACTGGCCAACAGACTCAGCTATACGAATTCAGTCGCCAACTAGCCTTTCCTAAAATGTCTTAAAAAATAACCTTCAAGTTCTCCTAATAATTTTGATAACAACATTTAATTTAGTTAGTAAAACGTCAAATCAAATTGAAATATAATATTGTGTAAATCAAATTTTTTAGCTAAAAAGTATGAAATCTCCGAGAGGGGGGACATCCTCGAATCCGGCGGGGGGAATTCCCACCCGGGACACCCCCTGAATTCATCAGTGATTCCATTGAAGAATGTATATTTATTGTGTATTCTTATTAGGTCACAGAATCTTTCCTTGATATTCAACAGTTCAGGACGGTGTTTGGAGAGCAATGGCACACTACTATTTAATTAATAAATACACGCCGTTTTTTCAGATGGTAAGACGTTATAAAAGAAAAAGATGCACGACTGCAGTGTAGTAAAGAGAGTATGGAGCAATATGTAGGTAGGGGCGGATGCAAGGGGGGATTAAGGGGATATATCCTCCCGAAATTTTGAGAAAAATACGAATCAAGAAACAAAAATAATATTAATTTTAATTCGTGAATGTACATAGGAATTAGAGAGTTTTCCACGTAAATTCTCTTTGCTAAAATGTTAAATTCCAAGAACTGCAGGAAGACAAACACAGCGTTCTTACTTCAAGACAGAGAGTCATGAAGAGTATTTTAGACTTTTAATTTTCCTTCTCTTCTTAGACTATTTCATTACTCAGCTCAAGGACAGATTTTTAAATCATAAAGGAATCCTAAAGTCCGTACAAACTTTGCTGCCTGAAAACATAGTGCGAGCATCAGATGAAGATTTAGAAACTGCTGTTGAGGCTATAGTAAATCAGTGGCCCAATGATGTTGATGCATCACCAGAGTCTTTCTTCAATGAATTGAAGATGTGGAGAAGAAATTTCCTTGATTAGAAAAATCTTCACCTAATACCTACTGATTTTATATCATCTTTGAACAGGTGCAATGAAATTATTTTTCCCTGCTGAAAATTTTCTGAACGTTGCCTGTAACTACAGCAACACCAGAACGGTCGTTCTCAACTTTGCAGTATTTGAAGACTTACTTGAGGAGCACGATGGACTGGCCTTGATGTATATACATAAAAGTGTAGAAGTAAAAGCTCATGAAGTACTGGATGAAATGTCTAAGAAGCCTCGTCGCCTTCTTCTGTAAATGTAATTTTGTCATTGTTTTTGTATTGCAGTCATTGTAAATGTTAAAATTAAAAAATTATGGTTTATTTAACAACGCTCGCAATTGCCGAGGTTATATCAGCGTTGCCGGTGTACCGGAATTTTTTCCTCTGGACTTCTTTTTACATTCCAGTAAATCGACTGATATGAGGCCTGTCGCATTTAAACACACTTAAATGCCATCGAGCTGGGCTGGGATAAACCCGCAACTTCGAGCACAGAAGGCTATATCACAGTCTATTATATACAGTCGCGAAGCTCAATATGTAGTAAAAATGCAAACATGGGTAGTTGCCCACCACTAGGATCGCTACTATCGCCTCATCATCGCAGATCTCTCTCCTAGTAGACGACAAAATATGTTACACTTTCGTTGTCGTGTTCTTTTGGAAAAATTAACACCTTCCTTCCATTATTGAAATATTAAATGCATAAAGTTAATTTATTAGTTTAATGAAGTATATTAAATTCCACCATAAACTCGAAGATACCTGCAAGAAATAAGTTAATATAATTTTTGTTTGTGCAAAACGAACTGAAATTTACTATAATCGCTTCACTCATTCAAGATTATAGCGATAATTAACTATGAAACTAATAAATATTAATTTGCATTTCCCTTTACAACAATAATAATGGAAATATGAATTAATGGAGTAACTTACGTGTACCGGTACTTGTAGTGTAGGCTTACGTAGTTAACAAAGTGGGATGAGGTTAAGCAATAATAATCACACCAGAATTGGAAATAAAACGTGATCAATAAATTTTATTGTAACAGACTTTTTCTACGTCTCTAGTAAAGCAACAAATAAAAATAACAACAAAATTAACAGCTATAATTAAAAACATGTCCTTTGAAAAAAAAAAGTAGGCCTAAGCAATAATAATCCCACCAGAATTGAAAATAAAAAGTGATCAATAAATTTCATTAAAACAAACTTAATTTTTCTACGTCTTTAGTAAAATAACACATAAAAATAATAACAAAATTAATAGCACAATTAAAAATATATCCTCTGAAAAAAAAAAAAAGTAGACCTAACCTTTATTTCTCTGGAAATTTCAGCCCAAGTGACAGAACTTTAACCGGTATCTAATGTCCTTTGGTTAGACTGAAACATTTCATTGTTAAATTTAAGGATATAATGTATTCTAATAGTCGCAAAGAACTTCAAAATTAAGAGTTTTGTTTCTGCACAGCATTCTTGTGGAAACCCAGGAACCTTTCTGAATCTTTCGGAAATCGGAAAAAGGATAACTCTGGTCTCTTTCTCTTACTGTTGCTACAATTTAGAGCACTACAAACGTCTCCTCCTTGTCCCATATTATTATTCAAATTATTATATTTTAGCCATTAACATTTTCATTTCAACCAATAACGAACATTTCACAAGCATCAATGTGAAATACGTAACGAGCTAGCACTCGATAGAAATACGACACAGTCCAAAGTCGACCACGGACAGTCTATTGTTTCTAAACCGCTTGGAGCGCTTTATCACGAGATTTGCAAAAACACCTCAAGCTTCGCGACTGTATATAGTAGACTGTGGCTATATCGACTACGCTACTCAGGCCAACTTGTAAATGTTTGTGACTCGAAACAAATTGTGAGTATATAAACTTACTTCTCATTACTCCATTTTACTATCTCCTCAAATCCCTCCCCGAAAAAAAAATATGTAGGGTTATTCATATTGTCTTTGAACACTTTAAAACAATATACAGTAACTAAATCAAATTAAATACTAGCTCATTATTGCAAATAAAGTACGGTACTTGAACAAAATGAATTAACAATGCATTTCTTACAAAATAAGTTCATCTGAAAGTACACTGGCCCATTGCTGTGGAGTGGGTTGGGGACAACTGGCCACAGAAAATTGGCCACAGAGGTAACTCGCCACATAATTGAAATTCGTATCAAAGACAATAATTAGCCACACATTAAAATTCAAGGCAGTACTCAAATTCGCAACAATTTATAAAATATTTCTATGGTAACACAAGAAAATCCAGAAGCTGTAAACTAATTCGGAACTATGGCGGAAGAAATTCGCTTCACAAATCAGAAAAAGGCTCTGACAAATTAATATATCTTGGCTACATGTACACGAGACTTAGAGAAAATAAGAATGGGGTTGTTTGGCGCTGTGACATGCGTGGCGGTGTATTGCAACAGTCACGTTATCAGCAGATGGAAGCAGTGTCGTCAAAGAACCGTCTGAACACAAGAATCATTCAGCAGACTGGGGAAGGATTAAGGCAAAGGAATGTGTAGAGAACATGAAGGCAAGGGCGGGGACTTCCCGAGAACCAACGTCTGTCATTATTAAAAATGAGTTACAGCTTATTGCAAGCTAAGCCAATGTGAATCTACCGAAGAAACCATCTCAGTATTAAAAACTGTGCGCCGTGCCAGGAAGCTGCACCTACCACCTGAACCAAGGAATATTGACGAACTGAACGTTATAGCCGACAGATACAATAAGACTGTACAAGGAGAAAGGTGGTTGTATTTTGAACCGGACGACAACGTGAAAGTTATCATATTTGTCACTAATTCACATTTAAATAAACAGTTACAGTCCCATTTTTGGATAATGGACGGTGTGGCAAATTGTCTATTTGTGGCAAATTGTCGATCTGTGGCGAATTGTCCCTATTACCAATTTTCTGTAGCTAATTATCCGGAACCGCTGTGGAGTTGGTCCAACGGTTAGCATATCTGACCGTGAAACAAGCGGGCTTGGATAAATTACCTGATAGGTTTTTTCCGGGGCTTTACCTCAATCCATTTAAGAGCAAATGTTGGGAAAATTTCGGCGCTGGACCCTGGACTCATTTCGCTGGCAATATCATCTTCAATTCACTCAGATCCAACGCAGTTGATAAATCGTCGTAAAATAAACCAATTTAAATTCGGTATTGTTTTAAAGACGCCAGCTTGTCAATAATTATATTAGCAAATATTATATTCGTAAAAAAGCATGACTTCGGAGGTGAAAAAATACCTTTCTGTCGCGAAAGCACGCCGAATAAACTTGAAGTAAGGAGGTAGGTTTGAAAGTAAATCCCGAAAAAAAAGTATGTGACTGTGTCTCGTGATCAGAACATAGTACGAAATGGAAATATAAGAACTGAAAATTCGTCCTTTGAAGAAGTGGAGAAATTCAAATATCTTGGAGCAACAATAACAAATATAAATGACACTAGAGAGGAAATGAAACGCAGAATAAATATGGGAAATGCGTATTATTATTCGGTTGAGAAGCTTTTGTCATTCGGTTTGCTCTCAAAAAACCTGAAAGTAAGAATTTATAAAACAGTTATATTATCGGTTGTTCTATATGGTTGTGAAACTTGGACTCTCACTTTGAGAGAGGAACAGAGATTAAGGGTGTTCCAGAATAAGATGCTTAGGAAAATATTTGGGGCTAAGAGGGATGAAGTTACAGGAGAATGGAGAAAGTTACACAACACAGAGCTGCACACATTATATTCTTCACCTGACATAATTAGGAACATTAAATCCATACGTTTGAGATGGGCAGGGCATGTAGCACGTATGGGCGAATTCAGAAATGCATATAGAGTGTTAGTTGGGAGGCCGGAGGGAAAAAGACCTTTGGGGAGACCGATACGTAGATGGGACGATAATATTAAAATGGATTTGAGGGAGGTAGGATATGATGGTAGGGACTGGCTTAATCTTGCTCAGGATAGGGACCAATGGCAGGCTTATGTGAGGGCGGCAATGAACCTCCGGGTTCTCTAAAAGCCAGTAAGTAAGTAAGTATTAAAATTAATTTAAAAGTTGTAGAACAATCTCTTTCGTAAGTTAAAATTACCGCTATATATATTTGTATTGACAAAAGACGCCCTAAATAAGGGTTCAATAGATCGGCCTACTAATCAGTTCATAGTGAACAACGATTAAAAACAATTATGTGACAATTTGAAAGAAAATAAACATTAAGATAAATGATGAAAGAGTAAAGGAACAGAGAAAAATTCTCTCCGGCGCCGGGATTTGAACCCGGGTTTTCAGCTCTACGTGCTGATGCTTTATCCACTAAGCCACACCGGATAATCGGACATAATTCTGATTGAGTTAGTGGCCGCCCTCTGCAACGTCATAGATGTCTATGAATAAAAAGTACATGTGCTATGTGCACTCGTTAAGTGACTAGTTGGCCGGGATCCGACGGAAAAGCGCCGTCTTAAATCATCGTGATTTACGCATATCATATATTATTTCAATGTACCGAAGTACATATGATATTTCCATGCAGATATTCTGCGTCATCATACGATGAAAGAGTAATGAAACGGAGAAAAATTCTCTCCGTTCCATTACTCTTTCATCGCATGATGACGCAGAATATCTTGGAAATATCATATGTTTTTATAATTGAAATTAATTAAGATAAATGATGAAATCATTTACAATAAAAGTTTCTTGGGTACAGATGTTTACTATAATATTTAATAAATTGCATGTCGTTGGTAGGACACTATATAGCTTCTCGTTTTTCTGTGTAAATAGTTAATTAAATGTTTATTCAGAGAGCCAAACTTGGATAGCTGTAGCATCTACTTCTGAAGAAATGAATTATACCACGAAGTTAAAAAAAGGCGGATAATTCTGTTCCAGTAACGTTGAATAATAATATTGTACTATCAAGTTCAGTTTTTCTAAATGAAGTTCCTTTTGTGATCATTTCAGTGACCTGCCCCAGTGCGGCAAGTAATCATTACAGCATTGATTTTTCGTTTGTTTGTATAGCAACAGGCAACGTGAGGTATTGCCAACTTAGAGAAATGTAAACAGTATCGGTAAGTACGAGAAAAGAGTTGGGCTACAATCGTCCAAAAAGTAAATATTTTTCTTTGACTCATTATTAATGTAATAGTTGTTTTATTTAAGAGATAATAATACATTTATTTTTCATTCAGTGCTTTTAAATTTATGATGAAGCCCATTAATAATTATAATGAAGGGGGCATGAAGTCTGATGTTGATGGGCGATTTGTCAGGTGAAAAAGAAATGTCTCCAAGCATGACTGGCTTAGGGCTGCAAAATTTTAAGATCCTCCACTGCCAATAATGAATAACTTATTTACTTACTTACTTACTGGCTTTTAAGGAACCCGGAGGTTCATTGCCGCCCTCACATAACCCCGCCATTGGTCCCTATCCTGAACAAGATTAATCCATTCTCTTATCATCATATCCCACCTCCCTCAAATCCATTTTAATATTATCTTCCCATCTACGTCTCGGCCTCCCTAAAGGTCTTTTTCCCTCCGGCCTCCCATCTAACACTCTATATGCACTTCTGGATTCGCCCATACGTGCTACATGCCCTGCACATCTCAAACGCCTGGATTTATTATTCCTAATTATGTCAGGTGAAGAATACAATGCGTGCAGTTCTGTGTTGTGTAACTTTCTCCATTCTCCTGTAACTTCATCCCTCTTAGCCCCAAATATTTTCCTAAACACCTTATTCTCAAACACCCTTAACCTATGTTCCTCTCTCAAATTGAGAGTCCAAGTTTCACAACCATAAAGAACAATCGGTAATATAAATGTTTTATAAATTCTAACTTTCAGATTTTTTTGACAGCAGATTGGATGATAAAAGCTTCTCAACCGAATAATAACAGGCATTCCCCATATTTATTCTGTGTTTAATTTCCTCCCGAGTATCATTTATATTTGCTACTGTTGCTCCAAGATATTTGAACTTCTCTACCTCTTCAAAAGATAAATTTCCAATTTTTATGTTTCCATTTCGTACAATATTCTGGTCACGAGACATAATCATATACTTTGTCTTTTCGGGATTTACTTCAAAACCTATCTCTTTACTTGCTTCCAGTAAAATTCCCGTGTTTTCCCTAATCGTTTGTGGATTTTCTCCTAACATATTCACGTCATCCGCATAGACAAGCAGCTGATGTAACCCGTTCAATTCCAAACCCTCTCCGTTATCCTGGACTTTCCTAATGGCATATTCTAGAGCAAAGTTAAAAAGTAAAGGTGATAGTGCATCTCCTTGCTTTAGCCCACAGTGAATTGGAAACGAATCTGACAGAAACTGACCAATACGAACTCTGCTGTACGTTTCACAGAGACACATTTTAATTAATCAAACTAGTTTCTTGGGAATATCAAATTCAATAAGAATATCATATAAAACATCTCTCTTAACCGAGTCATAAATAATCTATACTAATAATAAATCTGTAGCCGAAATTTTTCTGGTAATTTTCGATTTTCCAAAAATAATTGGTCCTAACATATACAATTAACCACCCTGAAACCGAAAATCGCTTTTTTGAAACTTTTGTTTGTATGTCTGTCTGTATGTTTGTTACCTTTTCACGCGATAATGGCTGAACGGATTTCGATGAAAATTGGAATATAAATTAAGTTCGTTGTAATTTAGATTTCAGGCTATATGGCATTCAAAATACATTATTTAAAAAGGGGGTTATAAGGGGGGCCTGAATTAAATAAATCGAAATATCTCGCTTTTTATTGATTTTTGTGAAAAATGTTACATACCAAAGTTTCTTTAAAAATAATTTTCGATAAGTTTTATTCCTTGAAAAATTGTGATAGGACTGATATTTAATGAGATAAATGAGTTTTAAAATTAAAATAACTGCCATCTAAGGCCGTGTAATGAATTAAAAAACAAATGACTTCGTCTATAAGGGGCCTTGGACAGCAACAATCGAAAGCTATTAAACATAGCCTACAGGCAATGTTTCTGTTTTTGTATGAAGTAATATCAGAAGCTAAATTAACCGATTTGTATAATTAATTATTATTTCACCATTGGAAAGTGTAGTTTCTCTATATGGACATAATGCTATAATGTTATTACAGTAACGTCTGAGTAAATTGAGGACAGGTAAGATTAAAATAGCTTCTTACGCACAGAAAATTTGATAGGCTATGTTTGTACATTCGTTTTTTGTATTTCTTAAAATAATATTTATGTACACTCATTTCAATGTCAGAGAATTAACGAACAACGAGAGTGTATTGGTTTAGTATGCAGTAATAGTACGTTAGCTTAGCAATCCTTTATTTTATAATTCAAATTTTAACTATGCTCAATTGAATCGTGTTAAAATACATAAAATATATATGCAATAAATGCAATGCAAAAAAATTGGGTAATGAGCGAAGCACATTATCTTGCGCTGTTGTAAAAGTTGTTCCCTGGATCAAACGTCCTATTTTAATTAGTTACTTTATATTTATTTCTAACAGGTGCAGCGGAGCGTACGGGTACGGCTAGTGAATAATAAAATGTTTAAAATATTAATTTCAGATGCAATTTGTTCATACTGATTTCACTAGTAACGAAATGTTTAAAAGTAGTTGTTTTCCCATGTACAGTTTATTTTGAATGTATTTCATCATCCTTCAATATCCGCGATAAATTAGGAAAATAGTAAAAATATCGATATTTTGTGATCACTGTACCTTTTACACGTTACGCAAGGAGTAAAATGTAAACATTAAGAAACTGTTGGAAACTTCATCG
Source organism: Periplaneta americana (assembly GCA_025594305.2). NCBI lineage: Eukaryota > Metazoa > Arthropoda > Insecta > Blattodea > Blattidae > Periplaneta > Periplaneta americana. The sequence goes on from JAJSOF020000005.1 coordinate 19,480,866, forward strand.
CCTCGATGTCTACTAGAATAACGTGTGCAGTCACAGAACAAGTGTGCAGCGTATTTGTTACAGTTCGAGATTGTCTCTTATGTACACACAAGCTTTCACAGAATTAGTAAATCATTCCACCAGATGCGAAGCATAAAGCTCTTGTTTGTTCAACAAATAGGTTGTTTTGTGTTACACTAGTTATATGGCGCAATACATCAGTCTCATTGTGAATATGAAACGTGACTCATAACATTATAAGAGAAATACACAAGATTTAACAAGAACTTCTCGCTATTTTGACTTGGTATGGCTACCAAGAGAGGAAAATCTGATTTTATGAAAATACTCGAAGTTTGGAGTATAATTCCATTATTAACCTTCAAACACAGAGGTGCAGTCTCTGAGACCACTCCAAAATGTTTAACGTGGAAATGAACCGGTTCCCGCTACTTTACGCTTGTGTATAGTGAGGGTCACATAAGAACAGTTGCTAAACAGCAAATATTGCCATCTTGTCAGTGTTGCCAACTGTTACCAAATATCACACGATCCTTCGTACTAAATGACTTATTTACTTAGCGTACTTTATGTTGGAAGGTTATTCTAAATAATTCAATAATTTGTAACATATTTTCGTAGGCAAAATATAGAAGAAAGGGATCAACATGTCAAGTATTTTGTCTGGCAATATGAAATTCATTGGTTTGACTAAACAATTGACTAACGAGACCTAACCTAAAAACGTATTTTGTTTGACCACATGAAATTATTAGTACTAACTCCGAAAACTAACCCGACTGTAGTCTTGAATTATAACCACAACGCAACACATAAAATAACTATTATGTATTAATATTAATACTGATATTAATTAACTATTAGTATGTTCAAATTTCATTAATTTCCAGTAACAGGCTCAGAAATCTAGTACAATTTTAATTTCATGGAACTTCAGTACCGACAAATTATTGTTGATATTTGTCTCAGCTGCCAACGTACCAGTTACAAAATCACTACCATTTGTAGTATTTGTCAGTATCGAAATTCGAAATGAAGTTGGCAAAAGAAAATCCAACCTGCAAACTAGAAAATCACCACAATCCACTAGCATATGTAGTAATGGTGGGGAAATGGTTAGGTTTCACCCTTAGGCTGACCCGGGCTATACTTTCTGGCGGGAAGCCGGTGGTAGAGTTCACTTAATGGTATTAAATTATTTCGTGTAGTTTTGGAGATATTACACATAGTATACTGCTAGCGGTATCGTAGACCTCACGTCTGTGTAACTGGACTGTTTTTCTTCTTTATCACATGGATTCTACAAAACGTCCTTTGCAAAAAATAGTGTTAGCGATGGAAACTTTGACGAGACAGTGCTTGAGTGGACGAAGAATGAGGATTGTGACTCTGACTCTGCATGTGAACAAGATTTCGTCCTAGAGAGTGATGAATAGACTTCGTGGAATTGCCACGAGATGCGCAAGGTTTACTGTGCACGCGGTATAGATTGTATGAGAAAGGGGCGTGCGAAGGATGAAGTATGCCTCTGATGTAAACACTGAGCAGTATACTGCGGTTACAATAAAACCTGTATCCTGCATTCAAGAAATATAATGAATGATCATTGAAGTAGGAAATGTCTAAACATGTAAATACACAATTATTTCATAGTGAGATATATTAACTCTTAAAATTTAATGTAAGATACTCACATCTTTCTTGAATATGTACATTACAGTGAAGAGTTACGTACATTTTGAGCGAGTGCAAAGTAACCTCCTCCGAAATGGAAAAATGTACGTTCAACATCACACGATGTAATACGTGCATATTTGAAGAACGGAAAGTCACTACTTTTTAGTACACCAACTTCAGATGTCTTGTCGTGACCTGATAGTACATCATTATAATACGAAATTGTGAATAGGGAGAATTTTTAAAAATAATGTTTCTCAACTTACATTTCACTTTTCCTGAAATTAGTTAATTGTTATTTTGAATAACGGTTTGTGGTACTTCATCCACTATATTAAGGGCTTCTGAGAGTTGTAGTTTAGACGATTCTAACAAGATGATACTTTTGGACACGATTTAAAATTAGAATCAATGAACAGAATATCTTCCAATAGCTGTTCAGAAGGCAATGATTTTATAGATGCAACAGCGAAACTGTCTATGCTATCCAATGGATCAATTACCTCCATTATTTTGCCGTAATGTTCTGCATAATAATTAACAGCATCCAACACGTTCCCCAACGGGTCAAGACTGGCTGCGGAGGTAAGGGTGTTCCAGGGGCAATTGTTTGGAACAGCAACACTCTCATTGTAGTATGTTTGATTGAATTCTTGTCTGCACTGAACAAATGTTAAGCTTTGACTATTCCAACCACAATAATGCAAAAACAAGTGCTTACTTAGGTATACATTAGCTGTAGCTGCTCTATCTATTTGGACCGGTCACAATTCTTAACATGAACTGCTTATACTACGAGACCGGGCGGTCGCTCACCTCCTCTATACTACCGTACATCGGCAACCTGATTGCATGCTGCGTGTGGCAATTCAACGAAGTCTAGTGATGAACAGTGATTGCCTATTGAAAGTGTACTGTAGGCTATATAAAGTAGCTAACGTTTTGAATAATTTATATTTTTTACTTTAAACATTTCACTTTTTATCCCATTTAATCATTAAATGTACAGGGCTACTACAAAAGCTTTACCCGATTCCATAGCCTTGTATTATGAAAAGTATGAGACATACATTATTGAAAGTTATACCAATAAAAAGAGAAACTCATCAAGTTTTTGGTCCATCAACTGCTACATGTGCTCGATGTGACCTCCTCGACAAACATCCACTCGGTAGTCTAACTCCTGCCACACCCGCTGGATCATATCACGATCAACTCTAGCCACTGCCGCACGGATCCGGTTATTAAGTTCTTCAAGATTAACTGGCAAAGGAGGTACATACACTTGATCTTTGACAAACCCCCAAAAAAAAATCACAGGGAGTCAGATCTGGCGACCGAGGAGGCCAACGGAGAACACACCGATCGTTGTTAGAAGCCCGTCCACACCAACGTTGTGGTAGATGCTCATTAAGATACTCACGCACTTCCAGATGGAAATGTGGTGGAGCCCCATCTTGTTGAAATAAAAACCCTGGTTTATCTTCATGTAACTGAGGCATCAACCACATCAACGGGCTTCTAACAACGATCGGTGTGTTCTCCGTTGGCCTCCTCGGTCGCCAGATCTGACTCCATGTGATTTTTTCTATGGGGGTTTGTCAAAGATCAAGTGTATGTACCTCCTTTGCCAGTTAATCTTGAAGAACTTAATAACCGGATCCGTGCGGCAGTGGCTAGAGTTGATCGTGATATGCTCCAGCGGGTGTGGCAGGAGTTAGACTACCGAGTGGATGTTTGTCGCGTGATGCGAGGAGGTCACATCGAGCACTTGTAGCAGTTGATGGACCAAAAACTTGATGAGTTTCTCTTTTTATTGGTATAACTTTCAATAATGCATGTCTCATACTTTTCATAATACAAGGCTATGGAATCGGGTAAAGCCTTTGTAGTAGCCAGGGGCGGCCCGTCCTTATGTGCTACAGTGCTACAGCACAATGATAATTTTTGCTCAAATAATGTATTTGCAATACCACCACCATAGTATCTGATCTGCCATTTGACAGTTTTCCGTGGTTATGTTCATGACGCGTTATAGAGTGTTTAGTCTTCGCTCTTCGCTCTTTGGTGCCTCAGGGGGTACAATGTGCTACTCAAAACTCTACATGAGAATGTAGACAATTAATGCGCATGTGCGAAGCTGAAATCACTGCCCTGATTGGCTATTTTTACGCGGGAAAGTGCTGTAGTCAGCTTCAGCACAACACAGCTTGGAGATTGAAAAAGTAAAGCATAAGGGAAGAATGCTTGTTTGTGGAGGAACTCGGAACTATTTACAATGTAGGCCTATTTGGTAATTCAAGTGTCCGACTGCTGCTGCCGTCTACCTGGTTTTTAAGGTTCCTCCTGAATCAGTCAGCAAGCGACGGAGAATGGAATCCCAGAAAACTGTAGCCAAGGAAGTATGTAACCGTATAATTCGGAAAACTACTCACCGTTTCCAGTCTTTAAGCTATCTAGATGCAGCAAAATTGTTAAACAGCAAATTTTCTGGCAATTTTTGGATAGCCTAATTTTCCTGAACGCGAACTTGAAGTTGCTGTCAACAGCTATACTGTACTGAACAAAAGAGTGTTAAAGACACAACTTTGAGTTCTATACGGAACACCTGCCTTCCGGAATATAGATAGAGCTGTTCAATTGTTACGATACATAGCCTCCAACAATTCACAGGATCCATTCTGTGAAGTAACACTGTCAATAGAAAAGAGTATGATATCCAAGTTGAAGGGTTTAACACCAGGGTAATTGACAGGTTCTGCAGTAGGAAGGAACGTAGTATGGATTTCACATTTCGTCACTAGGCGAATCTCAAATTAAGATAAATACATATAAGTGTATACAGTAGGCCAATATAGAAATTGTAGCACACTCATTATTTTGACCACCAGCCGCTACTGGTAGTAGCCCTGTATATTATTCCACTAATTTCATTAAAAACTGAACACCAGTCATCGTGGGCTCTCCACTGCCTTGGTGCCAACGAATAATCACATATTCACGGGATCCACGTTCGATTCTTGTGAATAATTGTGCTTATGTTAAATCCTTAAGGTACCCTGAAGAGATAAAGGATATTTCATAATTATTATAGTTACAAACTGGAGAATGAGTAGAGAACATTAAAGCAAGGCAAAAGTCCTAATCAACATAGATTCGAAAACCAGTCGTTTTATTATGTCTCCTCAGTACAGTTGCTCAGGGGCAACACAACATTCGATATGCACTGTAAGAAGAGAGTGTTATAACATGTGCTTAATATGACCACCGTTCATGATAAGGCAGGCATCAGGACGTTTCCTCACCGAAAATGTTACATGTTTGAATATTCATAGAATATATGTAATGCCTTCTAAAGCGTTGACAATGCGTTCTCGGACTTCGTTAACAATATCAAAAGAGCTGGAATGGAGACAATATTTCAAATTTCTCCAAACAAAAAGTCAAATCCAGAGAATTGAAGTCGGGGGACCTAGGAGGCCATGATGTTGGTAAGCCACGATCCAGACACTTATTGTGGAACTCACGAACTTGAAATGAAAGCGAGCCGATGCTCCGCCATGCAAGTATCACAGCAGTTGCAGACAATCATTCAGAAGGTCACGTAGGTATTGTTACAAAAAATGTAGGTATGCACTACCATTAAGTCTGCCATGTAAGACATGAGGTTCGAACGTTGTAACGGTTGCAAGTGTACGGGGCTGTATTCAGCGATGACACCATATCTCGGAACCGGTTGGTTTCCGGACCTATGTTCATTAGGAGTTTTTGCCTTGTTTCATTGTTCTCTAGTTACTCTTACAATTATGAAACACTCTGTATAGTACAAATAGCTTTCAAATCAGAATAATAAAACCTGTTACCTCGCGAACAATTTTGGTAACTGAATATTAGTTGCATACCACATATTGTTAGTTAAATGTACGAGTACTCCATAATCACTAGGATTTTGTCGATAGATTGTCGGTTCACGCTGTATAGCAGCCGCGGCGAAAATGCGACTCACGAGCACATTGTGGCTCGCAGTGCATTACTCTCGCTTCCTACCTACAACCCCCACCCTCTCACTCACTGGAGTCAAACTCCGTTCCATTTGTATTTGTCTCGGACCTGCGAGTGGCGTATCGTCGCAATATCTCTCTCGAAACCATGTACCTCTATAAAAAACGAAAGTTTCAAGTAGGATGGGAGGATGCATTCTTTTGCTTACAATATGATGAAAATATTAAATGTATGATTTGTTCACAAATATTACTAGGAAAACGGTTGTATAACATAAAACGGCATTATAAGTTACTGCATGTTACTGATGAAACATTAAAAGGTTAAGTGTTATTATTATTATTATTGTTATTATTATTATTATTATTATTATTATTATTATTATTATTATTATTATTATTATTATCATCATCATCATCATCATCTCTGTACGTCGATTCTTTTACAGCAGATGTACGAATAATGCGGTTAGATTTTCAATTTAAACTCACAGATTTACAATGTGACGTTGAATGAAAGCTAGATGTAAGGACTTGACAGATATTGAACTTTTCAAATCTTTGGAAAAAAAATAAATATTTGAAGCTTCGTTCTTTCGCTTGCTCTGTTGAAGTCATGTTCGCTGTAACTTACGTTTGTGAAAATTATTTTCAACAATGAAAATAGTAAAAATCAAATTTAGATCACGACTGACAGACAAATACCTTCGTGATCAACTACGATTGGCAGTAAGTGACATAATTCCTGATTTTGAAACTTTGTCGCAGAGACATTCTGAAGACAGTTAATTTTAGGTTGTGATAATATGTTCTATGTTTTCTTGTTCATTTCTTTCATCGTTACACGTCCTAAACATTAACTTCCCCTTCGGTTGTCCGCTTCCCTCCATAGGTGCTATGCACGTTGCAGCTTATACAGTGGCTCGGCGCACCATGGCCTTTTCGCCACGGCTGCTGTATAGAAATTGATGTTAAATAATCATAAAAGAAACCATAGTGAAAGTAACATTTCACGGCATTCAACCGCATGATCTGAATCAATGACATATCTATACAACAGAATCCAACAAATGGTGCTCTCATGCAGATTTATTGGCCGAAACTGATAGCTGCATGGTGGCGGTACAAAATCAGATTGTGCACATAAATTATTTGGGGTTCATAATGTAGGATGAAAACATCCACAGTGATTGATGTAGGCGATGCAAAGGAACATCAGAAATAATTCAACATGTTATAGCAGGATTTGATCACTACAAAAGAGCCATTAAATGCACTATTAGGTATAAGTCACCGAAATCATACATATATAACCACGCTATCAAAATACACACTTTCAGATAACGCTACTGTTACATGCAAATTGAGGAGAGGGATTCCCCGGTATCGGGAGGTTACGCCACATTCTTGTTACCGTGAGCGAATGAATCAAAATGTCTTACTGGGAAATGGGAAAAAAATGTCGACCGAGTAGGGGAAAAGAGTGATTGTAAATCAGCAATCACTGTCGTCTTTAAATTAAATAACAAACATTTCTTAACAGTAAGCTAATCTACAAGTGGACAGTTTCAAATAGCCTACTTAGGGTGTACTATAAGCAGTGGCGTAGCATGAAATTTTGAGCAGGGGAAGCTAATTCAAGTGTCTTTCATGCAATATGAGAAAAAGTATTACAAAAATATAGTCTTAAAATAAATAATAGTCAATGTCAAGACAGCAGTTGAAGATTGGTTGGAATCTCGTAAGTAACACAAATAAGGCATGACCTAAAATGGTACGTAGTAAAATATGATTTCACGGTTTACACATATCTCTAACAAATAGACACGTATACGTATAACATTAGCTCACTCCCTGTCATAGTTACAGGAATCACAATATTAACGGTCAATAGATACAGTACGTAAGTATGCGTCTCTCTTTTGGTTGTGTCCTTCATTGACAGCAAGGGAGTCGGTCATTTGTTTTTTAGATCACACTTTTGTTCGTAAGTCAGTCTTGATAATAGAATTGTCCTAAAAAATTCAAGTAAATTGGTGTCAGGAACTGTTATTTCACTCATTATTTATTATATCAGCCACAATGCACACTAACATTTCAACTGAACACAACTGACGAAAAGGGATAACTCGGAAACTACTTATTTTCAATGTAAAAGCTAGCTTCTTGCTAGCCTTGCGACCAGGATAGTTTAGTTAGAAAGGGATGGAAAATCTGCGGGGTGGGTTATACAGAAGAATGAGTGTAAGAAACCAGTCTGCTTGGAAGCTGGTGTGTGCAGGCTTCTTGTTTACTGCTGCATCACAAATCATCCTGAGCTGCCGCATCACAATATTTAACGCGTAAATATAATTTCTATTAAAATTAATAAATAATTTTGTCCATAGACTGAAGGTTTATTATGAAATTATTATTAACTGCTATAAGCAGTAACATGAGCTGCTGCCAGGAAGTTAAAAGGAGGATAGCAATGGCAAAGGAAGCTTTTAATAGAAAAAGAAGCATCTGTGGACCTCTGGAAAAAAAACTAAGGAAGAGACTAATGAAGTGGTTTGTTTGGAGCGTGGAATTGTACCGGGCAGAAAAATGGACATTACGACTCTTGAATAAGAAAACAATATTAGTGAATTCAATTCTCACCATTCAATATTTGGGTGGAAATCAGATTTCTCTATCTCCATGTCATAGCAAATATTGAGGGAGTCTTATATCATCATCCAAAAAGAATTGTACCCGATGCACCATATTCTGTGACGTTTACTGAAGTGTATAGTCATCAGTAGGGACCGTATTCTGTCTCAGGGCGTACAGAGATAAGTTTAGTTGTTCATAAACTATATTGGCGTGACGTCATATTTGGCGCGCGACTCAGGTACTACTGTGTCAGGGAACACTTGCATCTTGCTTGTCCCAGCCGCAATACCAACGCAGAAAAAAATTATTGTGCGTTACTTTCCGATCCATCCTGGTGCTAATCAGATTCTCATAGTTCAATCGAGTGTCAATGAGCTGGTTGATTGGCTATATGGTGCTCATTTGAAATTATCTGTAGTAATGTCACGAGAGGTCTGAGATTTATCTGGGAAATCTCAGACCTCGAGAGACATTTGTTAGGACTATTTCGTGAATAAAATAAAAATGTAAATAACATATCCCTAAAATTCGATCACAAAATGTTAAATTGTATATTTACGAATACTTAACCTATTGAGGCATTGTGAAGTTGAAATAGATGAATATCGATTACTGCAATAAAGAAATTCGATGTTATTATTCAGTAATGCCAATTGCGAAAAGCGAAATTTAGGTTTAACAATGTTAATTACATGTACTGCACTTTTCTCTTATTATTATAACATGAATACATTTGCATTATCTGCTGAAATCATAGTTTAATTTACAATTTTATAATATAATTACAGTAATCTGATTAATACATTAATTAAATGAAGAATTGTATAGCAATGCTTATGTATTCACAGCGAGGCATGTTGCTACACAGTGAAGCCATCTCTGTATAGATAATTATTAAAACACGAATTTTATTACTCCATACGGAAGGCAGCTTGATCAAAGACCTTGTATATATTAGTCTACTATACAAGGTCTTTGGGTTTGATATGCGATGATGTTACATAAGTTTGAATATCTGACTTTCTATTAACTGTTTAATTTCATTGACAAAATACAAATTTAATAGGCTACAACTACCCTATAGGTTAAGTTACCTGTGGCAGCAGGACCAATGTCAGCTTGTCTTATTTCGACCGTTACTTGTGCTACAGAAAAGCATTTTTTATAGCTCGACAAACGCATTCTCGCTGTAGTGTGTAACGGAACTAAAACTGCATCTACACAGTTCAATATTCCAATCGCGTATGGATGCAATCTGGGAAGAATATTGAAAGAATCAAGTTTAAAAAGTACGTTCAATTAAGATGCATGAAGATTTTGTGTCTACATGATGCGCCGTTTTGAACATCGTCTTCACTGAGTAAATATATTAATTAATATTAAATATCAATCTTGCATTCATTGCTTTAAAGTTGAAAGAAAAGTTTAACCGTGTAGTTGCATCTTAATGTATTCATGATCATCAATTTACGGGGAAACAGTTGGCGACAACGACTAAACAAAAGAACGACCATGCGATAAATTGATAGCGATAAATCTAGCTGCAAAAATTATCGCAAAGTGTGACTGTGATTGGTTGGAATTCAACATTTCATTACACTTCATTGGTCGAAAATGGAATGACGTCATATAAACGAAATGGTCTTCAAAATACTCTTTGCGTTTCAACCAAGAAATTTGTAATCCTGTGAGTTTAAGCAAAACAGAAAAAACACGTCGCGGAAGAGAATATTTCATGTTTGATAACTTATCACTAGACTGACTATATAGACATACAAGCATTATATTTATCACTAAGTATACTTTTCAATAATAGACGATAAAGAACAATCGACAGTCGTGCTATTTGAGTCATGGCCTCCTATAGCCCTAGATACTTATTCAGCCATTCAGTTTCAAGTTGACACTGACTTTCGCAAGGGAGTTATAACTAGACAGTGGATGCGGGATGACTTATCGTTGAATGTAGTGCACATTTACTATATGTTACATTTTTTTTCATTCAGACCATTGGCTCAACAGGTTTTAAACGTAAACAGATGACGTCAACATGCTACTGTGTCTCCGTACAGTCAGACGGAAAAGAAAAATAACGTACTGTAATACTGTAGTACATACCTTGCAAGGTTCAGTCCTCGTCATCATTGATTTACCAGCGTTGCAGTAAACGACGATATATTCTCATAAGTTGTCGAAGCTGAATCGTCTTCACCTATCGCTTAAACAGTTTTTGTATCGAGAGAATTTCTGAACAAAACCTCTAAAATGGGGATCACTCAATTTCTTTAGAGGAATATTTGTACTGAGCATCATGTTGCACAAGTCATTAGACCCGCACAACTAAATTATGATGATGATGATGATGATGATGATGTAGATGGTTTCAACGCATTTCCTGTGCGATGTACTGTTGCAATGTTTCTCTATAGCCTGAGTTGTTCTGGTTTTCATTTCAATTTTACATACATTACACACGATATTGTCTTCGTTGATACATAAAATGTCACTCTCATACTTCTTAATTACATTTTGTATCTCTGAGTGAATTTAACGTTTTGCCATTATAAATGGATCAGCACAACACTATTAATAATAATAATAATAATAATAATAATAATAATAATAATAATAATAATAATAATAATAATAATAATATTAATAAACAACTGCACACATTGCGTTGTAATGTTTATGATCGGACCGGTGTTCCTTCGTTCTGCCTGCTGTACTCGCCAGGTACACAAAAGACGGACAACGGCAGTGCCATATACTCTGATACGAAAAATTTCTCTTTCCTTAGTCAAATCCAAGCAGTGGCGTAGCAAATTTGAACAGGGGAAGCTCACTCAGTTGTCTTTCAATTTTACATGAGAAAACGAATTAAAAAAATAACCCGTAATTGGTGAGGTGGTGACTGTGAGCACCCCAGCCATTGTAAGAAAAGAAGCCTGCGCCAGGTGGATGTGCGGAGATATATATTTTTTTCATTGCTTATTATGCTGCCTGCTTCCCTAATTTTGAAGAAAACCTAGTTGAAACTAATAAAAGTACTTGATTACATAAATTAAAAATTCAGTTTGATTATCTGAGTTAAAAAGTTTCTAAATAAGTGCAATCCCCACCTCACCAGTTGCGTGACTAGAAAAATACCTCACCACTTACGAGTTAAAATAAATAATAGTCAATGTCAAGTCAGCAGTCCGAAGATAGGTTAGAACCTCGTAAGTAACACCAATAAGGCATGACTTCAAATAGTACGTATAGTAGTAAAATATGATTTCACGGTTTACACATATCTCTAACAAATAGACACGTATAGTATAACATTAGCTCACTACCTGTCATACTTAGAGAAATCACAATATTAACGGTCAATAGATACAGTATTAATATCATTATTAGGCCTTATGCGTCTGTGTTTTGGTTGTGTCCTTCAGTGACAGTAAGGGAGTCGGTCATTTGTTTTTTAAATCACACTTTTTTCGTAAGTCAGTCTTGATAATAGAACTGTCCTAAAAATTAGTAAATTGGTGTCAGAAACTGTTATTTCACTCATTATTTATTATATCATTGCACACTAACACTTCAACTGAACGGATAAATCACGAAAGGGATTCGGAAACTAAACTGTTTTTTTGTACGACTAGGGTAGTTTAGTTAGAAAGGGATGGAAAATCTGCCAGGTACACAGAAGAATGAAAAGAAACCAGTCGGAAGCTGGTGTGTGCAGGCTTCTTATTTACTGCTGCATCACAAATCATCCTGAGCTGCCGCATACAATATTTAACGTAAATATAAATTTATTAAAATTAATAAATAATCATAAACTGCAGGTTTCCAGCTTTTTTAGCTTACATTGACGCTACGCCACTGCTGTCTAGTTATAACTGATTAAAATGTGAAGGTTTATATGAACCACTCTGTATTAATATTTTGTTTGCTGATTAAAACATTCAATGTATTATTCCGATTTACTCGCATTACATTTAATTATGTTTGTATTAATAACTGAGGTTCCAAATAAAACAATAGCCCAAGTCTGTTTTTGCTAAATTGACACTTTCACTGATAAGGAATAGCACAAGTCCATGACTTTATACACGTTTGTGACATCTTCATCCTTTGTTCTCCTGTATAGTAAGGATCACGTAAGATTAGTTCCTAAAAGGCTAATTTGGCCATCTCTCCAGTGTTGCCAACTAATATTTGATATCGCCAAAAGAGGGTAAAATCACAATGCCATGTACTAAAATAATAATAATAATAATAATAATAATAATAATAATAATAATAATTTATTTTATTTATTTTATTTATTTTATTTAGAATATTAACGTGCAAAAACAACAATAATAATAATAATAATAATAATAATAATAATAATAATAATAATAATAATAATAATAATAATAATAAAAATAATATAGTATCAACAATAGCAATGTCTTGCTTATTTACCACATCTCATCTTTATGTTGGAGAGGTGTTTTCTAAAAGGTTCAATAATTTGTGAAAGAGTATATTTTTCTTCTGGATCTCTCCCACATTATTTTAGTACAGTAGTTGGTAGATTAGTGTATGATCTAATATTAAAATGTATTTTATCTGACAACATGAAATTCATTGCTTTGATTAAACAGTTTACTATTCACGAGACCTAACCTAAAAATGTATTTTGTTTGATCATGTGAAATGATTAGTACGCATTCCGAAAACAAATGCCACTTTGAAATGTATGCTTAAGAATATTTTTTCCATTACTGTAATAAAAGTCTAAACATGAAAGAAATTAATTAAAATGTAAAATGGTGTTTCTATCGATTACCCAAGGGCATGTATCACACGAAATATGTTATATGTTATATTTGTTTACACTTGTTGTAACCACAACACAAAGCAACACATACAATAACTATTATGTATTAATATTAATACTGATATTAATTAATTATTATGTTCAAATTTCACTAGCTTCATAGTAATCGGCTCAGAAATCTAGAACAATTTGAATTTTCAGAATTTAAACTACCGACAACTTGTGTCACTGTTGTCAATATAACAGTTATAAAATCACTACCAGTTGTAGTATTTCTCAGTATCGAAATTAGAAACAAAGTTGGCAAAAGAAAATTCAACCTGCAAACTAGAAAATCACCATAATCCACTAGCTTATGTAGTACAGAGGTGTGAAAATTATTAGAATAATCTTAATTTTAAAGGTTTTTTAATAGTTCCTTCACAAATATTAATTGAACTGATGAATATTGGAATATATTACTATACTGATGTAGGATATATTTACTACTAACAATGCCGGAAAGCATTGTTGTACATTGGTATTTTTCTTATTTTACAATTTTATGTGAATTCAGAAATTATTATATTACGTTGGCGGAATTGGAAACATAAAAAATTATATGCACAAAACAGATGTATACGTTCATTTGAACCTTTACAACAATGTAAACGCAAAGAAGAATTTGTTTAAAGCATTTCTTAATTAATTTTGATGTTTCCAATTCTGCCAACATAATATAATAATTTCTGAATTCCCATAACAACTGTAAAATAAGAAAATACCAATGTACAACAATGCTTTCCGGCATTGTTAGTAGTAAATATATCCTACATCAGTATAGTAATATTATATAACAATATTCTTCAATTCAATGAATATTTGTGAAGGAACTATTAAAAAACCTTTAAAATTAAGATTATTCTAATAATTTTCACACCTCTGTAATGGGGGAAAAATGGTTAGGTTTTACCCTTAGGGTACTAAGTAAGCTGATCTGGACTATAAAGGTATCCCAAGCCTATCACTCCGGTCATTGTTTTGTTATTGGCAGTGCCAACTTGGGATCGATGCTGCAGAGTCACTGGGTTGATAAAAAAATTAATCTGAACAAGAAAGATGTATTTAGTACGGTAGTAAAATTCTTTGTTTATAAAGACAACATCAAATTAATTTGTATATTTCAAGATTTTAAATTTCAATAAGATTACACATAAAATAAATTTAATAAAAAGTAGCATAGTATTAAACGAAAATGTGAGCATGGAAAAGAATGTAACTGTAATTGATATTGATTTACGTAATTAATATGTCAAGTATGTTTACATGTAAGCTGCAAGATGTATAAATAAGCGAATACCTTGCTGACAAGTAAGTAGCAGGAATTTAGACTGACCTACTGTGCTCACTGAGAAATACCGATTCAGCTATTGCAGGGTGCTGGCTGTATGTCAACAACTGCTAACCTGGATGCAGTGTGATGACATGGAAGAATTAGTTAACATACATAAGTGTATCTATCACTAAACATAAATATGAAAGTTATACAATAAATTTAGATGTTTAAAGTAAAAAAAAAAAAACGAGAGAGAGAGAGAGAGAGAGAGAGAGAGAAAAGAAGAAAAATTAATTTGAAAATGTCCATGGTAGAAAATTGTGAAAAGGAGCAGATAAATAAGTTTTAAACTTTTAATAGTTATCACTAGACCGCGGGAGTGCGGGCCCTATATGGCGATTTCAGTTGACTATGCAGACGGGTATAGAGTATGACGTAAATCTCTCTCGCCTTTCGCCGTACTCTTCCGTGCATCGAACCCGAAACATTCAGAGTTTGTTTAGCTGTCATACTGAAGAGTTGCGTGTGTGAAATGACACATATTGCAATGCCTAAAACAACTCGTTCACGAAGTGCAATAGTAAATAATTTACTGGAACAATTCGGATGCGATATATATATATATATATATATATATATATATATATATATATATATATATATATAGGCTATTATAGAAGGAGAAAGTGTTGTATGTGTCATGTGTAATTTCAGATTGTTACGAACTAAGAAGTACTATTTTGAAAGACACTGTAATAGTAAAGAACACAAGGAAAATGTTGGAAGCAATTCAAACAAGAAACAATCGAGTTCAAATAGTCGGTCACAATTCAATATATAGACTTACAGTATGTGACATGTTGGTACACACAAACATTCCATTCAGAACTTTGGACAATCCCCACTTTAGATCATTTCTGGAAAAATACACAAATCAACATATTCCAGGAGAAGCAACAATACGTAAAGAATATTTTTACCAATTTCGTACCAGAATACGATTGCCAAAATTCGGGAAAGCGTGAACGATCAGAACATACAGTGAGTGTAAAAAGTATTCGCACGGTGGGTAATAAAAATACGTAGCAATAATAAATGTGCTTCAAATCCAATACTCTCAACTTTTTAGACGTGAACACAAGTTACGTACAAGTATACACGTTCTCTGTTATTTGTTTGCATATAAACACAAAATTAATTGCACAAATCTCAAAATAAACAATTATGTTTGATTAAAACACAATGATACCAAACAAAAATACGAACAAAAAGTATTCGCACACTGGTCACACTTTAGTCAGTTCCTTTTCAATTTCAATATTTTGTAAGGTAGCCCTTGCATTTTACAATAGCCTCTAACCTTCTGGGGATAGAATTTACTAAATTTGAAGTAATACTTGCTGGAATGTTCCACTCTTCTATGATTGCATTCTTTAGAGACTCGTTGCTGGTAATATGCCTAGTTCTAAGTCTTATTTCTAAATAATCCCAAAGTCTCGATTGGGTTGATTTCTGATGACTGGGGAGGTATCTGAAGATACGAAGGGATGCTATACAGAATCCACAGTCGAGTATTGTGGGCCGTATGTGTGGGGTCGTTGTCTTGCATGAATATGAAATTGTTCCTGATGCTCAATTTTTGGGCACTAGGCACTACACGATTCTTCAGAATATCAATGCAACGTTGGTGATCCATACTGCCCTCTATAAAAGCCAACGACTCCACTCATGCTGAACTCATGCACCCCCATACTAGTACTCAAACTCCACATTGTTTCACTGTGGGACGAAGATTTTTCTTTTCCAGTTCAGCATTTTTTTTTCTCCACACAAAACTTCTCCCATCAGACTGAACTTACTTTCATCAGTGAAAAGCATTCTGTTCCAAAATTCTTGGGGCCGGTTAAGATTTGTTTCAGCAAAGTCTAATCTTTTGCTCGTATTAACTTTACTGATGTAGTATTTCCTATGGTCGATTCTACCATGGTATTCGCTGCTCCTTAGGCAATTTCGGATTGTACTGTTAGACACACTTATACCGAGGTCACATTGAAGCTCTGCCGCACTAATATGCGGATTCTTTTTAATTTTTCGTATGATTGCTCTGCCACTGTATTCGTTTATTTTTCTCTGCCAGCCACTTCTCCTTAAATTTTCGTTGGAATTTCTTTCCCCGTATCCGTCTATGATTCGCTTGATGGTTCACTTACCTCTATTCACAATCGTTGATGTTTCACTCAGTGTTTTACATTGATTATGCAGAGGAATGATAGTAGCCCTTTCTTTCTTAGAAATTTCTTTCCCTCTTAGTCCCATTTGACGTGATAGCTATATACTACTTGTGATTCTAGAATCAAACTGTCTTGGAACACACATTACGAGCGTTTTCTTAGTACCATCTGCCTACTGCGTTCCGTATGCGTGCTTTTATTCATCAACAGAGTTGAGTGTGCGAATACTTTTTATGCTGTAATTTTGTTAGGAATTGAATTTATTGAACTATGACAGAAGCTACACGCAAAATTATGAAAATTTATTGTGTGTATTTGCTATGTAATTCATTATTATTATACGCTAATAGTTTATTTCATACCGAGAGTTAATAGTACTTCATTTAGGTCTCAATTTGTAGTAAAAACATCGTCGTGCGAATACTTTTTACATTCACTGTACAAGGGTTTCAGTTGATGGAGTCTACAGACGTCAGTGGTAGATATGTGGCAAATGTGGTGGTCGGTATACTTTCCGAGAACTGTATAGGAAAAAATTGTGCTAACTTCAGGGAAACTGGAAAATGTAAACCATGCAACTATTGTCCAAGTTTTTTTATAAGGCTGTGCGCCTTTTATGGCCGGACAGGATATAATAATGTACTTCTTTTTGTCACTGATGCCGCTCCATATATTATTAAGGCAGCAAAACAACTTAAAGAGCGGTATTCCAACATGGTGCATTTAACTTGTCTGGCGCACGGACTGCAAAATTCCGTCGACATCGCATCAATTAGATAAGTACGAAATGTATGATTATTGTATGTAAGCAATTCATATACCGAAGACTGTACTTTTGAAGCCTGCACATTGAGTTGCTTGCCTGAGAGTTCATTACACTCTCCACGGAACGCTCCAGTCATACTTAACTTGACGGTGATGGGCCCGCACTCCCGCGGTTTAGTTATCACGATTGGTTTAAACATGCACTGAAACTAGACGTAAGTGCAAGTTTGAACAAGTAATTACTGAGATTTGCGATAAATTAATTAGTTTAGGAAATTGTGTATTTATTATATATAACTACTTTTGTATATAGATCATTTTTTAAATTATTAAGTTTGTACTTTTGTGAACTAATATCAATAAATCTATCACTATCTATCAAAATCTACCACTATCTATCACTGGGTTGACAATTCTGGAAAATGGTGCTGAACGAAGTTTCGAGTGAATCTGATTGTGAAATTTGTCTGAAAAAAGTGCTAAATCTGCGCAAGATAATGAAAAACTTTGGCGAGAAGCAAAACTATACCCAACAACATCCAGCAAGAAACATGCAGAACAAAATGTTGAGTAAAGGGTTGTATTCAGCTTTGGATATTTTCGTTTTTTTTTTTTCTTGACAAAAATCTCAATTACACTATTGGCCGCCCAAAATGTATTGACGACTAGGGTTACTAGAGTGATTTTATGATGTTATGGAATTTCCTTATAATCGATTTTTAGATGCAGGCTAATATGCTATTTTTGTCTGAAATACATTTTGTGCAGACATTTTTGTTTGTTTATATGAATTTCTGTTCATTTAGTATGTTTATAAAGAACCAAAGTTTAATTCACTGCAGCAAAGAAAAACTAAAAACAACGTGCCAAGACAAGCTTAAATAAGACTCAATTATTCTGTACCCAACAAAAGTGCAAATACTTTCAAATACGAACATTTGAACCCTGTTATCTTCTGAATAAAACTGATTTTTGGCTAACAGTTTTCTATCTCATAATGTTTGGTTCAGTGTAAAGTTTCTCAAAGTGTGTTCCACGGAACCCCACGTTCCGCGAACAAATCCTAGGCGTTCCATGATCCTAAACGGTTTTCAGATTTTATTTTATTCTGAGAGGACATCACTATGAAATACATACAAAAATCATGAAATAATGAATCAATAATATGAAACTTCACCAGTTAATAATAATAATAATAATAATAATAATAATAATAATAATAATGTAATAATAATTAATACAATAATAATAATAATAATAATAATTAATAGTTAATACTGTAATATTATTATCATTATTACTACTAATTTTATTATTATTATTATTATTATTATTATTATTATTATTATTATTATTATTATTATTATTATTGTTGTATTAACTTCTCATGTTTATTATAGCGATTGTGATGTACCGAAGTACATATGATATTTCCGTGCAGGAATTCATATACAGGATGTTTAAAAAATACGGGGCATAATTTCAGGTATGTATTTCCCACATGTAGACAATCAAAATAGTTCATTACAACATGTGTCCAGAAATGCTTCATTTCCGAGTTATGGCCTTCACAACATTGAAATTCACTGGAACATTTTTCTTTCCGCAGGTCGTTGTCATTACAGAAGATGTTCAAAATGTCCACTTCCTGCTTGAATACAGACCTCACATCGATGTCTCATTGACCTGCGAACACGATCCCAAACTCCAGGAGTATTGCGTATGTCCTCAGAACAATTGATACTCTTTCAACAGTCTCCAGACAGTCGTATGAGGAACATTGACTTGCAACGCTACCCTTCGTGTGCTGATAGAAGGAGTCATGTTCACAGCCTCCAGAATCTCCTCCTGTACTTCTGGAGTTGTAGATCTTGGTCGTCCCCTTCCCAAACCAGGAGAGATAAATTTTCCATACTCGCACAGACGGTAATGGAGACGTACAAATGTCTTCCGATCTGGACATTGTCGCTGTGGGTACCTCTCCTGGTACAAACGACGAGCCAGCGCAGCATTGCCGCCCGCCTTACCGTACATGAAGTGTATCTCTGCCAGCTCTTGATTTGAATACATGTCGCACAGTCTAACGCCTACACAGAACTGAATGTAACCTTCGCCTCGGAATGAACTGTCAGAGTGCCCTCTTAATGTCTCCTTTGACGGCAACGACCTGCGGAAAGGAAAACGTTCCGGTGAATTTCAATGTTGTGAAGGCCATAACTTGGAAATAAAGCATTTCCGGACACATGTTGTAATGAACTATTTTGATTGTCTACACGTGGGAAATACATACCTGAAATTATGCCCCGTATTTTTAAACACCCTGTATAGTACCGGTTTTTCTGGTCCACTTTGTAAATACGGGCTATAGGCAAACGAGGTCAGGGGTTGTCCACAGAAAAGGTGGAAGGACGAATTCTGAAAATATTGCAGACGAAACAGTCTTAAGAGGACACTATAGTGAAATAATGATGAAAAAATTAAAAAAATTCCACTTTATTTAGACTGACAAGCAAACGTTCTGATGGGGGCAGATAAAATAGTTAATTTTTTTCTTCCACCATGTTAATAATGTCAAAAGAAGTGATTATACAAATTTTGGCCACTCGACCGCAATTACGAGGCCGTCCAGAAAGTGGTTTTCCCTGGGGCCGTTTATGTAAAAACAACACAATTGCATGGAAATATTTATTGAAACAAATACAGCAATTGTTCCGCTATTTGTCAACATATCCCCCACTGGAATTGAGATATTTGTCATACCATGGGAACCAGCGTTTGACTGCGTCTGCACCTCTCTCTGTCGATCCCGTGATATGAGAAATGTCTCAATTCCAATGGAAAATATGTTGAAAAATAGCTCAACAATTGCTGTGTCCGCTCCAATAAATTTGTCAAATGAAATTGTGTTTTTTTCTCTGTTATCGGCTCCTGGTGAATTTATTTTTTACGACCCTCGTAATTGCGGTCGAGTGGCCAAAATTTGTATAAGCACTTCTTTTGACATTATTAACATGGTGGAAGAAAAAAAAATTAACTTTTTTATCTGACCCCATCAGAATGTTTGCTTGTGAGCTCAAAAGTTAAATAATTATTTACATACCCATGACTATTTTCAAGCTTTTCAGCCAATATGAATAAAAAATTTTTGAAAACATTGTCGCAAGGAGCCTTTTTAGTTACGACAATATAAAATATATATTTTTAAGTATATTATCAAAACTATTAGCCCTAATAAAATCAAATTTTGTACAGATGATAGTATTGTAGGCATATTTAAATGGTTTAAATTTCATAAATTTGGGATGAAAATTATATAAGTTAAAAATCACATGTGTCCCCTTCTATTTAAACCTTGATACTGAATAATAATAATAATAATAATAATAATAATAATAATAATAATAATAATAATAATAAATAAAATAATATAATAAAGTAACAATGCTGCTGCTAATAATAATAATAATAATAATAATAATAATAATAATACTAATAATAATAATAATAATAATAATAATAATAATAGTTTAGAAACGGCTATAATTCTACAATTCGAAATTACTTTGCAGTATTCAATAGTTTAATAAATGCTGTTCTCATTTATTTGTAATTAGCAACAAGTAGAGGTAATACTAAGGTTAAAAAAGAAGGAGCTACGATGTCAAAATGTTGTTGAAATCTGAGGTCTTGTAAAGCATTGAACTGGAGCCTTTGAAACAGAAGAGTGTCGCCTAGCGATCTCATCTCGCCTATGTGAATCTAATTCAATGTACGGGAAATTGAATTAATTTCACTTACTAATATAAGCTTCATTTAAGTTAAAATTTAATCTTCATGCGGAATAGAGTTAGTTGAAATTGTTCCTAAGATTCTGCTTGGAAATTTCCATCTTAGAGGAGGATGACAGAGCGAGATCGCATGTCACTACTCAGCGCAACTAATCGAATTAGTAGACATCTGATATTTTTCTTCACGAGTGTTAGAGTGAATGCAATTTCAGGTCTCAGTGGAAGACACGCATATCGCACTCCAGTACGTTCAAAATATTCCCAGACTATACAGCGAACAGAGATCAACGACTGCAGTAATAAAATTAGCTTCCAAGGTTAACTTATAATAATAATAATAATAATAATAATAATAATACTTACTTATGGCTTTTAAGGAACTCGGACGTTCATTGCCGCCCTCACATAAGCCCGCCATTGGTCCCTGTCCTGAGCAAGATTAATCCAGTCTCTACAATCATATCCCACTTCCCTCAAATCCATTTTAATATTATCTTCCCATCTACGTCTCGGCCTCCCCGAAGGTCTTTTTCCCTCCGGTCTCCCAACTAACACTCTATATGCATTTCTGTTCGCCCATACGTACTACATGTCCAGCCCATCTAAAGCGTCTAGATTTAATGTTCCTAATTATGTCAGGTGAAGAATACAATGCGTGCAGTTCTGCGTTGTGTAACTTTCTCCATTCTCCTGTAACTTCATCCCTCTTAGCCCCAAATATTTTCATAAGAAACTTATTCTCAAACACCCTTAACCTCTGTAACTCTCTCAAAGTGAGAGTCCAAGTTTCACAACCATAAAGAACAACCGGTAATATAACTGTTTTATAAATTCTAACTTTCAGATTTTTCGACAGCAGACTGGATGATAAAGAATAATAATAATAATAATAATAATAATAATAATAATAATAATAATAATAATAATAATAATACTTACTTACTGGCTTTTATGGAACCCGGAGATTCATTGCCGCCCTCACATAAACCCGCCATCGGTCCCTATCCTGTGCAAGATTAATCCAGTCTCTATCATCACACCCCACCTCCCTCAAATCCATTTTAATATTATCCTCCCATTTACGTCGCGGCCTCCCTAAAGATCTCTTTCCCTCCGGCCTCCCAACTAACACTCTATATGCATTTCTGGATTCGCCCATACGTGCTACATACCCTGCCCATCTCAAACGTCCGGATTTAATGTTCCTAATTATGTCAAGTGAAGAATACAATGCGTGCAGTTCTGCGTTGTGTAACTTTCTCCATTCTTCTGTAACTTCAACCCTCTTAGCCCCAAATATTTTCCTAAGAACCTTATTCTCAAACACCCTTAATCTGTGTTCCTTTCTGAAAGTGAGAGTCCAAGTTTCACAACCATACAGAACAACCGGTAATATAATTGTTTTATAAATTCTAATTTTCAGAGTTTTTGACAGAAGACTAGATGACAAAAGCTTCTCAACCGAATAATAACACGCATTTCCCATATTTATTCTGCGTTTAATTTCCTCCCGAGTGTCATTTATATTTGTTACTGTTGCTCCAAGATATTTGAATTTTTCCACCTCTTCGAAAGATAAATCTCCAATTTTTATAGTTCCATTTCGTACAACATTCTGGTCACGAGACATAATCATATAC
The DNA here is from genome assembly GCA_025594305.2 of Periplaneta americana. Classification (NCBI taxonomy): domain Eukaryota; kingdom Metazoa; phylum Arthropoda; class Insecta; order Blattodea; family Blattidae; genus Periplaneta; species Periplaneta americana. The sequence goes on from JAJSOF020000005.1 coordinate 19,503,733, forward strand.
TTATTCTTTTCGGGATTTACTTCCAACCCTATCGCTTTACTTGCTTCAAGTAGAATTTCCGCGTTTTCCCTAATCGTTTGTGGATTTTCCCGTAACATATTCACGTCATCCACATAGACAAGAAGATGATGGTAACCCATTGAACTCCAAACCCTGTCTATTATCCTGAACTTTCCCAATGGCATATTCTAGAGCGAAGTTAAAAAGTAAAGGTGATAGTGCATCTCCCTGCTTTAGCCCGCAGTGAATTGGAAAAGCATCAGATAGAAACTGACCTATACGGACTCTGCTGTAAGTTTACACTACAATTAAATGGATCCAAGTTCCATCCATGCAAATTAGCATATTTTATACATCTGCAGACCGGAGAGAGAGATTTAGAATTTCTATTATAAAAAATATGAAATCTTAAACCCTTAGAAGGAATAGGAAGACTGATATTGCTTATGAATGATTCACAATCAATATTAACCTTAATGTCTTTAGAAAAAAATAAATAATCAAGATCTTGAAGTTTGGCAAATACACTACAGCAATTAAAATATTTCCAGTTAATCTCATATTTATAATCATCAGAATTAGGTAAAATCTATAAGAACACAAGGAAATAAATTTTCCTTGAATATTCTCCAATTTAGTAAAAGGAATGGAATTCCATGCTACAGATGCATATTCAAGCTTGGATCTAATCAACGTATAGTATAAAATTAATAAACACATAGGAATGGAAAAAGAATAAGTTATAGATCTAATTAGACCAAACATTCTTAATGAATGGGTATAAATATATTGCACATGATCATGGAAATATAATTTAGAATCAAGTAAGACACCAAGATCTCTAATACAATCTTTCCTAGTAATTATGACGTTATTAAGAGAATAATTAAATTTTTAGGGAAGTAGTTTTCCTTGGGAAGGAAATGTCAAAAGTTTTGGATGGATTAATTTTCATTCCATTTTCAACAGACCATAGTGCAATTGAATTAATATCATTTTGAATAATAATAATAATAATAATAATAATAATAATAATAATAATAATAATAATTTTTAAAACAGGAATATTTTTAGACAAACTCATTAGACAGTTAAAATTTTTAAATATGAAGTAATTGTTATCACTAATTTAGTAACCCATCGTCCTCAAAACAGCCATTTGCAGAACAATACTTCTTGACTGTAATATCCGTGCTGATACGTTATGCAATTTTGTAGAAAAATTAAAAAATAAATATACAGTCAGCTGGGATTACTTTGTGCTTAAAGGGTTATTTTATGCCTATCTGTAATGTTTAACTTTCCCTACTTTCATTAACATCTCGTGACTAAATAGGAAAATTATAATTTATTCCAAGAAGTGTAGGTCTATACACATTATATTATTCATATAGCAAACTTCCGTGTCTGCAGGTATTCAGAACTACAGTGCTCTTGTTAGAAAAAGTTATTTTTGTTTTGTGTTTCATGAAGTATATATAGTCTTTCTGTAACATCTGTAAAATTTTACTGCAATAAAGGCTTTGAAATGTGCATAATAAATTGGGTGAAAACAGAAAAAAGTATCGCAACACTAGTTTGTCACAAATGTTTGTAATAGTGACAACTTGGAACAATAATCACATAAAAAAGGTGATGTGAAAGCACTTTCGTACACGGAAAGTCGAACCATTAATGTTTATTTCATTAGTGCAACGGTCGTCACTTTCTTGCACAGACAACATATTATGAAATGGGAAATGATGAGTCATCCAATGGTAATTTAATAATATTTTCCTATGTCCATCACGAGAATATCAGCTGATGTGGAAGCATGTAACTCACGCTTCTTCAAACGTGACACTTTCAGAATCACGACGCGTTTATTCGAGTCTATTACTGATTCATAATATTGTCACAAGAGTGAGAACGAAACAGGATAAAAAGGTAAACCTTTGAAGACATAACATGGTGGTAATTAACTAATTCATTCTTTCATTCATAGTTCTCTACCCAAGGGCAGGTCTTTCACTGCCAACTCAGCAATCTCCTATCTTTCCTATTTTCTGCCTTCCTCTTTGTCTCCGCATATGATTCATACATCTTAATGTCGTCTATCAACTAATATCTTCTTCTATGTATATTGAAAATAAGACACTTAACACTATCGCAATCTAGAATACAGAAGTATTCTTCTTCAGCATTCAAGTTTGGCATGTCTTCAGTCTCTTGCCAGCTGATCCATAACATAATTATTCAGATCGAAGTAATCTAAAATGGTTAACACATTGGAACTATCTCTCGAAGCTCCTCAAAAACTTCCCTAACATCCTGGCAATGAACAATACATACATACATACATGTACGCACGCACACACACATGTATGTATGTATGTATGTATGTATGTATTTGTTATCAAATCAGAATTTTGAGGACTATAATTAATCATGATGTATTAATGTCTTTTTATTTTGCACAAGTTGAGTGAAGGCTTCCATATGGCATTTGTTTTTGGGGATCTGAAACCATAGTGAATGACATTATTATGGCTCAGGAGCGTATTGTCAGGGGCATAGCGGGTGTTGATAGTAGAAGCTCCTGTAGGAATATTTTTACAGTATAAAATTCTCACTGTTTATGGCATATATATTTTTAATGCATTGCAATTAATTTATTAAAATATTTCTGACTTCCACCAAAATAGTAACTTTCATACTTATGATACTCGTAATAAAAATAGTTCAAGTACTCCGGTACACCACCTTACAAATATTAGCAAAACTTATATGGTTTCTGGTATTAAAATTTACAATAGCTTGCCTGAGGATATTAAATATACAAACAATATTCTTAAATTCAGGAAATATATCAAAATGAATTAATACATTTGTGTCCTTACAGTCTAGATGATGCACGTGGTGGCTTTTGAACTCCTGAATAATGTATTTTATATTTTGACTTATTGTAATTTTAATGTTTTAATGTATTTTATTGGCAATGTCTATGCATATTTGCCTCTGACAATAAAGTTTATCTTATCTTACGTATGTATGCATGTATGTATGTATGTATGTATGTATGTATGTATGTATGTATGTATGTATGTATGTGTTAATGTGTAAGTATATATGTATGTATGTATGTATGTATAATAATAGTTTTATTTTCCCTGGCAGAGTTAAGGCCATCAGGCCTTCTCTTCCACTCAACCAGGATCAAATCACATACAAAAAAATACATACCGGTATACAAATATTAACTTAAAAATAATAATAAACATAATTAAGTAAAAAAGAGATTGAATACATATACACAATCAGTATTAACTTTAAAATAACAATAATAATAAAAAAAAGACAATACATAATCACAAACAGGAAAATACATCTAGTATAAAGTATTAACTATTTTTAAAAAAAAGAATTAATACATATGAATATAATCTCACAACTAAAGGAATAGTAGAATTAGTATGATCAGCACAGCACGTGTTACATTGAGACAATAACTACCTAGATGTAAGTGTTAATGGAAAAATAAAGTAATGACTGTGTAAAAAATAATAATAATAATAATAATAATAATAATAATAATAATAATAGTAATAATAATAATAATAATAATAATAATAATAATAAAAAAAATTATACCTAAAAACTAATTCTTTGCATTTAAGATATATCTAAACAACCTACTGGACGTAATCGTTAGTGATTCATATGCGATTTATTTTCTAATTTAAACACCTGAGGACTAAGACTACCCTGATTTCGAAAGTGCAGCGAATTCCATGAGCGGGCCATGGCTATTGAGAAAGAACTTGAGAACAGAGATGTCTGATGACGTGGTATTGATAGCAACAGATTGTGCTGTGAACGTGTTTTACGATTATGATGTGAAGCTAGGAGAGTAAACCGAGAGGCAAGGTAGTTGGGTGTGTATGTATGTATGTATGTATGTATGTATGTATGTATGTATGTATGTATGTATGTATTGTATGTATGTATTTGTGTGTATATGCATGCATTTATGTGTGTATATAGCATTTTCATATACAGAATTATCAGACTTTTCAGCGACTACTTTTTAAAAGCTCTATATTTAAACAAGGTTTCAGAACACAGAGGCGACAATGCATTGCGAACGTGCTTGATGTTTCTGGGGAAAATAACATAAAAATGAATTCGTTATCCTAATTTGCGTAATAACGAGTTGTTGTCGACGGGGTTCTAAACTTGCTCCTTGCCGCCCGCAAGTGTCGCTTGCAGTGTCTGCTCGGCTCATGTCTCTCAGAGAGACTTACAATGGCAGACTCTATGAAGTTAGAAGCAGTGTCAAGAACAGTTGGCATGGAAATGCGCGACGAGCAGAAAAGGGACTCTGTGCAGCCACTATCACATATCAGGTAAAGGGGTCTTCATATTTCTCTAAACCGCGTTACATTTCAGTGGCTCTGCAAGACGACAACTTTAATACCATCATCATAAGTTGAATTACCTCGCCTGCAGGCCCCATCTCTTTGTTAGAGCATTCAATCTGCGTTTTAAAATGTGTGACAATGAATGTAGACATGGCAGGAAATTGTTTTATCCATATGCATGAGTCTTTCTGAAGAGAGAACGTTACGTTTTATACATTCTAATAGGATTACATTTTCATAAAATAACGTGGAGTGCAATAAGAATTAATTCTAAACTTAATAGTTCTATTAACATCATGTAAATTTACCTTCGTAAGAAGGACAAGATGCTGAGAGAAATATGACTCCTATCTATAGATTATAGAGAAAAGATGTACAGGGACATCATTTTATTTTTACTAACATTTTTAATATTAACCTGGCTATACCTTTGGATTAACGCTTGAGAACCGGAAATACAGTTTGCTACCTCCTTCCACGACTGGAGTTCGATGATACTGGCGTAAAATGCAAACAAATCACTCTACTAATAATAATAATAATTTATTTATTTAATCTGGCAGAGTTGGCCAGTAGGCCTTCTCTTCCGCCCAGCCAGACTCTAATTCTAATTAAATACATTTGCTACATAGTTATTACATTAATATCTAGATCATAAAACAACATGAAAGTAAATGATGAAAATTGGATAACTAATGTTAGTGTGACAATAATAAACACTGGTAAGAAATAGTTATAATAATAATGATAATAATAATAATAACAATAATAATAATAATAATGGTAATTATAATAGTAATAATAATAATAATAATAATAATAATAATAATAATGAGATAATTTATATATTTATCTGTGATATATATAACCATTAAACACTGAGAAACCTGAAACAGCTATTATTGTTGACAATAATTGTTAGAAAAATATCTCGTTAACCTATTCTTAAATTGATTTGATGTCTGACAGTCCCTGACATTACTCGGTAGGGAATTCCAAAGTCGAGGAACAGCCACAGTGAAAGAAGATGAATATGAGAATGTTCGGTGGGAGGTATAGGAGGGAAGAAAAGTAGTTCACCCATTTACGTAAACTAGGAAATATGGCAATTTTGAGTGTGATTATTTTCATTAGGTTTTGTTTAATCAAAATACAGTACAGTATTAACAATAAGTGTTTTTACTCACGAACTGAGTTATCCATGCGAACGTATTCATTATGCAGTGTATATTATACTGTCTACAGCACATTAGCGTACGATATAGAGATGAAGTTAAATTGAAAAATAATCATAATATGAATATTTAAAAACATTTTTGAAAATGGTGGCCGTTCATTTCGATACAGGCTTCAGTTCTTTTGTGACTATTATCACACTATAGACTATTGCATCTAATTCCATTTACCAGTTTCGTACTTCATACTTAGTAACTCATGTTGAAATAATTCTGTACTACCCTATAAAAGAGTACCTTACGTACTGTAAATTCGATCTTCAGTTCTGCCCGACCCGCACAGATAAAATTACTCAGACATGCTATCCACTGTCCGTCCAAGTGGTTATGTCGCAGGATCGTAGAAAGGGGGGGGGAATCACGTAATAGTTAATTACTTAACGAGGCCCTTTTATTTAAGTTATTTTAAACAGTTGCATAATATTACGTAGAACTCCAATTAATTCCTAACAAAAATTAATGTTTTCAGAAAAGAGCTAAGAAAGGCCAGCCACTAGTCTTTACAGTGGAGCGAGCAGAAGCACGTGGGGGGAAATCGGGATGGGACGTAGGGAAACGGACGACAGTACCTGTGCGAAAATATGATTCAATATTGGAAGTTTTCGTCATTGGAAAACGCGAATATATTTCTGAAACGTACTATAATCTCTAACTCAGTACTGCGGCCTTGGTTCTGTGTGGAGGACAGTGGGAGTGAAGTACATTCAAAAACTCAGGTACAATAAAAGTTGAAATAAAAATAAAATGATGTCCCTGTACAAGATATGATATAATAAGCATCTGATATACACAGAATAATTTCCACAATAATTGACTACTATAAAACTGGTTCGAACGTACAGAATAAACAGTAAGTTTTGTTTAGTCAACTGTCCGAAGACAGGTCTGAACCTCACAAGTGAAACCAACAGGCACCATTTTTTTAGTTGGTTATTTAACGACGCTGTATCAACTACTAGCTTATTTAGCGTCGATGAGATTGGTGATAGGGAGATGGTATTTGGCGAGATGAGGAAGAGGATTCGCCATAGATTACCTGGCATTCACCTTACAGTCGAGGAAAACCTCGGAAAAAACCCAACCAGGTAATCGACCCAAGCGGGAATCGAACCCGCGACCGAGCGCAACTTCAGACCGGCAGGCAAGCACCTTAACCGGTGGCTGGCACCATTTATGAGGCAACAAAGCCTAGAGATAAATGGCGTAGAGCGGCTAGTTCCTTTTCCCCTCCACTGCATACGTCGCTGACTAGCTACATATTATATTAATCGGACTTCAGGTATATACAAACAATAAAATTGATGGACTCCCTGTGTTATCAAGTGTGGGTACTTTTTGAAAATATCTTAATGAGCTTTATTCAAAAACAAAACAATATATTGGGTGTTCCATTTAAAATAAGAGAGTTGGAGTTACTTCTGGTTAAACAGGAAGTAGAAAAAACTCGGTAATACCATTATTGAGTTCTTAGCATATGGTTATCCTCACATACCAAGTTTCATATCACTGAACCGTATGCTTAAAAATTATTTAGGTAGTGCATTTATTATTTTAATATTCGATACATTTTTCTGTTTTGTTGACTTAGCAACGCTGTATTTGTACAGAAGTATCAAGTGTGGGTAATTTTTGAAAATATCTTAATGGGATTTATTCAAAAACAAAACAATATATTGGGTGTTCCATTTAAAATAAGAGAGTTGGAGTTACTTCTGGTTAAACAGGAAGTAGAAAAACTAGTAATACCATTATTGAGTTCTTATATATGGTTATCCTATACCAAGTTTCATGTCACTGAACCGTATGCTTCAAAAGTTATTTAGGTAGTGCATTTATTATTTTTATTCGATACATTTTTCTGTTTTTGAAAATAAGAGTAAATGAGTAATTTTGAAAATATCTTAATGAGCTTTATTCAAAACAAAACAATATATTGGGTGTTCCATTTAAAATAAGAAGTTACTTCTGGTTAAAAATAGAAAAAAACTCGGTAATACCATTATTGAGTTCTTAGCATATGGTTATCCTCACATACCAAGTTTCATGTCACTGAACCAGTATGCTTCAAAAGTTATTTAGGTAGTGCATTTATTGTTTTAATATTCGATACATTTTTCTGTTTTGTTGACTTAGCAACGCTGTATTTGTACAGAAGTACCAAGTGTGGGTAATTTTTTAAAATATCTTAATGAGCTTTATTAAAAAACAAAACAATATATTGGGTGTTACATTTAAAATAAGAGATTGGAGTTACTTCTGGTTAAACAGGAAGTAGAAAAAACTCAGTTTTGTGAGTTTTTTGTTACTTAGCAAGTCACTGAACGTATGCTTCAAAATATTTGTGCGTTTATTGTTTTAATATTATACATTTTTCTATTTTGTTGACTTAGGCTAATTTTGTAAAAGTATCTTGGGTAATTTTGAAAATATCTTAATAATTTATTCAAAAACAAAAAATATATTGGGTGTTCCATTTAAAAAAGAGAGTTGGTGTTACTTCTGGTTTTTCGGTAATACCATTATTGAGTTCTTAGTATATGGTTATCCTCACATACCAAGTTTCATGTCATTGGACCACATGCTTCAAAAGTTATTTATGTGGTGCGGGACTTTTAACTAACCCTGTATATACACACATATACATACAGATTCAGGTTATAGTGCGACCGGAAGGATTATCGATGGAGAAAATCCATCACCCCATCGAGAATCGAACCCGCGACCTTCTGGCTCTGTAGAGTTACGCCTTAACCGCGTCGATAATCACAACTATACTAACTTTTTATTTATAGAAAAAAATTGCCACAGAAAGTACAGCAATTTAATTTTTCACAACTAACTGATATACCCGCCTTCTGTAAATTCATTCTGTATGACTCTAAATTTCAATTTAGAAGCCATTAACGTGAATTACTGAAATTGGATACGATGCATATACACCAGAAGTTATTTATAGATTTTTTAAACTAACTTACGTTGTGTTATTACAACGTCCACTTTATGCAGTGGATTAAATGAACTTCCATGCGTGTTTTTTAATTTATACAGGGGCTGGAAATGTTCCAAACAAAGTTAGGCAACTAACTGGACTAGATAAGCATTTCATGTCACATTTAATTTCATATCGCTCACTATTTCTGGAATGTAGCCTACGTCGTAACTGAATTTTAAATGTTTGTTTAAAAACACAAGCTGTTATATATTCATTCAAAGGTTTTAGGCAGGCATAAAGTGAATCTACATGTCGTTACAGACTGTGACATACATTATTTCTTCTTGACAGTTTCCCATTCTTTCTAATTTTCTTCCTCTTCATCTTTTTATTTATTATTTCTTCTTTTCATTATTTTATTTCTTTTTATTTTCTCTTATTTCATTTTTCGTCTTTCTTTTTTATAATTAATTTTCTTAATTCCTAGTTTCTTTTTCTTAATTTCATTTTCTCATTCATTAATTTGTTCTAATATTGTTTATTTACTTCCTTCAATCTTTATTTCAATTTTCTTCCTTTCTTTTGTCTCTCAGATTTTAATTTTTCAGTTCAACTTTCCTATAGGCCTAATTTTTTGTCTGCTTCTCTATACCTGGTGGTGTGGAAAAGAAGGCCTGATGGCCTTAACTACGCTAAAATAAATAAATAAATAAATAAATAAATAAATAAATAAAAATAAATAAATAAATAAATAAATAAATAAATAAATAAATAAATAAATAAATGAATAAATAAATAAGTAAGTAAATAAATAAATAAAAATAAATAAATTATTGAATAAATGAGTGTGTAAATAAGTAAATACATAAAAATAAATAAATAAATAAATAAATAAAAAATAAATAAATAAATAAATAAATAAATAAATAAATAAATAAATAAATAAATAAATAAATAAATAAATAAAATTAAGAATTCAAAATGCAATATTTTGGGCAATGAAAATATATTTATGTTCTTTGAGTAACATTTGTAAGATATACCTGTATTTCTATTTGTGTAAAAGGACCACAACTTCTGGAAGAAAAACTAAAATGTATCAAGCAATATAAGTGACCTGCCAAAGGGTAGGTCTCTCACTGCAAACCCAGCATTTTTCAATCTTTCCTATTTTCTGCCTTCCTCTTAGTCTCCGCATATGATCCACATATCTTAATGTTGTCTATCATTTGATATCTTCTTCTGCCCCGAACTCTTCTCCCGTTCACCATTCCTTCCAGTGCATCCTTCAGTAGTCAATTTCTTGTCAGCCAGTGACATAACGAAATCCTTTTTCTCTTTCTGATCAGTTTCAGCATCATTCTTTCTACACCGACTCTTCCCAGTACAGCTTCATTTCTTATTCTGTTCATTTTACAAGTTTCATTTTCTTCATATCCACATTTTCGAATGCTTTTTTCATCGTAATGTCCATGTTTCTGCCCCATACCATGCCACACTCGACACAAAATACTTCACTAGTCTCTTCCTTACTTCTTCTTCCAGAGTTCCGCAGAAGATGCTCCTTTTTCTATTAAAACTTCCTTTCCCATTGCTATCCTCCTTTTAACTTCCTGGCAACAATTCATGTTACTGCTTATACTGCGTGTTCAGTTCAAAGTATGTCATGGCTCGCTGTATATCGACATGTGGCTAGCCAGTGAGCCTAGAGAATTCAATCTTCCTACACTCCCGCAGAGGCGTATTACCTAAATGCGAGAGAAGTTGCCTAGCAAGTACGGCGTTCATTCTGAAGTACGCAGAATCAGTAGATACCCACGGACTCTGGAAGTACGTACCGGTACGTGCGGTAACGCCGGTAGTGACAGGAATGTGAACTGTTTGGAAACATGTATTGAGGTGAGTTTTTTTTCTTACTGTCGGGATATGGCGAGAGGGTTAATACGATTACTTACGTATTTGTTGACATTAACTTCGACGGTCAACATGGACACGGAGCATTTGATTTGTGTTGTGGAATGTTGCGGTATGCAAACAAATAACAAATACCCTGCGTACGACTTGCCCGCGCAAAACACAGTTCGAAAGAGGTTATGGTAGCACACAGACTTTACAGACCGCCATCTGTCGCTACGACGTTCAAGTTATACCGTACACGTTCTCAAGTTCAGATTGAACGCCTTGATTAATAGGCAACTTCTCTGACATAAAGCTGAAACTCGCTTCAAATCGCTGACTCACAACAGTGACGTCATGACACATTTTGAAATGAACACCCAGTAGTACATCCCAAGTATTTGAAGCTGTTCACTTGCTCTACTGCTTCATTTAGAATTCGCAAGTTTACTTTCCCTATTTTTCTTCTGACAGCCATGATCTTCGTCTTGTTTGCATTTATCTTCAAGACTGAGATGTATTGTAAGCAGTAACGTGAACTGCAACCAGGAAGTCCTCAATCTACCGTTATTCAGTCTGACTTACGAACGTGGCTCATAGATGGTAGTGCGGAGAAGGGCAGACCATTTAGTTCGTCCGAAACCCTACAGAGTACATCACAGGCGGTGGTTCTTCATTACACTCGTAATGAATGTATGCTGCTGCTGCTGCTGATGATGATGATGATAATGATGGCGATGATGAGCAATTGTTGGCATGTCACCAGCGAATAGGGATTACAAGGAATGGACACAGCGAATTTTCCTGTGTTTTGTTTCTCTGTGCGCCGGCATTTAGTTCCACTTCAAGCGCTAGAGGTTAGTGTAATCGAGCACACACTAAGATAATAATTGAGAATAGAGTTGAGACACAGGATCCAAACATCGTCGCCTACCTTATTGCATAATCCAATAACGCTTTGCTTCAAATGAATTCAAGTTAACAGCTTTTCCTTATTTCTCAGTGACAAACTAGTTGTAATAATATTTTTTTATATTTTATATATAATAAATTATATTATAAAATAATATAATACACTATAAAATTATGTATCAAATTCGTTTAATATTTTTATGCAATTATAATATAGATATATGGTTTTACTTCTCATAGGAGTTTTGTTTTTCCATTTTCAGCGCTATCAAATCATTACATATTTTAATTGTTGTTGGGGTCAACGTCTCAACTCTCATTATAAAGGAACTCTAGAGTCTAGACATTGCAGTTAAGGACGGATTTATTATTTCATCGGTCCAATTTATTTTATTTGAGTACATAATGTACCTAGATGTATTAATAATTTTATGTGTTATATTTCCGCTGTGTCATCTCCTAGCTGGTGTGATGTCAGCGCCAACTCTAGGGAGAAAGCAGAATCTCACGCTCAAACTGGTTTGAAGGTCATTGAAATCAGTCCGGCTACATCAAAGGCACCGACGCGAAGTGTCCATACTGTATAATTATCTATACTCTGATGGCACAGGGAAACCGGAATATCCGGAGGACCTGTGTTACCTGGACCACAGATTTGCCCAACAAAACTATAAATTCAGTGTGAATCAACCGTGAATTGAATCGCTTATTTCAGAAACCAGTCAAACGCCAAAACAAGAAAAAATGAGTCAAAGGCGGTAATATTCTATGAGGGTATACGTACATTTTAGTGCTGAAAACAGTCAAATATCGTCCTCCTGTAATGGCCAGGCATTACGTTGAATTTCGTGTTTAGGTCAGAAACCAGTCAAGCGACAGCAATTGAAAATGTGTTTTGTGATTAGCGTAGTGGTCTTTTTAATAATAACAATACACCTATATCGTTGTGAAATGTCTGGAAGTTCAGTAGACGAACCTGTACCTAAAAGGAAACGAGGAGTGGTAAACGAAAACACTTATAAACGTAATACTATTCGCAATGCAAGTTTAAAAGCAGAAAGCTATGTTTCTTATTCTGGCAGGGAAGTACCTCAGAAGACTAAGCCCGACATTCTCACTTGAAAGTGTAATGCGAAATGTGATTTAAACATTAATAACATAAACATGAGTGATAAATGAAACATGAAGTTATTTTCATTTTCTTGAAAATAAAAACTCTCCTAACCTATAAGATAAAACATTGTAATAAATATAAATAGATCATTTTCTTAATTAATAACAGTGTATATCTCCAATAAATGATTTCTTAGCATCGCCACAGATACACTTGATTGTACTTGTCACTATTTCTTGTCACTAGAAAGTTATTGAAATTTATATTTTCCCCGCCATTCATTAAATATTTTGATATGATACCTCCTGCACAAAAGGAGAGATCTATAACTGAAACTCGATTAATATATTTCAGTATTATTTGTATTTATCCTGGTAATAATGAACAGTTTGACTCGTAGACATTTTGTTTTTACAGCATTAACTTCCCATGATTGTACGAGAAGATTCGAAGAGAACGGCAGTAACGTAGACATTCAGCTCCCCCTACCTACCAAAAATTAAATGTTATGTTTTATTTAACGACAATGTCATATCAGCGTCGCCGGATTGCTTTTGTCTGCGAGTTCTTTTACAATGAACTTTTCTGTTGATTTTCACTTAAATGTTTGGCATTCGAACCCGGTTATAGAAGGCCATATGCTTATTTAAGTTGTGTTAACTCTCGGCGGTTGTGGTTTTATATTTTATTTTATCCGTTTAGTATTTATTTTATTATTGTAAATATTTTTCTTTTATCACTATTATTTTATTATTTTATTTTATTATTATTATTTATTTTATTATTAATGAATTATTTTGTTTTACAATCTTTGTATCATTTCTGTTACGATTATTCTATTTTATTATTATTATTATTATTTATTATTATTATTATTATTATTATTATTATTATTATTATTATTAATGAATTATTTTGTATTACAATCTTTGTATCATCTCTGTCACGACTATTCTATTACTATTATTATTATTATTATTATTATTATTATTGTTATTATTATTATTGTTACTATTATTTTATATCATCAGCATTATTATTTGAACCCTGTAAAATTTATGTAGACTACTGGACTGTACCCGAGCACGAGCATATGCTCATTTCGGGTATCTATCAAATGTAAATTCAAATGTAAATTGTAAATAAATTTGAATTTGAATTTGAATTTGAACTTATATTCAGACTTTGGTTGAGGTTACTGAAGTTAAGCGTATACGTAAAAACAAGATTATTAATTAAAAATGTTAATGAAAGCACTTTTAAAAGATCTCATTCTTACAATTACGAGGCGCATCCAGAAAGTAAGTTTCCCTATTTTTTTTTTAAAAAAAGAACACACACTTTCAGGAAAACATTTGTTGGCAACAGGTACAGCAATGTTTCAGCTATTTTTCAACATAGCCACCATCAGAACTGAGACATTTGTCGTATCGTGGGATCAACTTTTGTATCCCTCTGTCGTAGAACTCTGCCGCCTGTGAATGGAACCAGCGTGTGACAGACGTCTTCAGCTCTTCGTCGTTGCCAAAACGCTCACCGTAGGACAGGAATTTCTTGAGGTTCAAGAAAACGTGAAAATCGCTGGGAGTAAGATCAGGACTGTAGGGTGGATGATCAAACAACTCCCAGCCAAATTCCGTCAAAACAGCTGCTGTGCGCCGAGCCGTATGTGGACGAGCATTGTCACGGAGGAGCACAACATCTGCAGTAAGCATTCCACGCCTCTTGTTTTGAATGGCACGTCGCAATTTTCGCAGTGTTTCACAGTAACGGTCAGCGTTCACTGTTTCACCTCTTGGAAGGAAGTCAATGAGCAGAATGCCCTTCCTGTCTCAGAACACCGTGCACATCACTTTCCGTACCGACAGCGTCTGTTTGAATTTCGTCCTGACCGGAGATCCAATGCATTGACTGCTGCTTCGTTTCCGGGGTGAATGCGAAATCCAAGTCTCATCGCCCGTGACGATCTTCTCGAGGAACTCGTCGCCGTCATTGTAATACCATTGCAGAAATGTCAGTGCTGCTCCTAAACGTTGCATTTTGTGTTGTGCATTAAAGAACTTTATCACCGACCGAACCTCGCAGGCGGCGGGAGAAGGAATAAGAGCTTCCATTTCGGACCACTGCTGCCACGGTAATGGCACCAGGCGGGACCTGTCTGGCTGGCATATGATTGATACGTCATAGATCTATTACGCATGCGCAATTGACACGGCTAATTACGTTTACTTTGAAGGGGAAAAAATCGGGAAACTTACTTTCTGGATGCGCCTCGTATAATTTAAGGGCTGGTGGTGTACTAAAATACATTTGCAAGAATGTGTTTATAAAAATCCATGGTATTTCACATAACAGATTAGGGAGAATTTGTCAGTTACTGCTTGAAAATACTACCCCTAAAGAGATTACACATTTCCTTTAAAAAATATGAGTTTTATAATAAAATTCTAAAAATTTCGAGAATTATGTCATAAAAATAGGTTTGTACCACTCGTTTATAGCAGAAACCAGTAAGTGAAAAACTTTTTAGTATTTTTACAGCTAAGTTAAAACGCACAAAATAATTTTTCTTAGATAAAAAGTATTGAAATATGTACTACTTTTAGCAAAAAAAAAAAAAATATATATATATATATATATATATATATATATATATATATATATATTAACACCACTACCAAACCATTTAGTCTGATGCTAGACAGTTTTTTTTATTTTCTCACAATTGGCTAACTTGGCGCTTGACTCGTTTCTGAAATAAGCGGTTCAATTGAATTCAGACCCGTTGACTTATAAGCTCGGCACAGCCACCGCGACGCTTGCAATATTTAAGAGTACAATTGAAAGATTTTGCGTGAAACGGTCTCAAAATGAAAAATTTCCAGATACACTGGTGGCCATAATTCTGGAAACGTTTTGTTTTTGTACTGAATTATTAAAACATCTGCATCGATTCACAGATTTATACAATTCAAAATGTTACTCGTGACTGATTCGTTAATTATGGGGTTATAATGAAGGTATTATATTAAATCCTGAATATTTTAACAATAAATAATCATTACTATGTGGGAAATTATGTTCTTGTCGTTTAAGATCTAAATAATTTCAGATTTCATTATAATTTCCCATTATTTACTGCAATAAAAACTAGTCCAGTGTTGATTTCAAGATTATTGTTGATCGGTAGAAGCATTGTTGAGCAATGTTAGCATAAAATGTGGACATTATTAGTGTGTTTCTACCAGTTATCTGACTTAAGATTTCGTTAGGTGAACACCTGATTGCTTTACAACAAACTTTATTGATCATTTTATCACAATGGCTCCACGAAAGGACTGAACAGCTTCTAGGGCAGTCACACTTCGAGAAGAAGGCTACACAATCAAGGAAATTGCAAGAAAACTTGGTAATGGTGCTACAGTGTCTGGCGTCCAGAAGGTATGGCAGAAGTACAAGTCCACAAAATCTCGTAAAACAACACTTAGGACTAGTAGAAAACATAAAGTAAGTCCAAGAGATGTGAGGCAGATTTGTCGATTAGCACTGAAAGATCGAAGGAAATCTTCTAAAGAGATACAATAATCTTAAACTCGACAATGGACTAGTTTTTATTACAGTAAATAATGGGAAATTATAATGAAATCTGAAATTAATATTTAGATCTTAAACGACAAGAACATAATTTTCACTTGGTGATTATTTATTATTAACCTCTTCCCTTACTATTTATTTTACCAGTTTTGTGAAAAAAGTGTCATATTTTTTATTTTCGTAAAGAGGTCATTTAATATTGCAGAATCACTGTACATCACTAATTTTCTTACATACTTAAAAATCACTATGAAGTAGACAATGGGACTCAAACGAGTTAACTCGGGTTAATAAATTTTGACACATGTTAGCAACCCGAGTTAACTCGGGATAGTAAGGGAAGTGGTTAAAATATTTAGGATTTAATATAGTACCTTTATTATAACCCCATAATTAACGGGCCAGTCACGAATAACATTTTCAATTGTATAAATCTGTGAATCAATACAAATGTTATAATAATTCAGTACAAAAACAAAAAGTTTCCAGAATTATGGCCACCAGTGTAGGCCCTAACTGCTGCTATTCTCTTTGCTGCAGAGGTTACTAACGAATTATGAGTGGAAGCATAGTGAAGATCAATCTTAATACTCGTTCGTATATCCCATAAACATTATTGTGTTTATTGTTCTGGTCTTATAAAAAATTTTAAAACTCAATTTTTTTACTTTTAAAAATGAGGGTTAGACATTTTTAAGTACAGGTCTTCAATTAACCCTAATTAAGCTATGTAGTGGAAATTTCAGAAAAATTAAATTGAACATAAACGGAATTTTGGCGAGTTCAGCGAGATTTCTAAGAATGATCAGGCGCTACTGATCTCACGTCCACATGCCTAAACAGAGATGTACGATCATCCAACTAGAATAGAGGTGTCGTTTGATTAGCACGACGATATTCCCAGCTGTTATAATTGGCTTTCGTAACCGAATATCACTACCTATCGTAGCTCCCCAAGTGCATCACGATGCTGTGTGGCACCAGTTCCATACACTGGCCGAAACTTCATAAGAAAAATGAGAACTCGAACCAGCGCGCATTCCTTAATACGAGTCCTAGACAGGATGCCTTAATGACGCCATAGCACAGGACTAAGTTAAATAAAACATGAATGTGACAGGATCGTTTTGGATGGCACTGAAACAAAACAATAATTAAAATTTTGGGGATCTCTTCAGAGAATTGAAGAGGTTAGGATACCAAAACAAGTTATGTTCAGAGGTCTGTTGCATAAAACTAAAATTACCATTTTAGTAGCAATAAATTAGCCAATAAATAAAAAACTAGTCATTTCCGTTACATAAATCTGTATTGGTAAATTTGTCACCTCAACTTCGAGGTCTAGTAATTCCTAGTGCTTGTCACTTTTCGTGACAAATTTACCAGTATAGATTCATGCAACGGAAACTACAGGTCACACAAATCACTAAAAAGTTGTTTTCGATATTCCACTCATTTAGGATCTTAAATTACGTCCTCCTAGGGCCTCAAAATACTGGTGATAAATGCACTTGTGTTGCGTCACTTCGTAAGTTCGATCTAGTGAGAGATTGACAAATCGTTGAATAGCAATTCTTTCCAGAACATATTGACGTTGACAGTCGATTACCTGTTTTGTAGCTCATGGGTCTGCCCTTCCACAGTTTGAAGCTGCGCCAAAATACCTGGTGGGCGTTTATTTCGTTGGCATTCATCCTGTTTATCAGGAAGCCCGATGTAATGCAATTCAATTTTTTAGCGACACTAGCGCCGCACTGATGGGTGAAATGGGAATTAAACAAATACATTAGTTGAGCAAAAATTATCATATAGCACATAAGGACGGGCCGCCCCTGCTCAAAATACTTGATAAATGCACTTGTGTTGCGTCATGATTGACCAATCGTTGAATAGCAATTCTTTCCTACATGGTCTGCCCTTCCCACGTTTGAAGCTGCGCCAAAATACCTGGTGGGCGTTTAGCATTCATCCTGCAGAAGCCCGATGTAAATGCAGAACATATTGAATTACTACTCTGCGTAATGGAGACAGAAGCGCTGCGATACCATTAGCTGAAGTGATTTTGTTGGACGTCACAAACATTTCGGTGGAATCTTCAAATTTTCCATAAAATTCAGTTCAAGTCATTTTCAAATGCAAAAACAGTCACAGTACATAAAATATGTAAAATACGCAGATGAAACCGTAGCTATTTTCAGTGGCGTAACATGAAATGAAACTTATCAGACAGCAAACAAGGTATGTAGCTAATAAAAAAATGGCTAGATTCAAACTTACTATCTTTAAATATTTCTGAAACAACGGTTCTACCCTTTTCACTAACATCAAACAATGCCATACATCTTGACTATATTCAAAATATTAAAATTCACAATTTAATTTACAGTTTCTCTAAATTGTGACTGTCCTAGTTTAACAATTCTACTGAAGTTAAATATCTAGGAATACTAATTGATCAGCACCTAAGATGGGACGCTCATACTGCATTTTTATGTAATAAATTACGAAAAATGTTATACAGATTTGTTACACTTCGTTCTTATCTCACTATTAATATTTTAAGATAAATAAATAAATAAATAAATAAATAAATAAATAAATAAATAAATAAATAAATAAATAAATAAATAAATAAATAAATAAATAAATAAATAAATAAATAAATAAATGGGTAGGTGGATTGATGGATGGACAGACAGACAGACACAGTCAGACAGACAGACAAACAGACAGACAGACAGGTAGACAGTTACATAGATAGATAAATAGATAGTTACATAGATAGATAGATATAGATAGATGGATAGATGGATATATAGATAGATGGATATATAGGTAGATAGATAGATAGATAGATAGATAGATAGATAGATAGATAGATAGATAGATAGATAGATAGATAGACAGACAGACAGACAGACAGACAGACAGACAGACAGACAGACAGACAGACAGGACAGACAGACAGACAGACAGACAGACAGATAGATAGATAGATAGATAGATAGATAGATAGATAGATAGATAGATAGATAGATAGATAGATAGATAGATAGATAGATAGATAGATAGATAGACAGATAGACAGATAGGTAGACAGGTAGATAGATAGATAGATAGATAGATAGATAGATAGATAGATAGATAGATAGATAGATAGATAGATAGATAGATAGATAGGTAGGTAGGTAGATAGATAGGATAGGATAGATAGATAGGTAGATAGATAGATAGAT
This sequence comes from Periplaneta americana, assembly GCA_025594305.2. NCBI lineage: Eukaryota > Metazoa > Arthropoda > Insecta > Blattodea > Blattidae > Periplaneta > Periplaneta americana. The sequence goes on from JAJSOF020000005.1 coordinate 19,523,052, forward strand.
AGATAGATAGATAGATAGATAGATAGATAGATAGATAGATAGATAGATAGATAGATAGATAGATAGATAGATAGATAGATAGATAGATAGATAGATAGATAGATAGATAGATAGATAGATAGATAGATAGATAGATAGATAGATACACAGACAGACAGACAGATAGATAGATAGATAGATAGATAGATAGATAGATAGATAGATAGATAGATAGATAGATAGATAGATAGATAGATAGATAGATAGATAGATAGATAGATAGATAGATAGATAGATAGATAGATAGATAGATAGAAACACAAATAAATAAATAAATAAATAAATAAATAAATAAATAAATAAATAAATAAATATTTTCTAATTTAACTGGTTTATTTAATGTGATCCAATAAAATAGACGACAGAAAAAGGAAATTAAATTGAAATTAAAGGAAAATAAACATGAAAAATTAAAATTACATATGACCAGACTAAACGACGTTCATCAGAATTTTATGCAACAAAAGGTTTACGACAAAGCTTTAAAAATATATGCATTCTCAGGTGCTTTAGGAAAATGGGGAAAGAAATGTGCAAGAATGAAAATGGAGATAGTATAGTATGATACTACAATATCTTAACTGTTATTTCTAGTTGATCAGTTACTCACTACACAGAAATATTATGATTTACAGTAGAATATGTGGCATGACAATTAATAGGAGAGTATGAATTATGGGGTTTAAAATTAAACGTCAACAAAACAAAATATATGGTGATAGGGGACGCATAGAGAGATTTACAATTGGAAGACGTAAAAAGAAAAATAAGTCATGTAAACGAATGTATCTATTTGGCAGCAAAAATAACAGAAGATGGACAGATGGGGAGAGAAATTAATTAAAGAATATTAATAAAGGACGTGCAGATATATCAAAGATAACAGTATTTTGTGGGACCGGGCTGGTAAATTTTAAAACACCGACTCACATATTATACAGTATATCATGCAATAGTTTAAAACACAATTACATGTGAAGCAGAAATATGACACTTAAAAGTAAGAACTGATTATTTGATAGCGAAGAATATATTCCAAAACTAGCTTGGTTTTGAATTATTGCAAAATATGTGTTCCTTTTTTATATCCCATTTAGTATATTCCGCTGTTCCGAGTATGAATTACGTTCCACAATAATAATAATAATAATAATAATAATAATAATAATAATAATAATAATAATAATAATAATAATGAACTTTTTTCTGAAACAGAAGACTTCATTTTCACTATTCAAGATCAGATAGTGCCAAATAAGTAATAAAAATGTAGGCCTATTATTAATAGAATATGTAGCCTATTGTTGCAGAAAGATAATAGAAAACGATTCAGTAAAAATGCACGTAAGAGAGGAGATTTTGCTGTTTTGAACATACAGTAATTAACAGAAAAGTTTTATAGGGACTGATCATAACACACTACTGCCATCTAGTGGGATATTTGTAATGATGAGATGGTACAATAATAGCCTACATTTTCAAGAGAGTTTTGTATTTTAGTTAGTCAATTAATATTTTATTGTATTAGAGTACTTTATTTCTTCTAATCGTTATATAGTCTACTTTCTTCTAATCGTGTAATAGTCAATTAAATCCCATTCGACTTTTGATTTTCTCTAGATAAATCAAAACCTCTAGTGAGATTACTGTAAATAATCTCAATGTTTTTTTTTTTATTTTAATAGCTTAAACGTAACTCTAAAAATATTCTGAGTGTGACAGGATAAGAAAATTTAAATTAAACGTTAATTTCAAAATATTCATTTAATGTACAATAGTGACAAAAAAACCGGACTGACCCTTGCAGCTGATTTCAGAGCCTTGTTCACTCCAGAACACGATAGACTGGTAACTAAGACTTTCGTGGTTCGAATCCTGCCTGGGAAGGAAACTTTTTTTTGTTCCTTATTCAAATTTATTCCCAATACTTTTCGATTGCTGGTAACATTCATGTTCTGGGAATAATAAGTTAATTAAGTAGTAAAATATCGCTGCAATCGAAAAGTATTGGGAATAAATTTGAATAAGGAACAAAATAAGTTTCTTTTCCAGGCAGAATTCGAACCACGAAAGTCTTGGTTACCAGTCTATCGTGTTCTGGAGTGAACAAGGCTCTGAAATCAGCTACAAGGGTCGGTCCGGTTTTTTTGTCACTACTGTTCATGATTAAATCGTATATGAACACTATTGAGAGTCTTGTAAAACATTATATCAAGAGTCTATAGGTCTAACTAACAACAAACTGGCTTATTTTGTTCAACCATTTTGGTGTTGTTTGCGAATGATCGCTAACTTTTTTTTTTTTGTTCGAATTGTCTGCTTTGTTTGTCCAAACTGAACATTTCTCTAAGAGTTTAATATGTTTTGGTAGTATTTGACCGTTTCTGTAATCCATAATCGCTAGATCAGTCTTGCGATGGTGACTAATGATTGCGAGCGAGAGCTCTTTTATGCCCGCTGCGCGCGCGCGGAGCTCTTTTACCTGTAAACATTGCTAAAGGATGTACAGATCTTAGAACACAGCGCATCATGACGGAACGGAAGCGCTTAAAGCTTTGAAGGAAGAGTGGAAGATACAATATTTATGCTTCAAACATGGTGATGAAGTCCAGTGTTTGTTGTGTAAAAAAATATCATTTGCATAAAAAGCAACATAAAACGGCATTTTGAGACGCAACATGAAAAAAAAAATAGAGGCATTATTCAGGAGAAGAGAGAAATAAATTCATTTCGGAATTAACATCGAAGGTAAATTAATTTACATTTGGGTCAGTAGATAGTATCTAGATTCCTTTTATTTCTTTATTTTAAATGTATTGTTGATGTTTTATTTGTTGTCTGTTTCTGGATATTTACTTTTATTAGACTACGTGTTTCTTTAATTTAGAAATAATATTTTATCTTTGATTGCACTTTAACTTATACTATTACTAAGCTCAAAATGCTAATTCACTTTTATTCCAATAACTATTTTCAGGATTTTGAGCAAATATGAACTAAACTTTTTGAAAACTTTGACGCAAGAAGATTTTTTAGTAACGTCAATATAAAATATACTTAAAATATAATTAAAAAATTATTAGACCTAATTTCACCAAATTTTGTACAGATGATATTATTATAGATCTGTTTATATAGTTTAAATTTCACAAATTTTGGCCGAAATTGTGGAAGTTTTAAAAGTCATACATATCCCCTTAAATGATTGACCCCAGAAATTACGATGTCTCAATATCTCAATTTAATCAATTTGTTTTTTTTTTTCGTGTTACGTGCATCTCATAAATGACTCTAAGAAAACTCATTACATAATCACGACTGGAGAGTAAGGACTACATTTTCACAGTCACACAATCAATATACTCTATTTCAATCAATATTGTCATTATTATTTTTTCAACAAATACTCAAAAGTACTTAGAGATCACACACGTCGAGCAGGTAGACCCTATTAGTTTCTCATAACCAATGAAGTGAAGTATTTACATAATAAATAATTGGTTTACATACAATTAACTTTCCCTATTTGTCTTTTCGTTCCTAAAAACCCTTCCCTTTGCGATTTGTTTATACAGGGTGTTTCAAAAATACACGGTATAATTTCAGGTATGTATTTCCCACATGTAGACAATCAAAATAGTTCATTACAACATGTGTCCGGAAATGCTTCATTTCCAGTTATGGCCATCACAACATTGAAATTCGGAACGTTTTTCTTTCCGCAGGTCGTTGTCATTACAGAAGATGTTCAAAATGTCCACCTCCTGCTTGAATACAGACCTCACATCGATGTCTCATTGACCAGCTAACACGATCCCAAACTCCAGGATTATTGCGTATGTCCTCAGAACATGCCACAATTCGATTCCGAAGGGATTCCAAATCAGGCACCGGAGACGAATAAACCAATGATTTTAAATGGTCCAACAAGTAGAAATCGAGAGCGTTCAGATCAGGTGAGCGTGGAGGCCAAGCAATTGGGCCACCTCTACCTATCCATCGATCAGGAAACCTTCGATCCAAGTACCGGCGAGCCGTACGACTGAAGTGTGCAGGAGCGCCATCATACAAGAAGTGAATGTGTTGACGATTGATCAGTGGAGTGTCTTCTAAAACATGAGGTATGGTGCTTTCTCAGGAAGTTTGTGTACGCCTGCCCCGTAAGTCTGTTTACAAGTACATGGGGTCCAATTAATCGATCACCAATGATACCGGCCCAAATGTTGGGAGAACATCACCTGGTGATGAGATGGAACAGTTGCACGTGGGTTTTCATACGCCCATACATGCTGATTGTGGAAATTTGTTATGCCATCTCGTGTGAACTGTGCTTCATCTGTAAATAATACTAAGGCAGGAAAGTTGGGATTTACACCACACTGCTGCAAGAACCACTGACAGAACCTAACTCGTGCAGGGTAATCTGCTGGTGACAGGGCCTGTACACGTTGCAAATGATAAGGATACAATTGATACTCTTTCAACAGTCTCCAGACAGTCGTATGAGGAACATTGACTTGCAACGCTACCCTTCGTGTGCTGATAGAAGGAGTCATGTTCACAGCATCCAGAATCTCCTCCTGTACTTCTGGAGTTGTAGATCTTGGTCGTCCCCTTCCCAAACCAGGAGAGTTAAATTTTCCATACTCGCACAGACGGTAATGGAGACGTACAAATGTCTTCCGATCTGGACATTGTCGCTGTGGGTACATCTCCTGGTACAAACGACGAGCCAGCGCAGCATTACCGTACATGAAGTGTATCTCTGCCAGCTCTTGATTTGAATACATGTCGCACAGTCTAACGCCTACACAACACTGAATGTAACCTTCGCCTCGGAATGAACTGTCAGAGTGCCCTCTTAATGTCTCCTTTGACGGCAACGACCTGCGGAAAGAAAAACGTTCCGGTGAATTTCAATGTTGTGAAGGCCATAACTCCGAAATAAAGCATTTCCGGACACATGTTGTAATGAACTATTTTGATTATCTACATGTGGTAAATACATACCTGATATCATGCCCCGTATTTTTTAAACATCCTGTATATGTACATGTATATTAAATAAGTGAATAATTAGCCCTATTACATAGCCGGAAATTTAGTAACGCAAGTTATTGTAATAATTGGTGTCTTTATTCGATGCATGTGCATGTACTGTACATCCCTGATGTCTATGTTACGATGCTATGTAGTGGATGCACTATGCGCTCGTGATCAAGGTCGTGTCTTCTACCATGTATCGTCTCATCCCTGCGCTAGATAATAATTTTTACTTGTATAGAATAAATCCTGTGAATAAGCAATTTTATTCTCAAGCTCTGAAAGTCACTTCACATCCAATGGCATGAAATGAACAACTCTATCCCTTGCTCAGTTGTGTCGTTAATACTTGAAGCTGAATACGCACTTGCTTAGTATGGGGGCTGGCTATGTCTTCTTGTTCAAATGTGACGCGGTTCAAACGCAGCAATTAGCGTAAATCCTTTTGCTAAGTCCCCCCCCCACCCCCGTTATCTCTACTGGAGTATTCCACGTACGCTGTACTAATTAATACACTGGCTGTGAAGCTGGAATACAAACGAACTGCATTGTCACGACTGAGGAAGAGTCTTGGGAGCATGTCCGATCCACCGGCTCATTTCACGGCTGTTGAGCACTCAATTGTCGGTGAGTCGTAGTGGGCTGCTAGTTGCGAGGCGCCGTTCACACTAGATCGACTACGGAGGTCTTCAGTCAGGCTGTGCCGAAATCGATATAGAGGATCGGCAAATATTTCGTTTGGACACTCACTATAGGTAATAACCAGGGCGTGGATGTTGATGACCTAAACATATACTTAAAATGATCATTAAAATGTCTTAAAATAATGAAAAAAATTACGTAAAATTAAAAGAAAATAACTAGACAGTGGATGCGGGATGACTTAACAAAAAGTGAAGTTGTTAGCTGATTTCAGAGCCTTGTTCACTCCAGAACACGTGGTTCAAATCCTGCTTGGAAAGGAAATTTATTTTTGTTCCTTATTCAAATTTATTCCCAATACTTTTCGATTGCAGCGATATTTGACTACTTAATTAACTTATTATTCCCAGAACATGAATTTTAATAGCAATCGAAAAGTATTGGGAATAAATTTGAATAAGGAACAAAAAAAGTTTCCTTCCCAGGCAGGATTCGAACCATGAAAGTCTTAGTTACCAGTCTATCGTGTTCTGGAGTGAACAAGGCTCTGAAATCAGCTACAAGGGTCGGTCCGGTTTTTTTGCCACTACTGTACATTAAATTAATATTTTGAAATTCACGTTTGATTAAATTTTTTTATCCTGTCACACTCAGAATATTTTTAGAGTTACGTTTAAGCTATTAAAATAATAAAAAAACATTCAGATTATTTACAGTAATCTCACTAGAGGTTTTGATTTATCTAGAGAAAATCAAAAGTCGAGTGTGACTATTACACGATTAGAAGAAAGTAGACTATATAACGATTAGAAGAAATAAAGTACTCTAGTGTAATAAAATGTTAATTGACTAACTAGAATACAAAACTGTCTTGAAAATGTAGGCTATTATTGTACCATCTCATCATTACAAATATTCCAATAGATGGCAGAAGTGTGTAATGATAAGTCCCTATAAAACTTTTCTGTTAATTAGGTTCAAAATAGCAAAATGTCCCCTCTTCCGCGCATTTTTACTGAATCGTTTTTATTATCTTTCTGCAACAATAGGCTACATATTCTATTAATAATAGGCCTACATCTTTTATTATTTATTTGGCACTATCTGATCTTTAATAGTGAAAGTGAAGTCTTCTGTTTCAGAAAATACTTCATTATTATTTATTAATTATTATTATTATTATTATTATTATTATTATTATTATTATTATTATTATTATTATTATTATTATTATTATTATTATTATTATTATTATTACAGCGTACAAAACGAAGGAACCCCGATCTGTTCATAGTAACATTGCAACGCAATGTGTGCAGTTGTGTTATCCTGCTCTAGTATTTAGTACGCGTTGAATATGTTGTCTGATCCATTCATAATGGGAAAACGTTAAATTCGCTCAGAGATACGAAATGCAATTAAGAAGTATGAGAGTGACATTTTATGTATTAACGAAGACAATATCGTGTGTAATGTATGTAAAATTGAAATAACTCAGGCTATAGAGAAACATTGCAACAGTACATCGCACAGGAAATACGTTGAAATGAAATCTGAGGAACCATCATCATCATCATCATCATCATCATCATCATCATCATCATTTAGTTGTGCGGGTCTAACGACACGTGCAACATGATGCTCAGTACAAATATTCCTCTAAAGAAATTGAGTGATCCCCATTTTAGAGGTTTTCTTCATAAATTCTCTCGATACAAAAACTGTTTAAGCGATAGGCGAAGACGATTCAGCTTCGACAACTTACGAGAATATATCGTCGTTTACTGCAACGCTGGTAATTCCATCAATGATGACGAGGACTGAACCTTGCAAGGTATGTACTACTGTACGGAGATACGGTAGCATGTTGACGTCGTCTGTTTACGTTTAAAACCTGTTCACCCAATGGTCTGAATGAAAAAAATGTAACAAATAGTAAATGTGCACTTACATTCAACGATAAGTTATCCCGCATCCACTCTCTGAAAATGACATTTAAATATTATTCACCGTACTCGCACCACAACTTCTTAAAAGTTAGTCACCTTGTTTCAATGACTACCCTGCAATGCCGGACTAAGATAAAGATAAAGAAAAAGAGCATGCGAAAAATGAAAGTTTTAAGGGAAAACTATATATTTTAATGAGGGTTTACAATGTGTTTCAATCAGCGTGGTCCATGACAGTGCCTTCATTCTCCGTCTCCTCCTCCTTCCATTCTTCATTTTTGTTACCAGACCTTCCAGATGGGGAGGTAAATGGCAAATCAAATTGTGGGCGCAGCGTGCATTCTTGCAATCTTTGTGTTAAAAATGCTGTCTAATGCAGTACATCCCTTCCGTCCTGGGGACACAACGTCCTATTGTCCAGGAAACGGTGAAAGTTTCCGCCCCTTCCAAACATAGGCTACATTAATTCTAAAGACATCCTCGTACCAACAAAAGAGCAGTAGCGGTCAAAGCCTTCACTTAAACTAGCTGTTGTCAAGCATTTTATATTACTTCTGTTGTGTGAGGTGAAGCCTTCAGTGAAATGAGGGATGGACTTTAGAGTTTGTTCCATATTATAAAACTCAAACTTCACTGTTATTCACTTATTCAGTAGGTAATTATTAGTAGGGCTTACAACTGATCTGTTTGCTTAGAAAAAGGTTTAAACAACTGATCTGTTTGCTTAGAAAAAGGTTTAACAAGCCTATATGTAAAGAAGGAAGTAAAATGCTTTTGAAATGATTTAAAAGTTCATGATATTAAAAATGACAAAAAAATGCCGAAACAATATAAAAATGACCTATTAGTTCAAAAACGTCAAAAAATACAATATAAAATTATTTTTTTACGTTCATATCAACATAAGAAGGATTTCTATATTAATAGGCATTCATTATTCATTATTCATTCATTCATTCATTCATTCATTCATTCATTCATTCATTCATTCATTCATTCATTCATTCATTCATTCATTTTATTCCATAGATCTTACATGAGCAATGAAGCTTTAAGATGTGGAACATGTCAACAATTTACAATATTACAATTACAATTTTTACAAATGTTTATAGTTTTACAATTTAGTAATTTTCTACAATTTTACAATGTTGTACAATTTTTTTACATTTTGGCGAGATGTAGTGAGATGAAATGAGGTCCGAGGATTCGCCAAAATATTACCCGGCATTTGCCTTTTCGGTGGGGAAACCTCGGAAAAACCCAACCAGGTAATCAAATCAAAGGGGTAATCAAATCAAAGGTGTTGATGCCAAGGACTCGCCATAGACCATCCGGCTTCAGTCCCACGGCTGTGGAAAACCTCGGAAGAAACCAAAGTCCAAAGGGGGATCCAACCCAAGCCCGAACGCAGCTCCGGATCAGCAGCCCAGCGAGTCTGCCGACTGAGCTACATCGATGGCTCTACTAAAAGTATACAATACATAGCCAATCAGATTATTAAATTTACAAACGCAAACGATCATTCATAAGTTGAGCTATGTTATAATACAAAACAATTTAATTAAATTTAAGGCATAAACAATTCAACCAGTTGTGATATACAGAAATTGATAATACATATCATGCAAACTACTTCAAATTACAAACACAAACAATTTATCAGTAGAGCTATATAGATTACTATTCAATTTAAAGCATATACAATTCATCGGCCAAAACTATACAAATATATACAATACAAAGTAGCATACTTTCATTAAGCTATACAAATTTGTGCAATTAATATCAAGTAGATTAATTCAATTTATAATCATAAACAATTCATCAGTTGAGCTATACATATTACCATTCAATTTACAGTAGGTCTATATACAATTCATCAGCATCGTCCTGATGTGAAAAATAAGATGATTACTTTTCATCAACATCCGCCTCCTAGTAATGACATAACATTTGCAAGACTTGCAGAACGAGGATTTCGAGAGTAGAGGAACAATACCAGTTCCCTTCACATTAGCAGGGTTAAAAGAGAAAATATTATTGCAAAGACTCGAAATTAGGGAATTGGCGGAAGAAATTTATAAAATTAATTCAAAGATAATAAATGGAAATCCATGTGTGCAGCAACGTATTTTTGTTATAGATAATACATACATACGGGCTATTCCATCTCAAATCGAACGAAATATAGAGAAAATTGACCTTGCAATTTTAAAATAAAATGAAACATTTTCTGTCCGTTGACAACTGTGATACAATGCTTTGTGCAAAGTTTGAGGCATCAGAACTTCATAGTGTTTAAATTAAAAATATTTAAATTTATCGTATTTACATAAAATTAGCAACTTTAAACTGTTGTGGCTCCGAAACCATTTCACACAATGATCAAAATCATGGTTTATTTTGATGCTGAGAAATTAAAGTTTATATTGACATATAAACAGTTTTTCTTACTTTTTATGGAAATGGAGAAATTTAGATTTTTCTTCATTAAGACGCCTTTGCCCACGAAAAAATATTTTTAAAATATATGGTTAGATTTAGCATTGAGAGTACAAATAAACATATTTTTTTACTGGTGCACCGTTGATAAGAAAGTATTGAAAATATCAAATAAAGAAAATAAATAGTACGCGCGTGATGTAACCAGCTGCTGTGAGGCGGGAGCTAGCCGAGACAAGCAAGGCCAGGAGACAAACACGTGATGTATCGTGTAGTAGCGCATAGCTGGGCTAGCTTTATCACAAGTTTTCATAAACACAGGAGTAAAATGACGCCCAACGCTCGTTTATCTTCAGCTCTCGGCCAGTTCGTGCGGTACTGCGCCGTTCATGTCTAGGCGTGTGAAATAATTTATTCAATACCCTCGAAACTTATTGCCAAGCCACTAAGCAAACAATGCTGATTTCCTCTTAATAATGCAAGGTTTTTTCTCAATATTTTTTACATTTTTACAAATGGGCAGAAAGCCTAAAAGTAAGTAAAATCAGATTATCTGTCTCTCTGTATACAATAAAAATAAGCATTACTTCTTAACATAACCTACCAAATGTCAGCTTCAAAATGAGCTCCCGTTCAATGTTCTGCAGTAAATGGTTCCAGTGTTCGGAGCGCTGAAAGAGGCTTGTTTTTATAAAATACGCTAAATTTGTCGCTCAATAATAATAATAATAATAATAATAATAATCTTTATTATCATTGAATAAAAAACTTTATTATTCACTATAGACATTGTCAAATGTTACAATCTGACTGCAATACATTTCATAGAAATACAAAATAAAAATTTAATTATAAAAACAATGTAGATATTCATGAAATTACATAATATAAAGTTAAAAGTACTATATTTACTAGGTAAAAGATAGTATCAAGTACTAATTTTCATATGTTTAATAACTAATTCAGAATACTACAAACAGAGGTTAATAATAAACTTAAAAAATGCAACATAAGGTAGTGCAATTTGCTCTGTTCATTAATACATTGAAATTTAAATGTAAATTGATTTACCACTAGGTTTCATTTAAAATCTCATTATTAAAAAAATTAAGAAGCAACAACCATAACATTTAAAACTGTTTGACTTTCGATAGTATATTTTTGAAAATGCACTCTCCTCAGCACCTTGTATAAATAGGGAAAAAATTAGAGTATTAAAAAATGCAAGGTTTTTTACTGATCGATTTCATATGGAATAGCCCATACATACATACATACATACATACATACATACATACATACATACATACATACATACATACATACATACATACATACATGAACACATACTGGTGTAAGTGAAGGTTGTCGCAATAAAAATTGGGAAAAAAATAAATGAAAAGAGTAGTAAAAAAAAAGTGAGCCTACAAGAGTCAACTTTGAGCGAACACAGCACAGTTTAACAGAACATAGAAAATAATGACTGACGCCCAACAAGGGTTGCCAGATCAGTAAAATTAAAACATCGTACCTTACTTACAAATGCCTTTCAGAGAAGTCGGAGGTTCATTGCCGCCCTCCCATAAGCCCAACATTGGTCCCTATCCTGAGCAAGATTAATCCAGTCCCTACCATCACATCCCACCTCCCTAAAATCCGTTTTAATATTATCCTCCCATCTACGTCTCGGCTTCCCCAAAGGTATTTTTTCCTCAGGTTTCCCAATCAACACTCTATACGCATTTCTGGATTAACTCATACATGCTACATGCCCTGCCCATCTCAAACGTCTGGATTTAATGTTCCTAATTATGTTAGGTGAAGAATACAATGCGTGCAGCTCTGTGTTGTGCAACTTTCACTTGTTATTCGGAAGAAAGAATAATTTTTCGTATGAATTCTCCATGCATTTTTTTTTGTTGAAAATATCGTGATTATGAAGTAATTTCGTGAATTTATACCAATTTCACTTAATTTTGGACTTTCATTAAGTGATTTCTATTTTCCATGCATTAAATTGAGTTTTTAACACATTTTCGTATATCGTTAATGCCAAAAATCACAACCCTAAGTAAAGTAGGTACATGAACTCTAATATTTATTGTTAGTTTCTTCACGCCCTTCATTCTACCATTCTGTCAACATTGTTTCCATCTCCATGTAGTAATGTAATCTTGTTTATTTAGTATATTTTCAATAATTTCTTATCACTTCATTTCAAATTGTATCCTTTCGGTGCCTCTCTCAAAAGTTTGAAGAAATATGTTTTTCTTTGCATGAATTGCATGTCCTATTTCTTCTCATCTTATTTCATTTTTCATTTTAATTTCATTTATTGTATTCCATAGATCTTACATTAACATTGAAGCTATAAGATTTGGAACAAGTCAAAATTTTACAAGATTACAATTTTTTGGCGAGATGAAGTAGAATGTAACTAAAATGTTGATTCCATTTTCTCCTTTAATGTGATTTTGTCTTTCAGTTTATATATTTTAAATTAATTATTATCGCTTCATGTTAGTCGTATATTTCTGGCATTCAGACGTTCAAAAATATCTGACACTACAAATCGATAGTGATCTATAATTTGTTGGTGTAAGCACAGTCTAGTATATACAGTCGCGAAGCTCAATACGTAGTAAATATGCAAACATTAGATAGTTGCACACCACTAGGATCGCTAATATCGCCTCATTACAGGCAATGCAAAATAGTACCGTCACAGTCTATTGTTTCCAGCACCCTCAAAACTGAAGCTTCGTGATTGTATATAGTAGACTGTGGTGTAAGTGTGGATTCTTTATTTATTATTTCTATGAATAGATGGCGAAGATAATAGTCACTATTGCCAATTGTTGATAAATATTCCCGCATTATGGAATTAAATTTTTCATTCCACTCAACTGATTGTAAAACAACACTGGGTTTAGCTGGAAACCGCTAATATTGTCAATTGTGATAATAATTAATGCCTAATCTACATAATCAATTTCTTTGACACTTTTTTAACTGTCCCAATAATGATCCACCTATTGAGAACTTACGGAACTGTTTCAAAGTTTGTCAATTTTTTATATCTTTGGTTCTGACTTATCCCATGGTTGGAAAGTTCGCTTATACGATCATAAAATCGTCAGTGTACAATGTTCAAAGATATCCGACACTACAAATCGATAGTGATCGATAATTTGTTGGTGTAAGTGTGGATTCTTTAGTTATTACTTCTATGAATAGATGGCGAAGATAATAGTCATTGTTGCCAATCGTAGATAAGTATACCCGTGTTATAGGATTCAAGTTTTCATCCTACTCTATTGATTGTAAAACAACATTGAGTTTGGCTGGATACCGCTGATATTGTCTATTAGAAGAACAGTTTATGCTTAATCTACATAATCATTTTCCCTGACAACTTTTAACGGCTCTGAATAATGGTGCCACCTATTGAGAACTAGCGGAACTCTTTCAAAGTTTGTTAATTTTTCGTATCCTTGGTTGTGACTTATCGTTGTTAGAAAGTTCGCTTACACGATCATAAAATCGTAGGTCGATTACCTTTGAACGTCAGTGTACCTACGTACTGTTCCAGAAAATTTCGCTTTCATTACATGAATTTCTTACGTTTTCCTTATTGTTCTTGTAAAAATCTCTTAATTATACTACATTATACAGGGTTAGTTAAAAGCCCTGCACCATCTAAATAACTTTTGAAGCATACGGTTCAGTGACATGAAACTTGGTATGTGAGGATAACCATATACTGAGAACTCAATAGTGGTATTACCGAGTTTTTTCTACTTCCAGTTTAACCGGAAGTAACTCCAACTCTCTTATTTTAAATGGAACACCCAATATATTATTTTATTTTTGAATAGTACTCATTAAGAGCTTTTCAAAAATTATCCACACTTGATACTTCTGTACAAATTCATTGGAAACAGAAAAGTGTATCGAATATTAAAATAATAAACGCACCACCTACAGTAAATAACTTTTGAAGCATATGGTTTAACCGGAAGTAACTTCAACTCTCTTATTTTAAATGGAACACCCAATATATATTTTTATTTTTGAATAGTGCTCATTAAGAGCTTTTCAAAAAGTACCCACACTCAATACTTCTGTACAAATTCAGTGTTGCTAAGTAAAGAAAACAGAAAAGTGTATCGAATATTAAAATAATAAAATACTCCTTCCTTAACAAAAACAAAACAAAGCTACCCCACCTTCTAAATTATGTGTTCAAATTGGTAGCCCTCAGCTGCTTTACAATATGTCACTCGATCATAGAAACCATTTAAGGAATGATTTAACCAGGCTTTAGGAATATCTTGCACCACTTCCATTTTATTTAGCAACACTGAATTTGTACAGAAGTATCAAGTATGGGTAATTTTTGAAACGCTCTTAATGAGCTTTATTTAAAAATAAAACATATATTGGGTGTTCGATTTAAAATAACAGAGTTTGAATTACTTCCGGTTAAACCAGAAGTAGAAAAAACTCGGTAGTAACCCTAATTGAGTTCTTAGCATATGGTTATCCTCACATACCAAGTTTCATATCACTGAACCGTATGCTTCAAAAGTTATTTAGGTAGTGCATTTATTATTTTAATATTCGATACACTTTTCTGTTTTCTTGACTTAGTAACATTGAATTTGTACAGACGTATCAAATGTGGGTAATTTTTTAAAAGCGCTTAATGAACTTTATTCAAAAATAATAGTACATTATGTAACGAGCCTATAACGATAGTAATTAAGACGCAAGTATGGATATTTATGAAACGAGCGCAAGCGAGTTTCATAATATTCATACGAGCGTCTTAATTACCATTATAGGCAAGTTTCATACGACTTTTTATGCTCGACCATATTTCTAACTTGACATTATTCAGATGTATGCATTTTATTTGTATCTGACAAGATCGGAAGTGACCTTGTTCTAGGTCGTGAATTGTTAGATGTGCGCAGACGCGAAAGTATTGATTTTTTCCGAGGAACAATAATGTCATTGACCTTGATGTAATGTAACATGAACTAATTTTGATATAACCTGGAAATTGATTTAGAATTGAAAAACGAGATGACAAATTGAATTTATTTGAATATTATTTACAATTAACGCTAATTATTATAGTAACAGAATATAACCTTCTGCGACAGTATTGGATTTCCAGCCTCCGTGACTTTTCGCTAATTCTCTTTCGATTGCATATCCGAGCATAATCGATACTTGCGATTTTATAACGGTACAAAGCTGACTTGTCATTCGCTGAACACATGTAAGATGAGTTATCATTGGCTGAACACCTGTACTTTAATGAGTAGGTGTACTTTAATGACATGCATTAAAGGACTGCTACCAGGTGTATAATTACTACATTTCGGCATGGCCGAGCATAAAATAATATATTGGATGTTCCATTTAAAATAAGAGAGTTGGAGTTACTTCCGGTTAAACCGAAAGTAGAAAAAACTCGGTAGTACCATTATTGAGTTCTTAGTATATGGTTATCCCCACATACCAAGTTTCATGTCATACATGCTTTAAAATTTATTTAGGTGGTGCGGGACTTTTAACTAACCCTGTATAATACTGAAATAGTTAATAGTCTTCGTAGTTTAAAGAAGCGTGTTCAATAACAAACTGCAATTACAAAACGCTCTACTGTAAACAGATCTCTGAGTTCGCTTCTATGCCGCTGTGTCGCGCCAGCGTCCTCAGCTGAGGGAATCCACACGTGAAACAACGTGGTCGCAATGTTGTCTGACCTGTTTATTAATTTAACTGGAAATGAAAGGAAAGAAGCGACATCTAATGGCGTTACCATTTAAAAGCTTTTACCGGGATATTATAAAGAAGGGCTCCCATGCCAACCGTCGAGTCCACCCACACGAGGCAGTTCTGTACAACAATTAACTGGGAATGACGGGAAAACAAAACATATACCTGAATGCAACGTGGTGCTCTATGTACAAAACGGAAGCTCTTTTATATTAAAATATTCTGCACCACAAATAAGGGCACAAACCTAACTCAGTCTTTCAATTAGTCAATACAGTCAACAATGTTTACCAAGCGTTAGTGAAATCATTAACTGAGCAAAATAAACTCACTCCTCCAGGTTACTCTGTCTGTCAGTGTAGCCCGTCCGGTCAATTAAATTAGTCTGCTAGTAGGCATAAATCAATTGTCAGTCAGTAAACAAGTCAGCCGGTCAGCTAGTAAGACAGCCGAAGTAAGTCAATTCAGTTAATTCAGTAAGTAAATTATGTCAGTTCACCAAGTCTAGTAGTTAGTAAATTTAGTAAGTCAAGTCAGTTAATTCAGTAAGTAAATTATGTCAGTTCACCAAGTCAAGTTAGTAAATTCAGTAAGTCAAGTCAGTTAATTCAGTAAGTAAATTATGTCAGTTCAACAAGTCTAGTAGTTAGTAAATTCAGTAAGTCAAGACAGTTAATTAAGTAAGTAAATTATGTCAGTTCACCAAGTTAAATTAATACATTCAGTAAGTCAAGTCAGTTAATTCAGTAAGTAAATTATGTCAGTTCAACAAGTCTAGTAGTTAGTAAATTTAGTAAGTCAAGTCAGTTAATTCAGTAAGTAAATTATGTCAGTTCACCAAGTTAAATTAATACATTCAGTAAGTCAAGTCATTTAATTCAGTAAGTAAATTTTGTCATTTCACCAAGTCTAGTAGTTAGTAAATTTAGTAAGTAAATCAGTCCAATTCAGTAAGTAAATTGATGTCAGTTCACCAAGTTAAATTAATACATTCAGTAAGTCAAGTCAGTTAATTCAGTAAGTAAATTTTGTCAGTTCAACAAATCTAGTAGTTAGTAAATTTAGTAAGTCAAGTCAGTTAATTCAGTAAGTAAATTATGTCAGTTCACCAAGTTAAATTAATACATTCAGTAAGTCAAGTCAGTTAATTCAGTAAGTAAATTTTGTCAGTTCAACAAGTCTAGTAGTTAGTAAATTTATAAGTCAAGTCAGTTAATTCAGTAATAAATTTATTCAGTTCAAAGTTAAATTAATACATTCAGTAAGTCAAGTCAGTTAATTCAGTAAGTAAATTATGTCAGTTCAACAAGTCTAGTAGTTAGTAAATTTAGTAAGTCAAGTTGTTAATTCAGTAAGTCAATTATGTCAGTTTATTCAAGTTAAATTAATACATTCAGCAAGTTTCAAGTCAGTTAATTCAGTAAGTAAATTTTGTCAGTTCACCAAGTCTAAGTTAGTAAACAGTAAGTCAAGTCAGTTAATTCAGTAAGTTAATTATGTCAGTTCACCAAGTAAATAAATTAATATATTCAGTAAGTCAAGTCAATTAATTCAGTAAGTAAATTTTGTCAGTTCACCAAGTCTAGTAGTTAGTAAATTTTGTAAGTCAAGTCAGTTAATTCAGTAAGTAAATTATGTCAGTTCACCAAGTTAAATTAATACATTCAGTAAGTCAAGTCAGTTAATACCAGTAATAAATTTCGTCAGTTCACCAAGTCTAGTAGTTAAAAATTTAGTAAGTCAAGTCAGTTAATTCTAAGTAAATTATGTCAGTTCACCAAGTTAAATTAATACATTCAGTAAGTCAAGTCAGTTAATTCAATATGTAAATTTTTCAGTTCACCAAGTCTAGTAGTTAGTAAATTTAGTAAGTTAAATCAGTTAATTCAATAAGTAAATTATGTCAGTTCAACAAGTTAAATTAATACATTCAGTAAGTCATGTCAGTTAATTCAGTAAGTAAATTATGTCAGTTCAACAAGTCTAGTAGTTAGTAAATTTAGTAAGTCAAGTCAGTTAATTCAGTAAGTAAATTATGTCAGTTCAACAGGTCTAGTAGTTAGTAAATTTAGTAAGTCAAGTCAGTTAATTCAGTAAGTAAATTATGTCAGTTCACCAAGTCAAGTTAGTAAATTCAGTAAGTCAAGTCAGTTAATTCAGTAAGTAAATTATGTCAGTTCAACAAGTCTAGTAGTTAGTAAATTCAGTAAGTCAAGACAGTTAATTAAGTAAGTAAATTATGTCAGTTCACCAAGTCAAGTTAGTAAATTCAGTAAGTCAAGTCAGTTAATTCAGTAAGTAAATTATGTCAGTTCAACAAGTCTAGTAGTTAGTAAATTCAGTAAGTCAAGTCAGTTAATTCAGTAAGTAAATTATGTCAGTTCACCAAGTTAAATTAATACATTCAGTAAGTCAAGTTAGTTAATTCAGTAAGTAAATTATATCAGTTCACCAAGTCAAGTTAGTAAATTCAGTAAGTCAAGTCAGTTAATTCAGTAAGTATATTATGTCAATTCACCAAGTCAAATTAATAAATTCAGTAAGTCACGTCAGTTCATTCAGTAAATAAATTATGTTAAAAACCAAGTCAAGTTAAGAAATTCATTAAGTCAAGTCAGTTAATGCAGTAAATAAATTATATCAATTCAGTAAGCCAAGTAATTAAATTCAGTAAATAAATTATGTCAATTCAGTAAACCAAATCAGTAAATTCAGTAAATAAATTATATCAATTCAATAAGCCAATTCATTAAATTCAGTAAATAAATTATGTCAATTCAGTAAGCCAAGTCAATTAATACAATAAATTGATTAGGCTTATGTTAGCTCATTAAGTTGTCAGTAAATTCAGTAAGCAAATTATGTCAATTCAGTAAGTGAAGTAAGTTAATTCAGTAAGTAAATTAGTTCAGTAATCCAGGCAGTCAGTTACTAGTCCAGTAAGATGAAAGATTCTTACAGTTGTTACAGGACGCAATTGCATAATCAACAATGTCGTAGATATAGTGTCTTTAAATCAGCTACTATGGAGTAAGGAAGCTAATATTAGTGAAGAACGAAAGTGAACTACTCGAAGAAAACCCTCCTATTTACATCTGCCTTGTGCAGCACAAGTCTTGTACAACCTGTCGGTTCAGAATACAATATCAGTTCTTTTGGTGAGAATCGCTACGGCTGGGTCTTCATGCGAGACAGGAGGGAGCCAGCCGCCAGACACGCGCCAACACGATAACCCAGTCGGTCCCCTGCGGCAGCCAGAACTTCGCACACAAATTGCAGGAGACCTTATCTCCTTCAATCCCATCTCACAAGATACACGCACCCCAGCTAATTAAGTTCGCTTTGTATAGAACTATAAATAGATCAATTTACAAACCGAGAGAGTAGGCCCACTTTTGTCTAATACTGAAGACGTCTAGCGTGGCTGATGGATGAATTTATCTAAATTGCAAGCAGCAATGCTACTTTGTTTTATGAATAAAGTTTTCATGCTAAGTATATTGTGGATGAAAACTCTTATTTAGTTTATGTTAAAAGGAATAGAGTATAGCGCTAATTAATCATTCAGTAACTAAGAAACAATTTGAATGTTGTGTGTTAAGCTGAGTCTAGGGAGGTACGGAGATTTCTCTTCTGTGTTTACTATTGAATAGACATTTCTTGCAAGATTATTTTCAGAAGAAAAGTGAAGCTGAAAGGCCCGTATTGTATGTAGATTTACTGAGGAAATAATCTTCTATAATTAAACGAGTGCTGATAATTCCTCAATAATTTAATTGAGCTTAACGAATGTATGTTGTCATGATATTTTTTTCGAGATCGAAGGTCAAGAAAAAATTATCTTATGACAACACATATGAGTTTAGAAGTTCAATTGAGTTATCACACAGAAAATATCAAGCATGAGCTGTATTCAGTGAGGTAATTCCGATGCGACAAAGATGTCATTTTGATTGAAATTTTTATAATATAATCATGATGTTCTGTCAAAAAATCTGAAAGTTAGAATTTATAAAACAGTTATATTACCGTTTGTTCTGTATGGTTGTGAAACATGGACTCTCACTTTGAGAGAGAAACAGAGGTTAAGGGTGTTTGACAATAAGGTTCTTAGGAAAATATTTGGGGCTAAAAGTGATGAAGTTACAGGGGAATGGAGAAAGTTACACAACGTAGAACTGCACACATTGTATTCTTCACCTGACATAATTAGGAACATTAAATCCAGACGTTTGAGATGGGAAGGGCATGTAGCAATTATGGGCGAATCCAGAAATGCATATAGAGTGTTAGTTGGGAGGCCGGAGGGAAAAAGACCTTTGGGGAGGCTGAGACGTAGGTGGGAGGATAATATTAAAATGGATTTGAGGAAGGTGGGTTATGATGATAGGGTCTGGATTAATCTTGCACAGGATAGGGACCGATGGCGGGCTTATGTGAGGGTGGCAATGAACCTGCGGGTTCCTTAGCAAGCATTTGTAAGTAAGTAAGTAAGTAAGTAAGTAAGTAATCATGATGTTCATATTCATGGCAGTGACTTACCTCTTTCATCTTTGCAAAACATAAAAATTTTATTATCTTTATTGCAAGGAGATCTGAAATTTAATTTATTTAAAAACACAGTCAGCTGGTTACTTCACGCGCGTACTATTTATTTTCTTTATTTTATGTTTTCAATACTTTCTTATCAACGGCACACCAGTAAAAAAAAAAAATGAGTTTATTTGTACTTTCAATGCGGAATCTAACCATATATTTTTAAAATATTTTTTCGCGGGCAAAGGCGTCTTAATGAAGAAAAATCTAAATTTCTCAATTTCCATAAAAAGTAACAACAACTGTTTACATGTCAATATAAACTTTAATTTCTCAGCATCAAAATAAACCATGATTTTGATCATTGGGTGAAAGGGTTTCGGAGCCACAACAGTTTAAAGTTGCTAATTTTATGAAAATACGATACATTTAAATATTTTTAATTTAAACACTATGAAGTTCTGATGCCTCAAACGTTGCACAAAGCATTGATTGTATCACAGTTGTCAACGGACAGAAAAAGTTTCATTGTATTTAAAAATTGCAAAGTCAATTTTCTCTATATTTCGGTCTATTTGAAATGGAATAGCCCGTCTGATTTTTTCATTACGAATTCCACAATAGTCAATCGGTCGAACACAGGCCTATTACACGGAATACCGGCGCGTTATAGCTGAGCCACAGACGCGTTGTATTAGTAAATGAAACAGCAGACTGGAAGAATAATGGAATAATCACTTGTCTCGATAAGTTTCGTTGTTGGAAAAATAGTAAGAGAAACTTATAGGGTATCAATGTATTGAACGTTTCTACGAGAAACGGGAGTATTTTAGCTCTGGCGATAACTGTTCAGAGCAGAGAAACAAAGAAGCTGAGAAATTGCTGTGGCGCGATATCACAGCAATTAAATCTCCGGTTCGCACACACATTTTCTAATGGGTCTGATACAGCTCTAATGTTCCACTGGGGGGCTGTTCTATCCTTGGTCTGCATGCAGGAACACAGCTTAGTTTCTCCTCCTGCCGTGAGGGGGAAGAAACAACTACAATCGAATATCTGCGACTGGGCGGTAAGTAGGTTATGCAAATGGAAATGACAGTGAGGTAATAGTTGGGCTTTTTGGACGATAACGCATCGGACAAACAGAGGATAATGTACATTGGGCTGTGAAACAAATGCCGATACGAAATTGTATTGTTTTCCGAGGACTTTAGAAAACATGGCGAGGTGGAAAGCTATTTATCCGAGATTAGTTATTTAAAAACATGTAAATACGACTTTTATAACATACATTATTATTATTATTATTTTATTAATATTATTATTATTATTATTATTATTATTATTATTATTATTTAATATGAATTGACTTTAAATTATTCATATAAGGCCTACTTTTATTTTACGAATACTACACGAAAATAGTGAAACTGCAATTTAGGCCTATATGGTAGGCCTATTTCACAGCCTTCTTTATTATTCACAGATGCTGTCGTTGTTACAATTGAAGGGCTCAGAGCCAAAAGCGACTAACCCACAATTACAAAAATGAGTAAATAAGAGTTGATATTAGGGCATCCTGACAAAAATTATTGGTTTCACAATTTATTTTAATTGGTCTATATTTTTGAATATATACAAAAAAAATCATGAATCTATAACAACAATGTATAGTTTTGAAAAAAGGCTTAATAATGAACAATACAAAATTGTGGGTTGGTCGCCTTTGGCTCTGAGCCCTTCGATTGATATATATGGCCAGCTACGTTTCTTATTATATTAACAAAAAAGTATCAATTTTATTATAAATTAATATTATATTTTATTATAAATACAAATATATAACTTAAAACTGACATTAATTGAAACATTTAACTACACATTTCTCCTTTGCATGAAATAACAACTCTATAGAAAATTCAGGCCAGATCAAATGTGTTTGTATAATTGAGGATTCACCAGCATATAGGTAACTAAGTATGGACACTTCGCGTCGGTACCTTTGATGTAGCCGGACTGATTTCAATGACCTTCAAGCCATCTAGAGCGTGAGAGTCTATTCTCCCTAGAGTTGGCGCTGACATCACACCAGCTAGCAGTCGACACAGCGGAAATATAACATTAATTAATACATCTAGGTACATTATGTACTCAAATAAAATAGATTGGATCCATAAACTAATAAATCCGTCATTAACTGTAATGTCTAGACTCTGGAGTTGAGACGTTGATCCCAACAACAATTAAAATATGTAATGATTTGATAGCACTGAGAATGGAAAAACAAAACCCTTATGAGAAGTAAAATCATATATCTGTATTATATTGTATACTAATATTAAACGAATTTGATATATAATTTTATAATGTATTATATTATTTTATAAGATAATTTATTATATCTGCAATATAAAAAAATATTATTACAACTAGTTTGTCACTGAGAAATAAGGAAACGCTGTTAACTTGAATTTATTTGAAGCAAAGCGTTACTGGATTATGCAATAAGGTAGGCGATGTTTGGATCCTGTGTCTCAACTCTATACTCAATTATTTTCTTAGCGTATGTTCGATTACACTAACCTCTAGCGCTTGAAAGTGGAACTAAACGCCGGCGCACAGAGAAACAAAACACAGGAAAATTCGCTCAGTGTCCATTCTTTATAATCCCTATTCGCTGGGTTCACAACCTTAGTGGACCAAGTCCTTCTGTAATAATTTTGAGAAATTGAGTCCTAAAGTTCCTGGCTCATGCTTCAACCTTCACCTTCCATAGGAAATGCTGCCCTCTGTAGAGTAACAAATGAGTTATGGTCTTTGTTTGTTATGGCAATGAATAAATCTAAGTTTCCTTCATCCGAGATTGTATTAATCCACAAACTGATCACTGCTGGACTTGGTCCACTCTGGTTGTGAGACCCTCAATTATTTTATGGTATTTTGAATCGTAAAGATTGTTTAATAGAGGTGCATCTAGGTATGTAAGTAAAGTACGATTTAACGGGCTAGTACCTTTTATTTTACACTTAACGGGCTCCAAACGTTTCATTTAACATCTCACTCACCGTCTTCTTTTTTCACATCATTAAATAGTGACAGCTCCTTACAATACCGACCTCGCGATTTTCGTGGTACAGATCCTTGTCTTGCTAGTTCTGCTTCTACCAATATTTCGTTAGGAATTTCAAAGCGATCCTTTAGAGATTATTTGGTTTATTTTAATATTTTATTGAACACATTATTCGAAAATGGATAGCTCAAATCCATTTTTTTAAATTATGTTGCTGTTGTTTTCTAATGCCATGCGTTTGACAATAAAGTCATTTGACCTCTTGCACTCCAATATTGAAAAATGACAAGTTGTAGCCGATTTAAGTGAACACCATATTTTAACGTTTTGGTGGCTACTTCATTCTCAAACCCCAGAATGTCTGGAGGACCACACCTGCTGTTGGTCGACGGGTCCATTGACCTAGCTGGGAGATCTTGTTGATCACCAGCTTTCCTCCATTCCACTGGAGGACGATTTTAGTGCCATAGCAGATCAGCACTAGGAACAGAAATTTTAGAAAGAGGAGGAAGGAAAGGAAATGAACCCTTAGGCCTGAATGCTCTAATGCCGTCAGGGTCGAAGAAAGTAAAAGTTCAGTCAGAGGACTGGATAGGAAAGGGTAAAGAGGGAATTAGGTATTGGATAGAGGAAAATTATACCAAATTCAGTTATTAACCAATCAAGCTGACCAGTGCTAATTGATGAGTAGCCCCTCCCTTTAGTTCAGCTTGTAAAATTATGCTTACTAACAGCTGCACCACGGGAAGGTAGGGATGGGACACTGGGTATTTGTCCAGGTTGGTTACTGTAAAGCCTTCAATGGGAAGGATTAATGGCTCTCCCCCCTGTATCCGACAGATACCCTTTTAATTATGAAAGATATAAACAGCAATTTGTGTATACTATTATTCGCTGACGATTTAATAACATTTTGGGACCATAAATTCTAGCTATACACATTTGTTCATAGACTAAACAAGATCACTAAACGATAGAACTTGAAAAACTTCAACAAGCAAAACTAAAATGAGGCCTTTAGCGTAAAAAATTGTTATACGAAAATATCTTCAATCGAGAAGTTACGAAATGAGTTTCTATGGCCTGTCCCAGGATCTGTGGAGTAACTCCGCGCATATGGGGGCGGAGTCTATCTCTGCCGGAGTGTATTGCGGGCAGCATCTGCTCGAGTCCACTAAGGGGTAAGATGCTCGTGTTAGAAGGTAGAGATCAGATAGAAATTATCCCCTCCTGCAAGCGATTGCTCGCTTCGTTCAAGCACTGCCTGTCCTAGAGCAGTCTTTGGCCCTAGCCTTCCCACATACCACTTGCGCAGGGTCTAGTTTCGTCTTTGTACTCCACAGATGCCTGGGACGGACCAAAATTATATGTATCCCCCTTTCAAGCAATGACATTGAAAACAAAATAAACAGACAAAAATCAATTGACATTTGGACACGTTACAAGAGAGCAAACACAAGGTCCAAGATGAAAAAAAAGGTCGTTCTTTTACAATTATTGTAAATATTTCAGTAATATACGGAAATGAGACATAACTGAGATTAGAAAATTTGAAAAAAGAAACAGCGAAAATGAGATTTATAAGATCGGTGAAAGAATATACCCGACAAAATAGAATCATAAGAAAATTTATGCTATAAGAACTTAATATCTACCGTGTACTCTATAAAAGATAAGGCCGAAGACTAGTGAGAAATGATAACAATGTCTGATGAAGAATCACGAATGTCCAATATTAAAGCTGCATTAGATGACAGAGCACAACATGGAGAGAGATCGGAATATATCGAAGACCTAATCTATGGAGGGAGGAAAAAGAAGATTTTCGCTGCAAATTGATATGACATAAAGCTGAAGGTAGTTAGTAGACTTAAGTGACACAGAAGTTAATTGACACAAATGTGAAGGTAGTAAGTAGACTTAAGTGACACAGAAGTTAATTGACATAAATCTGAAGGTAGTAAGTAGACTTAAGTGACACAGAAGTTAACTGACATAAAATTGAAGATAGACTTAAGTGACACAGAAGTTAATTGACATAAAACTGTAGGTACTAAGTAGACTTAAGTGACACAGAAGTTAATTGACATAAAACTGAAGGTAGTTAGTAGACTTAAGTGACACGAAAAATAATTGACATAAAACTGAAGGTAGGTGGTAGACTTAAGTGACACAAAAGATAATTGACATAAAACTGAATGTAGTTGGTAGACTTAAGTGACACAAAAGATAATTGACATAAAACTGAAGGTAGTTAGTAGACTTAAGTGACACAAAAGATAATTGGCATAAAACTGAAGGTAGTTAATAGACTTAAGTGACACAGAAGATAATTGACATAAAACTGAAGGTAGTTAGTAGACTTAAGTGACACAGAAGATAACTGACATAAAACTGAAGGTAGTTAGTAGACTTAAGTGATACAGAAGATAATTGACATAAAACTGAAGGTAGTTAGTAGATTTAAGTGACACAAAAGATAATTGACATAAAATTGAAGGTAGTTAGTAGACTTAAGTGACACAAAAGATAATTGGCATAAAACTGAAGGTAGTTAGTAGACTTAAGTGACACAAAAGATAAATGGCATACAACTGAAGGTAGTTAATAGACTTAAGTAACACAAAAGATGATTGGCATAAAGCTGAAGGTAGTTAGTAGACTTAAGTGACACTAAAGATGATTGACATAAAAATGAAGGTAGTTAGTAGACTTAAGTGACACAAAAGATGATTGGCATAAAACTGAATGTAGTTAGTAGACTTAAGTGATACAGAAGATAATTGACATAAAACTGAAGGTAGTTAGTAGATTTAAGTGACACAAAAGATAATTGACATAAAATTGAAGGTAGTTAGTAGACTTAAGTGACACAAAAGATAATTGGCATAAAACTGAAGGTAGTTAGTAGACTTAAGTGACACAAAAGATAAATGGCATACAACTGAAGGTAGTTAATAGACTTAAGTGACACAAAAGATGATTGGCATAAAGCTGAAGGTAGTTAGTAGATTTAAGTGACACTAAAGATGATTGACATAAAAATGAAGGTAGTTAGTAGACTTAAGTGACACAAAAGATGATTGGCATAAAACTGAATGTAGTTAGTAGACTTAAGTGACACAAAAGATAATTAGCATAAAACTGAAGGTAGTTAGTAGACTTAAGTGACACAGAAGATAACTGACATAAAACTGAAGGTAGTTAGTAGACTTAAGTGACACAGAAGATAATTGACATAAAACTGAACGTAGTTAGTAGACTTAAGTGACACAAAAGATAATTGACATAAAACTGAAGATAGTTAGTAGACTTAAGTGACACAAAAGATAAATGGCATAAAACTGAAGGTAGTTAGTAGACTTAAGTGACACAAAAGATGATTGGCATAAAACTGAAGGTAGTTAGTAGACTTAAGTGACACAAAAGATAATTGACATAAAACTGAAGGTAGTTAGTAGATGACACTAAAAATGATTGCACGCTTAAAATTAATAGATGAAAGATCTCAAGTAAGAAATCACATCACATACGCTAATTAAATGATATTATTTTTGTTTTCTGTTAAATAAGACTTTCCAACTGCTATTTAACTTTGATACCCTAGTTATAGAGTGACGCTATTCAAGACACAAAAACTATAAAATTATCATGATGACTACGATAATGCAATTCAGGATACGAGTAATGTGCTGATGTCACCATCAAAGGAAGTGAGCCAAACATATTTACTTAATATGATAGAAGGCTATTTCCTTTCTTTATTTACTCAAGAAATCACCATTTCAAATAATTCAATTTTGCCATTTCTCCAGATGTAGAGAGTATATTTGCATTAGAACTCCGTGTGTGTATGGAGTGGGCGGATGAAAGTCCTTCCTTCCGCGTGTAGATCGTTCTATACAGTCAGGTCCAATAAACGTGCAAACTTCAGGCGATATAGCTGCTTTTTAAGTCCTCAGAGACGACTCAGGCAGGTACATACGCCATAATGGTAGCCAGGAACCACATGCTATCCCTGAAAACGAGTGGGACACTATCTAGACCAGGGCCGGATATGAGAGCGGCTCCATTTAGTCGGCCAGAGCTGCTCTCGCTCCGCAAGGCACTTCAATTCCAAGCCAGAGCAGAACGCTCACGCAGTGGCGGACTCGCATTACAGCTACCTTCCCTGCATTAATGTAACAAGAGCCACGGTTGTTCTAGTCATTCAGTCTGTCAGTACATAACAGTTTATAAGGATATTACATCAATCCATTGTACAGTACAGACTTTATAACACTCTTATTAATTTAATGAAATAAACTTCGCTCTATGCACGCACACAAATCATTAGGCTTATTTACATATCCCATACGCACATACTGCAATCTCCTCACCACGGTTCTACGAGACAGGCGTATGGCTTCCACTTCCCCTACTTGCTGTGGACAGAGTTCATCTGCCAATATAATTAAACATAGCATGATGAAGTCCACACCTGTGGAGTAACGGTCAGCGCGTCTGGCTTAGAAACCAGGTGGCCCGGGTTCGAATCCCGGTCGGGGCAAGTTACCTGGTTGAGGTTCTTTCCGGGGTTTTCCCTCAACCCAATACGAGCAAATGCTGGGTAACTTTCGGTGTTGGACCCCGGACTCATTTCACCGGCATTATCACCTTCACTTCATTCAGACGCTAAATAACCTAGATGTTGATAAAGCGTTTTAAAATAACCCAGTATAATGTAATTAAGCATGATGAATTCACCTTCGTTGAATGTTTTCAATTCCTTTGCAATTTCGTGGAAAATTTTGTAGCTAATTCTCATAGCCGATTCAGTAAGTGCATTATTGTCATCCTGTTAATATATAATATAATATAATATAACATATGATATGATATATGATATGATATAGACAATTAAGAACTTAAAGAAAATGTTTCTCACGTACATTATATTAGAGTATCTATTCGATATTTATATTACATTATAAGTTATTATAGTACATTTAGTAATATAACATTTTAAATTATACAAATATTGTGATATATCATAGTATAGTACATTATGATATATCATAATACTTGTATAATTTAAAATTATATATTACTAAATGTATAATAACTTATAATGCAATGTAACTGTCACATATACTCTAATATAATGTACCTGAGAAACATTTTCTTTAAGTTGTATTAATTTATGGCGTTCATTACCAACATATTTGTCATATTCAGTAGCATGTTGTAAAGAATAATGTCGTTGGATATTGAACTTCTTAATCAGTTGTAGTGTGTTATGCCAAATTAAACACTTTGCTAATCCACTGCTCTCTACCAAAAAGAACTCCTCCTCCCACGATACATTAAACGCATTGGGAGTAGCGGGACGCTTTAGTGTATGAGCGGAAGCTTCGTCTTCAAAGTTCGCCATCATACTGCAGAGTCACCACTGCACAGACACTGAATGGCGTACAGTAAGCATACGTCACAGCGCTCGCAAGACCAGCTCTTTAAAGCACACAGCGCTCATTTCTCAGAATCACGTAATGTGCCCAGCCCTGATTTAGACTATCCCCAACCAGCGAAATGTCCCTCGGATACTATCGAGGGACTCCGTAAAACATCACTATTAATATTACCCCGACGTACCAGCACGTACTGTCTATTGAACGTACCAGTACACTCGTGAACATTGCAGACTGAAGCAGTAAACTGATTGGTCATCTCCATTTAACATCCCCGAAGCTCGTACATCTTATCTTTAAAGCATGTAATTTGTAGAACTACGCCTTTCTCTTCATTAGGTATGAGGAAATAATTTCGGAATTGAGCTTCACGAAAAAATGCAACCCCTCGCTCACTTGCAAAGAGAACAAGGGGAATACAAGGAGAACAAGGGGAATACAAGGAGAACAAGGGAAATACAAGGAGAACAAGGGTAGTACAAGGAGAACAAGGGGAAAACAAGGAGAACAAGGGAAAACAAGGAGAACAAGGGAAATACAAGGGTAACAAAGGAAATACAAGGAGAAAAAGGGGAATACAAGGAGAACAAGGATGTCCGGCCCCGGAACAATTTTTCCCTCGAAATTATTCAAATCAATTTTACAGGGAGTTATACCTGAAAGCTTGATTTGCATAATACACGTCACTGTTCGTTAACAGAAAACCACAATTTAAGTCACACAGAGTTAGTGTGCACTCAATGTTGGTTGCTTGAAGGTTGAGAACAAGGGTGGATATAGAGGGAACAATTGGATCGGTGTCTGGTAGAGGGGAACAGTTGGTAGAGCGTTGGTAACGTTTAACAAAGGGGAATGCCCGGCCCACGAACAAGGGGAAATTATTCAGAACAAGGAAAATACAAGAAGAACAAGGGTGATACAAGGGAAATACAAGGAAAACAAGGGACATACAAGGAGAACAAGGAGAACAAGGGAAATAAAAGGAGAACAAGGGTAATACAAGGAGAATAAGGGGAATGCAAGGAGGACAAGGGTAATACAAGGAGAACAAGGGGAGAATAAGGGGAATACAAGGATAAGGAGAACAAGGGAAATACAAGGAGAACAAGGGTAATACAAGGAGAACAGGGGTAATACAAGGAGAACAAGGGAAATACAAGGAGAACAAGGGTAATACAAGGAGAACAAGGGTAATACAAGGAGAACAAGTGGAGAATAAGAGGAATACAAGGATAAGGAGAACAAGGGAAATACAAGGAGAACAAGGATAATACAAGGAGAGTAAGGGGAATACAAGGGGAATGGAATGAGAACAAGGGGAAGACAACGATCATTAGAGGAAAACAAGAAGAGGAAGGGAAATGCAAAAACAGAGAGAATATAAGGAGAACAAAGGGAATATAAAGAGAACCAGGGGAATACTAAGAAAACGAGGAGAATATAAGAGAAGTACCCAAAGAAAACAAGGGGAATAGAAGGAGAACAAAGGGAATATAAAGAGAACCAGGGGAATACTAAGAAAACGAGGAGAATATAAGAGAAGTACCCAAAGAAAACAAGGGGAATAGAAGGAGAACAAAGGGAATATAAAGAGAACCAGGGGAATACTAAGAAAACGAGGAGAATATAAGAGAAGTACCCAAAGAAAACAAGGGGAATAGAAGGAGAACAAGAAGAAAGTGAGAAAACAAGGAGCAGACACGGAGAAAACGGGAAATACATGGAGATCAAGGGAAAGACAAGGTGAACATAAAAGAGAACATGTAGATTTGTACTTAAAGATATGCAGCATAGTGAAGTTACGTATCTATCGAGTTAATTTTAATGATATGGGATCCGAAAGAAAATTGGCGTGCATTGGAAAGAGAAAAGACTGTTCAGTGATCTTTATATGAAACAACGAGCCAAAGTCAGGATAGGAGAAGAAATGTGAGAAGAAAGTGAAATTGGGAGAGAAGTGCGTGAAAGATGTCCTTTATCACCTATCCTGTTCAACATCTAGGCTACTTGGAGGGTTTAGTAAAGAACTGTTCTCAGAACATGGGAGGAGTGATAGTAGGAGGAAGAAGAATAAAGTGCATAAGATTTGCTGATGATATGGCGTTGTTAGCAGAAGAGGAGATGACACTAAAGGATATGCTACTGGAGCTAAATGACAGCTGTGAGCAGTATGGGATGGAGATAAATGCCAATAAGACGAAGACCATGGTCATAGGAAGAAAAATACAGAAGATAAACTTGCGAATTCTAAATGAGGCAGTAGAACAAGTGAACAGCTTCAAATACTTGGGATGTACTACAAGCAGTAACATGAGCTGCTGCCAAGAGGTCAAAAGGAGGATAGCAATGGCCAAAGAAGCTTTTAATAAAAAAAATTAGCATCTTCTGCTGATATCCGGAAAAAGAACTAATGAAGAGATTAGTGAAGTGCTTTGTATGGAGTGTGGCATTGTATGGGACAGAAACATGGACATTACGACGAAGTGAAGAGAAGCGAATAGAAGCATTTGAAATGTGAATATGGAGAAGTATGAAACGTATGAAGTGGACAGACAGAATAAGAAATGAAGCTGTGTTGGAAAGAGTGGGTGAAGAAAGAATGATGCTGAAACTGATTAGGAAGAGGAAAAGGAATTGGTTGGGTCATTGGATGAGAAGAAACTGCCTACTGAAGGATGCACTGGAAGGAATGGTGAACGGGAGAAGAGTTCGGGATAGAAGAAGATATCAGATGATAGACGACATTAAAATATATGGAAATTATGAGGAAAGAAAGAGGAAGGCAGAAAATAGGAAAGACTGGAAAATGCTGGGTTTCCAGTGAGAAACCTATCCTTGGACAGAACACTACATGAATGAAAGTCAGTATTCCAGTTCGGATTCATCACATTCAGAATCTAGTACTCCAGACCTATGTGCAACTTCGAAAAGCGTCTGATAATACTGTCTGCTCCCTTCAGAACGTCTGCACCAGAGTGCTGCATTGGAGTTAAATCGCTCGCTTGAACTCGGCCGAGTGTCGCACCCTCGAGTGAGATAATACGATCGGTCGTGATACGCTCGTAATAAATAGAATCACAGTACAAGGTCATCTCACCGACATGTCTTATCTTGTATGGAAGATACACATATGTTTTGCTCACTCGGTAAAAATAAGGCTTTATTTTCTGCGTTTATGACAAACGTTTAACGGAATAGTCAATGGAACGTACCAAAACAGGAACATGAAGTTATAAATAAAAATTAAAAACTAACGATATACAGTTATTATTGCTAATATAAATTATTAAATTTTATTTCACAATGAAAATATGATAGGTCCATATATAGTGTTCCGTTAATACTGCGACAATATAAACGTTTTAAAATATGATTGATATAGAAAATTAATAACAATATTAGTACAGAGAAAACGTTACAGAAAATATATAAAACGAATAATCAAGCTGCATAATTTACAATGAAAATTATAACTAATTATTAGATAATTATTATTATTATTATTATTAATTATAATTATTATTATTATTATTATTATTACTACTAGAAAACTTGATACAGTTCTTGCATTATCGTGATTGTGTTCTAACGTTTATAATAATATAAACGTTAAATCCAATAACATTTATCAGATGGAAAAAAACAAAATCAAGCGTTGGGGGAGGGGAAAGAAAAAACATTTACCTACAACATTTATATTACATTTTAAAAAGTTTTAAAGTTGTAACGTAAGCGTTAAACACTGCAAAGAATATAAACGTTATGATGGCTACACATTCATCAATGTAAAAGAACGAACATAACGGTATAGTTCGAGGGTTTAACTTGAGAATATAAACGTTAAAGAGCTCATTCACAATGAAAATTAAACATAATGAACGAAACTGTTCCAAAATAAACAGTTAAAGAAACAGTTTCACAAGAATATGTTTACAACATCAGTGCCAAGTGTTCCAACTGTTCCAACCTCTCATCTGCTCTGGGAACATGTTTCAAGGCACTTGATCGTCTTTAAATCAGCTGTTCAGTGTATTATGACAACGAAAGACAGTTTTCTTAAGGTTACTGTTAAAGGGTACAGTAAATAACTAAATTCAAAATAAATCGATTTTAGTAAAAATAAGAATATAACGTTAGGAGAGTTTAATAACGATGAAATTAAACGATGATATTTTTCGCGTTATATTAATAATATAAACGTTAAAGGACACCTGAACATATTCTCCATCAATGGACAGCTAATAATTAGGAGATTTATTAGGGAATTTGATTCTTACAATTAAATTGCGCGATCCTACATAGGTTACTGTTGCACGAAGGCCGTTTGGAACATCGATAATATTATATCTACTTTCGATTGAAGGTCAATGATAACGGTACACATGGCCTTTGATGACAGCAAAGAAGAGGAAAACTGTTTAGAAACTGAACTGTTATCTGTTGGAACCATGTGGAACGTAAAGTTATCACCGGAGCAATGTAAAGGCTCATTCACAATGAAAATTAAACATAACGTAAGCGTTAACTTAAGAATATAAACGTTTAAGGCTCATTCACAATGAAAATTTAACATCGTAAGCGTTAACTTAAGAATATATACGTTAAGGCCCATTCACAATGAAAATTAAACATAACCGTAACATAAACACAGAAGTTTCTGCCCAGGCTACCAAATGAGATCATTCACAATGATTCACATAAGCATTGATATAAACATTACCGTAAGACGTTAACATGAAAGTTTGCAAACTCCAAACTTTCATGCTTATGCTCACGTGATTTGCAAACAGAACACAATCGTGGAGCGCTGAAGTATACGACAGAATATGAGGAAATGGCGTCGTTGTTATGTTTTCATGGTTATCAAGTATGTTTGCGGTTATGTTTATGTTCCCATCGTGAATGATGGTATGACTTCTTGATTTTACCGCAACGTTTATATTCTTAAGTTAACGCTTACGTTATGTGTAATTTTCATTGTGAATGAGCCTTTACAGTATAATACAGAGTGATTTATATAGAACTGACACATTTCTTTCTTTAATTATTCCGTTGGAAATTCATTCAATGACCCAATTTAAATTAGAAGAATGTTCAGTTTCGATTCTTTAATTATTGCGCAGATGTTTATGTTTTATTCTAATTCAATGACCCAATTTTAGCACCAAATTAAGCAGAATGTTTTGGAGTTTCGATTCATTGTCACTAGATGCGCATATGTTTATGTTTTATTCCTATTGTTGGCAGCACTAGATGCGCATATGTTTATGTTTTATTCCTATTGTTGGCAGCTGTTTTCGACATTTTGAGTCAACGTGAAAATGCAGTACACATTAAATCAACGACTCTTCCTTGTGAAGCAATACTGGATTACGAATTCAATTACAGCTACTCAAAGGGCATACCAGAGAGAATTTGGTGTTCGCAATCCTCCCAAAAGAAACACAATACTGGGACTGGTAGACAAATTGGAAACAACTGGATTTCTGGTGAGTGAAAAGGGCAAGCATCGTTCATCTAGGCTTCCCACGGTTGTTGTTGACGTACGAGCACGACTGGATGCAGTCACCCAAAAAATCATTAAGACGTATGTCGCAGGAGACAGGGTACACCTACTCAATGTGTCAGAGAGCCTAAAGCCATATAGGGTTACGGTTGTTCATCAGCTACAGGAACCAGATAAGGATAAAAGATTGAATTATTGTCGTTGGTTTCAGACGTTCATTGTGCAAAATCCTGCCATATTGTCCATCACATGGTTCACAGATGAAGCATGGTTCCATTTATCCAGTTATGTGACGACCGAATAATTTCCAGGAACCTGTGGCCACCGAGATCTCCGGACTTGACAACGCCGGACTTCTTTCTATGGGGTTACTTAAAAGACAGGGTTTACGCCACACGTCCCCAGACATTGGACGATCTGAAGCACAACATCACACAGGAGATTCAAGCGAACAACAGAGTCCTCCAACGAGTGGCCAGTAACATGGAACGACGTGTTGAGTTGTGCCTTATGCAGGATGGAGGACATTTTCAGCATTTGCTATAGAGGTAAATAATTTCCCAAAATTCCTCTACATTTTAGGTATAATAAGTTGTCGCTAGCACAATTAGTTTTGAAACAATTAATGAAAGAAATGTGTCAGTTCTATATAAATCACTCTGTATTACGTAGATATCCAATTCCTAACAGAAATTAATGTTCTCAGAAAAGAGCTAAGACAGCCCAGCCACTAGCCTTTACAGAGAGGCGAATAGAAGCTGGTGGGGAAAACCGGAATGCGACGTAGGCAAATGGACGACAATATCTGTGCGAAAATGATGCAATATTGAAAGCTCTTTCGTCATTGGAAAACGCGAACATATTTTTGGAACGTAGTGTGACGGTAAGGTTACTATGACTGTATATGCGGTCTTGGATCTGTGTGGAGGACGGTTGAACTTCATTAGTAGAAGGGGTGGGAGTGAAGTACACTCAGAAACTCAGGTACAATAAAAATTGAAGTAAAAATAAAGTGATGTCCCTGTACAAGTATGTCTGCCCACACACTTGAACCAATGCTTGGAGAGGAGGACCGAATGTGTCACACGACGCTGTTCTTGCATCCGTACAGAGCAGATCACGTAATGCCCATTCCAGCCAGCAGTGCAAGGGGAGTGGAGAAAGTCTCTGCGCACCCTATTTCCGGGGGGCAGAGCTCCGGCATGCTCGACTCTGCTCCATCAATGTCATGTCCCGGAATTTCCGGTCCCGGAAACTCAACTCGCCGTATTGTAGGGAGGGTTACTAGGGAGTGGAACAAAAAGCTGTTCCCCTCGGTTGAAAGGTT
Organism: Periplaneta americana; assembly: GCA_025594305.2. Lineage (NCBI taxonomy): Eukaryota > Metazoa > Arthropoda > Insecta > Blattodea > Blattidae > Periplaneta > Periplaneta americana. The sequence continues at coordinate 19,558,849 of JAJSOF020000005.1, forward strand.
GTGATGGAGCAGATCATGTTCGCTGCATTATGTATACACAAAAAGCGACCATTATGATAGTTTGCTCGATTAAATTAACTTTACAACCGACTCGATGAGTTGCCGCCTGCGTTATCACCGGATGCCGAGCACGATCGGTTAATTGCTCCTCACCGCGCAAGAGCGGCCTATCTACCACGTAACTGAAAAAAAAAAAAAGGAAATTTTTTTCGTATAAATAAAATGTAAATGTAAACTAAACCAACTGAAACATTTATAAAAACGACAGTCATACAGTAATTCAAGATTCTCTGTTTCATTAGATGACTCCTCATGTAAGTAGGCTATGTCCATCGAAGGTTTATGAAAGGTGATTTAGGATGAAGAGTCTATAACAGGGATGTCAAGGTCAGAGCACGCGAAAGACGCTACGTGCTCCCAAGTGCTCTCGGGTCCCAATGAATCTGTTCTACAGGGACATCATTTTATTTTTACTAACATTTTTAATATTAACCTGTCTATACCTTTAGAGAACCGGAAACACCGCTTGCTCCCCCCTCCAAGACTGGAGTTCGATGATACTGGCGTAAAACACAAATCACTCTACTAGGTATAGGATGGAAGAAAAGTAGTTCATCCATTTACGTAAACTAGGAAATATCGCGATTTGGAGTTTGATAATTTTCATTAGGTTTTTCTTTAATCAAAGTACAGTACTGTATTAAGAATAAGTGTTTTTACTCACGAAGTGAGTTATCCATGCGAACGTATTCATTATGCAGTGTATATTATACTGTCTACAGCACATTAGCGTACAATATAGAGAAAGAAGTTAAATTGAAAAATAATCATAATATGAATATTTAAACACAATTTTGAAAATGGTGGCCGTTCATTTCGATACAGGCTTCAGTTCTTTTGTGCATATTATCGCAATATAGACTATTGCATCTAATTCCAATTGCCAGTTTCGTCCTTCGTACTAGTAACTCATGTTGAAATAATTCTGTACCTACTCTACGTACTGTGAATTCAATCTTCACTTCTGCCCGACCCGAAAATATAAAATTACTCAGACATGCTATCTATTGTCCGTCCAAGTGGTTATGCCGCAGGATTGTAGAAAGGAGGAAATCACGTGACAGTTAATTACTTAACGAGGCCCTTTTATTTAGTTAAATTAAACAGCTGTATAATATTACGTAAACGTCCAATTCCTAAGAGAAATTAATGTTTTCAGAAAAGAGCTAAGACAGCCCAGCTTTTACAGAGGGGCGAGCAGAAGCAGGTGGGGGAAATCGGGATGCGACTTAGGCAAACGGACAGTACCTGTGCGAAAATATGATTCAATATTGAAAGCTCTTTCGTCACTGGAAAACGCGAACATATTTCTGGAACGTACTATACTCAGTAACTCAGTACTGCTTACTATCTGCGGTCTTGGTTCTGTGTGGAGTTGGAACTTCCTTAGTAGAAGGGGTGGGAGTGAAGTACATTAAAAAACTCGGGTACAATAAAAATTGAAGTAAATATAAAATGATGTCCCTGTACAAGTAGTAGCGGTGAACAAGAAGGGGTGAGCAAAATGAACTCTATTAGCCTATCACTGCAAGATGAATTAAACTGCTCTTAAGTAATAGATAATGTGTTACACTCATACAAGAAAACAAGAAATAAAAGCATATTTTGCAACATGTATCTCTCTAATAAATGCAATTAATTATAAAATAGTAGGATATAACAAATAATAAACATAGCTTCTCTTTAACTTAAGCAGTTTTACGTAATGAGGCCTATAATTAGCCTAGGCCTAATTATTGTTATTAACTGTTACATAATCATGTACTACTTATATGAGCATCATCACACTTCTAGAAATAAATTTAAATTCCTGACTTCTCGCGTAATTCAGAGGTGTTTTTTTTTCTGATTTTTGCCGACACAAATCCAACTTGAGCTGGAGTAGGTCAATATCTTTAAATCGTCAATGGAACTCTTCTCAGAGATTTTTTAAAACATTACAGTATTTTACACTGTTGAACAGTTCAATGACTGAAGGCGTTGAAATTATAAAAATTGTGCTGTGAGATCTGCGACATCCAGAATGAAATCTTCATCTGAAAGCTTTCAATATTTGTCGACACAAATGAATTCATTCTTTCCTTGCGATCTCAAATTCAAAACGTTCAGATGCTCTAATATACATCCTTGAGAAAGTTATGTTCCTCGATCCATGTAGAGTCAATTAGTTCTGGACTGTCTCTGTTTTTCTATTATGAATTCTGATAAATATTCACGTAATTCAAAATATCTGGACAGAAGAATATCGTAATAGTAAGAAACATCGTTAAACTGAGAATTTATGTACGAAAATCTGGACAACTTATAGCCTAACTGATATTTAACGAATTTACGCCATTAGCAGCACGCACTTTTGTTTGTACTTTATTCTGTAAACATAAATACAATGCTGTGAGGAAGAAGCTCTACAAGAGGCTCCGCCAAGTCGAGTCAAGATCGCGAGAGGGCGTACAGGCTTGCTTACGGCTTCCACTGCGGGCAGTACACTTGTACACTGCAGTCTATCAGTGGTGGAACCTATCGAGGTCGCTTGGGGGCACCGGTGCACTGCATTTTGCACCAGGAATATTTATGTGCTAAAAACATGAACCTTAGCAATGTAATGGATGTTGTTATACGAACAATTAATTTCATAAGGTCTAAAGGACTCAATCACAGGGACTTCAGGGCACTGCTTGATGGGGATTTACTCTACCATACCGAGGTAAGGTGGTGAAGTCGAAATATTCTGGAACGTTTTCTCGCACTTAGAAATGAAACTGCCTTATTTATGGATGTACATGGGAAACCTGTTAGAAGCCTTGGACATGAAAGAATATATAAGAATAATGCAACAATTGTGCGAAGTTTCGAAAGTAGATTTGAGGATATTAGAGATCTTGAACAACAATTTAAGATATTTGCATATCTTTTTCAGTGAGTGTCCTGGATATTCCTGCTGAACTACAATTAGAAATACTTGATTTACAAAGCGATATTGAGCTAAAGGATAAGTATCCAAACAGAAAAAGTATTAACCATTTCTATACTTGTTTTCCACGAGAAAGGTTTCCTAAACAGTACAATCTTGCTGCAAGAACGTTGTAAATGTTCGGGACAACCTACGTATGCGAAACACTGTTTTGTTTAATGAAGTTTACAAAGTCACGTCACAGAAACAACTAAGTGATGAACAATTGAAAGCATGTTTGCGATTGGCTGGTACTAAAACAATAGCTCCGAGAATTAAATAGCTGCTTACTAACAGAAAACTGCAAAAATCGCAGCGGATCTCTGATGTTTAAGAAAAAGTACTGTTATTAGAGAATTGTATTTGAATAACAACGTTTGTACTGTTGTTTTATTTTGTTAATTGAATTGTATAGCAATGAGAAGAAGACAAGCAGTATATTAATCTGTATAAAAGTGTATATTTTGTTTTGTTTCATTATTGTGCAAACATGCAAAAATTTGTTTCGTATATAGTTAACTGTACAAAATTGTATAGAGTACTGTTTTTCAGTATAGTGCAATTAACAGTGAAAGCGTGCTTCAATTAAAAGCTGAAATTAATTTACATTCTTATCACAAATTTGGTTCACATACAAGTTCTTAGCTCCGCCACCGTGGAAGCAGCTACCCTTGCCCGCAGTCGTACGTCAGGGCTTGAGGGTTTGTACGTACGCACGAGAGTGTAGTCACTTGACGGTCCCTGCTCTACAATATATCTTTACATACATTTACTACTATTTAATGTCAATAAAAACAAACTAATTTGAATATTATATCATTCTGTAGATGAACTAATAATTTCAGGCGTTCGACACTGCTTGTCTTTATAATTAAATAATTTCCACAAACCAACCTCATCTTTCACTTACATAAGAAGTCAAGAGTCCAGTCAGCCTGAAACTTACTGAACGACTTCTTCATCAATGTGTAATATACAACCCTTGTGTCCGCCAGTGACTTGTACCTGCTCTGATCAGCGCATACGGGCTATGAGCACGTTTGCGCTCTCTTTGACGTCACTGGTCTGTAAGATCGGCTTATAGATATTTTCCTACGGAGAGCATCGATTGCAGCGATATTTTACTACTTAATTAACTTATTATTTCCAGAACATGAATTTTACCGTCAATCGAAAAGTATTGGGAATAAATTTGAATAAGGAACAAATCAAGTTTCGTTCCCAGGCAGGATTCGAACCACGAAAGTCTTAGTTACCAGTCTATCGTGCTCTGGAGTGAACAAGGCTCTGAAATCAACTACAAGGGTCGTTCCGGTTTTTTTGCCACTACTGTACAGTATCACAGAATATGTGACAGTGGCACAATATCCAACACACTATGTACAGAGGTGCACTCATACTAGTGACTAAGTGGCCGGAATCCGACATCCCAAGCTACAATACCAAATACGTACGTCTACTCCGGAACATTAGAACAGACCAACTCCCTTCGAAATACTGTCCCCTTGCTGTCCCCCTTCCGAATGTCTGTAGCATGGATGAATATATAATAGGATGCGAAACTTACTGAGTTTCCCGTAACACATACTAGAGGCGCTGTTGTTGAAATTGATCTTGCTGCCAAATGTTGGGGGGAGGGGCGTTATTACATCTAGCAGCGCACCAAGTAGCGAAGAGAGTAATTACTCCATGCATTTAGCAGCGCACCTGGTGACGAAAATGTTAAACTGTGCAGAAAGTATTCCCTCCCACCCTCATCGATATTCAAAACTAACCCTATTTAAAATAAAACATTTACATTTTTATTTCTCACAGCATCTTCTACTGAAAATTCTTACCGGAGTCAACAGAAAGATAAAAGAGACGATCTATTTTACACTACCCAATTAAAATATAACCAGACAGAGACAAAAAATAAAGCAAAAGGTTAGATAATTGGGATTTTATTCTTTGGGTATTTATTGTACAGCGCAAGGTTAAATAAATAAATACTAATACTAATACTAAAAGTCTGCAAGAACTACTTAGATAGTTCAATTTATTATATTACTATTACTTTACAATACATTCAACAACACCATTTTTTCAACGTCCATAAACATCATTGTTTAACATACACTGCTTATATACGCAGTATCACTTTATGTTCACTTATTAGCAAGTTTCTGTGTGCCATCTTGTCTCCTCGAGCAATAACTCGAACGGGTAAATAGAGAACTCTGGGTAATGTACCCAACACTTAGTTCTAATATTCACCACCTACGACGTTGGGCGCTGATCATATTATTTCAGCCCCCGCCGCCAGATGGTGCTGACCACAGTTTCGCATCCTATTATATATTTATCCATGTCTGTAGTTTAGAATTAACCCATTCAGGAAGATTAGATTTCTCCCTCTCCTCGCTTATCTATGTGCTTTACTTTAGTAGGTTATTTTACGACGCTTTATCAACATCTTAGGCTATTTAGCGTCTGAATGAGATGAAGGTGATAATGTCGGTGAAGTGAGTCCAAGGTCCAACACCGAAAGTTACCCAGCATTTGCTGGTTGAGGGAAAACCCCGGAAAAAACCTCAACCAGGTAACTTGCCCCAACCGGGAATCGAACCCGGGCCACCTGGGTTATCTATGTACCCGTGCTGCTGCGACGTCAGAGATGTCAGCTCACATTCATCAGCGCCACTTCATTTTATAAAAAAGTACAAAAGATTTAAACTTTAAAACCTTAATATCTCAAAAGCAATAAAAATGGACATTCCCCTTTTTTGCTAATAGCCCTTCAATTACAATTAATAATAATACATAAAATAACCTAATTAATAAGTGAACCTAATTTCACATTTTTTTATTTCTTATTTTATTGTGTAATCATGTAAATCGTGTTTATTTATCACTTAAAGCCAATATGTATCCCACTGTGTTGTTTTTTTAATTATTAATATATTTTTTGTGTAGGTCTACATTTTATTCAATTGTCGGTTTCTGGTTTAATTATATAAATCCTACTTAATTGTAATCTAATACTAATATGTATACTAATGTGTTTATTTTTATTTTTATTTTTGTGTACATTTTTTTATTGAATTATCGGCTTCTGTTTTTATGTGATTCATATTTGATTTTAACAACATTAATATGCATTCCACTATGTTTATTTTTATTTTATGAGATACATTTTTATGTAACTACCTCTTTTGATCTCATTATGTACCTAAATTGTATCAGTATGTAGTTACTTAATTCCGATCCAGTTTTTTGTTCAACTATGTACGTAAGCAAGTTTTAATCCTGGTTGAGTGTAAGATGAAGGCCTTACGGCCTTAACTCTGCCAGGTTAAATAAAGCATTATTATTATTATTATTATTATTATTATTATTATTATTATATGTATAGGCCCTACATACGTTTCACATTGGTACTGATAATAATCTTTCACTTTACTCTCATCTCACTCACTGTAGTGGCACTATGACACATTTTACTGAAACTTTAGAACACATTTCACTGACACTATAGAACACATTTCACTGATACTTTAGAACACATTTCACCGACACTATAGAACACGTTTCACTGAAACTTTAAAACACATTTCACTGACACTATAGAACACATTTCACTGACACTTTAGAACACATTTCACTGACACTATAGAACACATTTCACTGACACTATAGAACACATATCACTGACACTATAGAACACATTTCACTGACACTATAGAACACATTTCACTGATACTTTAGAACACATTTCACTGACATTATAGAACACATTTCACTGATACTTTAGAACACATTTCACCGACACTATAGAACACGTTTCACTGAAACTTTAAAACACATTTCACTGACACTATAGAACACATTTCACTGACACTTTAGAACACATTTCACTGACACTATAGAACACATTTCATTTAGAACACATATCACTGACACTATAGAACACATTTCACTGACACTATAGAACACATTTCACTGATACTTTAGAACACATTTCACTGACATTATAGAACACATTTCACTGATACTTTAGAACACATTTCACTGACACTATAGAACACATTTCACTGACACTTTAGAACACATTTCACTGACATTATAGAACACATTTCACTGACACTATAGAACACATTTCACTGAAACTTTAGAACACATTTCACTGACACTTTAGAACACATTTCACTGACATTATAGAACACATTTCACTGACACTATAGAACAGATTTCACTGACACTTTAGAACACATTTCACTGACACTACAGAACACATTTCATTGCCACTATAAATTATCACTTATAGGAACTATTCACTGCACTGTAAAAACCATAACTTCACTGACTCACCTCGCTTCACTGATACAACAATTCAAATAAGACAAATAATTACACCCTTATGCATACTTTTAAACAGAACTACATTTGAACTAACCATTTCAAGTCTAAGACCCGAAGTTGTTAATTATGAAATCTAATATTTTTTGTAAAATATATCTTTAATATTTGCAACAGGACATGTTTCACTTCATCACTTTCCCACATTAAATTATATAACGTTACATTTGACATTTTATAACAGTGCTAATGCATGTTGCGGAAAAATGGTACGTGATAGAGAAAACTGTAAATGTAGCATACATTGTTAGAGGAAGTTTTTAAGACCTTTAATTTTGCAGTCCTGTGATAATTATTAAACTTGGAACCATACATATTTGTTAACATGAGATAAACCTATTCCAACCTTGAAGAGAGTACTGCTAGCGACGGGGCTTGTTTGCTTGCGTACTCCCCCTCCTAGCTTCTTAAATCGTTGCGCTCCGTTTACCTCCCCTCTCCACTTGCCCACAGACTAACACTGCGCCCACAAATCCTTCAGAACCTCCTGCGTCCCCTCCTCGCAGTCACAGGAACTATGTGTCCATATATCCGCCCTTGCTTAGAATCTGATACCAACTAGATCGGTTTTCTGCACAAATCAAGCATTTTTATGTTTATAGATCTTCATGAATTTAACGAGTTCATTTTCTTAGTAAACATGATGATAGAGATATTCCTATAGTCAATATAATGTAATATAAGTATATTGTTCTATTATGAAGTTTAAGAGGAATCATATGATTTTATTACGTTGTTTTAATGATCACAATTTTATAATTAAGAAATATAAGATCAATATTACTTTTTAGTTACAATTTTATCACATATAATTTTAATATATGTATTCATTTAAATTTTCAGATTGGTACTTACCATAGAGTTAACCATGTAAATAGTTGTTTTTTAATATACACAAGATTGTAAATATAAATTATCTGTTACGTATTTCACAACTAAGATATAGTAAAAATTGTATAAGATATTGTGAGTCAAATGCCTGATGATGCCCAAGGGCGAAAACATTTGCATTTCAATTTTATAATATGCAATGATCATTTACTTTTTTAAGTGTTATTGATTTTAAACTATGTATGTATGTATTTATTTACACTGCAAGTGGGCTGATGCAGTGGTATATACAATATTAACAATACACAATAAAATGATAACCAATACACAATAAAATTTTACACAATACATTTACAACACATATACAATTTTACACACAATACAATAATAATACACAATCAATTTACAATAATAATAAAACATAAAATAAAATTAATTTTACAATTTTAATTATCTATAGGTCCTTTACACAAGTTTCAATAGTCTTTCACTTTACTCTCATCTCATTCCCTGTAGTGGCACTATGACGCATTTCACTGACACTTTAGAACACATTTCACTGACACTCTGTAACTCATTTCAATAGAACACATTTCATTGACGCTATAAATTATCACTGAGAACTGTTCAATGTAAAACCATAACTTCACTTCACTGATACAACAGTTCAAATAAGTCAAATAATTACATCCTTATGCATACTTATAAACAGAACTACATTTAAACTAAACATTTCTAGTCTAAGGCCCTCTTACACGCTATTTTTAAATAATTTACAATTCAAACCAAGGAAGTAAACTCGTCAGCCTAGATAAATACATGTCACCTTAAAAAAATTAAATGTTGAATGTCACCTTAATTTTAATTTTCACTTTATATACAACTTTTAAAATTATTCTTGAATCTCCTTAAGGAAGGACAGCCCTCAAAGACCGCTATGATATGTCCTTTAGACTGAGCTCTAAAATATAAAAATTAGAGTTCATTTTCATCAGTTAATATTTTGATTCTGATCTGACAGAAATGAACTAATATGTTTCCAAAAACTTTACTTCAGTAAATGAAATAACTTAACTTTTTTTTTAAATTTTATTAAAACTGTTCTTTTCCAAATTAGATAAAACTAGTGTTCTTCACTTTCTGTGAAAAAGACACGCATTCTCTTAGACTTTCTTTTTATAATAACATAGTTTTAAATCAAGGAAAACATAAATGTAACAGCACTTGCCATTGTCGCATATTGGAATTTTTTGGATTTGAGGATATATGGATTAAGTGATGAATAAATAGAGATATGCGTATATGAGAAACGGGAAAAATGAACAGTGAATTGTTAACTTATTTTACTGGTTACACCAGCGAATAGGGATTATAAAGAATGGACACTGAGGGAATTTTTCTGTGTTTTGTTTCTCTGTGCGCCAACGTTTAGTTCCACTTTCAAGCGCTAGAGGTTAGTGTAATCGAGCACACGCTAAGATAATAATTGAGAATAGAGTTGAGACACAGGATCCAAACATCGCCTACCTTATTGCATAATCCAGTAACGCTTTGCTTCAAATAAATTCAAGTTAACAGCTTTTCCTTATTTCTCAGTGACATACTAGTTGTAATAATAATTTGTTATATTTTATATACAATAAAAAATATATATTTTTAGTAGGTTATTTTACGACACTTTATCAACATCTTAGGTTGTTTAGCGTCTGAATGAGATGAAGGTGATAATGCCGGTGAAATGAGTCCGGGGTCCAGCACCGAAAGTTACCCAGCATTTGCTCATATTGGGTTGAGGGAAAACCCCGGGAAAAACCTCAACCAGGTAACTTGTCCCGACCGGGAATCGAACCCGGGCCACCTGGTTTCGCGGCCAGACGCGCCGACCGTTACTCCACAGATGTGGACAATAAAATATATTATAAAATAATATAATATATTATAAAATTATGTATCAAATTCATTTAATATTTGTATACAATATAATATAGGAAAATGGTTTTACTTCTCATAGGAGTTTTGTTTTTCCATTTTCAGCGTTATCAAATCATTACATATTTTAATTGTTGTTGGGGTCAACATCTCAACTTTCATTATAAAGGAACTCTAGAGTCTAGACGTTACAGTTAATGACGAATTTATCATTTCATCCGTCCAATTTATTTTGAGTACATGATGTACCTAGATGTATTAATTATATGTGTTATATTTCCGCTGTGTCGACTGCTAGCTGGTGTGATGTCAGTGCCAACTCCTGAGAGAAAGCAGAATCTCACGCTCAAACTGGTTTGAAGATCATTGAAATCAGTCCTGCTATATCAAAGCCTAGATCATATATGTAACAGATAACTCCTCGCTACGTTAAAATCGGCAGCACTTTGAAGAGAACAACCGCCAGGATCGCTACCCATCCGCCGTAAACGAACACGAGATGGCAGTACAGTCGCTAATACAATTCAAATGGGTATTATGACGTGACTCCTTATGTAACAACTAGATGGTAGCGTAGTAAACCTGACAAAAGTTGTTAACCTCAAAGCCTATAACCCCGACATATCTGTTATTATATGATCTAGGATCAAAGGTACCGACGCGAAGTGTCCTTACTGTATAATTACAGTATCTATACGCTGGTTACACTTTCTGATGTACACTGGCGTTCAAATATATCTGACCTCTAATTTTCTGATCGTGTAAACGAACTTTCTCACCACGAGATGTCAGAGCCAAAGATATAATAAATTGATAAACTTTGAAATACTTCCGCTAGTTCTCAGTAGGTGAACCTATTATTGGAACGGGTAAAAAAGTATTTGGGAAAATGTTGATGTAGATTAAGTATAAATTATTCTCATAATTGACAGTATCAGAGATTTCTCGCTGAATCTAGTGTTTTTACAATCATTAGAGAGGGATAAAATTCTGAATTTTATAATGCTAGTATGTTTATATACTATTGGCGACACCCACTGTTATCTTCGCCATCTATTCATAGAAATAATAACTAAAGAAGCCACATTTATATGAAAAAATTATCGACCACTATCGATTAGTAGGGGCCAGATACCTTTGAACGCCAGTGTACAAAAATATCAATTCATAGATGCAACTGACATACTGATTGTTAATTTGTGTCCAAATGTTTTCAATTGCGAACCAGGCATAAACTTTGGCCCCAACGAACTTAAGCTTTCTCATTTCCTGTAGGATCTAATACAGTTTCTTCTTATAGTACAGTTTTATCTAGTTGTGATGTGCCATATTTCTGTTTTGTGTGAATATTAATGCGTTACGCACAGTAATAATAATAATTCTTTTCGCAAAATAATTATTTTTCTAGGTCTAGATTAATAGCAAAATAAATAAGGGTGATAGATATTGTAAACACGAACGAGTGTGGCAGAGTATAGGTTTATCAAGATCTCATAAAGTTTTACTCAGGGCCATGTTGATTATCGCTCAGGACTGCATTATTATAAAACTAGGACTCATCAACTACTTTCAAATGTAATTCAAATCGTGTAGGTATACTCTCTCTCTATTTATTACTTTAATTGTGAATAATATGGGACAACGAACATAATATAGAGTGATTTATATAGAACTGACACATTTCTTTCTTTAATTATTCCGTTGGAAATTCATTCAATGACCCAATTTTAGCACCAAATTAAGCAGAATGTTCTGGAGTTTCGATTCCTTGTCACTAGATGCGCAGATGTTTATGTTTTATTCCTATTGTTGGCAGCAATAGATGCGCAGATGTTTATGTTTTATTCCTATTGTTGGCAGCTGTTTTCGACATTTTATGTCAACGTGAAAATGCAGCAGGCCTACACATTAAATCAGACATTCATTGTGCAAAATCCTGCCATATTGTCCATCACATGGTTCACAGCTGAAGCATGGTTCCATTTATCCGGTTATGTGAACTCACAGAACTCACGCCATTGGGCCATCGAAAATCCCATGTCATCCATGAAGCACCTATGCACCCGGTTAAAATCGGAGTTTGGTACGCAATATCCGCACAGAGAATGGTGGGGCCAATTTTTTTAACCAGACTGTGAACACTGCAGAGTACCGACTGATTTTCATGGAGTTTGTTGAGCAACTGGACGATGTAGAGCTGAGTCAAGGATATTTTCAGCAAGATGGCGCTACATGCCATACATCAAATGAATCCATGGAACTAATTGCAAGTTTCTTTGACGACCGAAAATCCAGGAACAGGCTACCGAATCTCCGGATTTGACAACGCCGGAATGGGGTTACTTAAAAGACAACGCCAACTTCCAGACATTGGGATCTGAAGCACAACATCACACAGGAGATTCAAGCTATTGACAACAGAGTCCTAGTGGCCAGTAACATGGAACGACGTGTTGAGTTGTGCCTTATGCAGGATGGAGGACATTTTCAACATTTGCTATAGAGGTAAATAATCTCCCAAAATTCCTCTACATTTTAGGTATAATACGTTGTCGCTAGCACAATTCGTTTTGAAACAATTAATGAAAGAAATGTGTCAGTTCTATATAAATCTCTCTGTATAATTAAAATCTTCACAGATGGGAGCAAAAGTGAACTCGGTGTTGGAGCAGGAATAGTTATATTCAAAGAGGGCAACCTGGAGGAAGCGCTAAAATACAGACTGAATGGCAAATGTTCCAACAATCAGGCTGAACAACTAGCCATATTAAAAGCTATTCAACATGTACAGACTCTGGAAAGTCAACAGCAAACAATTTCAATATTTACAGACAGCAGGATAACATTAGACTCCCTTAGAAACCAAACAAATCATACGCAGCTTATAGAAGAAATCAGAAGAGAATTAAAGGAAGCGGAGAGGAAGAAGTGGCAAATAGAATTCAACTGGATTAAGGCCCACGCTGGACACGAGGGGAATGAATTAGCAGATCAACTTGCGAAGGAGGCAGCACGCTCCGAGGATATTCCAGAGAGCTACAGCAAGACACCAAAAAGTGCAGTGAAAGGTGAAATACACACTCTCAGTTTAGTGAAGTGGCAAAACGAACGGGACAACACAGCAAAAGGACAAATCACAAAATCTTTCTTCCCAAATATAAACGATCGGTTAAAATTGAAACTTAACATAACCACAAACTTCACAACTATAATAACAGGACACGGAAATATAAAATCTTATCTATTATAGATAGCCCATTATGTCCATGCAACAATGACGAACAAACGATAGATCATTTGTTATACAATTGTAAATTACTTGAGAGAGAAAGAGACATTCTGAAAGCGGCAGTTCTAAAGTCTGAAAACTGGCCAGTGAAAAAGACAAACTAGTGCACAAATACCATAAGAACTTGATCAAATTTACTAACAATATACAGTTTGACAAATTACAATGAAAGAAAAGTACAAAATTCATCCATCTATATTGCCTATAAAGTAACTCTTAGAACAATATAAAGTAATTATATGAACATAGTTTAAGGTAAACCAATGCATGTAGTATTACTCCACAGTAATGGAGCATGCAGACTGTAAAATATATTACTTACTTACTTACTTACAAATGGCTTTTAAGGAACCCGAAGGTTCATTGCCGCCCTCACATAAGCCCGCCAGCGGTCCCTATCCTGTGCAAGATTAATCCAGTCTCTATCATCATACCCACCTCCCTCAAATCCATTTTAATATTATCCTCCCATCTACGTCTCGGCCTCCCTAAAGGTCTTTTTCCCTCCGGTCTCCCAACTAACATTCTATATGCATTTCTGGATTCACCCATACGTGCTACATGCCCTGCCCATCTTAAACGTCTGGATTTAATGTTCCTAATTATGTCAGGTGAAGAATACAATGCGTGTAGTTCTGTGTTGTGTAACTTTCTCCATTCTCCTGTAACTTCATCCCGCTTAGCCCCAAATATTTTCCTAAGCACCTTATTCTCAAAGACCCTTAACCTATGTTCCTCTCTCAGAGTGAGACTGTAATATATATATATATATATATATATATATATATATGTTGCAATGCTCGAAATTTGCGAGGTTGAATTTGGGAAGGATTTAAGTTGTGTTAATTTTGTTACAGTTTAATACTAATTTATTGGCGAGAATCAATCACATATTTTGAGGGGAATTGCCTCTATTGAAGATTGCAATGTGTTGTAGTTATTGGCTGTATGGGTAATTACTATAGGCTCTTGTGCAATCTTTATACATTAACGTTATGCAAACTCAATTATTTTTCTTGTTATTCCTGTTATTTTAACGCCACCCGACTCTAGTCTATCTTCCAAATTCAAGAACTCGTGAAACACTCGGTATAACACAACTCATCACCTGATGCCCGTTATCTTTGAACGTGATGTCATAGCGTAGGCACTCCTTTTTTTACTTCGCCGCGCTATATATTTCTAAATCCCTGTGGACATAGTTGATGCTCCAATGTTCCTGAATATCCTCAACCTTAGGTAGGTTCCTTAAATTATATTACTACATCCCCACATTTCAAAGTATCTCGACATGAAAAATCACTTTTAGTTAAGGTTATACGCTCTAGTTTCAATATTCAAGACGACCGAAATTCAAAGTTTTGTAACTTTTGGAACTGAAAGGATAAAAAAAAAAGAATGATGGAAGGAGGAAGAATCTTGAAGGAGAAGGGGGTAATGGATCTCCACGCGGAAGGAGTTGTCACAAACCGTGAGGCCCGGCCGCTCATAAGAACGAGGCGGTTACTCCTCAGTTAATGCAGTTTTCGTGTCGGGGGCTGAAGTCGACTCAATAACATCCAGAGGTGAGACGCCCCTCTGCGAGAAATACATAATTACAGCACAATACAGAACACCTCCCTCACACGCTAAGTTCAGCCCGGATTTCCAGCAACTACACGTATAAGCCTGCATCTTACTATGCAGTAATTGTGAGAAAGATGCACAAAATGCATAAAATGCATAAAAGATGCACAAAATTTAAAATTTAGCGATAAATATAGACTAATAATACACAGTGAAAATTGTTTAGATCCCAAAAGTTGTAAATGTCCACCTTTGAAAGAAGCCACGTATGTCAAATATCTGGGTATCATTATTGATCAGAATTTAAAATGGCCTCATCACATTACTTATCTTTGTAAGAGGCTTCGTAAAACAATTTATAAATTCGTTAATCTTCGATGCTACTTACCTATTAGAGTTCTACGAAATGTTTATTTGGCCATTATTCAGTCTATCATTCAATATGGTATAATTGTTTGGGGTGGAAGTACAAAAATTAATCTTAGTCCGTTAAATTTACTACAAAAACGAATAATTAAAATTTGTTTGAAGAAACGTTTCGATTATCCAACTAAATTAATTTATTCTGAATTTAATGTATTTAATATTGAACAAATTTATAAGTATACGCTGTTAAAATTTTATCATAAAAATCGTAATAAGTTTGTATTACAGACACACAATTATGACACAAGACGAAATATTAATTCAACATTAGTAGAACCTAAATGTCTCACATCTGCTGGTCTAAAGCATAGCATAAATTTTGGCCCTCGGTTGTACAATGCTTTAACTAAATTTCACCCAGAACTTCTAACATGTAACCCATTAACATATAACAAGAAAATTAGAAACGTGTTAATATCTTCAATTTGATTAAATAAATTTATAGCCTATGAATTAATCAACCTATATTATATTTGTATGTAGCTCAGTTGGTAGAAGCTGGCTACGGACTGGAAGGTCGGGTTCGATCCCAGGTGGTGACAGGATTTTTCTCGTTACTTTCAGAACGGCCCCGAGGTTCACTCAGCCTCCTATAAAATTGAGTACCGGGTCCTTCCGGGGTAAAAGGCGGTCAGAGCGTGGTGCCGACCACACCACCTCATTCTAGTGCCGAGGTCATGGAAAGGATGGGGCTCTACCTCCATGCCCCCAAGTGCCTTCATGGCATGTTACGGGGATACCCTTTGCCTTTTATATTATATTTGTATTCTATAATTTTGAAATATATATTAGTCCTACTTTTCACGTGCGATATTATTCTTCTCTAGTGTTAATATTATATTATATAATTCCATTGCCGCTGTAATTATATTTTAGTTCCTATTTTATTTTACTTATTTATTTATATTATTATTATTTTTATTTTAATATTATATCTGAACTGCGACCGAGCACGAGCGCTGCTCATTCGGTCTCAAATTTTGTTAATACTACTGTATCTTCTTTTTATATTGCTTGTATTATTTTATTTGTATTTCTCTTTGTTTGTTTTGTAATTATATTTCTTTATTCTGTATATTTGAATTTAAATAAATAGTCCTCCTATTAACAAAGCCTTAAGGTGGTTCGCTAATAAAAGAAAGTCTTATTCGGGTACAAATATGTTCATTAAGTAAGTAGCGATTTTTCTATTGATTCTTTTAATTCTAGAATAACTTCAGCACGAATTTTGTTTGCTCCACCCTTAATATTTCGTGATATTAAGACAATGGAAAAGATTAAAAAACGGGCTCTCAAGCAGGGGCGTAGCGTCCATGGATGTGGGAGATGTGTTACATACCCTGCAATTTCCTTCAAAGTGACTCTGAATTATGAATTATAATATTGTAACATATAATCGTTTTCGGACAGAATGTTTTCCCAGAATGTTTGATTTTGAATTCGCACTATGTTTTAATCACCTTGAACAGAAGGCGCGACCATTAGTAAGAATTATACTGTAAGTCTATGAGCACGGCCCGCTTGATGTTTAAAAACACTTCGCCAGAGCAGTGTATATTGGAGAGTACCGCATTCTTTTGATCCGACAAATGCCGACGCAGCGGCCATATTTACTCCTTCGGAGACTCAGTACACCGTATGACTTGCGTAGGAACACAGGTTTCTAGTGTGATTTTCCATCGTTATCATGAAGAATGCCGTGTTGATGTGCAGTTAATCACTGTGTAATCAATTGCTGTTGTACTGAATTAGCATTACAGCTTATTGTCTATGCGGGTGACATGAATATATTAGGAGAAAATACACAAACTATTAGGGAAAACACGGGAACTTTACTGAAGCAAGTAAACCGATAGGTTTGGAAGTATATCCCGAAAAGACAAAGTATATGATTATGTCTCGTGACCAGAATATTATATGAAATGGAAATATAAAAATTAGAAATTTATCCTTCAAAGAGGTAGAAAAATTAATATATCTTGGAGCAACAGTAACAAATATAAATGATACTCGGGAGGAAATTAAACGCAGAATAAATATGGGAAGTGCCTGTCATTATTCGGCTGAGAAGATTTTGTCATCTTGTCTGCTACAAAAAAATCTGAAAATTAGAATTTATAAAACAGTTATATTACCGGTTGTTATGTATGATTGTGAAACTTGAACTCTCACTTTGAGGAACAGAGATTAAGAGTGCTTGAGAATAAGGTTCTTAGGAAAATATTTGTGTCTAAGAGGGATGAAGTTACAGGAGAATTGAGAAAGTTAAACAACGCAGAACTGCACGCATTGTATTCTTCACCTGACATAATTAGGAAGATTAAATCCAGACGTTTGAGATGAGCAGGGCATGTAGCACGTATGGACGAATCCAGAAATCCATATAGAGTATTGTTGGGAAGCCGGAGGGAAAAAGACCTTTGGGGAAGTTTGCGATTCTGAACAATTAGTTCAGTTTCTAGGTATAGATGTAAGTAAACCCGAAACAGAAAGTTCTAGTGAAGATGAATCTGAGCAAAAGAAATTGATAGAGGCTAAATTTTAATTTAACTGAAAATGGAAATATTGACTTGAGTGAACAACAAGCTCTTTACTATTTGTTGGGATCAGTATTGTTCAAAATAAAACAAAATAAGTTATACAATATTTGTGAACACTGTATTTCATATCTAGTAACTGATAACAGGGATGAATCTATAAATTTTATTAGCATATTAGTGACTCTCAAGTCGTACATGGAAATGTCACGTATACCCTTATAAATTCGTGTTTGATATAATTCTAAATGCAGAAAAATGTGAAACGTTGGTAGAAAATGTATTGACACTAAAGGATTTGAAGTCTTTATTCATTAACACTTCAACTCATACGTTCTCAATTCGTTATAATATATTTGCAAAAGTCTTATCACTATTTTAGAACTAGAATATATTTATTTTAAGAAAATTGTCTGTTATATCAAATGCACGACAACAAAAACGAAATGTTGGTGTGAGAACATTAGAAAAATTGATGTTATCCCTATTGAAATGGACATAACATAAAAATAAAGTTTTATCTCCCATGAGTCATTTCGTTATGACAATAATGTTTGTTAATTCTTGTCTCCTGTGTTCAATAAACTACAACAACATGTGTGATATCGCCTTTAATCACCATTGTTCTAGCCTGCTTACGCTTCTGTATCGAGCAAGGAGTAAATATGGCTGCCGCCGTCGAGAAAGCGGTACTCTTTCATATACACTGCTCTGCACTTCGCAACGTCTCAACGACATCTGTCGTCAGGAAACTTGCAGTGAGTGCTCGTGATCCGGGGATGTATAGCGTTGTAATACATATTGCCGTATAGTCATGGTTATATTATTTCCAGTGACTTATAAAAAATGATGAGTGAGTCATTTGTTCCAAAATGTTAATCTTTTCATTTGTGAACACTGAAGACTGTTTTGAAACTTAATTGTTTAGTGTTGAAATAAATTATTTAGTTAAGATCTTTTACTTATGGGCTCAAGATATGTATGCTGAAGAAGAGGTCACGCAGTGAGTGAAAGGAAATTGTTTCGTGTTCATTGTCGCAATGCATCAAATATGGAAACAAATTGTTGTATAATCGACAAATTCAGACGGCGAAGACGTAATTAAAACAGGCCCTTCAAAACCAGTACTGAATATCACTACGAACATAAAAAGTGTGTAAGACATTTTAATGTAAAGATTTATGAAAGTGAGTCGTGACTGTGAGGTTGTAAGACTTTAAACAAACTGTTTTACTGGTCTTGTCTTCTCTTTTCTAATGAAAAGTCGTTTGAAATACCAATGACTATGAAGATTTAAATAATATTTATAAGGCAGCCAAGAAACATAACCATTTTTGTAACCATATAATATTTGAAAAAAAAAAACGACTAAAAATGTTCGGGGAAACTTCAGGAGAGCCACCGGCGTAACTCGGTGGGCTAAGGTGCTTGCTTGCCGATTCAGAGTTGCAATCGGGCGTGGGTTCGATTCCCGCTTGCGCTGATTACCTGGTTGGGATTTTTCGAGGTTTTCCCCAACCGTAAAGTAAATGTCAGGTAATCTATGGCGAATCCTCGGCCTCATCTCGCCAAATATCATTTCACTATCACCAACTTCATCAACGCTAAATAACCTCGTAGTTGATACAGCGTCGTTATATAACCAAGTAAAATAAACTCCAAGGATAGTAAACGTGAGTTTATTCATTTTATTTTTACTGCATAGTCCTAAACTAAGTTTATTAAAACACTTTTCAGCGTGTCTATTATTTGTCGATGTTTTACTAGGTACGTAATATACTTGTAAATTTGTATTAGCAAGGAAGATAGCCTATATGCAGTATTTATACTACATGATACAATTATATTCAGTATATATATGCTGGAAATTCCATTTTCAAACTATATTAACTGGGTTACATACCCCAGTCTGAAAACCAGGCTACGCCACTGCTCTGAAGTGTTGTCGTAATAATTCACCATTAAAATGGGACACACTCACGGACAGGAGAAAGCGAATTCGATTATACGCAATGTTCAAAACATACAGAGGTGAGCCTGCCTGGAGAGAAATAAAAATGGATTGCAGCCGCCAAATTACTCTTCAAGGAACGACCACTCTATAAATTGAGGGAAAGAAGACAGAGGACGGACACTGGAAAGTTTTCTTTCCTCAATCGTACTATCAGGGACTGGAATGCTTTACCTGCAGACTTACTAAAGGCTTTACCAATAACCAAAAATGTATTTAAAATAGGCTTAAGGACTTTACTAATAGACCGTAGTATATTATACACACTATTTAAAGGGTGTAATTGATATTTTGTTATTGAAGTGTTGTATCAGTGAAGAAGTGTGTTGTGTCAGTGAAGTGTGAAGTGTGTTGTGTCAGTGAAGTGTGTTTCTGTCAGTGAAGCTTTATATATGGCAGTGCAAAGTATTTGAACAGTGAAATGTTT
This sequence comes from Periplaneta americana, assembly GCA_025594305.2. Classification (NCBI taxonomy): domain Eukaryota; kingdom Metazoa; phylum Arthropoda; class Insecta; order Blattodea; family Blattidae; genus Periplaneta; species Periplaneta americana. The sequence continues at coordinate 19,579,273 of JAJSOF020000005.1, forward strand.
TAGAAGTGTTAGTGAAAACAGGATAGAATCAGTGAAATGGGTCGTAGTTCCAGTGCAGTGAGCGAGTTGTCAGCGAAATGAGTGTAGTGCTGAAGGGTACTTGTGCAGATATGAACATATCATACTCGTGGGTTTTAGTTCGAACTTAGGATTAAGATACAAATTAGATTTACTTTAAATGTTATTTTAAGTAATCGTTGTTCATTTAATTTAGGATGCTCCCTCTTATTATTATTATTATTATTATTATTATTATTATTATTATTTTAATTTATTATTAATTGTATTTTTTATTAATTGTGTTTATTATCAATTGTCATTATTGAATGTAATTAGTTACCACTGCCACCGGGTACATACCGATTTGCAGTGTGAATAAATACCTACCTACCTACCTACATACATACATACATACATACATACATACATACATACATACATACATATGGTCGTTGAATGTGGAATAAAATAATCTGCATCAAATTTCTTCACATTTAAAGGACAAAACTAAAATTCTTTGAATAATTTATTATCATAATACAATGCTCACTGAAACTGTCTGAGCATATTGAGAATTAAATCAATAGCTTTCCCAAAACAAGCTATGAAGTGTTTCATATAAAACAATTTTTATCTCAAAAAGAGCATAATTATATTCAACTTTTTTATTTCAAATATCTTAAAGAATAACTCCCTGAAATTAATGACTAGGCTTCGTATTCCAGCTACCTAAAGACTGAAGTTAAAGACACATTGGGTATATAGATCGCCGAACACAGGTAGTGCAACGGATAAGGATATAAACAAACAGGTCGTCGCTGCGTGTTCGTGGAGTACAGTCAACTGCCGACATTCTGAAGCTATACTAGTAAACACATGCTTGAGCCGTGATGTTCATTTTCGTCGTGATCTTTGCAGTGAATAATAACGTGCATTCGTAAGTTACGGAACTTGAACATATGCGGATGTCACTAGAAATGATTTTACATTGCAAGAAATTCTTTCAATAGCACAGGGGCGGCCCGTTCATTCATTTCATTTCATTCATTTATTTTATTCCATAGATCTTACATGAGCAATGAAGCTTTAAGATGTGGAACATGTCAACATTTTACAATATTACAATTACAATTTTTACAAATTTTTATAGTTTTACAATTTAGTAATTTTCTACAATTTTTACAATGTTATACATTTTTTTTTTTGGCGAGATGTAGTGAGATGAAACGAGGTCCGAGGATTCGCAAAATATTACCCGGCATTTGCCTTTTCGGTGGGGAAACCTCGGAAAAACCCAACCAGGTAATCAAATCAAGGGGGTAATCAAATCAAAGGTGTTGATGCCAAGGACTCGCCATAGACCATCCGGCTTCAGTCCCACGGCATGGAAAACCTCGGAAGAAACCAAAGTCAAAGGGGATCCAGCCCAAGCCCGAACGCAGCTCCGGATCAGCAGCCCATCGAGTCTGCCGACTGAGCTACATCGATGGCTCTACTAAAAGTACACAATACATAGCCAATCAGATTATTACATTTACAAACGCAAACGATCATTCATAAGTTGAGCTATATTATAATACAAAACAATTTAATTAAATTTAAGGCATAAACAATTCAACCAGTTGTGATATACAGAAATTGATAATACATATCATACATACATACTTATGTGCTACAGCACAATGATAATTTTGCTCAAATAATGTATTTGCAATACCATAGTATTTGATCTGCCATTTGACAATTTCCCGTTGTTGTGTTCATGACGCGTTATGGAGTGTTTAGTCTTCGCTCTTCGCTCTTTGGTGCCTCAGGGGTTCGTTGTGCTACTCAAAACTTACATGAGAATGTAGACAGTTAATGCGCATGTGCGAAGCTGAAATAACTGCTCTGATTGGCTATTTTTACGCGGGGAAGTGCTGTAGTCAGCTTCAGCACAACACAGCTTGGAGATTACAAAAGTAAAGCGTAACGAAAGAATGCTTGTTTGTGGAAGAACTCGGAACTATGTACAATGTGTTTGGTAATTCAAGTGTCCAACCACTGCTGCCATCTACCTGGTTTTTGAGGTTCCTCCTGAATCAGTGAGTCCAGAAAATTGAAGCCAAGGAATTACGTGACAGTATAATTCAGGAAACTACTTATCGTTTCAGTCTTTAAGCTACCTAGACGCAACAAAATTGTTAAACAGCAAATTTTTTGACAATTTTTCGCATAATTTTCCTGAACGCGAACTTGAAGTTGCTGTCAACAGCTATACTGTACTGAACAAAAGAATGTTAAAGACACAACTTGGAGTTCTATATGGAAGACCCGATTTCCGAAATATAGATGGAGCTGTTCAATTGTTACAATACATAACATAGCCTCCAACAATTCATAGGATCCATTCTGTGAAGTAACGAAGTTGTTAAATATTTTGGTTACAACACCAATGACCACTGCTGAGCCAGAAAGATGTTTTTCTTGTTTAAAACGCATAAAAACGTTTTTAAGGAACACTATGTCCCAGGATCGCCTCACTGCTCTTGCAGCACTGTCAATAGAAATGAGTATGATGTCCAAGATGGAGGGTGTAACTCCAGGGTAATTGATGAAAGAGTGATGGAACGGAGAAAAATTCTCTCCGGCGCCGGGATTTGAACCCGGGTTTTCAGCTCTACGTGCTGATGCTTTATCCACTAAGCCACGACGGATACAACCCCGACGCCGTTTAGAATCGTCTCAGATTAAGCTCCATCTCTTGTTCCCTCTAGTGGCCGCCCTCTGCACTACGTCATAGATATCTATGAACGCAGGACCGAAGTCCATACATGTGTTGAGGTGCACTCGAATGAGTGACTGGTTGGCCGGGATCCGACGGTATAGGCGCCGTCTTAAATCACAAAGTGATTTATTACGCATATCATATATATTTTGATGTACCGAAGTACATATGTTATTTCCATGCAGATTTTCTGCGTCATCATATGATGAAAGAGTGATGGAACGGAGAAAAATTCTCTCCGGCGCCGGGATTTGAATCCGGGTTTTCAGCTCTACGTGCTGATGCTTTATCCACTAAGCCACGCCGGATACAACCCCGACGCCGTTTAGAATCGTCTCAGATTAAGCTCCATCTCTTGGGTGGAAGAATTTTTCTCCGTTCCATCACTCTTTCATCATATGATGACGCAGAATATCTGCATGGAAATATCATATGTACTTCGGTACATCAAAATATATATCAGGGTAATTGACAAGTTCTGCAGTAGGAAGGAACGTCGTATGGACTTCATATTTCGTCACTAGGCGAGTCTCAAATTAAGATAAATACATATAAGTGTATATAGTAGGCCGATATAGAGATTGTAGCACACTCATTAATTTGACCACCAGCCGCTACTGCAATAGCACATGACGTTATTGGTGCATGATGTAGTACAAGATATTCCTATTGTGTGATATTTCTTCGTGTTTCATTAGGTATTGCATCTCACTCATCACTAATTTTCTATGTACTTTTCTAGAAATTCCCTAAAATGTAGATTATTTAATTTATTAATTGGGATGTTGGCATTGAACATCATGGTAGGCTACACAAATCCATGCTAAACGTCGAGTTAATATCTTCATAATTTTGAGATTTTTATGGTACTAGTTCTATTTTATTACGTTCAACACACTTTCTGTGCCTTTTGGTACTGTAGTGTCTTTCAGTGCACTGTTTTTGTCACTTTTACGTTTATTTTACACAATTTATATGTAATGTTGTCTATATTGACAGTAAAGATATTAGTTCCAAAATATCCTCAACTATGCCCCGCAATATTACACGCTCTGCAATGAACCTTCAATCAGCCACAAAGATGTAGTTATTTAAATAGCCCTAATACCACTACTAAGGGCAGTGATCGATAAGATTACTCACTATGGCTGCTTCCCGATTTTCACTTTCTAGAGGAAGAGGGCAGAGGATGCGTAACTATTTTGTATACAAACGTACCTGTATCTGCGCTGTGACGGCACATATACTTTGAATCAGGCAACTTCATTCCAGTTTATAGGTAGCTGGAATACGAAGCCTAATAATGACATTATTTACGGTTCGCCCATGAAAATGATTTACATATTTAGTGTTGACCACTGGCATTACAAGAAAATCATTTCTGTATTAGCAATGAGCATCAAAGAATTAAGTACTATGAAATTAAATATTGAATCTATACTAATAATAAAACTGTAGCCGAAATTTTTCTGGTAACTTTCGATTTTCCAAAAATAATTGGTCCTAACATATATAATTAACCACCCTGAAACCGAAAATCGCTTTTTTGAAATTTTTGTTTGTATATCTGTCTGTCTATCTGTATGTTTGTTACCTTTTCACGCGATAATGGCTGAACGGATTTCGATGAAAATTGGAATATAAATTAAGTTCGTTGTAACTTAGATTTTAGGCTATATGGAATTCAAAATACATTATTTAAAAGTAGCATTATAAGGGGAACTGAATTAAATAAATCGAAATATCACGCTTATTATTGATTTTTCTGAAAAATGTTACATAACAAAAGTTTCTTTAAAATTCATTTCCGATAAGTTTTATTCTTTGAAAAATTTTGATAGGACTGATATTTAATGAGATAAATGAGTTTTAAAATTAAAACAACTGCCATCTAAGGCCGTGTAACGAAATAAAAAACAAATGACTTGGTCTATAAGGGGCCTTGGACAACAACAATCGAAAGCTATGAAAGATAGCCTACAGAGAATGTTTCTGTGTTTGTATGAAGTAATATCGGAAGCTAAATTAGCCGATTTGTATTATTAATTATTATTTCACCATTTGAAAGTGTATATTCTCTAAATGGACATAATGCTATAATGTTATTACAGTAACTTCTGATATAATAATATAATATAATATAATATAATATAATATAATATAATATAATATAATATAATATAATATAATATAATATAATATAATATAATATAATATAATATAATATAATATAATATAATATAATATAATATAATTTAAGTTATTTGAATAGTTCAGAACCATAGTGGGCCAAACGCCATTTACTGAATACGTAGAAAACAACAAGGGTTAAAATTAAGTTATTACCATAATTCAATGGAAACATATAGCAAGTAAAATAAAGTATACACATTAAATCTAAATAACGTCAATGTTCATTAAACTATGGTTGCATGTAATAACAATTGAAACATGTTAAAGGAATTGTCATTGCACCAAATGAGTGCTTTCTGGACCAAAATGATCGCATTTTAATTATTTAAATACAATTTAAATTATGTAACATATTAAACGATTTATCCTTCTATCAAACACGAATGTTCCCTGTATCAAACGTCCTATTTTAATTATGTAATTACTTTATATTTATTTCTAATTATGTAATTACTTTATATTTATATAAAAATAAATGCGCTCAACCACCGCCGAAATATGAAATCAGGTCCCAGGCTGTCGTAAATCAGCACTGTGTCAATTGAACTATTAAGATGACCTAAGATATATGTACACCTTTACATAGAAAAAAATTTTGTTTTGCATAATTTTGCTCTGTAAAATTTTTATACAATTGAGAATGATACGTCCACACTTGTGGAGTAACGGTCAGCGGTTCTGGCTGCGAAACCAGATGGCCCGGGTTCGAATCCCGGTCGGGGCAAGTTACCTGGTTGAGGTTTTTCCGGGGTTTTCCCTCAACCCAATACGAGCAAATGCTGGGTAACTTTTGGTGCTGGACCCCGGACTCATTTCACCGGCATTATCACCTTCATATCATTCAGACGCTAAATAACCTAGATGTTGATACAGCGTCGTAAAATAACCCAATAAAATAAAAAAATAGAATGATACCAGAAAGAGAATGAAGTGAACAGATCCCTTGAAATTATGTCTAAATTGTTTATAAAAATTATTTTGTTTATAATTTTGACATACAACTTGAAACATGATAGCTGAAGCAGTTTTTAAGATAGAGTCACGTTTTTTTCACTGTTTTATAGCTAAAACTATTCTTTAGTGCCTGATATATATAGCTATTTTTTATTTTCATTTACATTAATTAAATATTACCATATATATAACTTATACTAATATTTTATGTTGCATATATCATGTAAAAGTCCATAGATAATTAATAACTATATTAATGTTATTTTACTCATTGTCAGGCACTAGGGGACATTTCAAGCTTAAAAATGACACCAATATCTTCTTGGTATCACCATATTTGACTGAGATATCATGTTTAAAAGAATTAAGTATTCTAAAATTACTATTTACAGGAAATGAACCACAAACTTTCAGAGCCAAGAAGGCTGCATCATCATATGTCACCCCTTAAGCAGCTTCATGTCGGTCCTGTTTCAGCTTCTTTCTGCCTCTCAAATACCTCCTCCTTGTTTCAACTTCAGGTGTTGAATGTTTTTTGGCATTTTTGTCCTTATTTTCCATTGATGCAACAAATGCTGCAATGGTGTTTGTCCCGGGGTTTATACTCATCCTCCTCAGAATTTTAATTTCTCCTTTTGGACTCTTATTAAAATGACGTACAACATCACTGACACACACATTTACAGTTTTATGAATAATAGTAAAAGATTATAAATTACTTCATTATGTAAAAACGTATTTTCAATCTAATGATCATGCCTTGATATCTATGCATCTATTTTGGGACTAGAAAGATGTTTATTTTACAAGCAATGCTGGACGAAGGGATTGACTGCTATGAGGATCACTCCAAAAGTAATCCACAATATTTATTTAAAAATTACATTTTTAGCCTACAGCTTTGCTATTTTCATAGAATGTAGATCTGAACCAACACGTCTGAGTCCACACCTGTGGAGTAACGGTCAGCGCGTCTGGCTGCGAAACCAGGTGGCCCGGGTTCGAATCCCGGTCGGGGCAAGTTACCTGGTTGAGGTTTTATCCGGGGTTTTCCCTCAACCCAATACGAGCAAATGCTGGGTAACTTTCGGTGCTGGACCCCGGACTCATTTCACCGGAATTATCACCTTCATATCATTCAGGCGCTAAATAACCTAGATGTTGATACAGCGTCGTAAATTAACGCAATAAAATAAACACGTCTGAGCTACTCTCTGGCGCCACTCACGGGAACAACTTAAATTAAATTTGAATACAAAGGGAAAGGATGTAACTATGACCTCCATAAATCGCAAAGGTTTAGAATAAAAAATAAATAAAAAAAAATTTGTGCATTACTTTTGGAGTGATCTTCGTAGAAGTGACCGTGGCTGACGACGCAGAATTTTGGAAAATGGGACTTATCTTAAAAACCATAAGGCATAAATCGAAGATTCTTATATGAAATTAAAGGGGAGAAAATTCTCTATTAAAATAGTTATATTTTGAAAATTATAATTTTTCATCATTTTTTGCGTTTTGTGGATGTACATATACGTTAACAGCCAACCGTAATCTAATCATTAACAGACAGATAAAAAATAAAGAGAAGAGGACAAATCAAGGAATTGTGTCTTTCAAATGAGAAGCTAAGATTAGTGAAACTGTCTTTGTCATGAACATAAAGGTGAAGACACATGTGAATGTATTCATCTAACATCTAACTGAAATGTGTAATAACAGAGTCCTGAATATTCGGTCGCACGTCATTACCATCAGACAATTTCCATTCCTACGGCAAGTCGCAATTCTAACGACGTCACAGCAGCCCGCAGCCATCTCTATTGTCATGACAACCAGCATGTGTTGACAGTGACACCCTCACAAAGACGCTGCCTCCCATTCTTGCAGTTAATGAGTGATCTTTCCAACAACATTAATGCCTCGAAACAAAATAGTTGAGATAAAAGAAAATACCTTTAAGAGTGATACTTTCCAGACATCAACGCCACATTTGTAAAAAGTACAAAACATGTGGCTTTCACTAATGCACTTCTTTTTAGAAATTTCATCTCCTGAAACCACTCGTCCTGGACTTTACACTTACTTTTCGGAGTTTTTATGCTGAACTAGAAAAATGCTATAAACTCACGAAAATAACATAAAAAATGAAGAAGAAATGAGAAGAACTTAAATCAGGCACGGGCACGGTAGGAGAAATAGGGAGGACAATGAAGAGAGGGAGACTTGAAAACAGGTTTGTTAGAAAGAGAGAGAGAATACCACTACTATAACAAACAACTTGGTAAACTCCGTTGGTCTGCGCATGCGTCAATCTTAAAGAATACACAATATACAGGGTGTCCCAAAAGGTACTTTACAACTTTGATGTGTTGTAATTCGGTCTGTAATTGACATAGAGGAACAAACCATGGTTTATATGATTCACCAACTCTTGAAGTTTTGTTATGTCACATGTTAAATGACCGATTTTTCTTTTCCACGTGACAAGAACATTTGAACAAAAAAATGGCATCTGTACAAGAAAAAGCTCAGTGCGTGGAGTGGTTTATTGAAAGCAGATCAGACATTCAGGTGCAGAGGAGATTCAGAACACTATACAGGAAACACCCACCCTCTCGGCCATCCATAAGAAAGTGGTACAACAACTTAATGCAGACAGGAGATGTGGATGTTAAGCACCATACGGGCAGGCCAAGAACAAGTGAAGAAGACACTGAACGAATACGGCTGTCTTTCCAGCGATCGCCGCAGAAGTCTGTTCGAACGGCATCGCGAGAGTTGCAGATCCCTCGCTCGACAGTACACAGGGTACTCCGAAAGCGCCTAAGTCTGTATCCATATCGATTTGATACATTCTGTCAACCGAATGACAGACCTTTGCGTATGCAATTTGCTGTGGATATTCTTTCAAGAATTGATGATGATAACAATTTTCTGAACAAAGTGGCATTTTCGGATGAATCAACTTTCCATGTGTGCGGTAAGGTCAACACACATAATGTAAGAATCTGGGGCTCAACCAATTCACATATGGTAAGGGAAGTGATTCGTGACAGTCCCAAAGTCAATGTCTTGTGTTGTGTGATGGTTGACTGCATTATAGGCCCATTCTTTTTTGCTGAACAAACGGTTAATGCAACAACTTACAAAGACATGTTGGAGCTGTATGCGATACCACAACTGTTTGAGCTTCAACCAACAGTCTTCTTTCAACAAGTTGGTGCACCACCACATTTGGCTTTAGAAGTGAGACGGACCCTGGACAACACATTCTCCGCACGTTGGATCGGAAGGGGAGGTCCAATTGCGTGGCCTCCCAGATCCCCAGACTTGACACCCCTGGACTTCTTTTTGTGGGGGTTTGTCAAACACAAAGTCTATAGAACTCGTGTGATTGACCTTGATGATTTGAAGCCTAAAATAAGAGCTGCCATTGCCTCAGTTGACATCGATATGCTAAGGAGAGTATGGCCAGAGTTGGAATTTCGCCTTGACGTTGTACGCGCCACCAGAGGTGCGCATGTTAAAGTGGATTAAGAAAACAAAAACAGAAAAAAACTTCAAGAGTTGGTGAATCATATAAACCATGGTTTGTTCCTCTATGTCAATTACAGACCGAATTACAACACATCAAAGTTGTAAAGTACCTTTTGGGACACGGTGTACTATTCAACTCCTCCTTGCTAATTAGTATATAGTATAGTATACATATTTATTTAACCTGGTAGAGATAAGGCCATCAGCCCTTCTCTTCCCCTCTACCAGGAGATTACAACTACAATATTAAGTATACAATTACAACTGTAATTGCGATTAATATTACATTTACAAATAAAATAAAAATCAAAGTAGTAAAAGATTAACTGATTAATAAAAGCTAGACAGTTTATTGTAGAAGTTAAGAACAAAGAAAGAGTCTGTTTCACTTAAGTAAAAATTAAACCTACAATAAAATTATATAGTGATGAAATTACCGGATATTGAAATATTTTGCGCTAGAATAAGATAACTATTTACAAGAAGCCATGTCTGAACGAGTCTCAATTACTGACCAAGTGCCTAGCAAGTTTGCGTTTGAATTCAATTTTATTTCGACAGTCCCTGATGCTAGCAGGTAGCGAATTCCAGAGTCTTGGCAGGGCTATTGTGAAAGAGGATGAGTATAAGGAAGTGCGATGGAATGGTATTGTTAGTATTGTTTCATGGCGAGAGCGTGTGTTCAGATTATGGTGGGAAGAAAGGGAAGTAACGAGACGATGTACGAAGGAATAGAAGAGTTCAATATTTCGAAGAGAAGGAGAAATGAATGTAAATTTCTTTTCTTGTCTAGTTTAGGCCAACCTTGTGCTTCCAGGGCTGGGGTAATGTGATCATATTACTGTCAGCCAATAACGGAAAAAGGCGTTACTTACGTAGACTTCCAATGAAGCAGAATATTTTCACATTTCATATACTTAATAATACCTCAAAATGCTGTAATCAGATTCTAGTAAGGAAAAAAGCATATTACAGAGTTTTGTTTGCAAATTTTTAAGATGTTTGAGTCATTGCAATATAACAAATGTAAGACGCATTAATTGAGGTTTGTTTTATACTACTGTAGTGTGGGAAAATATGTTTTTGAAATAGAAAATCAATCAGTGATAAACTTTTTTTCTTGAAGAGAGAAGTGTGTAGTTGTAGTGTATGAAATCGTCTAAATAGATTCTACTTTATGTTGAAAAAAACCCATGTTAATATAATATATAAATATAAATACATAGAACGCATGTTACAATGTTGTATATTTGTTAAATAACACAGTAAAATATGTAAAATTGATAAAATATATAAAATATTGTTATATTTATGTATTATGATACTAGTTTCACGTAAATTTAAATGTTATATGAAAACATTACTGACGTTATGATTGATTACGTATTGTTATTTATGATATTATGACAATGTGTATTTGTTTTGCATGTAATATAATTGTGTTTTATATTGAACATTTTCGGCAAGTTAGTAGGCCTAAATCCATAAGCAAATCAATTAAAATTAACATATCTCTCACAACTATATTAAGATATTTACTACATTTAACTCATAATTTTAATTTTTATTGTTCTTTCATACACAAATTCATCACAGTGAACACATTCTACATTGGTCTTACGTTTAGATATCGTTAAAATAATTAAGTATCTGATGATGCCGTACAAGCGAAAACGTTCATACATTTCTTTTAGAAATGTGTATTAGCAAATATTAATTTGCATAAAAATGATAAATCATAGTCTATGATTGAAAAACTTTAAATAAATTTTATAATCTAATGACGTAATGTTTTACAATGGCGCTGTAACTGGAATTTTGTAACAGTGTAATAATAACTTCTCCAGAAACTAAACACTGTACCCATTTCCCACATAGGATTCAATTGGAACTCCGAGCTTCATCTAAGGTACACGTACCAAATAACGCCACCTTAATACTTCAGTCACTTTTTCTCTGGAAATAAGTTATGTACAAACACGAAAATTATGAAATAGAAACTGTAATCTTATCTTTACAAAATAGCAAAATGAAAATGGATATATTATATACCGAACAAGAATTAGAACTCAAATAGAAAATTTTGTAAATTGGCGTTATTATGAACAGGTTGTCCAATTAAAATATTTTCTAGTAACCTATACACTTATAATTGTTAATGAATAATTTTTCCTAAGCAACACAAATTGAACTGAGCGACTGAATTTGAGTTTCTGTTAATAAAAGATACAAAATCACTCAATACTAATGAAATATTCTTGATCTGAAATTGAAACACCAGATGGATTAGGAAAATATGTTTTCCAGTGACTCAAATATGTCTTAAACAAAGACAATGTGACACAGTAGTTTTAAACACAAAAGCATTTACCTTAATTTAAATGAATTTTTCCAATAAGTAAAACAAAAAAATTAAGTTACGTAAAATAAAAAAAAAATTGAGAGTTCGATAAGCAATTGAACCAATGTCATCACTGCACATTCTGAACATTTGTAAGTTGAAAGCAAGTGATTTTCCTGATGTTTTCACACTGATGCTGTATTGTCAGCCTTATCTAACATAACCTAAAATTTTGTCTGTAGACCTGTTTAACGCCACATGGCGTTAAAGCTACTATGTATTTAACATGACATGCCTGTTTCTCAACATTTTCAAATTTTATAGATAGCAAATACTTGGAACATAGAAGAATGTTTAAGGATCATTCTATCTAGTTTAATATAGTTATTATTTGTTCAACACATAAAATAATATATTGCCTTTACCTTTATATAAGAACTGCCATTCACTATCAACACACAACAGGAAAATGATGGAATATAATGTCACCCGTAAATGCGTCGGAGCTAGAACTCTCAGTTTTCATCACTAGATTGCAAGCGAATGCAGGCTACAGTAGTGCACTACCGAAAACTTGTGTCGTTAACAAATTTTAATAGGGTGGTGTTAAAGGTATACATGGCGGTATTTGGCTCAGGGACCTTAATATCACTCGTGCTAGCCATACTGTAACTGACTTGCAAAGACTTTGATTATAAGTATAGAACTTTGATTGACCATTACGTACAACAGTTCACTTTCTAAGTACTACAATCGATTTTTGTCGATCGCTGAAGAAAGACGAGGGCGCCTAGAGGTTAGACCACCTCCAGACTAAAATACGTGAGTAAAATAATTGCCCATCTCTGTTCTAATTTTTTTTCCCGAACGAATGTTTAGTTTTATCGGATAGATGGACCAGAGAAATCGAAAACGGACATGTCTAGGTACATTCTCGACTGACCATGCAGTGGAAAGCGATAGTAGCCGCCAACTCATGTCATCCTCTGTGGGATGAATGACGTTGTGAAAGCGTACATAAGCGTAATTGTGAAAGAAATGTCATTCCTACTGAGCATTGTAGAGGCAAATGTGTGTACAATATTGGAACGGTTTGGTTTTTGAATGTCTGTGCGACCCAATCCCGAGGCTGTTGAGAGACGCTTTATAGTACTCTACGAATGCTGTCATGTCCACTTCAGCCTGATGCCCTTTATGACCTGCGATCTGTCACCGTCAGATTATCAGCTATTTGCTAAGCTCAAAAACTACATTCACGAGAAAAATTGAGGATGGTATTTCCGTTCTGGAAGCTGTAAAAAGTGGCTGAAAACACAGGCAGTCCTGACAATTCAAGAGGTGGATTCCAAATTGTCGTAAGTCATTTTTTGAAAGTCTTTGATTTGTTTTATTTACGTTTTAAGGTATACATCAACTCTAGAAAAGTCAGATTTCTTCAAAATTTGTCTAAATAATGTTCTTTCCTCATCTGGAAGTTCATTTCTTCTAGTTTTCAAAAATATACCAGGTGTTTCAGACCACCCATATCAGCCTTTTTTCTCGAAAACTATGTGATACTGGTTGTTCATAAATTAATATTAATAAACATTTTAGAGAAAATCAAAACTCGAGTGGCATTTATTTGATTATTACACGATTAGAAGAAACAAAGGACTCTAATACAATAAGATATTAATTGACTTACTAAAATTCTATTTCACTAATGTTAGCTTCACCAAAACGTTTGAATGAAGCCGCCATTTTCAATTGATTATCTGTGCGGTAAACAAATGACGATTGGAAAGCATGTTTTATAGTATCGTAAAGAATTTCCAGTTTGAAATGTTGGCAAAGGAAGAAACAAATGCAAGGAAGTGAAAAAACAAACAAATTCTAGGGAAGTGACAAAAATAAACTAAAGGCCCATTCACAATGAAAATTAAACATAAACATATGGTAAACAAAACCTTTCATCCATGTTTTTGATCAAAAGCATTCACAATGAAGTAAAAGCATAAACCTAATAGTTAATCATAAGACGTTAACGAAAATTTGCAAACTCCAAACTTTCATGCTTTTTATGCGATTTGGAAACAGTACACAAGCGGAAAGCGTGTTTTCACTTTTGTTTAACATCTCATTGGCTTTGCTCTGACAGGCAATATTTTGATCTATTGTCTCTCTCGAAACCATGGAATCATATGACGAAAAGTTTGATTATTTTACATCTCCGTTTCTTTGATTTCAAGTATTGAAATATTAAATGATGCCATTAATTATTAGAAACATAAATTGAAAACATCGTCAGTCATGAAATTCGGCATTTTTATGTCAACAGATTCTTAGTTTTGTTGATTCGGTATGTTTGTTTTATTATTATTGTTATTTTACGTTATGTTTAATTTTATTATTATGGGCCATCATCATCATCATCATATGTTTATTTGCAGATTATGTTAATGTTTACCTTATTTTAATTTTCATTTGAATGAGCCTTAATGCCAGGGACTTGATTCTTTCGCGATGCCTCTGTTGAAACACGTCCTTTCAACTGTTTTTTGGTCAAAAAGTATGATTTTCAAAATGTAAAGTCTAGGTAAATCAAAACCTCTATTGAGATTACACGATTGACAGACAAATACCTACGTCATCAACTACGACTGGCAGTAAGTGACATAAGGACATTTTGAAACTCTGTCGCTTAGACATTCTTAAGACAGTTATTTTTTAGGTTTGATAATGTGTCCTATTTTTTCTTTGTTTCATTTCAAACTGCATTGGCCTGGACATCAAAAAAACAGAAAATTACAAACCACTCCAGTCGATAAAATTAAATATGACTCGCATTGGCATTAAGAACAAGAATTAATAAAGATCACTGATTAATGAAGTCAGCACCATTGAAATCCTGAATCCCCTTCGGGATACACCTACATCAACGAGTTCTATTCTTTTGCAGGTTACAAGTAACATCAACTGAACCACTAAAACATTTTCAAATTTGAAAATTGTACTTTCAATAATTGTTTCTTTTAAAATTATTCACGTTTATTTTTTATTTCATCATCGTTAATTAAAACGTTTTTGCAGCATTTAATCATCCCTAATTAAAACTTTTCTGACACTTGTTTATATTATTTAGGTTATGTTTGTTATACTTGTGCTATATGATTTATTATGGATAGTCACGTATCAGAGATTGTTTAATACTAAGATTTATTGAAAATCATCTGTCAAGTGACGTTGATTTTTCGGATGATTATGGAATGCAAATTTTTAATAAAATGAAACTGAATCAACAAAGCCTTCTTGATAGTAAGTCCACAGGAGTTCAATGAAGATTACAAGTTGGCACAACTGATCTGATAACTGCAAACATAATTAAAACATTCTTCCATCTGACATAAATTGAGATGGTACAATAATAATTTCCAGACGTTTGTATTTTGTAAGCCAATTAATATTTTATTGTATTGGGTACTTTGTTACTTCTAATCTTTATATACTCTCTTCTAATCGTAGACCGGAGTCAATTAAATCCCACTCGAGTTTTGATTTTTTCTGGGATATTGAAAACCTGGGAGGAAATTACTGTTTATAAACTGCATTTTGAGGGAGAGTGGGAAATACATTTTTGCATGATTAAATATACATTTAATCTTGAAAAAAAGGATAAACATTGAACCAGCTATTATGTGAGGGGATAGCAATGAACCTTGGTTCTAAAAAGCCATTTGCCATCAAGTTCCCTTTTCTTCTATTTCTTTTTACAGGGCTGGATTTTTGGAGCGGGGCATCTGCGGGAAGGCTTGCAACGTGGCAACGCACACCTGATCAACTGCTAGACACAACTTGCGTTTACAGCCATTAAATAAACGGTGCTCTGAAACTTGTTGCATGTTACAGCGCCGTGAATTACTCTCCATTTTCCTGCGTGAGCCGTTATGTGCAAAGGCTCTTCAACGTTAAAATTGCAGGTCGGAATTAGCCTACAACGTCGCTGACTGCAACTAGATATTGGCCTATATAAAGTAATTATATACCAGGAATTAATCTAACTGTAAATCCTGGTGACGTATTGAGAATTTTATGCACAAGTTATCTATAGTAATCTCACTAGAGGTTTTGTTTATCTAGAGAAAATCAAAACTCGAGTGGGATTTAATTGACTATTACACGATTAGAAGAAAGCATATAAAGATTACTTAGGTCTACTTACTTATCCACAAATGGCGTTTAAGGAACCAGCAGGTTCATTGCCGCCCTCACATAAGTCCGCCATTGGTCTCTATCCTGAGCAAGATTAATCCAGTCTCTATCATCATATCCCACCTCCCTCAAATCCATTTTAATATCATCTTCCCATCTACGTCTTGGCCTCCCCAAAGGTCTTTTCTCTTCGGTCTCCCAATTAACACTCTATATGCATTTCTGGATTCGCCCATACGTGCTACATGCCCTGCCCATCTCAAACGTCTGGATTTAATGTTCCTAATCATGTCAGGTGAATATACTGCTAGCTATGAGAATATAATATATTGTTAATTTTCTCCATTCTCCTGTAACTTCATCCCTCTTAGCCCCAAATATTTTCCTAAGAACCTTTTCTCAAACACCCTTTATCTTTGTTCCTCTCTCAAAGTGAGAGTCCAAGTTTCACAACCATACAAAACAATCACTAATATAACTGGTTTTATAAATTCTAACTTTAAGATTTTTTGACAGCAGACTAATGACAAAAGCTTCTCAACCGAATAATAACAGACATTTCTCATATTTATTCTGCGTTTAATTTCCTCCCGAGTGTCATTTGTATTTATTACTGTTGGTCCAAGATATTTGAATTTTTTCACAGTAGGCCTATATAAAGATGAGAATAAATAATAGTATATCTTTAATACTTACTTATTACTGGCTTTTAAAGGAACCCGGAGGTTCATTGCCGCCCTCACATATGCCCGCCATCGTTCCCTATCCTGTGCAAGATTAATCCAGTCTCTATCATCATATCCCACCTCCATCAAATCCATTTTTATATTATCCTCCCATCTACGTCTCGGCCTCCCCAAAGGTCTTTTTCCCTCCGGCCTCCCAACTAACATTCTATATGCATTTGTGGATTCGTCCATACGTGCTACATGCCCTGCCCATCTCAAACGTCTGGATTTAATGTTCCTAATTATGTCAGGTGAAGAATACAATGCGTGCAGTTCTGCGTTGTGTAACTTTCCCCATTCTCCTGTAACTTCATCCCTCTTAGCCCCAGATATTTTCCTAATCACCTTATTCTCAAAACCCTCAATCTCTCTTCCTCTGTCAAAGTGAGAGTCCAAGTTTCACAACCATACAGAACAACCGGTAATATAACTGTTTTATAAATTCTAACTTTAAGATTTTTTGACAGCAGACTAGATGACAAAAGTTTCTTAACCGAATAATAACACGCATTTCCTATATTTATTCTGCGTTTAATGTCCTCCCGAGTGTCAGTTATATTTATTACTGTTGGTCCAAGATATTTAATAGGCCTATATAAAGATTAGAAGACATAAAGTACATACTCTAATACAATAAAATATTAACTGAGTTACAAAAATACTAAACTGTCTTGAAAATATATTAATGTACCATCTCATCATTACAAATAATCCGCTAGATGGAAGTAGTGTGTTATGATTAGTTGTTCTCTTGTTACCAGTTGTGTCAACTATACAATCTTCATTGAACTCTATAGACGATTACTAATCAAGAAGGCTTTGTTGATTCGGTTTCATTTTTATTAAAAGTTACATTCCACTTCAATTATCAATATACACACTATATTAAACAATCTTTGATACGTGACTATCCATAATCTCATATAGCTATAACATAACCTAAATAATATAAGCATGATGGAAAAGTTTTAATTGATGATAAAGTAAATATGAATCGTTTTAAAAGCTACAATTATTGAATGTACAGTACAATGTTTGCAAACAAAAAACAAATGCTAGGTGGTGATAAAAACAAACAAATGCTAAGGAGGTGAAAAAAGCAAATGCTAGGGAGGTGATAAAAATTGTAGGATAAACAGCCATGATAAGTTGAAACACGTCGTTGCGTACCGTTTTATTGGTCAAAATTATTATAGAAAAGAATAAATATTAATAATCATTCTTTAAAACTAATTTCTGAAGCAAAAAATTGAAGATTCCATCTATTGCTGGAGTACATTTATATTTTTTTCGATTTTTAACTATAAATACATTCAATTCGCATTTATGTAAATAAAAAATACGCCATTCTTGTAAATATTTTAATTTTGTCATTATTTAATTAACTGTAAAGAATCAAGTTCTAAAGTCATTTGATTTCTAACAATTTTTATGAAAAACTTGAAAATTAAAATCTGTACAAAGCAATTAACAAACATTTTTTTGCTTAAAACACTCTGAATTAAATAAATGACACTTCTGAATAGTTGATTCTCTAATTTATACTATTATTTTATTAAAACTAAAGAAAAGGTATTTTATAATATTAAATCAATCTAACTTGAAAATTTGAGTAAGACAAATTTAATGTTTATAACATTTTTGCTGAATTACTTGGAAAATAAGCCCCGTGAGTCGGCTAAGGCCTTGCCTGTATAAGAAACGAATTAAACACCCAAATATGCATCTATGACTGTAAATATCACCATAGAAAAATAATTTTTAGGATAATTTCAAGTGAAAAATTGTTCCCCAACTGTAAGGACAAATGTTTGAACTATCCAGCGCTCTTATGCAAATCTAATCTTTCAGGTTGTGGTTTTCTGTTAACGTACACAGTGACCCAAAGGGTGCAAATCTAATCTTTTAGGTAACCCCATTACCACATGGATGCACACAATCTCTGTGTGACTTTTTAGTTTCAGGTTGAAGATTTTCTTTTGCGTCAACTTCGTTAATTTCGATACTGACAAATCACTACAAATGGTAATGATTTTGTCTCTGGCGTTTCGTGACATGAGCTGAGATAAATAGGGAAAAGTTTGACGGTATCGGGTGGAGTTCCGGGTAGCTAAAGTTGGTAAGAGCGCTTTCGTTGAGGCCGGAACAATTTTTCCCAGAAATTATTGAAATCTGAACATATTAATAATTAATTGCAAATTTTATTCGGGTTAGAACGGACTATTAAGATTAATGTACAGAAAAGTTATTTTATATGTTGCGTATTATTATTATTATTATTCAAAATTATTATTATTATTATTTTTAAGAGTTGTATATCTTCTAAAGTTCAAAAAAATACATTTTAAACGGTCTTCTACACTCATTTGTTTACATCAGGGACGACCTTATGCTGTGAGATAAAGTGTAATAAAAACATGTTACAAATTATTGAATTATTTAGTGACTTAACCTTCCAGCTTAAAGTTACGAGGTTTTAAATTAAAGAAAGTTATATTAATGAAACTGGTGCAGAATAATTCAAGCCACAACCCCAGAGGACTCATTAATACACGTGATGTGCGAGTTTAGAGCCCGCCTCTCGGGAAATCTATCAGCGCCCGTCTGGCGTGTGCAACAACAGGAATGCCACATTCAATTAAACGCTCACGAGGCCAGAGGCTGCGATATTAGCATTAATAATTATAGGCAAGACGGGAAGCTTGGAATATCAACGTCGAATAGCTAAATAACCAATTAATGGCGGAGTAATCAATCATCTGAAATTTAATATTCGCAACATGCGTGCATCCGATTGTTCCTCCAGTGCAGAACGTTTCCTATTCCAAGTTATGTTTATTGTTACGAATGTCTACGAATTTCCTCCGCTTTCTGTTCCATTTCTTGTGATCCCCTTCATCTTAATAAATCTTTCTCTTCCCCTTACTCTCTGCTGTCACCCTTTCTTTCATTAATTCATTTATTTTACAGTTTCTCTTTTTCTAGCACACTTCATATTTATTTCTAATTTATTCATAATTATCCTCATTTTCTGTTTCGTTCTCTTTCCGTTCCATTACTGCATTTATCAAATCATTTAAAAATTGGACACTTTTTTCATCATCGCACTCATTTCTAGGTTAACAATCTACTAATTTATTTAAATCGTATTTGTATGTATGTATGTATGTATGTATGTATGTATGTATGTATGTATTTATGTATGTATGTATGTATGTAAGGATGTATGTATGTATGTAAAATGTATGTATGTATGTATGTATATGTATGTATGTATGCCTTTTTTGAGCAGCATGTTCCATTACAATTGGAAAGTAATACTACATGCCTAGGTTTACCTTCAAGTACATAATCCATTTACATTATATATTATTATGTTGTTATTATTATTATTACATTCTAGATTAAATATTAGTTCATCTACTATGAGTAACTGCCAAGATAATATTGGTCCTTCTTAATCTAACTTATTTTCCTATTACTAACCTATGAAGTACAAGAATCTATTTATATTCTAAAATTTAAAAATCACATATTTACATTTTAAATCTCTTGATCAGCCTATTTTGATAAATTACATCATTGTAGCTTATTTACAGAATGAGATAAATTTTTGACCCTTAATACTTAATTCTGACTTTTAACCTATCTTCCCAAATAAATTATCTTATATACTTGAGCCTACTGTAGTTGTTCAAAGTCTATACTATTTCAAACTTTATAAAATATTTTAATAACTTTTCACTAATTTTGTCTTGTCCACAGGCCACTTTCCACCACATTTATGTATAGACTGATTAGTTTAGTTCTTCTTTCCTTTCTAATTTCGTACAGTCATAAATGATATGATCCACTGTCTGATCATTAATACATCCCCACAGACACATGTCGCACTATTCTTGATTTTAAATCGATGAAAATATGCGTTGAGTCTTCCATGTCCAGTCAACAGAGTCGTCAAGTTAGGAGTTACTTTATCTTCAATTTCAGGAATCTTGGAATAGGGAAGAATAGCTAATGGTCAAGATTTGGTGCAGTTGAATTCAATCACCAATTTTTTTGGATATGACCGCTGCTGGTTCGCAACTTCACTCATCGGGACCTTGTCGAAACAGATCTGCAGAACGTTTGCCTATTCGCTAGACGATGTTTGCCAGTTCGTTACCGTAGTTCCCACAAAGCCTTGATCCATCCGCTTTCCGTAGCCATCTGTCGTTCTCCTTCATCAGCCGTAGATTCGTTCGGATGCCTTCAATTAGGTTGTTGTGGTTGCTTCATTCATTAATTCATTAATTTTACTATCTTTTTGTAGATGGCTATTCGTCTTTATTTCTAATGGTCTTTCATTTTCTGTTTCGTATTGTTCTTAGTCGTTTTATATTGTCTAACATTTTCATGATAGCAAGTTGTTCAGCTTGGTTATTTGAACATTTATCAAATCATTTAGTTGTTGGATTTGTATGTATGTATCATTTGTATGTTATGTATGTAATTTATTTATGTATGTATGTATGTATGTATGTATGTATGTACATAAACATATGTATGTACATATGTATACACTACATACAAAATGTTTATACAGCCAGTGCTGACATACTGCGGAGAAATTTTAATTACTTCACCTTTCATAAAAGAAATAGAATATGTTCAAAACCAAGCTCTCAGACTCATTACTGGTGGAATCAAAACAACTCCAATAGATTCTATGAGATTCCTCACTAATATTAACAGCATCAAAATGACAATAGAAGAAAAAGCAGTGATTCAATATGAAAAACTTATTATATTACCAGGAAACAATTGGCATTCATACAGTCCTCTCTGTAGATTGAAAACTCAAAAAGTTTCATATCCATCGTTCAAGAATTAAAACAGAAAATCAATATCCCGAATTTAAAAGAAAACCTACAAATTAAACCAAACCCTTTAACTCTATTAAATATGGAATATAATCTAAATTTAACAGAAGAAATACTGAAATCAGAAGAAAACACTGAAATACTGAAACAATTGTCTTTAGAGACAATTAATATTAGATACCCTCCACAAAACTGGCTTCATTTATACACTGACGGATCCTTGATCTCCAGAGAACAAGATGCCGGTACAGGTGTTACGTGCTGTCTCTTCTCACTTTGTAGATCTCTTGGGTATGGAACAACAAGTTTTGATGGAGAAATCATTGCAATAAGGAAAGTCTCAGGAATCTTCCATGCCACATCAGTAAATTTAAAAATGCAGTTATATTGTCAGACTCCAAAGCAGCTATTCTATCAATAGTCTCTAAACACACACCTTCATCTCAAACAGCAGAAATAACTAAAATGCTCTCTCAATTAATAACACTTAATAAAAGAATTGTATTCCAATGGATACCATCCCATTGTGGAATCCTGGGAAACGAGAATGTGGATGCTTTAGCAAAGAAGGGCAGCACTGCTACTTACAGACCTGTTACTAAATCTACATATTACTCTGTGAAAAGATTAATTAAATCTACATACTTAGACTTCAACAAAAAAATTTGATAACACAATTCCAAGGGAAAAAATGGAACTCTGTGCATCAAAATCCACAGTTAATTCCCGATTTACCACGAAAATCGTCTGTAGCTGCTTTTAGATTGGCAACAGGCCATGATTGTTTGGCCAAACACCTGCATAGAATTGGAATATATCAGTCCCCTAACTGTCCATTGTGCAACTCAAACCAAGAAATGGATTCGGAACACCTCAAAATCTGTGCTTCAGTGGCTGGTCATGATAATATCTTTGAAAAATATTGGAGTTCAAGAGGTCAAATGACTTTATTGTCAAACGCCTGGCATTAGAAAACAACAACAACATGTATGTATGTATGTATGTATGTATGTATGTATGTATGTATGTATGTATGTATGTATGTATGTATGTATGTATGTATGTATGTATGTATGTATGTATGTATGTATGTATGTATGTATGTATGTATGTATGTATGTATGTATGTATGTATGTATATGTATGTATTTATTCACACTGCAAATGAATATATACCCGGTGGTAGTAGTAAGTAATTACACTCAATAATGACAATTAATAATAAACACAACTAATAAAAAACAATAATTAATAATAATAAAGGTAACCCCGTAACATACCATGAAGGCACTTGGGGGGCATGGAGGTAGAGACCCATGCTTTCCATGACCTCGGCACTAGAATGAGGTGGTGTGGTCGGCACCACGCTCTGACTGCCTTTTACCCCCGGGGAAGACCCGGTACTCAATTTTATAGGAGGTTGAGTGAACCTCGGGGGCGTTCTGAAAGTTTGGCAACGAGAAAAAATCCTGTCACCACCTGGGATCGAACCCCGGACCTTCCAGTCCGTAGCCAGCTGCTCTACCAACTGAGCTGCCCGGCCTCCTAATTAATAATAATAATAATAATAATAATAATAATAATAATAATAATAATAATAACAAGGAGCATCCTAAATGAAATGAAGTATGGTCACTTAAAATAACATTTAAAGTAAATCTAATTTGTATCTTAACCCTAAGTTCGAACTAAGACCCACGAGTGTGACAGGTTCATACCTGCACAAGTACCTTTCGGCACTACACTTATTTCGATGTCAACTCACTCACTGCACTGATTTCACTAACATTTCTAACCATTTCACTGTTCAAATACTTTGCACAGCCACTTCACTGACACCAACACACTTGACTTACACAATAGACTTCACTGACACAACGCACTTCCTCACTGACAGAACACTTCAAATAACAAGATATCAATTACACCCTTTAAGTAGTGTGTATGATATATTACCGTTTATTAGTAAAGTCCTTAAGCCTATTTTTAAATACATTTTTGGCTATTGGTAAAGTCTTTAGTGAGTCTGCAGGTAAAGCATTCCAGTCCCTGATAGTACGATTGAGAAAAGAAAACTTTCCAGTGTCCGTCCTCTGTCTTCTTTCCCTCAATTTATATGAGTGGCCGTTCCTTGAAGAGTAATTTGGCGGCTGCAACCTATTTTTATTTCTCTCCAGGCAGGCTTACCTCTGTATGTTTTGAACAGTGCGCATAATCAAATTCGCGTTCTCCGGTCCGTGATTGTGGTGTCCCATTTTAATGGTGAATTATTACGACAATACTTGAGAGCCGGTTTTTGAATCTTTTCCAGTGTCTTAATATGTTCTAATCTGTAATGATCCCAACATGCAGCACCATATTCCATTACTGGACGAACTTAATTAGTGCTGTAGATATTTCGTCCACTAATAGCCCATATTTTAATTTAATTTAATTTACAAAAACTTCTCTCATTGGAGGGTTTTCACATGGACAAAGTGATATAGACAAATTGAAAATTTATAATAACATTACAAAGTTCTAATATAAAAAATACAACAATTATGGCTCTAATGAACAGAGTGATTTATATAGAACTAACACATTTCTTTCTTTATTTCAAAACGAATGATGCTAGCCAGAATTTGTTATATCTCAAATGTAAAGTATCTTTGGGAGATTACTAACCTCTATAACAAATGTTGAAAATTCTTTATTTATTCGGCTGGAAATTCACTTAATGACCAGTTTTAACGCCAAATTGAGCAGGAGGTTTGATTCCCTGTCACGAGATGCGCAGATGTTTACGATTATGGATTAATTACGATGTTTGCCTTTTTTACTCACCAGAGATCCAGTTGTTCCCAATTTGTTTACCAGTCCCAGTATTGTGTTTCTTTGGGGGGATTACGAACACCAAATTCTCTCTGGTATGCCCTTTGAATAGCTGTAATTGAATTCGTAACCCAGTATTGCTTCACAAGGAAGAACATTTTCAGTGACTAAAACAAAATGTAGAAAACAGCTGCTAACAATAAAGAATAAACGTAATAAATAATACACGCACAAGTACCTTTCAGCACTACACTCATTTCGCTCTGAACTCACTCACTGCAATGGAACTACGACACATTTCACTGACACTATCCTGATTTCACTAACACTTCAAAAACATTTCACTGTTCAAATACTCTACACTACTACTATAAACTATAAAACTTCACTGACACAACACACTTCTTCACTGATACAACACTTCAAATAACAAAACATTAGTTACACCCTTATTATTCCGTAGAATTGTACTTCCTACGAGGCGCATCCTGAAAGTAAGTTTTCTTATTAAAAAAAACAACACACACTTTCAGGAAAACATTTATTGGCAACAGGTACAGCAATGTTTCAGCTATTTTTCAACATAGCCGCCATCAGAATTGAGACACTTGTATCGTGGGATCAACTTTTGTATCCCTCTGTCGTAGAACTCTGCCGCCTGTGAATGGAACCAGCGTGTGACAGACGTCTTCAGCTCTTCGTCGTTGCCAAAACGCTCACCGGAGGACAGGAATTTCTTGAGGTGCAAGAAAACGTGAAAATCGGTGGGAGCAAGATCGGAACTGTAGGGTGGATGATCAAACAACTCCCAGCCAAATTCCGTCAAAACAGCTGCTGTGCGCCGAGCCGTATGTGGACGTGCATTGTCACGGAGGAGCACAACACCTACAGTAAGCATTCCACGCCTCTTGTTTTGAATGGCACGTCGCAATTTTCGCAGTGTTTCACAGTAACGGTCAGCGTTCACTGTTTCACCTCTTGGAAGGAAGTCAATGAGCAGAATGCCCTTCCTGTCCCACAACACCGTGCACATCACTTTCCGTACCGACAGCGTCTGTTTGAATTTCGTCCTGATCGGAGATCCACTATGCCGCCAATGCATTGACTGCTGCTTGGTTTCCGGGATGAAGTGCGAAATCCAAGCCTCATCGTCCGTGACGATCCTGTCGAGGAACTCGTCGCCGTCATCGTGATCCGTTGCAGAAATGTCAGTGCTGCTCCTAAACGTTGCATTATGTGTTCGGATGTCAGGTTTTTCGGCACCCACGTGGCAAAAACTTTTTTGAACAGCAGGTGCTTAGTGACAATCTCATGCAACAAGGATCGCGATATCTGCGGAAAATGGCTGCTCAGCTCCGTAATCGTGAAGCGACGGTTCTCCATGATGCACTGCCGCACCATCTCAACACGATCATCACTGATGAGGGACGGTCGCCCACTGCGCTCTTAATCATGGACACTTTGACGACCTTCGGAAAACTGCCTACACCAGGCGGGACCTGTCGGATTGGCATATGATTGATACGTCATAGATCTGTTACGCACGTGCAATTGACACGGCTAATTACGTTTACTTTCAAGGGGAAAAATTCGGGAAACTTACTTTCTGGATGCGCCTCGTAAATTAACCTCAAATTTGCTAACCTAGACCGTATTTCAAGCTATTTTAGCACGTTCACTATAACTTGCACCCTTTCACTGTAAATCGATCTCTTTTCTCTGCCACTATAACTGTCAGAATTTGGTAGAAGCTCTCTGCACTTTCACTACAACACACTGCACACCCAATATAAATCACTGGAGATTCACTATGTTTCTCTGTTTACTCAATTTACTTGTAAAACAACAAAATAGTATGCATAATATACTACAGTCTATTAGTAAAGTCCTTAAGCCTATTTTAAATTAATTTTTTGGTTATTGGTAGAGCCTTTAGTAAGTCTGCAGGTAGAGCATTCCAGTCCCTGATAGTACGATTGAGAAAGAAAACTGTCCAGTGTCCGTCCTCTCTCTTCTTTCCCTCAATTTATGTTGTGGTCGTTCCCTATAATTTGTCATCCTGCCTAAGGTTTTTCCGTGGTTTTCCTAAGGCGCTAAGACAAATGTCGGATGAGCCCTAAAAGAAATGGGCCACGGACCTGCACTCATAACCCCATGAATCTCCTTAATTACTCTAAATTAATTAATAATTACATCTCTCCCCTCTCTTCGTAATTGAGCCACCATAAAGCCAGATGGCTGGTCTCTAAATTGAGGCGATTCAACAAGGCTCATGACAACAATCACCTCCTACATAATAGCCAAATTGGCTAGTCTCTTATATGAGACAACTCATCCTGCCTAAGGTATTCCGTGGTTTTCCTAAGGCGTAAGACAAATGTCGGGATGAGCCCTATAAGAAATGGGCCACGGACCTATATGCCCTTCCCCATATATATTCCCTTTTCTTGTAAACGACGTATGCCCTAGTTCAGAACCTATAAATTGTCTATTAAATGTACGAGGTCACTCAATTAGTCGCAATTTGAAAGGACAGGGACCTCCCAAATTGCAGATTTAGATTTCACGGCGCTTCTTCCGACGGCCTTCACATGCCTTGTCATCGAGCAACAGATGACAGCGTCTTGCCATCCTAACGGCAAACACTAGCCAACTCCTCCTAGCCCCGTTCCGTGATCACTTGATCAAATCTCCGTCCCCCTCGCGTATGTGGTACCTAAGAGGTTACGTCCAATTTCGGCTTCCCCTTCAACATTTTCTAGACCTCCTTCAGTGGAGCAGCGTAACCCAGAGTGAGACTAGTGGCCAACAGGCTTGGAGCTCACATATTTAGTTTTGTACAGCCCCCAACCCCTTGCAAGGACGCGTTTTGCATACCTTTTAAATTTGTCCTCCCAAATTCTCTTTCGATTTTTCGATTTCCTATAATTTGTGATGGGCAATCCCGTGATCCAGGTAACACAGGGGTTTCTCAGGTATTTCGCTGCTGCTGTATTTTTGTAAACACATTTAATTAAATGCAACGTACAAAAACACAAAAACTTTTCGTTTATAATGAACTACATATATTAAATCAAAATGAAAGTTACAATAAAAGTTTTTTTATGTTTTACAATACCGAACATGCAAAGAATTATTGTGTGGTGTGCTGTAAATAACTTCCTTGCTTTTAAAAGTTTTAACAATGAGAAAGTGAATGAAATATTTCAGATTTAAAGAAGTTCGATATTCAGTCCGAATCGTTATTCCGCCCCATCGACCAGAACGATTAATAATGGCACTGCATTCTAACTTTTAAATATACAGGCGGAAACAAGCAATGCTGAAAAGAATGAGGGATAGGTCTTGATTTTCCCATTGTGTTATTTCCTCGTTTTATACTCCCTACATTATCAAAAAATGTATTCCTTTATCTGGTTTATTTTACGAGGGTTTATCAACTGCTGTGGTTATCTAGCGTCTGAGTGAGGTGAAGGTGATAATGCCAGCGAAATGAGTCCAGGGTCCAGCGCCGAAAGTTACGTAGCATTTGCTCTTGATGGGTTGAGGGAAAACCTCGGAAAAAACCTCAACCAAGTAACTTGTACCACCGGGATTTGAACCCGGGCCCGCTTGTTTCACGGTCAGATATTCTAACCGTTACTCCATAGCGATGGACCAAAAAATCTTTTAAGATGTAAAAGTTCGATTGTCAACCGAAGTAAATAATAATAATAATAATAATAATAATAATAATAATAATAATAATAATAATAATAATAATAAATATTTGGGGCTAGGAGGGATGAAGTTACAGGAGAATGGAGAAAGTTACACAACACAGAACTGCACGCATTGTATTCATCTGACATAATTAGGAACATTAGGCTGAAGTTGCCTATTTCCGTGATACTCCTAATCCCGGTGATACTTTTTTAAATAGAATGTCATTCAAAGCTTTACCGTTCGACTATAGCGCCAGACATCTTTCTCGAAAGAGTGCATCTTTCGACTACTTTTGAGACATCGGTGAACTTCCTAGCAAGATACCCAATCCCGTGACATTCAGTGAAAGAAACGTATCACGGAATTAGGGGTATCACGGAATTAGGGGTATCACGGAATCAGGCAAATTTACCCTAAATCCAGACGTTTACTAACTAATTTACCTTGTTGACTAGTTTCAGTCTGTGAGCTATCATCAGAACTGGATGGTCTTCGCGCCTTCTGATTGCGTTTCCTGTGGGGGTGTGTTTGTATAGTGTAATGTAGAGTCAAAAAGTGTGTCTTTCTAAAATTCAGTTGTGTGTTGAGGATTTGATGCGGGTGTGTTTATGTATGTATATTTTGTATTGTTCTAATTTCTGGTTTTTCCGTTGGAGATGTAGAATTTCCATGTCTGTGTCTATGTTGCTGTACGTGTGGTTGATTTGTGATGTGTTCTGCATATGTGGAAGTGTTTTGTGATTTGGTTGTGACTGTGATGTGTTCTTTGTAACGTGTTTGAAATGATCTGCCTGTCTGTCCTGTGTAAAAATTGTTGCAGGTATTGAATTTGAGTTTGTATACGCCTGTGTGGTTCTATTTGTTTGCTTGCATTGTTTGTGTCTTGAGATGCTTTTGTAGGGTGTTTTGTGTTCTGTATGCGATGTTGTAATTTAATTTCTTGAATGAGGTTGCAATCTTGTGTGTGTTTTTGTTTTCGTATGTTAGTGCGATGCATTTTTTGTGTTTGCATCAAATCCTCAACACAATTAAATTTCAGAACACACAAACTTGAGTCCACATTATACTACACGCACACACAGGAAACGCAATCAGAAGGCGCGAGGACCACCAAGTTCTGATAATAGCCCAGAGGTTGAAGCTAGCCAACAAGGTAACTTAGTTAATTAACACGTGAAGGCATATGCAGGGTAAGTCGTTTGGGTATGGATAAAATAAAAACATCGTAAAATATTTACTACTCAACTTTATTTGTTGAAACTTTGTGCATACAACACTGAAAGATGGGAGATTCCTCAGAGCTCAACATGACCCCCATTGCGCACCCTGCACAACTCATAACGGTGATGCAGTTCAGCCCATGTCCGTTGTAACATAAGAGGGGTGATTTTCTGAAAAACTTGAGTAATTTTTACTGTCAGATCATCAATGTTCCTGGGTTTCTGTGGCTAGACAATGTCATTAACAAAACCCTACCCGAAGAAGTCAGGAGAGGTTAGATCTGGGGAGTTTGGGGGCCAAGCTAAGAGATAGCTGCTTTTCGTACTGAGTTTCGCCTGCAACCTCCTGAATGTTTCTTTAACACAGAATCTGTTTCTACAATTGTTCGATATCACAACATTATGGAATCGTATTTAGGTACATTACGCACACCATACTCACGTCGAAATTCCCTTTGAACTCTTTTAACACTCTCGAATTTAGCATAGAACACATTGTGCTCGCTGTTGATTTGTAGTAGCCATTTTAATCATCTACGATTTTCATTCGTCCTTTCAGATTATGTATTATTGATTGTCATATATGGAAACTTCCATCTTTTAATCATAATATAACCAGCAAGAATTTTTTCCTACTATCATAATAGCTTTATAATAATAAATTAATATTATCCATACCCAAACCGATCAGGCTGTGTATAATGTTTAAGTGAGGGGTTTGGACTTTTTCCATTGCTGGTTGTCACAATCAAAAAATTAAGACACAACGTTTCGACTGCATTTATAATATTCCGTGTGAATGCGGTCGCGTGTATATAGGTAAAACGAGCAGACCTCTGTCCACAAGAATTAAGGAGCACAAGTACAACTTCAAACAATGCTTAATAGATAAATCAAGAATAGTATAACATAGCTTTGAATCCGACACAAAATAAAGTGGGAAAATACTTCAATCCTACAAACTGAGCGCTCTCTGACTCAGAGGAAATACAAGGAAGCCGCACATATGTGTTTTTCGGACAATGCCATTAGTCAACCTAGTCTAATTCTTCCGGATATTTGGTTACCCATAGTTGAACAAGACATCAGAAATATTCAATACAAGGGGAAGAATGCTGTCACCAACACCACGAAGACCGTCTGGGGTCATCTCCACCATTAGACAACGCAACCTAGTGTTGCAGCATAGTAGTTAGTAGTAATGTCTGCTACCGCTAGGTGGCAGTAGTAGTTTTTATCTTGTCCTTTGTTACTAGTTTTTACTTTTTATATTTCTATTATTTTTTATCGCGGTATCATAACACTTGTTCATTTTTTCAGTTTACCACCCCCTCCTTTTGTGTGTCTTTTATCAATTTTTAGCCACTTCACGCCCATCTTCTTTATCCCGTTTGGTTTTAGTGCCAACATACTGCAAATGACTTCGGGTCTTTCATAATTATAATCTCCACCGAAGTCAGGAGGTTACGTCCAATTTCGGCTTCCCCTTCAAAATTTTCTAGAGCTCCTTCAGTGGAGCAGCGTAACCCGGAGTGAGACTAGTGGCCAACAGGCTTGGAGCTCACATATTTAGTTTCTTACAGCCCCCAACCCCTTGCAAGGACGCGTTTTGCGTACCTTTTAAATTTGTCCTCCCAAATCTCTTTCGATTTTCGATTTCAGGAATCGACGATCAGTCATACAGAATAGCTGTATGTAACGATCCCAACAATAGGTTTTTTCTCTTCTCTCCTTCCTTCCACCTGAAGACGAAGGGAGAGCCACCCTTCGAAACGTTGTCTTAATTTTTTGATTGTGACAACCAGCAATGGAAAAAGTCCAAACCCCTCACCTAAACATTAACAATCCACCATTGCTTTCCAACCCCTCATTTAGATCAGGCTGTATATAGTTTATATTCCGAAGTGATATGGTGTTAAAAGTTGTGTAATGAAGATGTACATTTAATTAATATAAACCATTTTTAACAATCCTATTTTAAACTCTTACCTATAACCCAAGAGTTGGAGCTTAATCTGAGACGATTCTAACCGGCGTCGGAGTTGTATCCGGTGTGGCTTAGTGGATAAAGCATCAGCACGTAGAGTGAAAACCCGGGTTCAAATCCCGGCGCCGGAGAGAATTTTTCTCCGTTCCATTACTCTTTCATCGTATGATGACGCAGAATATCTGCATGGAAATATCATATGTACTTCGGTACATTAAAATAATATATATGATATGCGTAAATCACTTTGTGATTTAAGACGGCGCTTATTCCGTCGGATCCCGGCCAACTAGTCACTCATATCGAGTGCACCTCAGCACATGTGTGGACTTCGGTCCTGCGTTCATAGACATCTATGACGTAGTGCAGAGGGCGGCCACTAGAGGGAACCCAAGAGTTGGAGCTTAATCTGAGACGATTCTAACCGGCGTCGGAGTTGTATCCGGTGTGGCTTAGTGGATAAAGAATCAGCACGTAGAGCTGAAAACCCGGATTCAAATCCCGGCGCCGGAGAGAATTTTTCTCCGTTCCATTACTCTTTCATCATCTTACCTATAAGTTTATGCTCGCCAAAATCCTTTTTATGTTCTAGATCAAAGTGCCGCAGATATATTGTTTTGTATAAATCTCAACTGAACAATTGAGGCATTGAACTTTACCTCTAT
This sequence comes from Periplaneta americana, assembly GCA_025594305.2. Taxonomy (NCBI): domain Eukaryota; kingdom Metazoa; phylum Arthropoda; class Insecta; order Blattodea; family Blattidae; genus Periplaneta; species Periplaneta americana. The sequence continues at coordinate 19,611,237 of JAJSOF020000005.1, forward strand.
TCATAATAACGAAATAGTCTTGTTCCCATGTTTCTTTGAAATTAAAACGAAACCTATATTCTCTATATTCCATCACTTTACACACTCCTGATTAGAACGATATGATACGGAGTTTAACCTCTACTTACTTTATACGCACGCAAACAGGTAGAATATTTGTAGAGAGAGAAATGAAGGCGTGGTGTACACAGTGCCCGCGCGGGAACATGTTGCCCATCCCTGGTTCAAGTTGCGCTAGGAGTAAAACCTTGGTAATTTAATATTTTTAGCAAGCATATAGCCTACGTAAACTTTAGTGATAGCAGAATTCTCTAATGCAACACGACTGGAAAGGATCAGCAGCTATAATAACCAACACGGTTAAATTTCCTTCGTCACTGTTTCTTCTCAAGTTTCACAATTCGTTCCACGGCTTGTCACGGAACTGTCATCACTGGTCTTGAGATTTGCGGATGTCTTCCGGCGGACAGATGCTGATAAACAGAAGCCCATGTAGGACGGAAGGCAACTAATATCCGCCCGGATCTCATATTCGAAGAGTGAGACTGCAAACTGCAATCTTGAAATATACGTCAAAATAAACACAAGGGGTAAGAAATAGATTCTGAAATCAAAATCACATCTTTTAAAGGAAAACAACTAATGCAATCACATCTCCTTCTTTCTCTGCTTTTGTCTCAAACTATGGTCTGCGGACCACCTGTGGTCCTCAAGATCTGCCCTTGTGGTCCTTCAAAAAAAGACAGAAGAAAAAATAAAATTCAAACGAATTGCGTATCTCACTATAGCTTAAAATCTAAGAGTTTGGAAATGACACATGGCAATCGAATTTCACTTCTTCTCCCAGTACTGAATTTTCTGAAATTATTACCCTACCCTTCTATCGACTTCCCACTCTACTCTCAGCAGCAAAAGAGTGTTTTAAATCACTATACACGTGGTGCTTCTCGACATCTTTTCCCTGCACATCTGGCGCCGCGCCTGTAACCCAGCCAGGGACCACCCGAATTCATAACAGAGGACCAAAGTACCGAACCTTAATTCAATTTAAAAATATAATATATATTATATTAATGTACCGAAGTACATATGATATTTCCATGCAGATATTCTGCGTCATCATACGATGAAAGAGTAATGGAACGGAGAAAAATTCTCTCCGGCGCCGGGTTTTCAGCTCTACGTGCTGATGCTTTATCCACTAAGCCACACCGGATACAACTCCGACGCCGGTTAGAATCGTCTCAGATTAAGCTCCAACTCTTGGGTTCCCTCTACGTGGCCGCTGATGCGTCATAGATGTTATGAACGCAGGACCGAAGTCCACATATGTGCTGAGGTGCACTCGGAGTGAATAGTTGGCCGGGATCCGACGGACGCCGTCTTAAGATGTGATTTACGCATATCAGATTATAGCTCCAGTACATATGCAGATATTCTGCGTCATCATATGATGAAAGAGTAATGGGCCGCCCTCTGCACTGCGTCTGATAGATGTACAACTCCGACGCCGGTTAGAACAGATTAAGCTTGGGTTCCCTCTAGTGGCCGCCCTCTGCACTGCGTCATAGATGTCTATGAACGCAGGACCGAAGTCCACACATGTGCTGAGGTGCACTCGATATGAGTGACTAGTTGGCCGGGATCCGACGGAATAAGCGCCGTCTGAGACGATTCTAACCGGCGTCGGAGTTGTATCCGGTGTGGCTTAGTGGATAAAGCATCAGCACGTAGAGCTGAAAACCCGGGTTCAAATCCCGGCGCCGGAGAGAATTTTTCTCCGTTCCATTACTCTTTCATCGTTAAAAATATAAGTATACTGGTATTAAAATATGCTACGAAAATGATAAATTTGCTTTCGAAGGGAACAAGAGTACGGTGGTCCGCGGAACTGTTCTGACTTAAAAAAGTTGTCCCCACTTCAAAAAAGTTTGAGAAACGCTGCCTCAGACAATATCATATTATTCTTTCATACCATCTGTAGCTAATATATAATATATAGGATGGGTTTGGGTAATGTGGGTATAAAGTAGCCATTTTAAGTTCAGAGACACATAGTCTCTTACCACAATCTAGTATATACAGTCACGAAGCTCAATACTGTTCTCCAACCAGGAGATTAACCGTGAAAGGAATGTGCTTACTATTGCGTCATCTATTGGAGCGAAGTAGATAGATAATATTACCGTTATAACGTCAGTTTAAAAAACATGCGCTCTCCTGCATATGTTATTTTCTGTATGGAGGGTTTAAAAGAACAGGAGATTAATTTTGATCTAATTTTGTAACTAGGGTAGTGTAAGTATGTGTGTATCAGTGTTATCATTTATGGTTTGAGAGATGCGTGTACCCACGTGTGTGACCTTATGACATCTTATTACATAAACATTCATTCACAGCCTCATCCCGCTGCATCTCATTCCCCTGAGACTTCCCCTCTTTGGAGTACAGTACATAGGGAATATGCATCCATAGATAGTTGTTAACCACTAGGATTGCTACTATCGCCTCATCACAGACAATGCGAAATAGTACCGGCACAGTCTATTGTTCCTAGTAACCTCAACAACTCAAACTTCGTGACTGTACATATTAGTCTGTGCTGTTACCATGACTATTTACTACGTCATACTACTTTTAACCAATAAAACGGTACGAAAGGATGTCTTTCAACCAATCATGGTTGCTTATCGCACAATTTTATCGCTTCCCTAGCATCTGTTTAATTTTATCGCTTCCCTAGCATTTGTTTATTTTTATCACTATTCTAGCATTTGTTTCTTTGTTTGCCAACATTTCAAACTGCAAATTCTTTACGGTACTATAAAACATGCTTTGCGATCATCATTTTTGTTTACAGTATAGACAGTCAATTGAAAATGGCGGCTCCGTTCAAACGTTTTGGTGAAGCTAACATTAGTGAAATAGAATTTCAGCAAGTCAATTAATATTTTATTGTATTAGAGTATACTTTATTTCTTCAAATCTTTATATACTTCCTTCTAATCGTGTAATAGTCAATTAAATCCCACTCGAGTTTTGATTTTCTTTAGATAAATTAAAACGTCTAGTGAGATTACTGGTGATAAAATTTTCCAGTCAGATGTTTACATGTTAGCATCATGACCTTTTAGAATGATTTCATTTCATTTTCGAATATGTTGGCCTTTTCTTGTCATAATAATAACACCAAGTTTAACTATACTCAATTTACCCCATAGATAGGGAAATTAGGGTATAGTGTGAATTAATGAAGTAAAACATGCTTTAAAGTCCTTATAAAATCAAATTATCACAACCATAGGTTAGTGTATGTATTCTAGAACAAATGTAGAGGTTAGGTAGGCATTTAAAAATTCTTATTATACCAAATAGCAATAGGTTATTGTGACGTTTTGTTAGGTGACCAGTTCTGAACTGTCAGTCAATTACAGCGAGCTCAGAATATGTGCATCAGATACGTGTGCAACATCCGACGATATGATCACATATCACCGTCCTTCGCAAGTCTTTCGTGGCTCCGACTTAAAGAACGCAGAACTTTGCACTCTTTGTCTTTACTCTTTCGAATTCTGCACACCTCAACACCAAATTACCTTTCTCTCGTTTCTCTTATCTATACTCTAACCACGAGTAAATACCAGATCACTTATCTGTGGCACGCTAAATATACCTCTTCATAGAACATCTTGTTATTCATCATCTTTTACAGTAGGGAATTCCTTGTCACAAAGTATTAGGGTCTGTAAGACAATAAACACCTTTTAAAAGATAACCTTATTAGCATTTCACTCCAATCATACTGATTTAAACTAAAACTACAGTGTTACTTCTTTCTTTATACATCATCCTGATAATTGTTCATAATAATCTCTTTCTATTATCTAATATTATTTGAAATATATTAACAACATTCTATGTATTTTAGCTTAATTCTGCTACACAGTTTATTTCAATGTTTAATTAATAGTTCATTATTTTGTTGTTTAATTCGTAAATAACTCTTGTGTTATATGTAACTCTCATCTAAATAAAATTGTTGAATTCTTTGTAAGTTCATGCATATGTATATATACTTTTTGCTGGTTGAAGGCCTTACGGCCTTAACTCTGCCTGCTAAAATAAATTATTATTATTATTATTATTATTATTATTATTATTATTATTATTAAGATAAACAAAAATTGAGCCGATACTTAAGTTCTTGACAAGGCTTATTTTGTAAACTTAAAATATCTCCATTAAAATCAGGGACAGAAAAGACTTCCGATATTTATTTGTCTTTCACCAATTCACAACTACTCCAATATCAGAATATAATCATCTTTCTGTGTCTAAAGAGCTTTATATTTTAAAAGGGACGTTAAATAAGTACAAATATACTTCCCAGTCTAAAATTTAACATCTTTTCAGATAATCATTTACGATGTACGTTTTAAACATTTCAGGCCTAAGTGATTTCTTTATTAGATGTTCTTACATCGAGAGTTAATGTAAAGAGAATGTTAATTAGGTTGCACGGAAAAGCTTTTAGAGTAGAGATGCCCCAGACTCTCGAATAAAGTACGAGCTGAAGAGAAGAAACTCAGGCTGAACTTGGAATTCTGTTGAAACACGAAGAGAATGTATACAAAGAAGTTTAACAAGATCCTTTACACTTGTTCAATTAATTTTTCGCATTTCGACAATTAATTGCGTGAGAGAGAAGGAGAAGATAATGTTTTGATTATATCGATGAGGAAGAAGATAATGATGATTAATGGTGATATCATTAAAAGAAGATGTAGAGAAATGCATATTTGTCCAGTTACTTTTACAGCATTTTGATGTTTAAATACTTTGAATCTATTAGTGGCGATGATGATGAGTGACAACGATGTCTGCATAAAGAATGCAAGAAAAAAACTTCGGTTTGATCAGTTTAATAAAATTATTTTAAGTGACGATAATAATATATTTTTTTCTGTAGTAGGTTATTTGACGACGTTTTATCAACATCTTGGATTATTTAGCGTCTGAATGAGATGAAGGTGATAATGCCGGTGAAATGAGTCCGGGGTACATCGCCGAAAGTTACCCAGCATTTGCTCATATTGAATCGAGGGAAAACCCCGGAAAAAACCTCAACCAGGTAAATTGCCCTGACCGGGAATCGAACCCGGGCCACCTGGTTTTGCGGCCAGACGCGCCAACCGTTACTCCACAGGTGTGGAATAATAATAATAATAATAATAATAATAATAATAATAATAATAATAATAATAATAATGCTTTATTTTTTTGGCAGAGATAAGGCCGTAAGGCCTTCTTTTCCACTCAACCAGAGGATAAAAATGAAATGCATGATAATATAATGTTAGTACAAGGACATCATTTTATTTTTACTAACATTTTTAATATTAACTTGCCTATACCTCTGGATCAACGCCGTTTGCTACCCCCTTTCCACGACTGGAGTTCGATGATCCTGGCGTAATATACAAACAAATCACTTTACTAGGTATAGGAAGGAAGAAAAGTAGTTCATCCATTTACGTAAACTAGGAAATATCGTGATTTTGAGTTTGATAATTTTCATTAGGTTTGTGTTTAATCAAAATACAGTACAGTATTAACAATGAGTGTTTTTACTCACGAACTGAGCTTTCCATGCGGACGCATTCATTACGCAGTGTATATTATACTGTCTACAGGACATTAGCGTACAATACAGAGAATGAAGTTAAATTGAAAAATAATCATAATATGGATATTTAAACACATTTTTAAAATGGTAGCCGTTCATTTCGATACAGGCTTCAGTTTTAATGTGCATATTATCGCACTATAGACTATTGTACGTAATTCCAATTACCACGTTCGTACTTCGTATCAGTAACTCATGTTGAAATAATTCTGTACCTACTCTATAAAAGAGACCTTACGTACTGTAAATTCAATCTTCACTTCTGCCCGATCCGAAAAGATAAAATTACTCAGACATGCTATTTACTGTCCGTCCAAGTGGTTACGTTGCAGCGTCGTAGAAAGGGAGGAAATCACGTGACAGTTAATTACTTAACGAGGCTCTTTTATTTAAGTCATTTTAAAATAATTGTATGGGTATAATATTACGTAGAAGTCCAATTCCTAACAGAAATTAATGTTCCCAGAAAAGAGCTAAGACAGCCCAGCCACTAGCAATTACAGAGAGGCGAATAGAAGCAGGTGTGGGAAACCTGGATGCGACGTAGGCAAATGGAAAATGATGCAATATTGAAAGCTCTTTCGTCACTGGAAAACGCGAACATATTTTTGGAACGTACTGTTTACTATGACCGTAAGGCTACTATGACTGTATATGCGTCTTGGATCTGTGTGGAGGACGGTTGAACTTCATTAGTAGAAGGGGTGAGAGTGAAGTACATTCAAAAACTCAGGTACAATAAAAATTGAATTAAAAATAAAATGATGTCCCTGTATTTCTCCGGCTTTCTACGAATTTTTACTTGTTTGCGTTCTGTTCCAGTTTTCTTATTCCATTCTTCAACGCTTAAGATGATCTTCCTTCTTGTTTCGTAAGATAAGTTTTATTTACTGCCGAGTGCCAGCAATGTTTGTCTCTTTTTGTCTTCTGCTTTTAGTTCTACAAGTATAAGGGATTATATTAATGACAGCTTGAAGGTATTTTATTCCGGACGTTATCTTGCTCATAAACTTTTAAAATGTTTTGATATCTCCTCTTGGTAGCCTGTTTTCTACTGTTCGCATCCCAGTTGTTTCAACACTCTTTTTAACACTCGTCTTAATTAAATGTGTGACGAACTAAGCTTTCCGTTTCCTTTTTTTATTATCAGGACTTTTACTAGCAAAAATTCTGCTAGGAGGGAGGGGAGTTAATTCACTTCATCCATCTTCAGCTCTCACAAGGAGTTCTGAGATCTTTCTTGGAGCAAGATTTTTTCTTCCCAGTAGAGCTTGTGGGTGCAGGTTTTGTTTTAAAATATACAAAATATGATTGCAACGTTTTATCTAATGTGAAATACCTTCTGTATACTCTTCCTCAGGGAAAGAGAAGGCTTACAAGATCGAACTGTCATCATATTTTCACACCATATTTTATTTATTCTGATGATTTCGCTAAATAAAGTTATTATACCAAGTCAAAATTAAGGTGTTATGTTAAACTAGTGGCTTGTGTATCAAATGCTGCAAACTAAGTTTATTAGACTTTCAAATAAAAATGTTTCAGATTTATTTTCAACTAGCCGTACCCGTGCGCTCCGCTGCACCCGTTAGAAATAAATATAAAGTAATTACATAATTAAAATAGGATATTTGATCCAGGGAACATTCGTGTTTGATAGAAGGATAAATCGTTTATTATGTTACTTAAATTGTATTAAAAAATTAAAATGCGACCATTTTGATCCAGAGACCACTCATTTGGTGATAAAAATTATTTTAGAAAATACAGGAAACAAATACCTATCAAGTTTTCTGTGCATAAGAAGCTATTTTAATCTTACCTGTCCTCGATTCACTCAGAAGTTACTGTAATAACATTATAGCATTATGTCCATCTAGAGAAACTACACTTTACAATGGTGAATTAATAATTAATTATACAAATCGTTTAATTTAGCTTCCGATATTACTTCATACAAACACAGAAACATTCTCTGTGGGCTATGTTTCATAGCTTTCGATTGTTGTTGTCCAAGACTCCTTACAGACGAAGTCATTTGTTTTTTATTTCATTACACGGCCTTAGATGGCGTTGTTATTGTAATTTTGAAACTCATTTATCTCATTAAATATCAGTCCTATCAAAATTTTGCATGGAATAAAACTTATCGGGAATTATTTTTAAAGAAACTTTTGTTATGCAATATTTTTTATGAAAATTAATAATAAGGGAGATTTTTCTATTTATTTAATTCAAGCCTCCTTATAACCCCCCTTTTAAATAAAACATTTTTAATGTCATATAGCCTAAATTCTAAGTTACAACGAACTTAATTTATATTCCAATTTTCATATAAATCGGTCCAGCCATTATCACGTGAAAAGGTAACAAACATCCAGACAGACAGACAGACAGACAGACATACAAACAAAAATTTCAAAAAAGCGACTTTCGGTTTCAGGGCGGTTAATTATATATGTTAGGACCAATTATTTTTGGAAAATCGAAAATTACCAGAAAAATTTCGGCTACAGATTTATTATTAGTATAGATGAAGAATACCAGACATTTTGAAAGTTCTTTGCTTCCATAATAATGAAACATACTCCCTCTGAATGGTTCTTATGCCAAAAACTTTTTCTTGAACCTACTGTATATATCTTATGTATCTTGAGTTTCAGCGCGAAAACGCAAGTAACAATGTCAGGGCGATCAGTGGGTTTTTCATGTGGGCGTAAAGCAATAGCTATTTCAGGTCATTGTGGATTGTAAATGTCAGGTTTGCTATGCTTTCAAACAATAGACATAGCATCATGGTATAGCTGCTGAATGTAGAGCTTGAAATGTAGAGGGTAAAATCATTTTATCCTGCTGAGAGATCTTGCTGAAAAGATCGGGAGACTACAAAATGTTGTAGGCCTCTTATTTTATCAGTAAGTAATACCTTTTGGTCTTTCCTTAGAAACTATAATTTTTGCGCTCTCTCGAGCCAATACTGAAGAGAAAAACGTATATAAGTATCTACACCACACCGCCATTAAGTATATGAAAAAGACCCAACCCCACTTGATTAATAACTATAAAAATATTTGATTTTTAATAACAATATTATTATCTTACGTAAGTTTTGTAATTTCATATATATAATAGCCGCCACTCAGTAAATTATAGAAATGAAGATCTAATTTAACATATTCTCTATATCTACTTACATAACCCGAAAACGTTTCACTTTCATATCATCAGTATAGCATTAGTAGGTATAATTAATGAAAATAGTCATATCATGGCATTAACTATAACGAAATTTCATTGCTAATGGTAATAATGTAATCAAACCACTTCAAGTTTTCTAGATTTCAATATCCAATACACAGCTGTATTCTGAAAATTACACACCGCAGAATCAGACCTGTAAATTATTTTAGCAAGTATTGAAGTTTTTAATAACCAATTTAATTTGAACTCTAAATATGTCAGCAATCCTGCAGGGCATGGGCTTCGTGTAATAGTTGTTGTTGGTTGTAGTGTGTGTTTTGTTTCATTCTGAAATCACGGCGTGCTGAAATGCAGTTAGTTCTCAAAAGTGAAGAAGGATGAATTTTGGAAAATAGGAAAATAATGTAGGAAAATTGTTATTTCACTGAAAAACTTTGGGTTCCAAGCTTCAAAATAAGGGATCATTTATTAAAATCCGTTCAGCCGTTTTCCCGTAATTTCCGTTACCAGTTCAAATTATATACATAGATACTAGAGTCGCCGCGAAAATAATGACGCCTAATTTTTTCGGATGTTATTGGAGGCGAGGAAACAAAATTTAATTATCCCACACTTCAAGTATTAGAATAATTATAATTATCGATAATGATGTTCATCATCATCATCATCCTTCACGAATTAGGCCTCTGTAGACCTGTTTCGGCCCCATCTAGCAGTCTTCTTAAAGGTCTTCCTGGTCGACGATGTCCTCTAGGTTTATATTGCATCATAATTTTTGGGATTCTTGAATTTTTCCATTCTTCTTACATGATCTAGCCAATTGAATTTGTATCTGCTGATTTTTTCTTCTACTGAATCTACTTCTAATTGTTCTAAAATTTCTTCATTCCTTTTTCGGTCTAAAAGAGTATATCCTGCTGTCCTCCTCAAAAATTTCATTTCCGTTGCTTTGATTCTGTTCATGTCTTTTTCTTTAATGACCAAATCTCGCTTCCGTATAAAAGGGTGTGTAATGCTAATGTATTATATATTTTTATTCTTGTAGATTTTTGTACTAATTTAGCTTTTAATGCATTGTTTATTATTCCTAGAATTTGTGTAAATTTGGTAATGATGTTTCTACTGGTAAATAATACAATCTGATCCGTTTGGGTATGGATAATATTAATTTATTATTATAAAGCTATTATGATAGTAGGAAAAATTTCTTTCTGGTTGATGGGAGTTTCCAGATATGACACTCAACAATGCATAATCTGAAAGGACAAATAAAATTCATAGATGATTAAAATGGCTACTACAAATCAACAGCGGGCACAATGAGTTCTTTGCTATGATAAATTTAAGAGTTAAAAAGTTCAAAGGGAATTTCGACGTGAGTATGGTGTGCGTAACGTACCTAAATACGATTCTATAATATTGTGGTATCGAACGTTTGTAGAAACAGGTTCTGTGTTAAAGAAACATGTAGGAGGTCGCAGGCGAAACCCAATACGAGAAGCAGGTATGTCATGGCTTGGTCCCCAAACTCTCCAGATCTAATCCCTCTTGACTTCTTCGTGTAGGGTTTTGTTGAAGACACTGTCTATTCACAGAAACCCAGGAACATTGATGATCAGAGAGTAAAAATTACTCAAGCTTTTCAACAAATCACTCCACTTATGTTACAACGGACATGGGCTGAATTGCATCACCGTTATGAGTTGTGCAGGATGCGCAACGGGGGTCATGTTGAGCTATGAAGAATGTCCCATCTTTCAGCGTTTCAACAAATAAAGTTCAGTAGTAAATGTTTTATGGTGTTTTTATTTTATCCATATCGAAACCCATCACTCTTTATATATAATTTGTAAACTTGCGAGAATAATATTGATATACTGTATTTGCTATTATTACAAACATATTCACAAAGAAAATGATAAAGGCGAAAAAATCGTGGATTAAACTAGAAAGTGCATAATATTATAAACATTACTAAACTGAAGTATACTATACTTGTTTAGGAGTAAGGAATTTGTTTTATAGTGACCTTGTAGTGCACATTACTTGTGTTTGTGAGCAGAGCGTCTACTGAAGGACACGTGACGTAATGTATACTCCGTGCACACACACTCATTCCAATGCTGTTGGACTAAGAAAACTGTGTTGACTGATAAAAATACGAGCCCATCTGTGGGACTTTTTGAGCTGATCTCCCATTTACGGATAACGAGAAATGGTATGTATAGAATTGAGCTTGGATGGAATAATTTTGTTACCTACGATGAATAAAAGAGAGAACCCCGAGAAAAATTCCAACTGTGCGACTTTTTCCTACCACAAGTATCGTAGAAGTGGGTAAAGTCAATCAGTGGGTGTAAAATCGATCATTTGCGATTTTCATTGAAAATTATATATTTTCTCTGTTACTTGTTAAAATTATGTTATGCTGACTTCATTGTCTTACATTGTAAATGTAAGCGAGAGGGACAACAAAAAGCCTGCGAATGCCAACAATGGGAACACTGTGTAATTACCGTTGAAGTGGAAAGTGTTATTTTCAACTTTTTCTCTTAAATGAAAACAAAGTCTTACAAACTCTAAATTATAGTCAGCAGTGAAAGGAGACAGGAAGTATACGTAAGTACTTTTCGTTGAGATTGTATCCTAAAATAATAGTTTTGCAGTTCATAAATGTTGGTATTGAAACTTGTTATTTTAAGAAAACTTGTACCTTTGTAGGGTTAAGTCGATCATGCCATCGACCTACTCGAAACAGATAGGACCAGCAGGAAGAATAAATTGTTCACCGAAATACCTCCAACTAACACTTATAAACAGAAAAGTGTCATAGTATAGCTTATATTGATGGGATAGTGGGGAAAGAGGAAGACGAAATAATGATGAATTTCTTGCGTAAGAGAAGCACTGCCAAAGGAACATATTTTGTACACCCCTCTGTACCTGACTCTGGGAACAACGTAGTTTCTAAAGTGACATGAGGAGGGGAAGATTTCAAATAACATCTGATATAAACCTAAGCAATGTTGAATTGCATTTTAGATTATAATTGAAGGGTGGTATTTCAATGTAAATTTTGAATTATTCTTAAATCTTTGTTTGTTGGTATGTGAAGTATTAAAATGTATTTTTATGTTTTATAAGTTGGCAATCATAGTCACGATTGTACAGTGGAGACCTATAGGCCTAATTGTATCGAATAGTATGATTGCAGTAACAAAAGATATACTATATAATCCTATAGGCACACATTGAACATTATTATTGTTTTTACACCCTTATAACAAATGAAATATATATAATACACTTAATTTGTTTTTTAAAAACATAAACAGTGATCGACTTTACTCCGCAATATTTTAAAATGATCTTAAACTAAAAATTCAATGGTGATCGACTTTACCCTATTTAAGCAGGTAACTTCGATTACAAGTCAAATAAAAAAGCAGTTTTTTATATATTTTAATTCAATTATTGTAACCTGTCTTCATAAGTGAAGAATATGACGACAAAATGCTATTTTCTGAGGAACTTCGTTCCATTGCGTAACCTCAATATCATTAAAAAATTGCAAAATTTTGATCGACTTTACCCTCTTCTACGGTAACACACAATTTTCAATGAAATATCCCAGCCTAACCGGGACTCGAACCTGGACCGTCTCCGTGACAAGGTGATGGTATAGACAACTTAGTAATGGCAGTAGCACCTAAAGGAGGCATTTCGCTTTGGTCAACAATAGTTATGGAGGAAATTTTTTCTCCCGCTTTATGTAAATCAACATTTATTCATGAACTGTTGACATGTTTTGGTATTGTAAATGGATCCATGAATAATTATTCATTATTAGTACACATCAATTTTTGAAAGGAAACATACCCGTGGGTACATAAAGTGAGCTACTATAACAAAGTGGGAGAAATGAAAGCGGGCACATGGGATACAATGTTAACGTTTTGAATGGACCACATAGCCCTTTGTCAATATTTGCATTATACCGTTTATGAAAGAGTAGCTACACACATTGTTTTCTTGCGATATACATATGCTAGCTCAAAATTTGTAAATTCCAGGATCAATGACGAAACATATATACACGTTTTTCAGCATAATTCCTAAAGAGTGTAAACAATATTTTGATGCAGGTCACTGCTACTTACTATTGTATCACAGAAGGTTTTAAAGCTCATACCACATCCCCTGAGAGGAGAATTGTTTGACGAGACAATTTTAACGAAATGTGTAGAAAAAATAAATAATTTATAAAAAGAAAATTTAGATATAGACCTACATTGTGGAAAGGTACATAGACGGAGATATACAGAGAAATGAATGGATGGACAGACACGTAAACTAAACTGACACAGAGGATTGAGTGTGTGTTGAATGTCATTTATTCATTCAAAGAGAATCAAATTCTGTTCATAATTAACATTAACAGAAGAACGGTTACGGGAAATTACCTTTATATCATTCAAAAGAGTTTTAAAGTTTTGTAAATAATTATAATATTTGAAATAGAAGTAAAACATCATTACCGAGTGAGATGACTCAGTGCAATGCATTGGCCTCGCATTCGGGAGAACCGGGTTCGATCCGCGAGTGTATTATCTCGAAAATGTTTCACTTAGTGAACAATGTTTACTGAAACTATTTTGCTTGTATTAGTTTGTAATTTTCATCTTTAAATTAATGACCATCACTTTTGAATTAACTTGTATGCACAAACAGCCATACGATCAAAGACATGAGGATATACAGACAGAAAAATATACGACAAATACACATGTGCACATATAGACAGACATCGGTATATGCGAATAGACGTACAGACATAAAAGACAAGCAAACGTATAGATAAACAACAATGCGGATAAATAGACATACGGACATAAAAAACAAGCAAACGTATAGATAAATAACAATGCGGACGAATAGGCATAGAGGCAAAAGAAACAAGCAAATGTATAGATAAACAACAATGCGGAAGAATAGGCATAGAGACAAAAAAACAAGCAAACGTATAGATAAACAACAATGGACGAATAGATATACGGATATAAAAACAAGCAACTGTATAGATAAACAACAATGCGGACGAATAGACATGCGGACGAATAGATACGGACATAAAAACAAGCAAACGTATGGATAAACAACAATGCGGACGAATAGACATACGGACATAAAAAAGCAAACGTATAGATAAATAACAATGCGGACGAATAGATATACGGATATAAAAACAAGCAAAGGTATAGCTAAACAACAATTCGGACGAATAGATATACGGACATAACAAAAACAAGCAAATGTATAGTTAAACAACAATGAGGAAGAATATAGAGGCAAAAGAAACAAGTAAACGTATAGATAAACAACAATGCGGACGAATAGATATGCGGACATAAAAACAAGCAAACGTATAGCTAAACAACAATTCGGACGAATAGATATACGGACATAAAAACAAGTAAACGTATAGATAAAGAACAATGCGGACGAATAGATATAAGGACATAAAAAACAAGTAAACGTATAGCTAAACAACAATTCGGACGAATAGATATACAGACATAAACAAGCAAACGTATAAACAACAATGCGGACGAATAGATATACGGACATAAAAAAAGCAAACGTATAGATAAACAACAATGCGGACGAATAGGCATAGAGACAAAAGAAACAAGCAAACGTATAGATAAACAACAATGCGGACGAATAGACATACGGACATAAGAAACAAGCAAACGTATAGATAAACAACAATGCGGACGAATAGATATGCGGACATAAGAAACAAGCAAACGTATAGATAAACAACAATGCGGAAGAATAGGCCTAGAGACATAAAAACAAGCAAACGTATAGATAAACAACAATGCGGACGAATAGACATACGGACATAAAAACAAGCAAACGTATAGCTAAACAACAATGTGGATGAATAGATATACGGACATAAGAAACAAGCAAACGTATAAACAACAATGCGGACGAATAGACATACGGACATAAGAAACAAGCAAACGTATAGATAAACAACAATGCGGACGAATAGACATGCGGACATAAGAAACAAGCAAACGTATAGATAAACAACAATGCGGACGAATAGATATACGGACATAAGAAACAAGCAAACGTATAGATAAACAACAATGCGGACGAATAGATATACGGACATAAGAAACAAGCAAACGTATAGATAAACAACAATGCGGAAGAATAGGTCTAGAGACATAAGAAACAAGCAAACGTATAGATAAACAACAATGCGGACGAATAGACATACGGACATAAGAAACAAGCAAACGTATAGATAAACAACAATGCGGACGAATAGGCATAGAGACAAAAGAAACAAGCAAACGTATAGATAAACAACAATGCGGACGAATAGGCATAGAGACAAAAGAAACAAGCAAACGTATAGATAAACAACAATGTGGAAGAGTAGGCATAGAGGCAAAAGAAACAAGTAAACGTATAGATAAACAACAATGCAGACGAATAGATATGCGGACATAAAAAACAAGCAAATGTATAGATAAACAACAATGCGGACGAATAGACATGCGGACATAAGAAACAAGCAAACGTATAGATAAACAACAATGCGGACGAATAGACATGCGGACATAAGAAACAAGCAAACATATAGATAAACAACAATGCGAACGAATAGATATACGGACATAAGAAACATGCAAACGTATAAACAACAATGCGGACGAATAGATATAGGGTAAGGTGGTACATTATGAATATAGGTACAATACGGATCACGCTAAGATTAACGTAATTTTCTACAAGACTATTGTTGGTAGAACTGTTTTGAGCAGTGCGTCAAGAAGGAGGATCCTTGTTGTGTTTATCGTGAGAGTTTCAGTACAGCTGAGCCTTTCATTGAAGGTCTACAATTTATTTTGCATAGCAAGGTAAATACTTGCAGATGGAAGATATTCAATTTATAAAACTGCACAGTATTTAAGTTCCTGATGTAGCTTCAAACATAGCAGAATCATTTTCCTTTTATACAGTCTTATGATGCCATGAAATAGACGACTGTAGGTGCAAGTGCTGTCATCTATTGTTGCATTGTAACAATGAATGATCCCCATACATTTAACATTACTAAAGTACAATATGGACCAGTAGTGTAGGTACAATATGGATCAGTAGTCTAGCTACAATATGGATATAGCCTAGTAGTACAAATGGGATCGGGAGAAGCTAGACGATTATTTTTGTTGTAATTATTTTGATATGTAGTCCTACGCGTATATTTTATAAAATACAATTTTTTTCTCGTTTTGTTGTTGATTTTAATATTTTTCTTACATGTTCATGGGTAGATGTCAAGAGTAAAAAAAGAACCTAAATGCAGACGAAAGTGGAAGCCATCGGTGATGAACACTGCAATTAAGAGCGTCAAGGAAGGGTATTTGTTTATACGTGAGGCTTTCGAGTTACTTTTACTGCACTCCATATAAAACTGAAGCTTAAAGAACAGAGAGCTACTGGGTGAAAGCTTCGTGTAGGAGATGCAACAGTCTTGGTTTATCACATCTTCAGGTGAGGCAAGCCGCATTTAACTTTGCAGAGGGAAGTCAGGTGAAACACCCATGGAATACGGAGAACACAGTTGCAGGGATTGATTGGTTTCTCGCATTTCTAACGAGGTATTCAAATTCGATTGTAAGGGAACCCGAGTGTCTGTCACGTGCCAGAGCTCAAGGATTAAATAGGCAATCAGTTGCGCATTTTTTCGGCAACTTGAAAGAAGTTACGGACCAATTTGAATTGTGTGACAAGCCTTATAATGTGTCCTTTATGGATGAGTGTGGTTTTCCACTTAATAACAGGCCTTCTAAGATAGTATATCGAAAGGGGAAATGAAAAGTTGTTGCTATTATCAATGCAGAAAGAGAGGAAAATGTAACCATCGTTGCATGTTGTAAAATATCCGGTGGATTCATCCCTCCAATAGTCATTTTTGAAAGTGTTAGGAAACACCAAGAATTTCAGGACAGCTTGCCTCCAGGCTCGGTAGTGGCAATGAGCGAGTCAGGGTACATAAATGAAAATCTCTTCTTGGCATGGTTGAATCACTTCAATACATACAAAACCCCAGGCAGAGTCTTGATAGTTCTGGACAATCATTCAAGCCATGTGAGTTTGCAAGCCTTGGAATATTTTCAGATGAATGAGATGAATTTTTAGGGTTACCATCACATAGCAATCATGTCTTACAACCATTAGACAAAACATTGTTTAAGTCACTGAAGACCAAATACCATAAGAATGCAATTGCATGGATTCATCCAAATTAAAATCTGTCGAAGAAAAGATTCTGTCCCATATTCAACATGGCTTGGAACAGCGCGGATTCCGTAGGTGTAACTGTTAAAAGGTTTCAATGTACTGGGATCTTCCCATTCAACGATGACATTGTTCCGAAAATAATGCTGCTCATGCAACCGCTAGCACTAGTAGGCCCCAAACCTCTGGAGAGCCCTCAAACAGACACACAAATGCGACCAAGCGTATAGTTTCAGAAACTGGATCATCCACCAAAACTAGCGGCAACTTCTCAAGTGACAACTTCTCGAGTCATAAAAGTTGTTTTTCGTCACCAGAGGATACAATAAAAATTTGTTGCCTTTTCTACCTAGAAAGGAGTCGTGTCGAAAACGGAAACTGCAGGCCTCTGTCCACCTTCCTTTCCCACAAAATATTGGCATCTCTCGTGTTAAGATATTTGACAACGAAACCACAAAAAAACAAAAATCCAAGACGAGAAGCGCAACAGTGTTAAAGGAATGTGTTGGTGTCATCAAGGAATCACCAAAAGAAAAGATGTATGTAGATTCTGTTTGCTGAATTATTATAGTCCGGAATCCATAAGGAAAGGGGACTGGATTTGTTGTCAAGGGTGCCAAATGTGGTATCTTGAAATCTGTGTAAAGTGGAAAAGGCAAAAAACAGTTTATTTGTGGCAAATTCCAGTGATTCTACATGTACTATGCAGGGATCCGAATTGTACCCACTGAGGTGCATTATGGATCATTTTTGTTAAATGTAATTTATTTTTCAGTGCTTAACTTAAGTGAAGTAATTTTGTTTAAACACTTGTACCATATCAGAAAATGTCCAAAGATTATATAAAAATAAAATCATAATGCACAGACATGCATGTTGGTTGGAACAATAAAATCTGTCTTTAGTGATCCATAATGTACCACCTTGCCCTACGGACATAAGAAACAAGCAAACGTATAGATAAACAACAATGCGGACGAATAGGCATAGACACATAAGAAACAAGCAAACGTATAAACAACAATGTGGACGAATAGGCATAGAGACATAAGAAACAAGCAAACGTATAGATAAACAACAATGCGGATGAATAGGCAGAGACATAAGAAAGAAGCAAACGTATAGTTAAACAACAATGCGGACGAATAGGCATAGAGACATAAGAAACAAGCAAATGTATAGATAAACAACAATGTGGACGAATAGACATGCGGACATAAGAAACAAGCAAACGTATAAACAACAATGCGGACGAATAGATATGCGGACATAAGAAACAAGCAAACGTATAAACAACAATGTGGACGAATAGACATGCGGACATAAGAAACAAGCAAACGTATAAACAACAATGCGGACGAATAGACATGCGGACATAAGAAACAAGCTAACGTATAAACAACAATGTGGACGAATAGACATGCGGACATAAGAAACAAGCAAACGTATAAACAACAATGCGGACGAATAGACATGCGGACATAAACAAGCAAACGTATAGATAAAGAACAATGCGGACGAATAGGCATAGAGACATAAGAAACAAGCAAACATATAGATAAACAACAATGCGGACGAATAGGCATAGAGACATAAGAAACAAGCAAACGTATAGATAAACAACAATGCGGACGAATAGACATACAGACATAAGAAACAAGCAAACGTATAGATAAAAAACAATGCGGACGAATAGGCATAGAGACATAAGAAACAAGCAAACATATAGATAAAGAACAATGCGGACGAATAGACATACAGACATAAGAAACAAGCAAACGTATAGATAAAAAAAAAACAATGCGGAGGAATAGGCATACAGACATAAGAAACAAGCAAATGTATAGATAAACAACAATGCGGACGAATAGACATGCGGACATAAACAAGCATACGTATAGATTAACGACAATGCGGACAAATAGGCATAGAGACATAAGAAACAAGCAAACGTATAGATAAACAACAATGCGGACGAATAGACATGCGGATATAAGAAAACAAGCAAGAAAAACTTTTTTGGTACAGAAATGCTTGATTAGGGCTCTGTAAATTTTTACGTAAGAGTTAATTAAAAAAAAGACACATTCTTTTACACTTTGTATAATGAACTACGCCTACGTCAGCAGAAATCTTACATGAGACGGAGCGAAATATTGCCCAGTATGGCAGAGTGTTGTTCGATATTGATGTTAGTGACTTACTGACGTGCCTCTTGATGCTGTTTCGTCTCTTGTTTTATGGTGCAACAGTACTGATGCTGCTCTGCTTTGCTTGAAATTTGATTTCTTGTACCATATGAATAACGCTATGTACAGTAAACAAGACGAAGGGTATTGAAATCCTTTGAATAAATCTATTATTCATATATGCACGGTATTATGCAACTCAGATACGATATAGCATTACGGCTGTCAATATGCAAATACGTATACAAACACATGAAATGAAATGCAGTAATGGTTTCTATAAAACACAAACAAATAAATAATACATTCCCTAAGTAAAATGAATTTACAGCATCGATCACAGCATTTAATGAGACAATAGTTCTTGCTTAACGATTGCGTATGAGGCGTCAGGTTTCAAAACCCTTCTTACTCAGTTTCTATGGTTTTCTATAAGCCGCTCAGAACATTTCTTTAGGGTATATTTTGATAATATTCTTAGTTTACTGTGTGTTAAAAATCAACAAACAAGAAGAAAATCGGCCTGAAAAGTTACATCCTTCAAACTTTAAGGATGATAACAGAATAAGATATAATATTTTGGATGAGAAAATTGGAACTGAATAATGCAGTTTCTGGAACTGAAACTCAGCGATTTGAGGACATTTGGAACCAAAACAAATAATACTTCACCAACCCTCTTCAAAAGAAGCTACTTTTATGGCCGTTTTTTCTAAGTCTTATAAAATACTAGTTGAAAGCACTCGGCGTTGTACTGGTTTACCCTTTTTTCTCCTATTTTTAATTAAAACTTTTCGGAAATCTAGACAACTCAACTATAGAAAACCAGAACAAATGGTCTTTACTAAGTTTTCCTACCGATTATGTTTACGTGAAGTAATTGGATGCCATGAGATTTGCATAACTTTCACATGGACACTATGAGAATGAATCTCTTTTGCTTGAGGCAGAGACTTGTATTTTACACTTTTTGTTGATAAGGTGTGAAGTGGGTTCACAAATCTTGTAACACCCGTGACGGAATCTTTTCTTTATTTTCTGCAATAATAATAAATTTTATTCAACAACAATTTTTTCTGTAAAATGATACTGATCTTCTAAATTGATTGTAATAATAAAAGTTGACGAAAGTAATTTCAATAATTTCGAGGAAAATTGTTCCGGAGCCGGGTATCGAACCCGGGACCTTTGGTTTAACGTACAAACGCTCTACCACTGAGCTACCCGGGAAATCTAACCGACACCGATCCAATTTTTCCCTCTATATCCACAGACCTCAAAGTGGGCTGACAACCGTCAAGCAACCAACTTCGAGTGCACACTAACTCCGTGTGACTTAAATTGTGGTTTTCTGTTAACGAACAGTGACGTGTATTATGAAAGTAATTTCATTGTCAATATACAGGGTGTTTCCGGGCTAGTGTTACAAACTTTCAGGGATGATGAAGGGTACATGTATCCATTTGAGATAAGAAACCCTGGTCCGGAAATGACTGAGTCGAAAGTTACAAGCAAAAATAGTTGTGTGGAAATGAAATAATTTTATTCCTCTGTACACCTTATTTATGTGTATGTATCTGTACACTTTACACATACTGTATTCATCTGACGTTGTTTACGTTGTCTATTTACAGTATTCCATTCAGTGCGCTGTCTGAGGGATGGGGACAGGAAACTACACTAAAGCAATGCAGATAGCGTAATGTGTAACGGACATGGTCGGTCTTGATATGCACGTCTGTAGACAGCAGATTATGTGGTACAAGTTACAGTGTCCAGTCGATCAGTCCTAGTGAAATGGAGGAGTACACGAGAGCGGAATAAGCAGACCTGATTTTCGAATACGGATAAGCCAATGGGAACAGTAGACAAGCTCACAGATTGTATCGGGGCTAGTACCCACGTAGGAGACATCCGGCCAATACCATCTTTCCACGACTGTTCCAAAGGTTAAAGAAAGGAGGGCACGTGGAGCCAAATTACAATTCCATTTCCACACAACTATTTTTACTTATAATTTTCGACCGGACCAGGGTTCCTTATCTCAAATTGATACTGTGCTCTTCTCCATTATCCCTGAAAGTTTGAAACACCAGCCCGGAAACACCCTGTATAGAGTTTGCAAACAGTAAAAATGTAACATCCGTGACAACAGGAATGACTTTTGGCATTGTAAGGGGCAGAAACATGGACATTACGACGAAGTGAAAAGAAGCGACTAAAAGCATTTGAAATGTGGATATGAGAAGAATGGAGCGTGTGAAATGGACACACAGAAAAAAGAGTGGGTTAAGAAAGAGTGATGCTGAAACTGATAAGGAAGAGAGAAAAAATATGGTTGGGTCAGTGGATGAGAAGAAAATGCGTACTGAAGGACGAACTGGAAGGAATAATGAACGAGAGAAAAGTTCGAGACATAAGAAGCTATCAGATGATTTTATTTATATTTTTATAGTTTTATTTTCCCTGGCAGAGTTAAGACCATCAGACCTTGATAGACGACATTAAGATATATGGATTTTTTTATTGGGTTATTTTACGACGCTATATCAACATGTAGGTTATTTAGCGTATGAATGATATGAAGGTGATAATGCCGGTGAAATGAGTCCGGGGTCCAGCACCGAAAGTTACCCAGCATTTGCTCGTATTGGGTTGAGGGAAAACCCCGGAAAAAACCTCAACCAGAAGATATATGGATCATATGTGGAGACTAAGAAGAAGGCAGAAAATAGGAAATGTTGGAGAATTCTGGTTTGCAATGAAAGACTGTCCTTGGGCAGAAAACTATGAATGGATGTGCTGTACTTCTGAAATAACCTGTAACTGGTGACTCTACATCCTATTGAGATCCTCTAATAGAATGACAGGATGTCAGTGCTAGAGAAAGAGAGAACGCAACAGTGGCTGATAGAATTACGATAATTGAATTTGTTTCTATTGCGATTGTGTTAAAATGAGCTAACACTCCACCCATGACCCTTTCTACGTTTTCTACTGCCTTTATTTCAAAAGCGAGAGACCAGGGAGATTTCCGCATTTAGCAATTTGCTGGAACAAATTAAGGATATGGGATATCCTGTCTGGGATAAAGATGTTAATCGCTAATTGAAATAATTGTGACCCTTCAACACAAACAATTATATTTCCGTAGACGACTGTTGACTCCACACAGTCTTTCACTTCCATACTTTGATAATTGATCCCTGTTGCTATAGGGGAGAGCTGAAAGGACTTCGGACACACGTTTAGTAATTGAGTGTTTCAGTCAGAAAATCTTTCTATATTCTAATACATGTTCTACGCGTTTCACAAAAATTCAGTTCCATTCTGTGTTACGAATGATATTATTATTTACAGCAGATATATTTCCTTAAACTATTATTCAAAACATGTACTGTACAGTATACATAAATGTAATCATGTAGTTTGTACGAAAATAATAGTAATTTATGCTGCAAGAGAGTGAAATAGGATTTTTTTTCACGAATGGTATATTTAGTATCCGAGGTGCAAATCAAGAGTGATAATTAATTTCCATGAGTCTACGTAATATTATACAACTGTAAAGAAATAGAGAATCTCAGAAGAAAATATCTACCAGCCACAATGTTAGGTCGGTATAGGGATTCGCTCGCATGTCTTAACCTCATGGGGAATTATTCATTTTATTGAGTGGGATATTCGCAGCAACCATAATTTCATAAATATCTAAATAAAAGTGAAATTGCTTATTAGTAAGTACATTTAGATGTTGTTAGCATGTCTCAGTTCTTGACCAAAATCCTAAAATGGGAAGTGTCTAAATTAGTTTTACAAAGGTTCTTTATAAATTGTATTTGGTCCCCATGTAATGTTATATTACACAATTTACGTACAATTGTTCTACCTTTTGTGTGAAATAATCACTGCCAAATGTTTCAATATTTGGATCAGAGAGCTGTAAAACGATCGATTAGAGAACATCCGTCAAGGTCGGGCAACCGACCGAATATTCGATTTTAAACCGGTTACCCCTTATGTTTTTCAGGTAGACAGAACATCAGGCGCACTTCATCATACATGAAACCGACATTTTGTGAGTACACAAACAGAGTAACAATTGAAGGATATTTACTTTGTTTTATTAAAAAAATGTGTTTGCTTGATATAGGTCTACAATTATATTTTATTTATTGGACACTTAATACACTTATCTTCATAACTAATACATGAATGTACAAATGGACACTGGTAACAACAAAGGAAATAAGTGTAATGCAGAATATGAAATCTAGTGCGTAAAGAAATGCATGAATAAAATAAATTACAATTACTAGGGCTAGGATTTTGATGAAATTGCATTTTTTTTTCTAATAAGCCAGAAACATAGCTACTTTAGTATCTATATGTTATGTGATAAACTAAATGTTTTAAGGCATATTTGTTACGGCATTTTTTTTTGCATTTTTTGCCTGTTTCAATTCATAAGAGCATCTTTTGTTTTATTCGGTAATTTTTTAGGCATTTTCATATAATTTTGGCCATAAATCCGCATTATTAATGTAAAATAATGTTTATATCCTTCGATATTTTCTCTACATATTTTGTCCATTAATACCCATTATTTTGTATAATATTTTAATCTTTTTTTACACAAATATTGCCATTTTAACGTAGTACACCCCATGTAATGGATCAGTCCAACCACTCCTTCAATATAGACTCCTCTATACCTGCTAATTCCGGATAAGAGTGGCCTTATGGTGGACTACATGGGAACTACATCAGGTAAAATAATTAATTAAAGTGTACTACTTAGAAAAATAATATGTCAAATTAAATGAACTTAAATGTTGGTACTAGAATTTAATTTAGGCCTAATTACTAGTCTAAATATTAAGTAGTACAAAACCTCTTCTCCTACTAAGCTAATTATGTAAGATCAATTTTTAGGGCATTTTAAGGGCATTTTTGAAAGATTTTTAGGTCATAAATGCATTGTTCTTAGGACATTTTTTCATGATTTATAGGGTCATCAAAATCCTAGCCCTAACACTTACTAAATAGAAGTGCCGATAAGTATAAAGATCTACATTCTAGTGTAGTATTTACATTTAAACTCAAGATACATACCTCTGAAGTAGTAGTTGTTAATATATAATGCCTTTTAATTACTCTAAAGAGCTGCATTATTATTTCATCAATAAATCATTTGTTCAGAAGAGAGAGTGTTATTAACAAAAAGAAACGTACTCTGAATCTCAAATGCTTGTACTTTCACGAAACATGTTGTTGCCCTTAATGGTACCCATCTGTAATACCTGAACTGGATGAATGAATTAATCATGAATGAATGAATGAATCAATGAATTTATGAATGAATCAACTGATGAATCAATCCATATATGAATGAATCAATGTCGATGGATGGATGATGGATGAATCGATGACGATTGATTGAATGTACTCAGAGAGGAAAAATTATAAATTAAATAGTAGGCCTACACGATGATAAACGCGTCCTTGCAAGGGCTCTTGTAACGCCTACGTGGCTCAATGTGGCCTGCCTTTGCCGTCCACTCACAAAGATTGAGAAACAAGCCGAATATTCGATAAACCGAACCTGAGACATTCCGCGAGACGGGAGAGCTTTGCATACTGACTATAGCGCCAGGCGTTCAATAGCAATATATAATTTCTATTTAGAAACCGGTTGTGCACGACTCTAATTTGGATACTTTGTTTTTGGCATTTTAAACACGTATTGCACACAATTACACACGTACAATGACAAACTACATGTTTATCTATTTTGCAGTCTCCGTACCACGGACTGCGGACACATGGACAGAGTGCTCTGCGGGTGTGTTGTGTTATGTCCTCCTAGCCAGGCAATGACCCCCACCCCTATACTCATGCATTGGTAACTGGGATCGATTCTCTTTACTGGATCGGGCACTAACTTTTAAACCCTGTCGATAACCAGAGGCAGGATTTTCATGCACTATCAAATCGTAAAATATGCATTACTTTGCCCAGTTTGTCTTTCTTTAGCTGTTGTACTCGCATCCACACAGGTAGATCCTAATAGTACATTATGCAACGAGCCTATAATGATAGTAATTAAGACGCAAGTATGTTTGTTTATGAAACGAGCGCAAGCGAGTTTCATAATTTTTATACGAGCGTCTTAATTACCATTATAGGCAAGTTTCATACGACTTTTTATGCTCGACCATATTTCTAACTTGAAATTATTCAGAAATATTCATTTTATTTGTATCTGACAGACGATCGGAAGTGACCTTGTTCATAGCTCGAAATTGTGAGATGTGCGCAGACGCGAAAGTATTGATTTTTTTCCGAGGAACAATAATGTCATTGACCTTGATGTAATGCAGAGAATGTATAACCTGGAAATTGATTTAGAATTGAAAAACGAGATGACAAATTGAATTTATTTGAATATTATTTACAATTAACGCTAATTATTATAGTAACAGAACATAACCTTCTGCGACAGTATTGATTTCCAGCCTCCGTGACGTTTCCTCGTCTTTCGATTGCATATCCGAGAATAATCGTAAATCTGAACTTTAATGAATAGGTGTACTTTAATGACATGCATTAAAGGACTGCTACCAGGTGTATAATTACTACATTTCGGCATGGTCGAGCATAAACACTTTCAAGCGTCTTCAATAGTTTTACAATCATGTTGGTAACAGGCCGAAAAGCGGTAAGAGAAGAGAAGAGAAGAGAAGAGAAGAGAAGAGAAGAGAAGAGAAGAGAAGAGAAGAGAAGAGAAGAGAAGAGAAGGAAGGGAAGGGAAGGGAAGGGAAGGGAAGGAAGGAAGGGAAGGGAGGGGAGGGAGGAGGGAGGGGAGGGAGGGGGGGGAGGGGAGGAGGAGAGGAGAGGAGAGGAGAGGGGAGAGGAGAGGAGAGGAGAGGAGAGAAGAGAAGAGAAGAGAAGAGAAGAGAAGAGAAGAGAAGAGAAGAGAAGAGAAGAGAAGAGAAGAGAAGAGAAGAGAAGAGATATTGTAACAACTATTGCAGAAAAATATTCCATTTTAACTTTTTCCTTATCAGCAATTAAAAGCCTCATGAAGACCTGTAAAATGTATACAAGTTTTTCGTTCTTCAGAATACTGATTTGTTATTTAACTTCTGAGGGACAGATTTCTTTTTATTTATGAACCTGAAAGTTTGAATGGTTTGCATTAAATTTATATTACTACGATTAAAAGGAAAGTGCAAGTAATTTATAATAATTGTTGGTATTTAATGATATTATGTTGACGAGAAATAGTTTTCTTTGTCTTTATTAACGGTACGTTTCAGAAGACAACAAATTAAGTTTTCAGAAGTTTGTCTAAATCTGTAGGCTTCTTGCCAAGTTTGAATGACTTGGTTGATATTAATCATGCATCTGAATGCAGCACAGTCTGGCGCAGGTCGGCGAAACACAACAGTCCTTTGGGTCACTATAGGACTGTTTGACGTCACGTGCAACCATACTGGCTGTCTGCTTCTGAGGCAAGGTTGAAGGCAGGCTAGCGATTTCATGCGTTAGTCCGCTCACGAAGGAATAGGCAGGCCTGAAAGAGATTTTGCCGGCCTTTGCCCTCTTGTTATTACGGTTTTAAACATAGCATACCAAATTAACCTAATTGATAACATGTTCGAATTACGTACATTAATGTGTCAGTATATGCTGCAGTGAGATTTTAAAATATTATATTCGACGCAAAGAACTTCCATTACGTTATTAAACATTAGTGGTTTGAAAAATGCGTGGCTGTAAAATGTTCGGTTGTGTGAGTATTGGGAAAATCATAATTTGATAATACTTTAGGAACTGGAGAATTAAATTGAAGCAATTAGGAAATGAGATCAGCACAACATTGGATGTCCTGCAGGTGCGGGATGTACGACTACAGCGATTATGCGGCTGACATGCATCATTACCGAATTAACAGGTGCACCATTGAACCCTAATGGTGCAAGATGGCAGTAACACTGTGACGCGTGGGTCGGTAAAGTGATTGGCTGCATCCTCCACGTAACGAGATCTGAATTCTGGGCGTGCTTCTCACTTCTAATCGATACAATCATAGTAGTAATTACTGGTAATGCTCGGTCATCCAGTTTATCGATGGTTACTACAGGGACATCATTTTATTTTTACTTCAGTTTTTATTGTATCTGAATTTTTGAATGTACTTCACTCCCACCCCTTCTACTAGTAAACTTCCAACCGTTCTCCATACAGAACCAAGCGTATACAGTCAAAGTCGACTTACGGTCATAGTAAACAAACAGCACTGAGTTAGTGAGTATAGGACGTTCCAGAAATATGTTCGCATTTCCCAGTGACGAAAGAGCTTTCGATATTGAATCATATTCTCGCACAGGTACTGTCGCCCGTTTGCCTACGTCGCATCCCGGTTTCTCCCACCCACTTCTGCCCGTCCCTTTGTGGCTGGGCTGTCTTACCTCTTTTCTGAAAACATTAATTTCTGTTAGAAATTGGACGTCTACGTAATATTATACAACTGTTTAAAATAACTTAAATAAAAGGACCTCGTTGAGTAATTAACTGTCACGTGATTTCCCCCCTTTCTACGACCCTGCCACAAAACCACTTGGACGGACAGTAAATAGCATGTCTGAATAATTTTATCTTTTCGGATCGGGCAGAAATGAAGATTGAATTTACAGTACGTAAGGTAGTCTTTTATAGAGTAGGTACAGAATTATTTCAACATGAGTTATTAGTACGAAGGACGAAACTGACAATTGGAATTAGATGCAATCGTCTATAGTGCGATAATATGCACAATAGAACTGAAGCCTGTATCGAAATGAACGGCCACTATTTTCAAAATGTGTTTAAATATTCATATTATGATTATTTTTCAATTTAATTTTTTTCTTTATATTGCACGCTAATGTGCTGTAGACAGTATAATATACACTACATAATGAATACGCTCGCATGGATAACTCAGTTCGTGAGTAACAACACTTATTCTTAATACAGTACTGTATTTCGATTAAACAAAAACCTAATGAAAATTATCGAACTCAAAATCGCGATATTTCCTAGTTTACGTAAATGGATGAACTACTTTTCTTCCCTCCTATACCTAGGAAAGTGATTTGTTTGTGTTTTACGCCAGTATCATCGAACTACAGTCGTGGAAGGGAATAGCAAACTGTGTTTCCGGTTCTCTAAAGGTATAGCCAGGTTAATATTAAAAATGTTAGTAAAAATAAAATGATGTCCCTGTATAACTCCTCTTTCTTTCTACCGTATGATGCATTCAAATGTTAATATATCATATATAAAAACTTTTTATTATAATACAATGTCTCTGATTATTTGTTATTTATAACAGATATTTTCTTCAAGAAAAAAAAATGTTTAATCAATATATAATAATAATAATAATAATAATAATAATAATAATAATAATAATAATAATAATAATAATAATAATAATAATAATAATAATAATAATCAGAGATTCGAAATTTGGTAGAATGCCTTTTTAAATGTGTTAAATCTATCTTAATTTTGAAAGTTAATCTGTGAATTATACTTTTGTGATTGAAATGTCACAGTTTTATGTTGCCCTTTTCTGCCTTTTTTAATATAAATGCCTAATTTAGAAAATAAAAGCTTTTTTTTTTTGCCTTTATTTGATTATTCATTATTTATTAATTTATTGTTAAAAATTGCCAACGGAACTTTGGTAGAATGCCTTTTTAAATGTGTTAAATTTTTCTTCATTTGAAAGTAAATCTGTACGAATTATACCTTTGTGATTGAAACGTCACAGTTTTATGTTGCCCTTATCTGTCCTTTTAATATAAATGCCTAATTTAGAAAATAAAAGCTTTTTTTTTTTGCCTTTATTTGATTATTTATCTATTATTTATTAATGTATTCTTAAAAGTTGCCTACGGAACTTTGGTAGAATGCATTTTTAAATGTGTTAAATCTATCTTAATTTTGAAAATAAATTTGTACGAATTATACCTTTGTGATTGAAACGTCACAGTTTTATGTTGCCCTCTTCTGCCTTTTTAAATACAAATGCCTAATTTACAAAAATAAAAGCTTTTTTTGCCTTTATTTCATTATTTACCTATCATTTATTAATTTATTATTAAAATTGCCTACGGAACTTTGGTAGAATGCCTTTTAAATGTGTTAAATCTATCTTAATTTTGAAAGTTAATCTGTGCGAATTATACTTTTGTGATTGAAATGTCACAGTTTTATGTTGCCCTTTTCTGCCTTTTTTAATATAAATGCCTAATTTAGAAAATAAAAGCTTTTTTTGCCTTTATTTGATTATTCATTATTTATTAATTTATTGTTAAAAATTGCCAACGGAACTTTGGTAGAATGCCTTTTTAAATGTGTTAAATTTTTCTTCATTTGAAAGTAAATCTGTACGAATTATACCTTTGTGATTGAAACGTCACAGTTTTATGTTGCCCTTATCTGTCCTTTTTAATATAAATGCCTAATTTAGAAAATAAAAGCTTTTTTTTTTGCCTTTATTTGATTATTTATCTATTATTTATTAATGTATTCTTAAAAATTGCCTACGGAACTTTGGTAGAATGTCTTTTTAAATGTGTTAAATCTATCTTAATTTTGAAAATAAATTTGTACGAATTATACCTTTGTGATTGAAACGTCAC
The DNA here is from genome assembly GCA_025594305.2 of Periplaneta americana. Taxonomy (NCBI): domain Eukaryota; kingdom Metazoa; phylum Arthropoda; class Insecta; order Blattodea; family Blattidae; genus Periplaneta; species Periplaneta americana. The sequence continues at coordinate 19,641,341 of JAJSOF020000005.1, forward strand.
AGTTTTATGTTGCCCTCTTCTGCCTTTTTAAATACAAATGCCTAATTTACAAAAATAAAAGCTTTTTGCCTTTATTTCATTATTTACCTATCATTTATTAATTTATTATTAAAAATTGCCTACGGAACTTTGGTAGAATGCCTTTTTAAATGTGTTAAATATATCTTCATTTTGAAAGTAAATCTGTACGAATTATACCTTTGTGATTGAAACGTCACAGTTTTATGTTGCCCTTATCTGTCCTTTTTAATATAAATGCCTAATTTGCAAAATAAATGTTTTTTTTGCCTTTATTTGATTATTCATTATTTATTAATTTATTATTAACAATTGCCTACAGGTATATTTTAATTTATTTCTATAACTGCTACATTGGAAGTGACTTCACCGAATGTATATTATTGTCTTTCAGTCAGTTCATATTCTCTTTGCAACATTGAGTGCTGCCGTGCAAAAGTGTATAACAGTAAGCGTTTTAATTATTTGACAAGGCAACAATGAGTGCGGGTCTAACGTTATTTTTAACGGTTATTTTCCTTTCAGTTTTCATTGCGACGTTGTTTTTCCTAGGTGTAAGATGCCGAAATTCAGTGTTCCTTTACGCAGTAAATTGCAAAGTTACGTTAATACTTTTGCATCCGACGTATTTTGTACTGACGGTTAAGTACTTACATGCAAAATATGTGAGCAGTCAGTGAACTACGAAAAGAAATATTTCATATCGCAACATATCAGCACAACCAAACACAAAAATTCATTTCCAAGGCTACTGGGAAGAAGATTTCTTTGCTTCCAACAGTAATTGCAACATCGAGTCGAAAATCTCAATTTGAATTCGACTTATGTAAAGCTTTTCTTGCTGCCGAAATCCTTTGTGGACAATGCAAGATTGTGGATCTAGTGCAAGGTTTTTGTAATTGCTTTTTATTGCGTATTTTAGCTATTTATAATGTCTTTCTTTCATGACTATTTTAGCTATTTATGATGCCTTTCTGCCTGCCTATTTTAATGATTCATAAAGCCTAAACTTCCGGTTTCTGATAATAATAATAATAATAATAATAATAATAATAATTTACTTATTGATTGATTTATCTATTTATTGATATTTATGTGCAGGACAACAGCCTTAGGCCAATAAAAGTCCAGCACAGTGATACAAATAATGCAATAAAATGAACGTACACATTACATAATAGAGATAACAACAAAATAAAGAACATAGATTACAATGAATATTTTACAAGAATTAATACTATTATATTGTATGGAAAGGTATTGATTCATACAAAAGTATTACCAATATGTGTAGAAAGATAATGTAATTAATATTAGCAAATACATTGCCATATCCTAATACTTCTATACATTGAATGGATCGAAATCGCCTACATGTAAGTTAGCATGTTTAATACATCTGGAGACCGGCGAGGAAGATTTAGAATTTCTAATATAGAAGAGTTTGTGATGTCTCATGTCCTTCATAGGAATACGAAAGGCTGACACTGTTTAAGAAAGATTGACAATTAATCTCACCTTTAAGGACCTTACATAAAATAAGTAATCGAGATCATGACGTCTGGCATACAGGCTTCGACATTTAAAGTGCTCGCATATTTGATCATAGTTATACTCAGAGTTATCAGGCAGGAATCGGTAAGAACATAATTAAATAAATTTCCTTTGAATATTTCCCAGTTTAGCCGAATCAGTACCAGTAATAGAGTTCCAAACTACAGATGCATATTCGAGTTTCGATCTCACTAATGTATAGTATAGTATTAAAAGAGAGTCAGGTGTTGAAAAAGAATAAGTAATTAACCGAATTATTCCTAACATTCTTATTGCATAGTTATAAATATAATCAATGTGGTTGTGAAAATATAATTTATTGTCAATTAATACTCCGAGGTCTCTAATACAATCTTTTCTGTTAATTAATACATTTTTTAGATGATAGTTATATTTTAGTGTAGAGGTTTTCCTTGAAAATGATATTACGTAAGTTTTGGATTCATTAATCATCATCCCGTTATCAGCTGACCAATTGGTAATTGAATTAATGTCATCCTAAAGAAATTGACAGTCGGCAACACTATTGACCTTTTCGAAACATTTTAAGATCATCAGCGAATAATAGATAGTCAGAACTTATTCTATTGCAAATGTCGTCAATGAAGATTAAAAATAGAAGAGGTCCTAAAGTTGAGCCCTGTGGCATACCACAAATAATATTAAATGGATCAGAGAGAGTATTCGAAATTCGTACACTAGATTGTCTATCGTGTAAATAATTTTCAAACCAGCTTACGTAGCTTACCGATAGTCCTATATTACCTAATTAAGACAAAAGAATATAATGATAATAATAATAATAATAATAATAATAATAATAATAGTAATAATAATAACAATAATAATTTATATTACAAACATAGCCTTATGTCGAAGTCAATTTGCTGATGTACAACTGCATTTAAAGCTAGAGATAGAGAACATCTGCGAATATTCGAGTCTGGTTGTTCAACATAGCAAAAGTGGAGGACTGTCTCCATCATTTCGCTTGTCTCATTAATGTTTCCGTGTGTCACGATGTCGACATAAAATTTTAAAGCTTTCAGTCTGGCAAATTTACGTTGAAACAGACTATTACGGATAATGTATTGCCCTCACTCTGAGTTTGAAAATGATTTCACTTTAGAAATTAACTTCAGTCGCAATGCACGCTGGGAAGTTTCCACATTTCGTTATTATTTGCCTTGCAGCAAGATTCACCGACCATAATCGGATGTTCAACTATTGTCAAAGGGTCTAGTTTTTGTTACATGAACGTTTGTGTCCTCTAACGTTTGTGAACAATTTAAAAGGAAGTTAAAGCTGGGCTGACTCTTGCCGATTAAGTGACAGAGCATTATGCAGTTGATTATCTCCGATATAATGGAAGAGGGCACAGATGATTGTTCTACCTGGGTAACTCAGTTTACCAGTTTCACGAATAGTTTTGTAAACATGCAGAAAATATTGATACTGAGGGCTTGCCTCACTCTGTAATTTTCTCTCATAAATATGCATACAAAAAGAAAGCAAGTAAGTAAGTAATTAAGTAAGTAATTAATTAAGTAAGTACGTAATTAAGTAATAACTAAATAAATAATTAAATAAGTAAGTTATTAAGTAAGTAATTAAGTAAGTAAGTAAATAAGTAAGTAATTTAGTAAGTAAGTAATTAAGTAAGTAAGTAATTAAGTAAGTACGTACGTAATTAAGTAAGTAATTAATTAAGTGAGTAAGTAATTAAGTAAGTAAGCAATAAATTAAGTAAGTAAGTAAGTAAATAAGTAAGTAATTAAGTAAGCAAGTAAGTAATTAAGTAAGTAAGTAATTAAGTAAGTAAATAAGTAATTAAATAAGTAAGTAAATAATTAAGTAAGTAATTAAGTAATAAGTAAATAAATAATTAAGTAAGTAAGTAAGTAATTAAATACGTAAATAATTAAGTAATTAAGTAAGTAAGTGCATAATTCATAGTGTTCTGCCCGAGAGCAGATCTTTCACTGCAAACCCAGTTTTTCCAATCTTTCCTAGTTTCTGCCTTCCTCTTAGTCTTCTCGTATGATCCATATATCTTACTGTCGTCTGTCATCTAATGTCTCCTTCTGCCCCGAACTCTTCTCCCGTTCACCATTCCTTTCAGTGCATCCTTGAGTAGATACAGGGTGAGTCAGGAGGATTTTATTTTTATTTTAGTAGGTTATTTTACGATGTTGATCTTAGGTCATTAATTTAGCTTCTGAATGAGATGAAGGTGATAATGCCGGTGAAATGAGACCGGCGTCCAGCACCGAAAGTTACCCAGCATTTACTCATCTTGGGTTGAGGGAAAACCCCGTAAAAATCCTCAACCAGATAACTTTCTCCAACCGGGAATCGAACCCGAGCCACCTGGTTTCGCGGCCAGACGCGCTAACGTTACTCCACAGGTGTGGACGAGACAGGAGGAAAGATACATAGTTTGAGAGGTGATAATTTGTGATTCTGAACAAAAAAGTTGATATGAACAACAGTATGTCCTGTTCTTAGCGGTTTCGGTAAATTAAAATATTGTTACAGTACGATTATATAGTCCTGGCAGTCGCCGGAGATGTGCGCTTGGGTCAGGCGAGTCCATTTAGTTACGCCAAGGGGTGTTTGGGTTAGTCACTCGCTTGCCTTTCGGAGCAATCGGATGTCATGCATGCGGTAAAGCGGTATATTTCCAGTACAATTAAGCTGTACTGCATTCCTTTACCGACCGCTCGCCCTTATTTCTACTCCGGAGCTCTCCCCACTACTCCTATTACTTCCCCTCTTTCGCGTCGCTGAGCTGTCAGGACTAAATAATCGGTCTGTACCTTATGCTCTGTTTAATTGTGTACTTTTCCACCGTCACCTTCAATGCACTTTGTAGCTATTGTAAACAGCTGCTGTGTTGCTGATGTGAGCTGATTCGGACATTACTTTACTTGAGCATAAGCATATAAAATTCCAGCGAAAATTTCCTCCCTTGTTTCCAGTTTTCGCTTATAGACTTCGCTCTTAAGCAAACCCCACACAAAGTAATCCAATGGAGTAAGGTCGGGTGACCTCGGTGGCCAAAAATGACTCCACCGCGACCGACTCAACGCCCAGGATACGTTTCATTTATCCTACTACAGGGACATCATTTTATTTTTACTAACATTTATAATATTAACCTGGCTATACCTTTGGATCGGCTGAGAACCGGAAACACCGTTTGCTACCCCTTCCATGACTGGAGTTCGATGATACTGGCGTAAAATACAAACAAATCACTTTACTAGGTATAGGAGGGAAGAAAAGTAATTAATCCATTTACGTAAACTAGGAAATATCGCGATTTTGAGTTTGATAATTTTCATTAGGTCTTTGTTTAATCAAAATACAGTACAGTATTAACAATGGGTGTTTTTCTCACAAACTGAGCTGCCCATGCGGACGTATTCATTATGCAGTGTATATTATATTGTCTACAACACATTAGCGTACAATAGGCCCATAGAGAATGAAGTTAAATTGAAAAATAATCATAACTTGGATATTCATACACATTTTTTTAAATGGTGGCCGTTCATTTCGATACAGGCTTCAGTTCTTTTGTGCATATTATCGCACTATAGACGATTGTACCCAATTCCAATTACCAGTTTCGTTCTTCGTACTAGTAACTCTTGTTGAAATAATTGTGTACCTACTCTATACTCTATACGTACTGTATATTCAATCTTCACTTCTGCCCGATCCGAAAAGATAAAATTACTCAGACATGCTATCTACTGTCCGTCCAAGTGGTCACGTCGCAGGGTCGTACAAAGGGGGAAAATCACGTGACAGTTAATTACTTAACGAGACCCTTTCATTTAAGTTATTTTAAACAATTGTATAATATTACGTAGACGTCCAATTCCTAACAGAAATTAATGTTTCATAAAAGAGCTAAGACAGCCTAGACACTAGCCTTTACAGAGGGGCGAATAGACGTTGGTGGGGGAAACCGGGATGTGACGTAGATAAATGGACGACAATATGATTCAACAATGAAAGCTCTTTCGTCACTGGAAAACGTGAACATATTTTTGGAACGTACTGTTTACTATGACCGTAAGGCTACTATGACTGTATATGCGGTCTGGGTTCTGTGTGGAGAACGGTTGAACTTCATTAGAAGAAGGGGTGGTAGTGAAGTATATTCGAAAACTCAGGTAAAATAAAAATTGAAGTAAAAATAAAATGATGTCCCTGTACAACCTAATGTCGTTTTGGTTATGTCCGCATGTGAGTGATGATGAAAGACATGGGATTGATGCCCGTGATTTTCAAACAGCTGTATGTCAGATATTGTTAAGAAAAGGGCATATGTTCATATGAACTTTTTTGTTCAGAATCACCAATATTATCGCCCCTCAAATCAGGTACCCTTCCTCGTGACTCACCCTGTAATTTCTTCTCAGCCAATGATCCAGCAAATTTTTTTCTCTTCTGATCAGTTTCAGCATCATTCATTCTTGACTCACTCAGCTTCAGTTCTTATTATGTGTCCATTTCAGACGCTCCATTATTCTCCATGTCGACATTTCAAATGCTTCTGTTCGCTTCTCTTGACTTCGTCGTAATGTTCATGTTTCTACTAAATACTATAACACATCAAGATATATGCTTCTTATGCGGAGGCTAAGAAAAAGGCAGAAAATAGGAAAAATGAGAGAATACTGGGTTTACAGTTAAAGACCTGCCCTTGGGAGGAAAACTATGAATGAATGAATGAATAAAAAAATCAAAATTTCAATTGTAAGCATGAATGCATATAACTTATAAAAAAACAAATCTATGTTAGAAAGCGATGCTTTTCCAATTCACTGCAGGCTAAAGCAGGGAGATGCACTATCACCTTTACTTTTTAACTTCGCTTTATAATATGCCATTAGGAAAGTTCAGGATAACAGGAAGGGTTTGGAATTGAACGGGTTACATCAGCTTCTTGTCTATGCGGATGACATGAATATGTTAGGAGAAAATCCACAAACGATTAGGGAAAACACGGAAATTTTACTTGAAGCAAGTAAAGCGGTCGGTTTGGAAGTAAATCCCGAAAAGACAAAGTAAATGATTATGCCTCGTGACCAGAATATTGTACGAAATGGAAATATAAAAATTGGAGATTTATCCTTCGAATAGGTGGAAAAATTCAAATATCTTGGAGCAACAGTAACAAATATAAATGACACTCGGGAGGAAATTAAACGCAGAATAAATATTGGAAATGCCTGTTATTATTCGGTTGAGAAGCTTTTATCATCCAGTCTGCTGTCCAAAAATCTGAAAGTTAGAATTTATAAAACAGTTATATTACCGGTTCTTCTATATGGTTGTGAAACTTGGATTCTCTGAGAGAGGAACATAGGTTCAGGGTGTTTGAGAATAAGGTGTTTAGGAAAATATTTGGGGCTAAGCGGGATCAAGTTACAGGAGAATGGAGAAAGTTACACAACACAGAACTGCACGCATTGTATTCTTCATCTGACATAATTAGGAACCTAAAATCCAGACGTTTGAGATGGGGCAGGGCATGTAGCACGTATGGGCGAATCCAGAAATGCATATAGAGACCGGAAAGAAAAAGACCTTTATGGAGGCCGAGACGTAGATGGGAGGATAATATTAAAATGGATTTGAGGGAGGTGGAATATGATGATAGAGACTGGATTAATCTTGAACAGGATAGGGACCGTTGGCGGGCTTATGTGAGGGCGGCAATGAACCTTCGGGTTCCTTAAAAGCCATTTGTAAGTAAGTATGTTAGAAAGCTGTAATTTTGTGTACGCTCTCAGAACTCAGGTACGTTAGAATTAGATTATTACTAGTGGCTTGTACAGAGGTGCACTCATTAAAGTGACTAAGTGGTTGGGAACTGACGGAATGTTCATAGTGCGTTGGACATTGTGCCACTGTCACATATTCTGTGACACAGTACATGAGGATAGGCCACCAAAGGGGAAACTGAGCGATAGAACTTAAACTGAGAGGGATCAAATCCGGCAATCGGAACTAGAAACCGGTGTGGCGTAGTGGAGTGGATAAAGCGTCAGTACGTAGAGCTGAAAACCCTGGTTCGGGTCCCGGTGCCGGAGAGAATTTTGCTCCATTCTACCCATCTTTTATCATAGAGTTGTAGAATCTTATATGCGTCCTAAATAAAAACATCAGTGAACGAACAGTAATAATTAGACTTCGTTGAATTGCCACACGCAGCATGCAATCAGGTTGCCGATGTACGGTAGTATAGAGGAGGTGGGCGACCTCCCGGTCTCGTAGTATAGGCAGTTCATGTTAAGAGTTGTAACTGGCCCAAATAGAGCAGCTACAGCTAATATATACCTATGTAAGCATTTGTTTTTGCATTACTGTGGTTGGAATAGTCAAAGCTTAACATTTGTTCAGTGCAGACAAGAATTCAATCAAACATACTACAATGAGAGTGTTGCTGTTCCAAATAATTGCCCCTGGAATACCCTTACCCCCGCAGCCAGTCTGACCCGTAAGGAAACGTTGTTGGATGCTGTTAATTATTATGCAGAACATTACGGCAAAATAATGGAGGTAATTGATGCATTGGATAGCACAGACAGTTCCGCTGTTTTTTTTTTTATTTTTTTATTGGGTTATTTTACGACGCTGTATCAACATCTAGGTTATTTAGCGTCTGGATGAAATGAAGGTGATAATGCCGGTGAAATGAGTCCTGGGTTCAGCATTTACTCGTATTGGGTTGAGGGAAAACCCCGGAAAAAACCTCAACCAGATAACTTGCCCTGACCGTTACTCCACAGGTGTGGACGTTCCGCTGTTGCTGCTGTAAAATCATTGCCTTCTTAACAGCTATTGGAAGATATTCTGTTCATTGATTCTAATTTTAAAATCGTGTCCAAAAGCATCACCCTGTTAGAATCGTCTAAACTACAACTCTCAGAAGCCCTTAATATAGTGGATAAAGTATCACAAACCGTTATCCAAAATAACAATTCACTAATTTCAGAAAAAGTGAAATGTAAGTTGAGAAACATTATTGCTAAAAATTCTGCCTATTCACAACTTCGTACTATAAATGATGTACCATCAGGTCACGAAAAGATGTCTGAAGTTGGTGTACTAAAACGTAGTGACTTTCTGTTCAAATATGCACCTATTACATCGTGTGATGTTGAACGTACATTTTCCCAATATAAAAACTGTTTGAGTGACCACTTTGCAGTCGCTCAAAATGCGAGTATATTACATTAAATTTTAAGAGTTAATATATCTCACTACAAAATAATTGTGTATTTATATGTTTAGACATTTCCTACTTCAATGATCATTCATTATATTTCTTCAATACAGGATACAGGTTTTATTGTAACCGGACTATACTGCTCAGTGGTTACATTAAAGGCATACTCTATCCTTTCCACGCTCCCTTCTCATACAGTCTATACTGCGTGCATAGTAAACCTTACGATTCTCGTGGCAATTCCACGAAGTCTAGTAATAATGATTTTTCTATGAGGAAGTAGAGTTTTATATGGCAAGAAGACGACTGAAGAAAAGATGATTTGTACAAGTGGAACCTCAACGGACTTCATCGTCCAATATTTGATGATGATGAAAATTATAACGTTGAATAAACTCTTATCAGCAGACGGGATGTCCGAACCTAAGTAATTAAAACGATCAACTCATTAAACACAGATTGTACAACTAAAAGTGTTTCTTTGTCGCAGCGGAGTAGAGAGCGGAACTTGTGTTTCCAGTACATTAACCATTCCCTTGCAGCAAGCCTCCAAATTCTGCATTTATGGCCATTCTCATATATCGTCTGCAGCTAATAAGCCCGTAGTATGTCACAGAGTCAAATAACCCACGATTCACGCACACGGCCAATCCCTCTACCCTGACTACAAACCAACCTCACATTATTAATTAATATGTGGATTAATGGCTCGGCGTACGCCAGCACTTCTGTCCCAGGGGACAATTTCTAAGCGCCACTGCCAAACTAAGTGGAACCCCACCCTTCAGACGGATTGGAACCGGCCGGTTGTCTACTGCAAAGAGGACACAATAACATTAATTTCAAGTCTTCTCTAAAACTCCGAACCATTGCTCGTTTATTTAACGCCCAAGTCATTTGTCAACCATTTTAAAGTGACTATTACACTTTTACTACGTCATACTACTTTTCACTAGTAAAACGGTACGGAACAACCTGTTTTAACCAATCATGACTGCTTATCCTACAATTTTCATCACCTGCCTAGTGTTTGTTTTTTATGACCTCCCTAGCTTTTGTTTCTTTTTATCACCTCCCTAGTATTTGTTTCTTTCTTTGCCAAAATTGTACTTTCAATAATTCTACCTTTAAAAATTATACAGGGACATCATTTTATTTTTACTAACATTTTTAATATTAACCTGGCTATAACTTTGGATTAAGAGTTTGAGCACCGGAAACACCGTTTGCTACCCCCTTCCACGACTGGAGTTCGATGATACTGGCGTAATATACAAACAAATCACTTTACTAGTTAGGCCTATAGGAGGGAAAAAAGTAGTTCATCCATTTACGTAAACTAGGAAATATCGCAATTTTGGGTTTAATAATTTTCATAAGGTTTTTGTTTAATCAAAATACAGTACTGTATTAACAATAAGTGTTTTTACTCACGAACTGAGTTATCCATGCGAACATATTCATTGTCTACAGCACATTACCGTACAATATAGAGCATGAGGTTAAATTGAAAAATAATCATAAAATGGATATTTAAACACATTTTTGAAAATGGTGGCCGTTCATTTCGATACAGACTTAAGTTCTTTTGTGCATATTATCGCACTATACACTATTGCATCTAATTCCAATTACCAGTTTTGTCCTTCGTACTAGTAATTCATGTTGAAGTAATTCTGTACCTACTCTATAAAAGAGTACCTTACATACTGAAATTCAATCTTTACTTCTGCCCGACCCGCACAGATAAAATTACTCAGACATGCTATCTACTGTCCGTCCAAGTGGTTATGTCGCAATATCGTAAAAAAGGGGGAACTCACGTGACAGTTAATTACTTAACGAGGCCCTTTTATTTAAGTTATTTTAAACAGTTGTATAATATTACGTAGACGTCCAATTCCTAACAGAAATTAATGTTCTCAGAAAAGAGTTAAGACAGCCCAGCCACTAGCTGGCGAATAAAAGCTGGTGGCGGAAACCGGGATACGACGTAGGCAAATGGACGACAGTACCTGTGCGAAAATGATTCAATATTGAAAGCTCTTTCGTCACTGGAAAACGCGAACATATTTTTGGAACGTACTGTTTACTATGACCGTAAGGCTACTATGATTGTATCTGTGTGGAGGACGGTTGAACTTCATTAGTAGAAGGGGTGGGAGTGAAGTACATTAAAAAACTCAGGTACAATAAAAATTGAAGTAAAAATAAAATGATGTGCCTGTACTACTTATGACAAATTAAACGTACAGCACAACGTGTTTCAACCAAACACGGCTGCTTATCCTACAATTTCCATCACCTGCCTAGCGTTTGTTTTTCTATCATCTCCCTAGCATTTGTTTCTTTTTATCACCTCCTAGCATTTGTTTCTTTCCTTGCCAACATTTACTTTCAATAACTGTACGTTTTAAAATGATACATTTTTATTTCATCATCCTTAATTAAAACTTTTCCATCATTTATCTTGAATAATTACGAGGGTAAAATTGTTCCGGGGCCGGGCATCGAACCTGGGACCTTCGGTTAAACGTACCAACGCTCTCCCAACTGAGCTACCCGGGAGCTCTACCAGACACCGATCCATTTTTTCCCTCTATATCTACAGACCTCAAAGTGGGCTGACAACCGTCAGGCAACCAACATTGAGTGCACACTAACTCTGTGTGACTTAAATTGTGGTTTTCTGTTAACGAACAGTGACATGTATTATGCAAATCAAGCTTTTAGGTATAAATCCCTGTGAAGTTTATTTGAATAATTACGAGGGCAACATTGCACTTTCAATAACTGTACTTACTTACTTACAAATGGCTTTTAAGGAACCCGGAGGTTCATTGCCGCCCTCACATAAGCCCGCCTTCGGTCCCTATCCTGTGCAAGATTAATCCAGTCTCTATCATCATATCCCACCTCCCTCAAATCCATTTTAATATTATCCTCCCATCTATGTCTCGGCCTCCCTAAAGATCTTTTTCCCTCCGGTCTTCCAACTAACCCTCTATATGCATTTCTGGATTCGCCCTTACGTGCTACATGTCCTGCCCATCTCAAACGTCTGCATTTAATGTTCCTAATTATGTCAGAAGAATACAATGCGTGCAGTTTTGCGTTGTGTAACTTTCTCCATTCTCCTGTAACTTCATCCTGCTTAGCCCCAAATATTTTCCATAAGAACCTTATTCTCAATCACCCTTAACCTGTGTTCCTCTCTCAGAGTGAGAGTCCAAGTTTCACAACCATACAGAACAACCGGTAATGTAACTGTTTTATAAATTCTAACTTTCAAATTTTTTGACAGCAGACTAGATGATAAAAGCTTCTCAACTGAATAATAACACGCATTTCCCATATTTATTCTGCTTTTAATTTCCTCCCGAGTGTCGTTTATATTTGTTACTGTTGCTCCAAGATATTTGAATTTTTCCACCCCTTCGAAGGATAAATTTCCAAGTCTATAAATGCGAACTTAAAACAAACGGCAAGGTTATGTAATGATTTATTTTTCATTTTAATATTTTAACAATATTATTTATATAACATATTGCAGTAATAAAATCGGCAAGTTGATTTGTTGATTTTTTCACGGCTTCCTTAATGTTAATTGCATCACGAATGTAGTAACTTTATAGTGGAGTTGTAGAGTTTACTTAATTTTTGCAAATATTTAAAAACAATAATTAACAGTGCAATTTAGGTGAAATTGCAGTGGTATGTTTCCAATTTATAATTATTACTATATTGAACGTCTCTAAAAATAATAATTAAAAGCCTAAAGCAGTAAAATCAATATATCACTTAAGCGGTAAGAAGAGGGAAATTGTTATGTGTGTTAGGTTGGGAATACTGAATGTGGAATTTTAGACTTTCCACGGATTGGTTTTGTGCGGAAACCAAGCAAATACGGACGATCTCGCACAAAAATTATTGAATCATTCGGACATATCGCTGTGATTTTACAGTAACAGATGTCACATTATCGTCGTCAAAGAAATAAGGACCGATGATTCGAAATGACGCTACTCCACACCAAACTGTGACTTTGTCACTGTTTAATATTATAAAGGTTAGTTTGTGACCAGTATCGGAAGGTTTGTTTTTGTTTGTTCACGTATCCAGAAAGATGAAAATGCGCTTTAAGAATTATTGGCAAAAAGTGATGTGGTTTACTTTATCAGCATCTTTTAATGTCTGCACTACTTGGATGCATGTGTAAGTCCTTATGAAGAATTCTTCGTATACTAGTATTTGACAAGTCAAGTGAAATTGCATGACGACGGACAGAACGTTTAGGATTACGGATCATAGCAACTCTTACGGCGTTGATGTTTTCCGGGGCACGTACAGATCTTTGTTTACCTGGAGACTTATTTTTTAACGCTGAACCAGTTACTTCGAAGTTCTGAATTCAGATTTTTATTGTATAGGTAGGTGGTATCGGATCATTGCCATAGATATTGTAATGACGTCAAAATATTAGTTGTGCAGCAATGTACTATCATTATTTTTGTAATATGCCTTAATAGCAAAAGGACGTAGTTCACCCGTCCAGCGATTCGTTATAAACAAATGCTATCGAATAAAGAATATATTGTTGCATGTAACAATTAAAATATCGACAACAGCAGAAAAGACACGAATCTGAAAATCGACCGTTTCATTGGCTCACCTTGTGTTATTTAGATAATGTGATAGCTTCTGCTGTATGAGATTATGGATAGCCACGTATCAGAGGTTGTTTAATATATTTAGGCTATTGTTAGTTGAAGTAGAATGTAAATCTATACTAATAATAAATCTGTAGCAAAATTTTTTCTGGTAATTTTTTATTTTCCAAAATTAATTGATGCTAACATGTATAATTAACCATCCTGAAACCGAAAATCGCTTTTTTGAAAATTTTGTCTGTCTGTCTGTCTATCTGTTTGTATGTTTGTTACGTTTTCACGCAATAATGTCTGAACGGATTTCAATGAAAACTGGAATATAAATTAAGTTCGTTGTAACTTAGATGTTAGGCTATATGGCATTCAAAATACTTTTATTTAAAAGGGAGTTATAACGGGGCCTGAATTAAACAAATAAAAATATCTCGCTTATTATTGATTTTTGTGAAAAAATGTTACATAACAAAAGTTTCTTTAAAAATGATTTCCGATAAGTGTTATTTTATGCAAAATTCTGATAGGACTGATATTTAAGGATATACAAGACTTTTAAAATAACAATACAGTACATTTTCACCGCCACCTCAGATTATAGCGTTGTTGTTCCTGCAGTAAATCCTATGTGCAAAATGTAAAATTTTTTAGTAGGAATAAAAAACACGTTTATTCATTCCATGGCAATGGTAGATAGGAGATCGTGAATTCTTATATTTTGGAAAGAAAGAAATATAATTACATATCACTATATATGCTGTATCACTATTTAAATTATTTGAAGGGTTCAGAACCATAGTGGGCCAAGCGCCATTTACTGAAGACGTAGAAAACAATGGTTAAAATTAAGTTATTACCATAATTCAATGGAAACATATAGCAAGTAATATAAAGTTTACACATTAAAACTAAATGATATGTCAATCTTCATTTGAACTATGGTTGCATGTAATAACAAATAAGAAACATGTTAAAGGATTGTCATTGCACCAAATGAGTGCGCTTTGGACCAAAATGATGGCATTTTAATTATTTAAATACAATTTAAATTAAGTAACATATTAAACGATTTATCCTTCAATCAAACACGAATGTTTCCTGGATCAAACGTCCTATTTTAATTATGTAATTACTTTATATTTATTTCTAACAGGTGCAGCGGAGCGCACGGGTACGGCTAGTGTTTTAATAAAAATGAAACTTGTATCATCAAAGCCTTCTTGACTCAGAAACTGCAGGAACTGCGTCAGTTGCGACAGATGATCGAACAGGCATTCGTGAAAATTGATTACATTAGTGAGTGTAAATCAGTGTCTAAACGTTGTGAATTGTGTATCGAGAAACAGGGCCTCCATTTTAAACAAAATCTGTTTAGAAATGTGTAGTCAAATATAAATTGAATATAATTAAATGTAAGAAAGTGTTTAGGAAAGCGACTTTTAATCCACCCTGTAGGCTATGCACGCTATGGAGGAATTCGCCTATCACTGCCTTAGATCCTTTAATTTTCATCTGTTACACGAACATTTTATCCTTTGTTCTATATTTAGCACGACAGAAGAGCAACACAGGAGAAATACAAGGAATAACACAATTCCTGTTCGTTTGAATGGAAGATAAATTTTCAATTTCCTTCCTAGATCTAGCCTCAGTTTTGCTGAATTTTCAGCCGTAAGGGCTACCTCTCAGCCATACCGATGGCTTTTACAATCAAATGTTCAAATGAAAGAATGTTAGAAATTCCATGCTGTATAAAGTGTATATAGCCCCATGTTTGCTTTATCCCTAATACTAGTAATAGAATCGAGTAAACCGCTTCAAACAACCACGCTGCATATACATGGATATTTTCAGTAATTGAAACAAGCTTAAAATTCATTTCAGTAATTATAGTAAGCCAACGAAGTTGAGTTTAATAATTGAATCAGAAAATTTTTGTGCGTTCCAAATGTTTTTATTTCTTGGTTTATTTCCATACATTCATTCCTCTCTCTACAGCGAGAGCAATACAAACGTATGGAAGAGTGGTTTGTTGGCTACATACCCAATGCAACGAGATCCAATCGACTGATGTAAACTAATAAAGTGGAAAAGTGTTTAATCTTTTTAAGAGACTACAATCGTATTGATTTATGACTCAACAACAGAAACAATATTATTTTTGTATGCTAGTGAGGCAATTAACTATTTAGAATTTTATTTTATTCTATGCTATCGGCTATGGACAAAACGATAGCACTTCTAGTTACATTACTGTTGACCCGTGTTTGGCTCTCGGCAAAGAAAGGAAACTTTCTTTCCTCCCACTGGGACTCCACTATATACATTCAAGACCAACCTCACTTAATGATAGCCTATCAAAATTAAATCATGATCTTACGTTAATCAGCAGCTGGGCTAGAAAATGCGGGCTGAACCTTAATCCCGGGAAAACGCAAGTAATTCTACTAGGACATCAAAGATTACTATCTTCCATCAACATTAATACACTTTTGCCAGTGACTTTAAATAATACTATAATACCATTCAGTACTACGGTTAAAAACTTAGGTTTCCATTTCGACTCGAATCTCAGCTGGAATGCACAGGTAAAATATGTCTGTAAGAAAACTTTCTCAATCTTGCATTCTCTGAAAAGACTGAAAAATTTCTTTCCTTCTAAACTGAAACAGATCTTGATACAGACCCTGGTGATGCCTTACTTTGACTATTGCGACGTTTTGTATAGTGATCTTAGTGTTGAACTGTCATTGAGGCTTCAGCGTGTTCATAATGCTTGTGTTCGTTTCATTTTTAACAGCCGTCGCTATGATCATGTCTCCGAGTATTTCTTTCAATTATCTTGGCTTCGTTTACGGGAGAGACGTTCAGTTCATTCACTCTGTTTGCTGTATCAGATTTTAAATAATTCCACACCTATTTACCTAGTTCCTCGCTTCACACTTTCAGCATCCCACCACAACCGTGATACACGTTCGCAGCATAACCATGTTCTATCAATTCCACTCCATCAAACATCTCTCTACTCTGCTTCCTTCACAATACACACAGCTCGTTCCTGGAATTCCTTGTCACAGGAAATCAGGAGCAGTCGGAGTCTAAAATCTTTTAAGTACACTCTACTTAGAAATGTCTTTAATGAACAGAACTAGACTCTTGCGGAAGTTTCTAAATAGTCTTAAATTACCAAGTTGTTATTTTTTTTCTCCTCTCTCTTTTTCTTTTTTTTCTCTTTTCTTTTTATTATTATCTTCATATATTACTTAATCATTTGTGTTTGTATGCCATTTAGTAGGACTTTGCTAATCAACATTTTATGTCTTGTCACCCATACGTATTCTCCAATTAGTATATTAACTGAATAATATATCTCAAGTAAATTAATCGTCCAATTTGTCTCGGGCATTTTAGATCTTATAAATTGTGTGTTTGTGTGTGTGTGTGTATTCCCCTTATGTTATGTAACTGCTTTGATTATGTGTAATTTTCTACTTTATTTTATATATTATGTAACTGATCTTGTCTATTGTAATTTCCTACTATATTTTATGTAATTCCTAAGTTATTCTCTTTTGTGTTGACTTGTAATCAAATTTTGTATCTCATGTATTTGTATTATTGAAACCTGGTTGAGTGGAAGAGAAGGCCTCATGGCCTTAACTCTGCCAGGCAAAATAAAACTGCTACTGCTCCTGCTCCTGCTCCTGCTCCTGCTCCTGCTCCTGCTCCTGCTCCTGCTCCTGCTCCTACTCCTGCTCCTACTCCTACTCCTACTCCTACTCCTACTCCTACTACTACTACTACTACTACTACTACTACTACTACTACTACTACTACTATTGTCTTTTGTTGTATTGTTTCAGTGTTTTCTAAGGAGTCAGGACCTTACAGGCCGAAGTCTACGAACTTGGAAATGTATGTTGGCGATGATTTATTTATTCATTCATTTATTCAATTATTTATTCCTAATATTAATATGTTTTGTAACAGCGATTAGCCCGTAATATGATAGTGCAGCATTTACAATAATGACACAATAATGAAAATGGTTAAAAGTAACAGCTAAACAACGACTTCAGTCGTGATATTTCCTTTACTGCTATCAAAGGATCACTTGCCATTTTAAAATACCACCTGTACTTTGTTTCCTAAAAAGGAAGAACTTTTGTTTGACCGTCTAATCTGTTTGTTTACTATGTTTAGGCCTGTTATATGTATGCTAATATTTTTCCTGTACTTAATCACTCATTTAAAGTTTGTGCGACTGTAACCTGTGTAGTTTTTTTGTGTGGCTTTACTTTGTTTATAGTGTTTTTTTCTCTCTCTCTTTATTTCTTGTGTAACTTTACTTTGTATATAGTGTATTTTTTTCTCTGTTTGTTTCTATTATTGTATTTGAATTCCTGGTGTTGTGGAGAGAAGGCCTGATGGCCTTAACTACACCAGAATAAATAAATAAATAAATAAATAAATAAATAAATAAATAAATAAATAAATAAATAAATAAATTCCCTTTTTTGTTCGTTCCTCACATTTCTCTTTTGTGGTCTGTTACTTTTCACTCTGTGTTTGTTATGCTTTGTCCAATGAGGCAGTCCCGTTATTGGGAAAGCTGAAAGAGTGTCTTTCTTATTATTATTATCATTATTATTAATATTATTATTATTATTATTATTATTATTATTATTATTATTTGTATTTTACATGTAACAATTAGGCAGTTTTAAAGTGTCTAGAGACAGGGGAAAAATATAATAATAGTACATTATGCAACGAGCCTGTAATGGTAGTAATTAAGACGCGAGTATGTTTATGAAACGAGCGCAAGCGAGTTTCATAATTTTCATACGAGCGTCTTAATTACCATTATAGCCAAGTTTCATACGACTTTTTATGCTCGACCATATTGATTTTTTCCGGCAATTGGTGAAATGAATTTGCGGGAATGTGCTTTGCGAAACGCTGGAAGATGACGGTGAATTGATCTTAATGTGCAAATCAAGATTTCAGGTATAAATCCCTGTAAAGTTGATTTGAATAATTTCGAGGAAAAATTGTTCCGGGAACCGGGTATCGAACCCAGGACCTTTGGTTTAACGTACCAACGCTCTACCACTGAGCTACTCGGGAACTCTAACCGACACCGATCCAATTTTCCCTCTATATCCACAGACCTCAAAGTGGGCTGACAACCGTCAAGCAACCAACTTCGAGTGCACACTAACTCCGTGTGACTTAAATTGTGGCTTTCTGTTAACGAACAGTGACGTGTATTATGCAAATCAAGATTTCAGGTATAACTCCTGTAAAGTTGATTTGAATAATTTCGAGGAAAAATTGTTCCGGAGCCGGGTATCGAACCCAGGACCTTTGGTTTAACGTACCAACGCTCTACCACTGGGTGGTAGAGCGGTAGAGCGTGGTAGAGTGGTAGAGCGTTGGTACGTTAAACCAAAGGTCCCGGGTTCGATACCCGGCTCCGGAACAATTTTCCCTCGAAATTATTCATGATCTTAATGTGTGTGTTGTTTTTTTAGACTGAGTTTAATATTGTCTAATCTCGCGCTAGTTGTCTTTCGATTGCATATCCGAGAATAATCGATACTTGCCTTTTCATATTGCTACAATGGTATTTTCTGATTGGTGGAACACCTGAACTTTAATGAATAGGTGTACTTTAATGAAATCCATTAAAGGGTTGCTACCAGGTGTATAATTACTACATTTCGGCATGGTCGAGCGTAAAAATAATAATAATCATAATAAAATAATTAATAATAATAATACATAATGAATAACCATAATAATAATCATCTTGAAATATTTAGTGAAGACCTGTTTTCAGAATATGGAAGTAGTGATAGTAGGAGGAAGAAGAATAAAGTGTATAAGATTTGCTTATAATATGGCGTTGTTAGCAGAAGAGGAGACGGTACTAAGGGATATGCTAGTAGACCTACATGACAGCTGTGAGCAGTATGGGATGAAGATAAATACAAACAAGACGATGACCATGGTTGTTAGAAGAAAAATAAAGAAGGTAACGTACAAATTGGAAATGAGGCACTAGAGCAATTGGACAGCTTCAAATAGTTTGGATGTACTGTATGCAGTAACATGAGCTTCTGCCAGAAAGTCAAAAGGAGGATAGCAATGGCAAAGTTAGCTTTTAATAGAAAACGGAGCATCTTCTGTATATCTCTGGAAAAATAACTAAGGAAGAGACTGGTGAAGTACTTTGTGTGGAGTGTGGCATGCATGGAGCAAAAACATGAAAATTACGGTGAAGTGAAGAGAAACGACTAGAAGCATTTGAAATGTGGATATGGAGAAGAATGAAGAGTATTAAATTGACAGACAGAATAAAAAATGAAGCTGTGTTGGAAAGAGTGGGTGAAGAAAGAATGATGCTGAAACTGATCAGGCAGAGGAAAAGGAATTGATTGGGATACTGATTGAGAAGAAACTGCCTACTGAAGGATGCACTGGAAGGAATGGTGAACGGGAGAAGAGTTCGGCGCAGAAGAAGATATCAGATGATAGAGGACATTAATATATATTATTGTTATGCGCCAGGACTAAAGAACGCCCTGTAGCATGATTTCCTGTTGAGTATTAAATTTGAAACAGGAATAGTGTCAGCGGAAAGACGGTCTTGAGATGCTTAGTCAGCAGTATAGAGTCTTGCCGGGCGTGTGGTAAATCACTGTCTACAATGATTTATATTCTTACGCCTCAGATCATTGCTGGACTAAACGGATTGGTACAGGAGGACAAAGCATGCATTTTAATTGGTTAAAATTATATCACGCATTGTTCGAACTCTTTTCTTGCGCGTAATCTCATTATAGCGACTTATCACAATAATGCACTGAATCAAAATTAAATGTAAGAGATGTTTGATCAAGACGACATTTGTAGGTACGTGAAATCAAAAGTGCTTTTAAGCCCATCTCACCTGATGGATGGCTTGGTCGGCACCCCGGGCGGGAAACGGTTGACGAAACATAAAAATTTTTGGGGAGGAGATTCTGCGGTTAGTTACTGAAGACTGCTGGCAGAGAGACTTGGAAGCGGCATGGCGTCGTCCGATGAAATACCCTGTAAGTAACTTTATACATTTTGTAAATATGGAATAAATCAAGTAGAGTTTACAATGTTGCAGTCATTTCAGACTTAGTTTAGTAATCATGTAGTTTTCCTATAGTATCCTGAGAGCTCCAGCTCTTCCAGTAAAATAGTTTTCCATTGTTGTGTACAATGGTGGTGTTAGAAAGAGCAGAAGTCGAAAGCAGTAGCCATCCAGCTAGCAAACATGCGACCTAAGTGATGGTCGCACAACATTATTATACGTAAAGACTAAGAGGAAGACAGAAAATAGGAAAAATTGGAGAATGCTGGGTTTGCAGTGAAATATCTTCCCTTGGGCAGAACACTATGAATGAATGAATGTATGAATAAATTCAGACAGGTAAATGAACAATTTTTTGGTAAGAATATAATTTTTTTTTTCGCCAGAATACGAACCAGTCCTCTATATGAGTCATTGATAGAGAGACAGAACACATCTCCTTCATAACAAGATTTTACAATTCCCTTCGTTCCCTCACGTTAAACGACAGATGACAAAACCATGAAACGGAGTTATAGCGATGGGAAATAACCGCTCGTGCATCGCCGATTCGAGAGCGAATTTATATAAGAATTACGACAGTCCTACGCTCTGAGACACTCTCATATCCTCTTTCCTTTCTCTCTATCTTCAATTCATTTTTATGCACTTCTCTTCCTTTCAGCTATTCTGCTCAAAGGAAATAGGCGTTTGGCAATATGAAACAAGCTATTCTGGGCTTAACGTGACCCATAAGGCTTTCATACTGACGTAAATACTACAGAACTTATTTTCCGTATCGTAATACCATAACGAATAGAAAGAAGTAGTGGTCGCACTCTGTTAATTCAAACGGCCGATACCACGCGGCGCTAGAGCAGAGTTCGCTCAGTCTGTTCCGTGTGTAAGTACGTAAATACATTTAACGTAAGTTGCACTGTTTACCTTTCGCTCCATATACGTACGTAACTGGCATTGTACTTACAACATTAAGACTATTTGAAAGAAAAACACATTCATATACATCACACTGTAAAACAAATAATAGTTTAATATGTAAAAGTTAACTTAGGGCTGCTTGTAGGCATGCAATATGTACTCACCAACAGTTACTTGTCCGACACTTTGGAGAATTTACGAGATGATTTGGCGGCTCTCGGAGCTTGGAGTTCTCGTCGGATTTGTTTCTTCCGGAAGAAGAACCGACATTTCATATAGTGAAAAATTAGTTTCGGTATGATATCCATGGCAGCATCCTGTTCCCGGTGGCTGAATTACAATTGAGGTAATACTGGCTATGCACTCGTGAAATATGTGGCCCCACATTCCATCGCTCAATTTTTCTTTTATTGTCTGTTCTGTTTGCATAAGCAAATGAAACACGCACGCCCTACAACCCGGAACAAAACACGAAGGCATTGCATCAAATATAACACGACAAAAACATAATAAACTCGTCCTTTAATAAATAAATCAAAGAGCTACTCACTTGTCACTATGTACGAATAATTGCAGATTAGTGTATTGGCACTTAAAGTATTTAACTCACTTAATTACACTAAAAAAGCAAATGAAATGAACGAACACTCTACTGCTTCTTTTATGGATATTCTCAAAGCAATACCGATCGCAGCGCCACTAATTCTCTTGGTCACCGTCGACAATGCTGAACAGATAGGAGTGCGCACACATCTTCTTTCTATTCGTTATGGTAATACGTTGAAACGTGTCGTATGATGAAACTTCAAGGACCTATACTACCTATCACAAATAACTTAACATATTTTCAACTTACAGCATATAAACATGGCTCATGAGCTCTTTTAGGAATAAGTTAATTGACCGTAGTTTAATTCCTGGCAGACAGTGTGGAATTTACTGACAAAACGTCTCTGTGGCAACCTGCTGTAAGTATTTTGGTTTTTGCTCATATTCTTATTTTATCATTGGACCAGAATCACCATGTCATGTTCTTATGGTCTCAAACTAGTCGGTATAGCTTGTAATGGGCTTTAAAATAATAAATCTTATGACTCAAGCGATAATGTTCTTGTTAAAATATACTGGGCGTAAGCGGTATAAATGCCATTATTTTAATTGACGATTGTTCATGTCAAAAGGAAGGAAAAATGTCGTAACAATTTTTTTCTAATTGCAATATTTAACTAATTATTAAAGTTTACAATATTAGACGTTTGGCAACGTTGCTGGATGAGGATGAGGGAGTTTACAAGTGCACAATAGGGCTCAAGCGGATACAGACATAACGGTACAAAACAGATGCTCTATTCTAATGCACGGGCGGACCGTTATTTATATAAAACGAACAGCAATTACAAAATTTCAATTCATTAATAGAACTTTATGGTCAATTTCCATTTTATTTAACAATATTGGAGTCCACACCTAGTAACGGTCAGCGCTTCTGGCCGCGAAACCAGGTGGCCCGGGTTCGAATCCCGGGTCGGGGCAAGTTATCTGGTTGAGGTTTTTTCCGGGGTTTTCTCTCAACCCAATATGAGCAAATGCTGGGTAACTTTCGGTGCTGAACCCGTGGACTCATTTCACCGGCATTATCATCTTAATTTCATTCCGACGCTAAATAACCTAGATGTTGATACAGCGTCGTAAAATACCCCATAAAATAAAAAAAAACAATATTGGGAATATTGGTCCACTTTTAATTCTACGTCTAAAATATACAATAATGGTTTACTGCACAAAATCACACGAACTTTTTTTTAAATGCAACATTTTAATCTCGCCCGCTTTCATAAAGCAGTACCATTTTAAAGAAATTTCTGTTTGTGGGATTTTCTAAACCATGTCAAGAGACTCCTAATTTCTCAAAATATTTGAAACCGCTACAAAAGTTGTCCGATTAGGTCAACCTTCATTGCGGAAAACATTGTACATCTTCTTGCCTCATTTGAAACGATGACTTTCTCCATAAATGAATAAAATATGATATTCCTAAACTGTGAATGACATTGTAAGTTGTTTATTGAATACCCTGTACTGAACTGCCATCCGCTGGCAGTAGAGTCTCAAACACCAGCTTGAACTCAGCTGAATCGTACTTACGTCTGTCAGAGTACTGCCTTGAACACGTTGCCACGTCTCAAACGCCAGAATATTAACACATTTAAGCATGCATTTTTATTTAATTTCTCAAAACGTAATAGAACACACAAATATTTATTTAAACTAATATTAATTCTTTGCTAGATATATCTCTGATGTAATTGTTTTGTAATTTTACTAAATATGCGCAGCATAACGCAAATAAAATAGTATTTTTTTGGGAAAATTCTTTTGACTCATGTTGTATGGACATTTTTGATAATTTCTTGACGACTGTGAAAATAATATATCTTACACCCATATCCTCAAAAGAATTAGGATCACTTCTTTGTCAGATATTTTCCCGCATCGTTTTCAGCAGTGGCTTTATGTTATGCTAACTGTATGGGCCAGGAATCCCTTTATTTGTGATATTGTGGTGATGATGATTAGAACTTTGAACAAACATGTTCAGAAACAAAACTTCACAATGGCTTTGAAATGCGCTTAATAATAACAACAACAACAACAATAATAATAATAATAATAATAATAATAATAATAATAATAATAATAATAATAGAACAGTTCCAGTTATACTGTGATGGAAAAAAGTACAACCGACAAGATAATTCAGGGAAGAGACCAGACGTATTACTGTAGACCTACAATAAGAATACCAAAGAGGTCATTGTCACTCAACAGTAATCTAGAATACACCTATGCAATAAAAATCAGTAAGTAACATTACTAGCAAAAACAGATTTAAAAATTTTCATTGGCTCTGAAAAATAAACCCATCAGTATAAAATTCTCTTGCAAGATAGCGTTTTCGCGTACCTTTTAAATGTTTCACTTCTCATTAATTCGCTCTTTCGTTAGTCAGTTAGCTCATTGATTCACATAGATAAAATTTAATGTATTATAGTAAACAATCATTAACATTAAAAATGGTAATCTCAGCCAAGACACTATCACTTTGAATTGTGGAAATGTAATTAATTCTATTGGACCGGGTGAAATCGTCAAATATTTGGGAATTACATTTTCTGCAGAAATTGTATTTGATCAACCAAGTATTATTCGAAATTTTGGTAAAGATATTGACAAGTTAACCATTATCAATTTACTAAAACCTGATCAAAAACTGAATATTATGAATCAGTATATATGGCCTAGGATCATTTATTCGCTCCAAAGTACACCACTGAATAAGATTCCAAAATCTTTCTTACACGATATTGATAAAATTGTCCGGACAGGTGCTAAGGAAGTTGTGGGTTTATCGCACGATTGTCCGAATGACATGCTATATGCTCCGAAGAATCTTCGTGGCCTTGGTTTATTTAATGCTGAATGGGAAGTACACCTCCAACACTATAACATTGCCAGAAGACTTTTAAAAATAAATAACGAACATCTCCATTTCTGCAGGAATCCTGAAACGGAAAAACAAGAAGCTGTTTCACAATCGAACCTTCCCAACAACGCAGAAGCACATTCGATGACAGGCCGAAGTTTAAGATCTGAGTTACGGCGGAGGTCGTTTAATAATTGGTGTCTTCCACAAAAAGGCAAAGGAGTGGTAACTTACAGTGAGGATCCAAAAAACAACTCTTGGATTAGTAATAGAAGAGGGATATCATCCTCAGAGTGGACCGATGCCATAAAGATGCCCACAAACATTGCAGCAGTACGATCGATGCCAGGTCGTTCCTTTCAAGTTCAAAAGTGTCGTCATCCAGGATGCAGCGAAGTAGAAACACTTGGGCATGTTTTGGGTTATTGCCCTAAAGAAGAACTACTGAGGAACAATCGCCACCATAAAGTGAGAAGCTCCATCGCAACCACTCTTCGGAAGACAAAGTGGGAGGTTTACGAAGAAGTGCACTGCTTGGCTGAGAATGGGTCAACGAGAAGATCAGACATTATAGCCATCGATCGCCAGAATCAAAGAAGCCTCATTCTTGACCCCACTGTCCGTTTGAGAAGGATGATCAACAAGCCAATGACGTTAACGATGAAAAGAAGTCTATTTACAACCCATGTATTCCTCACTTCAGTGAGAGATACAAAATGAATATTAATACATGGGAAGTGAAAGGACTTCTTTTTGGCGCTAGGGGAACTTCATTTAAGTTAACCAAAACCATTCTCCTTTCTCTTAAATTTTCTAACGAGGACATTAACAAAATTTGGCTAATGGTATTGAGAGATTCATTATCCATTTTACACAATCACTTGTATAATAGTATGTAATTTTTTTCACTTCATATCATTACTCTTCAATGTATTTTCATCTCATGTTTCTCCGAACTCAAACTGTACTTTATTTTTAAATTTATGATTGTTCCGTATTCTCTCCACAATCATATTGTATTTTTCATTTAACCTCTGTTTTTTGTTCTGGATCCTAGTGGCCAGCCGTAGATTTCGGCCAGATGTCCCAAATTGTGGAATTTGTTGTTGCTCCAGACTATTGTTAATAAATGAATGCGAATTTTCTCAATATTAAATACGCAAGCATCACAATTATACAGGAATGACGGTTGCATTTTATAGATTAAATATTTTTCCAAATAAAGAAAAATCACGCATCACATAACCTTAAATATTTTAAGTTTCATGACACTTTTCTAGCGTTCATAATTGATCTTGCTCCCCTAATAAAAGATGTAGGTCATCCCATATTAATTGCAGATGACACAAGTATAGTAATTACAGCCAATAACTCCAACACATTCCAATCTTCAACAGAGGCAATTCTCCTCAAAATATGTGACTGATTCTCACTCAATAAATTAGTATTAAATTGTAACAAAACTAATATAATCCAATTTAAATTCTTCTCAAATTTAACCTCGCAAATTTCAAGCGCAATAATTAATAAAAATACATTAAATTAATATTAGATCCCTAACAAAAACAAAAACAACAACAACAACAACCAAATTTCTTGACTTATAAATCGTTAATGGTTAAATTGGAAAAATCATATTAAAGAAATTACCCCCAAACTAAAGTCAGCATGTTTTACTATTAGATCTATGTAATAGATAATAAATATCAATAGCTTAAAAATAATGCACTTTGCATACTTCCACTCGGTAATGAGTTTCGGAATAATATTCTGGGGAAAGTCCATAGATAGTAACAGAGTAATTAGCAGGGAAAGGGATTTGGAGTATTATAAAGAATGGTGAAGCGTAGTATAGATATTCGTAGCTCAGTGACTGTCAAGCGAGCTGCATGGACGAGTACAGTCCACTTCATACAAACTTACACGCAACGCCTGTAAATATACTTCAGAATACACAAATGGAATAGTTTAATGACATATAGTGACCTACATACATAATCTGCATTTCTTTTTGAACTACATGTGTTTTTCTTCGCAACGCACAGACACCAATAAACAACATTACAAATATACATAATAAAATATGAACCTCTGCATCTTCGCGTGTCAGTGGACATATTGATGTTGATAGACAGTTGTCTTCTGTATGGAACTCGCCTCTGAATATGTAGATCCAAACGAAATGGCATTTTCAATTAATGCTATGCCTTGTTATGCCTTGTTATAATAAATTGTAAATATTATTTTCAAAATTTCGAAATACAACTTTGCTTTGTTGCAAGGAAGGAAATTTTGTAACATGGAAAAACTCCGCTCTCCATCTGCAGAAACAATAATTAGAGAGTACTTGAAACAAGATACGTCAATTAAATTCACATGTTGAATGACGTCATTAGGAAACGTCTTTGTTAGTACATCTGAAATCCGACTAAGAATATCGTATCCATCATTTTTAATCAAAACTTTGTTCATTTTTTCACCAACACGTTTTCCTACTTCACCTTCTACTGCACTCAGTTTATTTACAATAGTACTCATAATATTTATTTGCTCAACTAGTTCTACTCCTGACTTTCCTAATTGAATAATGGCATCCGGTAAATATCCAAAATTTGACTTAATGTCCGTGACTTCTTTCTCGATTGTTTCATCATTTAGCAGTTCCTGGCGTATTTGAATCGCAGCCGCGTCATCGGTATTGAAAGACTGGACCACTTTCTTCACAGATTGGAGGTGATGTGCGTAATAATTGCAAGCTTCTAACCATGACCCCCATCTCCTAGGAAATGGACATGGGGGAAGCGACAATTTTGGGAATTGTTTCCTGAATTTTGATACTTGATCTGGAGGTTTTACAAATATAGTATTTCAATACTGTATTGTTAGTTGGTTTCACTTTCGGCATTGTACCTGCACTTTACTACTCTGAACTGCAAACCTGCATGTTGAAGTTCTTATGCGACAACTGTCCCGTTCACCTGTTGTTGACGTGTAGAGACCTGCGAGTATGTCATGGAGGGGAGGACTTGGTATAAAGGGTTGTAAACAAATGACTGTGTAGATGCCAATACTAGCTTTTACTACTCCAAATTCCGTTCCCTAGTAATTAGAATAATAAATAGTAGATGCCAAATCTAGGGAATCGTGTAGGAGCGTTTTCAAAAAATACAAATAATTCCCATGACTTCTCAGTACATTTTTTCCATTAATAACATTCATCGTATGTAATCGTGAAAACTTCGTAACTAATGCAACAGTTCCTAGCATAAATACTCGTCTAAAAATGACTTTCATACTCCATCGACAAGTCTATCGTGCTATCAAAAATGAGTCCGTTATATGGCAGTAAAAATTGTAATATCCTCCCTTCTTCTTCTTCTTCTTCTTCTTCTTCTCCTCCTCCTCCTCCTCCTCCTTCTTCTCCTCCTCCTCCTTCTCCTCCTCCTCCTCCTCCTCCTTCTTCTCCTCCTCCTTCTTCTTCTCCTCCTTCTCCTCCTCCTCCTTCTTCTTCTCCTCCTTCTCCTCCTCCTTCTTCTTCTCCTTCTTCTTCTTCTTCTTCTTCTTCTTCTTCTTCTCCTCCTCCTCCTCCTCCTCCTCCTTCTTCTCCTCCTCCTCCTCCTCCTTCTTCTTCTTCCTCCTCCTCCTCCTCCTCCTCCTCCTCCTTCTCCTCCTCCTCCTCCTCTTCTTCTTCTTCTTCTTCTTCTTCTTCTTCTTCTTCTTCTTCTTCTTCTTCTTCTTCTTCTTCTTCTTCTTCTTCTTCTTCTTCTTCTTCTTCTTCTTCCTTCTTCTTCTTCTTCTTCTTCTTCTTCTTCTTCTTCTTCTTCTTCTTCTTCTTCTTCTTCTTCTTCTTCTTCTTCTTCTTCTTCTTCTTCTTCTTCTTCTTCTTCCTTCTTCTTCTTCTTCTTCTTCTCCTCCTCCTCCTCCTCACTTCAAAACTCTTCTTAAGAATATTTCCTTCGAAATTAAAAAAATACCTCCTCCTTCTTCTTCTTAACGCCTTCCTATTCTGCAGGCAAATTTATGACATTCAACAACTATGGATATAAAAAATCAAACTCAAAACATAAGAATATTTCGAAATTTAAAAAAATACCTAATTTAATTATTCTGCAGGATGACATTCTAACGCTTCATGAATATTTCTGTATTAATTATCGATACTAACCCTTGTAAAAAACTCTTCTATATATATTTATATATATATTTCAACTAGACTGTGACTATAATCAAGACTAGTAGGCTACTATTAAGATTTTTTTGACATGTTCCATATTCTAGCTGTGAAACGATGTCCGAATATCATGGAATGTAAATAAATACAATACAATACAATACTACATAGCTTTGATAGACCATTATTCAGTTGATGTAGTGACGAAACAACGTTCCATTGAGATATAATTTATACGCTATATGTGTCTGGCCGTCACGATGTGTAAGACATAATCTGTGAATAATGCTACAAACGGTTATGAGGGGCTCGCTATGAACACCATAATCATTAGCTAAGTGCCTGCGAAGTCTACATCATGATAAATGCGCTATTTACGTATTAAAAGCTGCTTCAATCTAGAATATCGTCAAAAAGTTTGAGTGAGAACGACAATAAAGAAAATAAAGCCATGCACGAGTTGAACTCTACACTGAAAGAGGGTTAAACTAAGTAATGAAATTGAATTAATAACGATCGGAACTAAACACTAGTAATACAACATCGGTTCGAGTAATAAACCGAATAGAAAGAAGTCATGTAAACAGTCCAGTGTAATTTGAAATAACCAATAATAAAAAATAAAAAACACGTTAGAATTTACAGATCAGTTGCGAGATTTATGTTAATACACCAATATTGTTTTGCATATTAATTTGATTTGTTTAAACTAGACATGTTAATTGTGAGACAGATAACCA
The DNA here is from genome assembly GCA_025594305.2 of Periplaneta americana. Taxonomy (NCBI): domain Eukaryota; kingdom Metazoa; phylum Arthropoda; class Insecta; order Blattodea; family Blattidae; genus Periplaneta; species Periplaneta americana. The sequence goes on from JAJSOF020000005.1 coordinate 19,671,274, forward strand.
GACAAACATAGACAGAGACAGACTCTAAAGCACAAATAAACAAAACTCACAGCGCCACCTCACTCCATCAATACTCAGTTGCACTGTAAACTTCACTTCATCCTTAAGTTGTCTTGGATCCTAAGTCTGCTAATAATAATAATAATAATAATAATAATAATAATAATAATAATAATAATAATAATAATAACAATAATAATAATAATAATAATAATAACAAACAATAATAATAATAACAAACAATAATAATAATAATAATAAAATAACAATAATAATAACAAATTAATAACAATAATAATAATAACAATAATAATAATAACTAATAACAACAATAACAATTAATAACAATAATAACAATAATAATAATAACAACAAATAATAACAATAATAATAATAACAATAATAATCAACAATAATAATAATAATAATAATAATAACAATAAAAATAACAACAACAATAACAATAATACTAATAAAAACAATCAAAAAACAATAATAATAACAATAATAATAACAATAACAATAACAATAATAATAATAACAACAATAATAATAAAATAACAATAATAATAAAAATAACAACAATAACAATATTAATAACTAATAAAAACAATAATAATAATAACAATAACAATAACAATCACAATAACAATAACAATAATAATAATAACAATAATAATAATAATAATAACAATAAAATAACAATAATAATAATAACAAATAACAATAATAAACAATAACAATAATAATAATAATAATAATAATAATAACAACAATAACAATAACAATAACAATAATAACAATAGTAATAACAACAATAACAATAACAATAATAATAACAATAATAACAATAATAATAATAATAACAACGATAATAACAATATTAATAAATAATAAAACAATAACAATAATAATAACAATAATAATAACAATAACAATAACAATAACAATAATAATAATAACAATAATAATAACAATAATAATAATAACAATAATAATAACAATAAAAATAATAATAACAATAATAATAACAATAATAATAACAATAAAAATAATAATAACAATAATAATAATAATAATAATAATAATAATAATCCGTGGCGCTACAGCCCGTGAAGGGCCTAGACAGACCAGCCGGCTGCTGGCCTCACGCCCACATGCCGATACAGAGGTGGACGATCATCCAACCAGAATGGAGGTGTCGCGTGGTTAGCACGATGATCCCCCCAGCCGTTATAGCTGGCATTCGCAACCGGATTTCGCTAACTATCGTATCTCCCCAAGTGCATCACGATGCTGGGTGGGCACCGGTCCCATACACTGGCCGAAATTTCATGAGAAAATTTCTTCCATGAGGACTCGAACCAGCGCGCATTCCGTAACTGGAGTCCTAGGCAGGATGCCTTAGACCACGACGCCACGGCGCGGGATGTTAATAATAACCTACTTATGTTTAAAAATGACTTATGTGGCTGTTTATCGAAGCGATACAGAATTCAAAGTACTTGCTACAGACAAACCTATATTTCCTCAGCTTCGAAATTTACACCATTTTTAGAGCAGAATAGACATACATTCACAAAAATATATCCTGTATCAATAGGACCATTCATAAGCTACTTACTTGGAATAGTGTAACGTGAGGGGAACTTCTAGGCTGTTATTGTGTGAGATCCACCCAGCCGCAGGTCTGCAAGCTTTACGTGAGAAACTCCACACGGACGTAACTCGTCTTCCACACTCCTCCCCAGGGACCAGGTTTCAATGGTTCCTATAGGAACGCCGCCGCGGTAAGCTTTAGAAACCATTCACAATGCAGTACAGACAGCCTGCGTTCGGTTGTACTTCCAAACCTGGGCATGAGGGAGTCTGTTAATCACCATTTGGAACTGTTCATCAAGTTTTCTACGTTCATTGGTTTCATCAAGTGCATTGACTAGATATGCATTCCACAATTTGTATACTTCATCACCATCTCCGTCATCATCAAGCCTTCACTAAGAAAATATTTAGTTTTCTAGTTTTCACGCGAGGCTCTCACTATTTGTTGTAATCCTTATGGTGAACACCTTCTGAGAGACGTAGACTGTGTTACGCATGTCTTTTCCTTGTATTGATGATTTATTCGTTAGAAGGTCCAGATTTTTCTCAATGAAGACATTACGTTCCGCCCGGTGAAGAAAGTCACACGATTTAGTAGTTAAATTGGAGAAAAATGCATAAAAATAAATAAAATGAAGATACAGTGGTACTGCTTGGTATTATTGGATAAAATATTTGATTTATTTACTGAGGACGTCAATGAAATAGTCTATGAAAGATTTTCATAATTAAACTTGAAGTAATTTTGTATACAGTCGAAACCGTTTATAACGACATCGCTTTTATTGACGTTTTGGCTATAACGGCGAACTCTAATAGTCCCGTCTAAATCCTATAAAAACACTGTATTTAAAAAAATCGCTTAGTACGACATCATTTATTACGTCTTATCGTATAAAACGACGTATTTTTATCACATTTTTAGAGACATTTATCGGGTGTAACGTCCAATGTTGATTTTTGTTATTTACTTATTTGGGGATTATGGACAACAATGTAAAGATTATTTTCAAGCTCTTGTTTTCAGTTAGATTGTAAATATCAAATCAGTATGTCTGTTAAACAGTCAAGGCAAACATACTGGGTGTTCAGTTCAAAGTGTGTCGTGGCTCGCTGTATGCCGTCATGTGGCTAGTCGATGAGCCTAGAGAATTCAGAGAACACTTCCACAGAGGTGTATTAATTATGTGCCAGAGAAATTGCCTAGCAAGTACGGCGTTCATTCCGAAGAGTACTTACCGATACGTACGGTAACGCCGATAGTGGCAGGAATGTGAACTGTTTCGAAACACGTACTGAGGTGAGTTTTTTTTACTCTCGGGATATGTGGAGAGGGTTAAGACGATTACTTACGTATTTGTTGACATTCATTTCGACGGTCAACATGGACACGGAGCATTTGATTTGTGTTGTGGAATGTTTCCGTACGCAACCGATGATAACAAATACCCTGCGTACGACTTGCCGCACAAAACATAGTTCGAAAGAGGTTATGGTAGCACACAGACCGTACAGACCACCATCTGTTGCTACGACGTTCAAGTTATACCGTACACGTTCTCAAGTTCAGATTGAACGCCTTGATTAATATGCAACTTCTCTGACACAAAAGGTGAAATTCGCTTCAAATCGTTGACTCATCAACAGTGACGTCATGGCGCACACTTTGAAATAAACACCTAGAAGTGTTGCACAATTCAGCGGTCGCCACACTGAGTTTATACGCCTGGAGAATAGGCCACGTACCACACAAACAAGGCAGAGAAGTTATCTACAGAGCATGGCGTTGCCACCAGAAGTTCAGTACTTTCTGACTCAAGGAATTAAAATAGCCATCTAATGTTAATTTTATTACTCTAATTAACTACATATCAATGAAAAAACAGCGTAATAAAGAAAATATTTACAATTTATTATTACTAGGTTTATCGCTGAGCGACAAAATCTTCAACAGGAAAATTTTTTTTATTTTTATTTTAGTTGGTTATTTAACGACGCTGTATCAACTACAAGGTTATTTAGCGTCGATGAGATTGGTGATAGCGAGATGATATTTGGCAAGATGAGGCCGAGGATTCGCCATAAATTACCTTGTATTCACATTACGGTTGGGGAAAACCTCGGAAGAAACCCGACCAAATAATCAGCCCAAGCGGGGATCGAACCCGCGCCCGAACGCAACTTCAGACCGGCAGGCAAGCGCCTTAACCGACTGAGCCACGCCGGTGGCTAACAGGAAACTCCAGGAAATCACGGCATCAGAGTACATCGGCCAACGTGCTGCAGCCATGCAGTGGAAGTGGGGAGGATATGTGACGAGGCAACAGATGAGCATAGACAGCCACCATGTGGGACCCCTACACAGGCAAGAGGACCCAAGGCAGGCCGCGAAGAAGATGGGCAGACTTCTTCAAGCAACTTGTATGAGCTCACTGGTCTAGTGTCGCTCGGTGCAGAAGTGCTTGGAAGGAACTAGGACACAATCTCGAAGACAACAATAGACTGTGAAACTGGCTAAGCGAACACTGTAGTTAGACTCGAATAGCATGTATAATCACCCAACTTATGTGGAGTAACAACGTGAGTTGTAAGCGAGCCTCCCCTTTCTTAGGAGGCCCTAGCCATTTATGAGACACAGCGGGCTTATTCATTCATTATAAACACAATGAATCTTAAAATGATGAAAATTTTGATTATATTATGTACTATTATAGAACTGACGTACGTAAGCGAACTTATTAGTGTACTTGATGTTGAGGAAAGTAATGTTGATTAATAACACCGTCCTGCATTTTAATACTTCTTTCCGATGATTTTCATCTGATAACTGATTTGTAACAGTTTTTTGTGCGGAATTCGAAACTGACTTCCAAATAGCCCCATCATATCAGAATTTTTCACAAATCACAAAACACCAAAATATATAAAAACAATATTTTTACAGGCAAAAATATCGCATTCATGTTTGTTAAGGGGAGATGATAGTATTTTTTTAAAACTTTTTTCCTATTTGGTGTAAAATATTAATTTGTTGTATGTAGAAAGCTCATAGCTGCAGCAACTCAACTAAAAATAAATATTTTGGAAACAAATATATTTTGGGGGGCCCGGATATGAAAACAATATACCCAATGCAGGAATTTACTAAAACCGATATATCTAAACCGTTTTTAAAATTAGATTCATCCAGTTTTTTGCAATGTACTTGCAAAAGCATGGTCTAAAAACTGTCTGTAACAGAATTTTGATATTTGTCCCTATGTCTGTAAAATAAACAATTAAAATTTAATAACACTTTTCTGATTTCCTTTCTTGCAAACAAACGGACGTAGTTTTAAAATGAAATCAATTAACAAAATTCTGTTACAGAGAAAATTTTTCTAATAGTCTAAAGAATGTATGTTCTAAATTTAATGCATGTATCTTTAATAGTTCAGAAGTTATATCCATTTTTGTCTGGCAATGTAGCAAAAAAAAAAAAATGAAGTTACCGTAAACCGATAAAAGGGGGCAAGTGATTTAAAAATCCAAAGCGCAGGAAGTTTAAAAATGACGTCTCGACATCTGATAAGAGCACAAATACCCACAAAATATTATGCTATACATTCCACACATATCACAGAGTATTTATTATTATTATTTTTAATTTACTCATTTTTCACCAAACAAATACCGTCCTCTCACCTTAAATACGTGTAAATCAGAGTTTGTGACAAAATTAGAACCATTAATTGAACAACAAAGCTAGTAACATAATATTTACACTCACATAATCTTACTTCGACCATATGAACATCTCAATCCACTTGAAATTTTCGTTTCCTTGTCTTCCTGGAAGGCGTTTCTGAAGAATTGTCTCTCTTAAATATCCAGCAGTGATCAGCCATCATACTCACACTCCACTTTCCTTGGTATCTAGTTTCCATGTCTTTGATGTCCTGATGAAACCTTTCACCATGTTCTTCACTAAAAGCGCCTAAGTTCTCGGGAAAATAATTGAGGTGTGAATGTAGAAAAGAAATTTAACACTCATATTGCAGCCCAAGGTTCTGAAGTTATCCAACATAGTTTCAACCATTTATTTGTAATTGGGGGTCTTTATAATTCCCTACGAAATTATTTACAACCATTATGAAGCTATCCCAAGATTATTTTCTGAATCACACATAACAGCGTCAAAATAATTGTCTAACATTAATTTACGTATCTGGGGACCTAAAAAAATTCAGACTTGACTTTATCATAACTGTGTGAGGGAAATTTGTGACACAGGTATTTAAAATACGGTCTAAGGGAACAATTACAAATCTTCAGCGACAAGACAAAAGTAACAATATTTATTTGTATAATGGCTAGTACATGATATTTACTATCATTGACTGAGGGAAAAACAAGAACGTGGTGAACAAAACTACGGATTAAGTAATTAAAAACATTCGGGCTCTGGCTTCCCAGTACCGGTCGATTTCCGTGGAGGATTTCAGAGCAGGGCATTTTGCAAGATGTTGTCTATCCATGTCTTCCTGTTGATGGCACAAAATGCAGGATGCTGATGGAAGGATGCCAAGACGATTGAGGTGTTTACCCAGGATGTCATGTTCAGTGTTAAGACGAAAGCTTGCAACTGCCAGTCTTCTGGGTTCAGGAGGTATATCCTTCAGTAATTTCCTACGTTGTTGCGAAATGTTTATGTCCAATTCTTGTTGGTGATTATTTTTTTGTAGTTGCTTGATATATTGTTTTACTGAGCTAAATGACAAAGGTTTCCGTGGGTTTATTTTGAGATTGGCACCCTTCTTAGATAATGTGTCAGCCTGTTCATTCCCATGTAGATTACATTGTCTTGGGATCCATTGTAACATAAATGTTTTGCCACGTTATTTTAAAGTTGCAAGTATTTTTGACAATTATTGATTTGTTCTGTGTAGAGGTGGTCAGTTTTATTTATTTATTTGGGATGCGACATAGATCTACCTCCACGTGGTGCACCCTGGACAACGCTTTGCGGCAAAATGGTCTATAATAAGGCAAAGAAAATGAGAAAGTAACAATATAAAATCGACAATATTACAGCGATAGATGACTCTGGTTGATTGAAATTTAATTGATTCCTACACTCCATTGGTGAATTGGTAGATGAACAAAATAGTCATTGTAATTCTTAATTTAGTTTATTTTTTAAGTGAAGGAAAATAAAAACAAATTAGTGAATTACAACTGAGCGACGAAGAACGAATAAAAAACATGAGATTCAGGTTAAACTGAAAAATCCTATCCCAAAACTCTCCTTGAACTCAAAATCTCAAGGAATATCCTTGAGATCGAACGTTGTTTTCCGAAAAGTCGTCAGTTGAGCGAGCTACAGTTAATTATGTTGCTTGCAACCACAGTCATACGTTTCATTCCAACTTAATCTACAATCTGTGTTAAATCCCGGAAGCAGTAAGTAAGGAGAGGCTTTGGGTACTTGCAAGTCGTACAGCAGGCAGATCTCCAGCGTGCCGTATGTCCTCATAGAACGCACCGCTGGGAAGAGGTAAGCATTAGAACCGACGAGCAAGGATACGTTTTATGGGACACGTTATGCCCCTTACAGTCTTACACCCTCAGGGCGACTGAAAACTTATCTAAATCGTCCCACAAGAATTTGTCTACTGGCCATTCTCTCTAGTTAGAGTTGTGGAATGACAACGTCTACTTGTAAACCAGTCATGTAATTTCGAATGCATGTTCTGCTATTATCATGAGTTTCTTAGAGTATAGAATAGATAACAGGACTGATTCAGACATAGCTCATCGAATTTCAAGAAGAGAGTGGAAGGATTGTGATAAAGTGACAAAAAGTATCTGGGAACGTATAAAATTCTTTGAACTGCCCGAAACATCTTAATTTTCTGACAGTAATTTTTATCCATGTTGAATCTTTCGTACACTATATATTGAAATATATATGTATTGAAATATATATATATATATATATATATATATATATATATATATAGTCCTAATTTTCACGTGCGATATTATTCTTCTCTAGTGTTAATATTATATTATATAATTCCATTGCCGCTGTAATTTAAATTTAAGTTCCTATTTTATTTTACTTATTTATTTTTATTATTATTTTTTATTTTCTATATTTCTCTTATATTAACATTGTATTATATAATTTCTGGAACTGTAATTTAAATTCTATTTCCTATTTTATTTTATTTTATATTCTCTTATTGACATATTAATATTATATCTGAACTGCGACCGAACACGAGCGCTGCTCATTCGGTCTCAGATTTTGTTAATACTAATGTATCTCCTGTTTTATATTGTTTGTATTATTTTATTTCTATTTCTCTTGTTTCTTTGTAATTATATTCTTTATTCTGTATATTTAAATTTAAATAAAATAATTTAAACTACTTTTCACACTTGAATATAAATAATTGATTAAATGGCGATCTTACTCGTGTTAATTATGTAAGCATGTGCGGCTTACAGCTGTTTCGGTGATACTTCACACCATCCTCAGAGCCTTCTGTGTCTCGGCGCCATCTTAATTTCGCTGCCTGTTGTGTGGGAGCGTTCATATGATGAAGAGTTGTGTCAAATAGTGTGTGTGTTCTGAAATTGATCTGTGTGTTGAGAATTTGATTAGGGTGTGTTTTAGTGTGTCTGTATATTTCATATTGTTCTAGTGTGTTGAGTTTTTAGTTTTTGGGTTGTATGTGTAGTATTTCCATGCCTGTATTTATGTTATTGTATGTGTGGTTAGCATTAATTGTGTTCGGCATATGTAGATGTATTGTGTCCTCTGGTTACATTGGACAGACAGGCAGATCATTCCAAACTCGATACAAAGAACACATTAAAGCAATAACCAGAGGACACAATACATCTACATATGCCGAACACATAACTAATGCTAACCACACATACAATAACATAAATACAGACATGGAAATCCTACACATACAACCCAAAAACCAAAAACTCAACACACTAGAACAATATGAAATATACAGACATACTGAAACACACCCTAATCAAATTCTCAACACACAGATCAATTTCAGAACACACACACTATTTGACACAACTCTTCATCATATGAACGCACCCACACAACTGGCAGCGAAATTAAGATGGCGCTGAGACACAGAAGGCTCTGAGGATGGTGTCAAATCTCACCGAAACAGCTGTAAGCCGCACATGCTTACATAATTAACACGAGTAAGATCGCCGTTTAATCAATTATTTAGTAATTTTTAGTTTAGGTAAGAATGGATTTAAGGATTAAATGAACACTGTCCCAGGCAAGATGAGTAAATACTACCCAATAATTGTATAGGGTGTAATGAGATCTAACCGACAAACTTTGAGGTATAACATCTCACGCAAAGGGGATAATTTTTTTTAAGGACCATATTCTCGATTACACACCCTTAAGCAGCTATGCATCCAAAAAGTCGATCTCCAGTAATTTTGTTAGAGAAACGAAATGTAATTTCCAATGCACTTTCTGACAATTTACAACAGCTGTTAAAATTGCATGCCTTCTACAGTACCTCATTACATTTTTGATATCTTCGTAACATTCATCATCCACCTCTGTCAAGCATGGCAGGGTTGTGTTTCATTTGTTGGATGATAAGACGAACTGAAGATGTACCTCACAGATCAATAAAGGCTGGTTCACAATAAATCAGAAACGGAAACGACAACAAGAACGGAAATATTGTTAAATACTGGGTGTTCAGTTCAAAGTGTGTCATGGCTCGCTGTATGTCGTCATGTGGCTAGCCGATGAGCCTAGAGAATTCAATCTTCCTCCACTTCCACAGAGGCGTATTACTTATGTGCCGGAGAAGTTGCCTAGCAAGAACGGCGTTCATTCTGAAGAGTACAGTACTTACCCATACGTAACGCCGGTAGTGGCAGGAATATGAACTGTTTGGAAACACGTAATGAGATGAGTTTTTTGTTATTGTCGGGATATTGGGAGAGGGTTAAGACGATTACTTACGTACGTATTTGTTGACATTAATTTGGACGGTCAACATGGACACGGAGCATTTGATTTGTCTTGTGGAATGTTCCGTACGCAACCGACGATAACAAATAAGGCCCATTGACAATGAAAATTAAACATAACCGTAACACAAACACAGAAGTTTGCGGCCAGGTTATGAAATGAGATCATTCACAATGATTCACATAAGCATTGACATTAACATTGCCGTTAGACGTTAACATGAAAGTTTGCAAACTCCAAACTTTCATGTTTATGCTTACGTGATTTACAAACAGTACACAATCGTGGAACGCTGATGTATACGACAGAATAATGAGGAAATGGCGTCGTTGTTATGTTTCCATGGTTACCAAGTATCTTAGCGGTAATGTTTATGTTCCCATCGTGAATGTTCTTGATTTTATCGTTACGTTTACATTTTTAATTTAACGCTTACGTTATGTTTAATTTTGATTGTGAATGAGCCTTTACCTTGCGTACGACTTTCCCGCGCAAAACATAATTCGAAAGAGGTTATGGTAGCACACAGACCGTACAGACCGCCATCTGTTGCTACCGACGTTCAAATTATACCATACACGTTCTCAATTTCATATTGACCCCCTTGCTTAATAGGCAACTTCTCTGACATAAAAGCTGAAACTCGCTCCAAATCGTTGACTCACAACAGTGATGTCATGACACACTTCGAAATGAACACCCAGTACATTTATTTTAACAATACTTTCGTTCTCGTTCTCGTTTCCGTTCCCGGTTTATTGTGAACCAGCCTTAATAACCAACAGTGTAACATAGATGATAAGAACTCAATTCGCACACTTATGCAACATGCATGATACGGAATGCGCTCAACAGACCCATAATGTTCTAAAAACTGAATAACTTTAGTTTTGTCTTTATTATGTGCAGAAATTTGGACCCAACAAATGTAACATTTTAAATTTTTTTCCAGAACGAGAAGTTACAATTGTTTGGAACAAATTATGTCATTTAAAGAACAAAATTTAAATTATTTAATTTATTATCATAATACACTTCTGGTTTAAATTGACTGAGTATATTGGGAATTAAATAAATGGCTTTCCCAAAACACGCTATGAAATATTTTATATAAAACAATTTTTATCTCCGAAAGAAGCAAAGCGAGGAAAATTATATTAAACTTCTTCGTTTAAATATCTAAAGAAAATAACCCCCTGAAAACAATTACATTTCTTACTGTTTATCCTGTGTAGGCTAGAAGCATAAATCGCACCGCTTCCTAAATCGCACCACTGCCAGTTTAAAACAAGTTACTGTGGTAGTGTAGCATCTAGTGGTATTGTTACAGTCTACCATATGAACTTCCACCATGTCACTTGATTTCTGCCACTTCTTTGTGTCAGCAGCGTGGTGATAGTGTATCTAATATAATCGCTCAGGTGGATGTATATTTAGCTAACGTTTTGTAACTAAATAACGGATTTGTGTGCAAAGGAATCATAATCTTAAGATGTTATTCGTTTAAAGAGATATTAAAGAACATTTAACTTAGTAGGATTTTCGAACATGTGGTGATTATAGGCTAGAATGAAGGAAATAATAACTTATGGCGTAATTTCTCAATTCGCACCACATTGTAGGTGCCTAATTCGCACCAGTGCGATATAAGCAACTGTAGCAATTCTAACCGTACAAAAGAAGGCCCCAAAAATTTTAACTGAACTAAGAATGCATCAGGTGGGTGCAATATCAAGTGGTGAAAATGGCGTTAATACAACAAGTGTATGTTGTACAAGCGCTCCAGGTATTTTGTGCCACCTGTGATAATTTTTAAACGTCAAACAGTGCATCCTTCATTATCAGCTGGTGCTCCTCCAGGATCGTTAGTTGTTTGCTCTGAGTCAGGTTACATCAACAGTGAACTATTTGTCGAATAGTCAAACATTTTATTTGCCACTCAAACCTGCCATAGAAAAAAGTGCTGCTTCTGTATGTCCACCTATACGACCCATTCCAAAAATTTAGAAGTTAGATTATCTCGGGAAAATGGTATGCTTCTGTTTCAGCTTCCTCGTCATAATAATCATAGGCCCTGCCTTTAGATATTTCTATCTTCAAATCATTTCAGACAACTATATCATGAAGCAGTTATTAGGTGGTTTCGAGGTAATCGCGGAGAAAAGGTGACGCAGTTTACAGTCTGGAATGCCTCGTGAAGCACATGGCAAATGTATAACAATAAAAAACGCATTCAGAAAGTTTAAATGTTAACGTAACTTACGCTCTATTTTTTTCAATTTCATGTGAAGATGCGTTACTCTCTTTCATTAATTTCAATAAACTTGTAATTTGCATTTATTACATTATTCATTCAAATACTCTTCAATATGTTCAATATTAAAAGCTTTCCTTCATCCTGTTCCTTGCAGATAAAGAGGTGCGATTTAAGAAACCGCAGGTGCTATTTAGGAAACTAGTTGCCTAAATGGCACCACTGACATGTGTTTCGAAAATGTAATTTTAATTAAAAAATATTAAATCAAATTCAAGGATTCTTTTTTTACATGAAAGGTAAATGTTCTGGGAATGTATCTCTGTAAAGGAATGGAGAAAATAAAAACTGTATTATTCAATAAAAATTATAAATGCTAAAGTGGTGTGATATAGGCAACCTTACCCTATCGGATAAAAATTAAAGAGGATTTCACAATAGTCTACACTTTCATAATTTAAAAGTGTTTAAACATAAAGCTTTCCTTACTTTATTTTGCATAATGTAAGGACATTTGGCGTCTTTATTTTCAAGCAATAGGAAACGATATTTTAAACTATAAAGATAATACCTTTGTGCATATTTTTACAACTACTTTCAGGAATCAAAATAGGTATTAAAGTTTTCATATTTTCTTTGCATCAGACAATTCGTTCAAAGGATGTTCACTGACAGAAATTGCAACGTGTATTATTCTTTTTAGATTTACAACAACTAAACAAGCAAATAGCATTATTGATTGAAATCAGCTTCCCTTTAAGCTATTTTTTACAATCGCCAAGAGGTGGGATTGAGTCTGGTTTACGTATAAAAGCACGAAAATTACGATAGAGGGAGTAAGAGATTATTGTCATCAAAATATACGATTATACAGCCTAATCTGTACAGGCAATATGTTATTTTAAAAAGGTCGATTAGAATAAATACAAAATAAACAGGAAAACTTCGGTTCCAAAGTTATCATTGAATAACCTTATGTAATATATTTGTATATTATGTATGGTTTGAATTTTATGAAATATTGAAGACAATTCGTGCACAATTCCCGCCGACATTTATCTGTAGATTTTGTCACAAAGGATTGCGTAAGTCTTCTTGAAATATTTATCAACAAATTGCATTAAAACATTTAGAACTTAAAATCTAGTTAAAGCCTGAATGTAGATTTGAAAAGCTCGTGTTTACTTACGTATTTCACTTCCAATATGTATACATCCAACTCTTGTAGTCTTTGGGCGCAGCAAACGAAATCTGTAACAATGTGTAAAAATTCATTATGGAATAAAGTAAATTACATAGACAGAAAATTTTATTATTTATTTATTTATTTCTTAATTTATATGTAAGTTTATTAATCTTGATATTTTACAGGTACTGAGTTATCGTTTTTTAACAATGTTATGTAGCTACCAACTTGACTTACAATTTGTGTCAAACGCATGATCGTAGATAAGCATAATTCAATGTTAAGAAAGACAAGAGCATTCTAATACCAAGGACGTTAGTTAAGTTAGTCAATCTGAAAAAAAAAGAATGTTTAAACAGAATCTTATAATTTTCGTGAAGAGACTTAAAATGCAATTAGAACTTAATCGAAATTATTTCTTCACGTGATGTGAAAATTTCAAAATAACGCTTGGAATTGTTCTGAACTATTCGACTAATCTCTTCTTGTGAATTGTACGAAATGACTTGTCGGATATTTTCTTCCAACTTTTTCGTAACTTAAAAGTGCAGAATCTATCCGAAATATGTTATACACAAAGGGATCTCCACATTTTGAAGATAGTGAGCATCGTCCACAAGTGATACTAAGTCAGCGAGCACCATGAAATCGAATAGGTTTAATAGGACTATATTTTAGTAGGTTATTTTACGACGCTGTATCAACATCTAAGATTATTTAGCGTCTGAGTGAGATAAAGGTGATAATGCCGGTGAAATGAGTTCGGGGTCCAGCACCGATAGTTACCCACATACCCAGCATTTGCTTATATTGAGGGAAAATCCCAGAAATAACCTCAACCAGGTTACTTGCCTCGACCAGGATTCAAATCCTGGCCACCTGGTTTCGCGGCCAACCGCGCTAACCGTTACTCCACAGGTGTGGTCAATAGGACTACATGAAGGAATGAATTAATGAATAAGTAACTAAATAAGTAAGTAAATAAATAAATAAGTAAATAAGTAAACAAACAAACAAACAAATAAATAAATAAATAAATAAATAAATAAATAAATAAATAAATAAATAAATAAATAAATAAATAAATAAATAAATAAATAAATAAATAAATAAATAAATAAATAAATAAATAAATAAGTTATCTATGTACCTGTCATTCGAATAGATAGATAGATAGATAGATAGATAGATAGATAGATAGATAGATAGATAGATAGATAGATAGATAGATAGATAGATAGATAGATAGATAGATAGATAGATAGATAGATGGATGGATGGATGGATGGATGGATGGATGGATGGATGGATAGATAGATAGATAGATAGATAGATAGATAGATAGATAGATAGATAGATAGATAGATAGATAGATAGATAGATAGATAGATAGATAGATAGATAGGTAGGTAGATAGATAGAGTTAGATAGATAGATTAGATTAGATAGATAGATAGATAGATAGATAGATAGATAGATAGATAGATAGATAGATAGATAGATAGATAGATAGATAGATAGAGATAGATAGATAGATAGGTAGGTAGGTAGGTAGGTAGGTAGGCAGGCAGGCAGGCAGGCAGGCAGGCAGGCAGGCAGGCAGGCAGGCAGGCAGGCAGGCAGGCAGGCAGGCAGGCAGGCAGGCAGGCAGACAGACAGACAGACAGACAGACAGACAGACAGACAGACAGACAGATAGATAGATAGATAGATAGATAGATAGATAGATAGATAGATAGATCGATAGATAGATAGATAGATAGATAAATAAATAAATAAATAACATTTTGAAACAGTCACCAGGATAATGATAGCCTTGAATTTAAATGTCACTCAGAATTTTTATGATGTTCAAGGAGAAACAGTTCTGCAGATGTGAATCAGTTAATCGTGATCGTGCTTTGTTCCTAAGGTATGATTCGTATTTCATAAGTGAGAAAGTTTCTCCGCATAGATTAGTTGTCCCTAATATAGCCATACATTTGAAAGAATCACCCCGCATTATTGGGAGTCTTTTTGTCTTCTGTATCCCCAAAGGCTATGAATTTCTCATTCTGAAACAAATATTTCATCGCTAAGGAGGACTGGAGATTTAATAATTGAAGTTCCTCACGAGCAACCATATGATTCTCTTGAATAACCTTTATTTTTTTTATTAAATTCACACTGAATTGAAAGGGACTATACACCATGAAATACGGGAAGGCCTATTAGATCGCTAAAATAGTATAATTGTTCCAGCTGTCCAACAAAGTTTGAATTGAAAAAAAAAAAGTCATCAGGAATAGAATGGAATGTTTTATTTTCGCTGGCACAGTTAAGGCCATAAGGCCTTCTCTTCCACTCAACCAGTCTTAATCAATACAATATATATTTAAATTGCGAATATTTACACTACACTTAAAAGATTCTCCAGCAATATTCTTCAGTTAAGTTTTAACGACTAGTACATATTTATTTAAATTTAGATAAACTTATAAGATAAAGTAATAATTTATGAACTAATTTAATTCAATCAATTATAATTAAGTTGAGATAGCTAGTAAAATGATGGGAATTAATTTAATATAAATTTATAATAGGGAGAAAAGATATAAATCTAAAATATATTAATATAATGAGAATCTTAATGTAATGAGATTTTGCCATTAGAGCTTTTGTATTCTATTTAGAGAAATTAATGGTAATAGCAAGAATGGACAGATGTTAGTTTCATTATAAGTAACAAATATTAATCAGTAATTAATCTGATAAGTAAGAATTTATGTAATTTTGACCTAAATGACGTTATTGTCCAACAACCCCTTACATCACTCGGAAGCGAGTTCAAGTTGGGTACGCCTGTTATACGCCATTCTCAAACAATTACAAAACACAATAGCTTGTACTACACTACGCATCCCTTCAGTGTTATCAAACAATTATAAAAAGACAACAGCTTGCACTACGTTATTCGTAATGCCTTCAGTAGTTCACATTAAACCAGGGCTGGGCACATTACGTGATTCTGAGAAATGAGCGCTGTGTGCTTTAAAGAGCGGTTCTTCCGAGCGCTGTGACTTATGCATACTGTACGTAATTCAGTGTCGGTGCAGTGGTGGCTCCGCAGTATGATGGCGAACTTTGAAGACGGAGCTTCTGTTCATACTCTAAAGCGTCCCGCTACTCCTAATGCTTTTAATATATCATGGGAGGAGGAGTTCTTTTTCGTAGAGAGCAGTGGATTAGCAAAGTGTTTAATTTGTCATTAAACATTCCAACTGATTAAGAAGTTCAATATCCAACGACATTATTCTTTACAACATGCTACTGAATATGACAAATATGTTGGTAATGAACACTATAAATTAATACAAAAAACTTAAAGAAAATGTTTCTCAGGTAGTACATTATATTAGAGTATCTATTTGATATTTATATTGCATTATAAGATATTATACATTTAGTAATACATAATTTTTAAATTATACAAGTATTATGTTATATCATAATATAGTATATTACAGTTCATGATGTATCATATCATATCACACCACACCACATCATATTATATTATATTATATTATATTATATTATATTATATTATATTATATTATATTATATTATATTATATTATATATTATGTATTAACAGGATGACAATAATGCACTTAGTGAATCAGCTATGAGAATTAGTTACAAAATTTGCCACGAAATTGCAGAGGAATTGAAAACATTCAACGAAAGTGAATTCATCAAGCCATGTTTAATTATATTGGCAGATGAACTCTATCCACAGCATGTAGGGGAAGTGGAAGCCATATGCCTGTCTCGTAGAACCGTGGTGAGGAGATTGCAGTATGTGCGTATGGGTTATGTAAATAAGCCTAATGATTTGTGTGTGTGCATAGAGCGAAGTTTATTTCATTAAATTAATAAGAGTGTTATAAAGTCTGTACTGTACAATGGATTGATGTAATATCCTTATAAACTATTATGTACTGACAGACTGAATGACTAGAACAACCGTGGCTCTTGTTACATTAATGCAGGGAAGGTAGCTGTAATGCGAGTCCGCCACTGCGTGAGCGTTCTGCTCTGGCTTGGAACTGAAGTGCCTTGCGGAGCGAGAGCAGCTCTGGCCGACTAAATGGAGCCGCTCTCATGCCCGGCCCTGCATTAAACTAATGTGAACTGCACACATGCAACGCCCGACAAACTCTTGAATTTCGGTGCGTACGACAGGCGCAACGTTTCTGCACGTCCCCTGACGACGTGTACTGAGGACTCTGCACATTCATAAACGTTTTAAAGTTCTACGTAAAATGTACAAGACAGTATGCGCCATTTCAGATGACGTCATTTACTGTACGAGGGAGTGGGACAGATTTGTACATCGAGAAGTCAATGAATATTGTGGCAGAGCGAGAGAAACTATTTGCTGTTGAGTGTAACTGTCTCTTCGGAAATACTTCTTGTTCAGCGGTGCTCTCACGCTCGACTGCAACTGAGTCTAATCCACGCCGATCTTCATCCAGAAGCAAGTGTCGACTTTGAGGGCTAAGGAGGGAATTGCACTGCTTATGAGTTCTCTGAGAGCGAGGCGTTGTTTACAGACCAGCGCGCGATTTATCCGGAGGCTAAAAATGTTTATCCGCCCACAAAGTACCGAACTCGCATATTTGCTAAGCTGGGTGGAGATCAAAGGAAGAAATAACAGTCCATCTGTTGGCGAATATACAAATCAATCAAATAGCGCACGCTTCATTTATTACAAAGCATGCCCCTCGGCTTTCTACTGAAAATTGTGTACATTTTGTGGTTTGAAATTCACTTAAAATGGAATTGTAACGTTCCAACTTCAAATTTCATATCTCTACAAATAGGCCTACCAATGTCTTCACAGAGATGCAACAGGTACATCTCTCTGTGTCTCTTTTAATCTATTTTCAGCTCAAATAGCTGGTCATAAGCAGTATATGAAGAGCGTGCATGAATCCGCATTTTTACATACCGTACAATTCACTACATCCCACTAATATTCTAATTACATCTATTTTAATAGATACAATTATTAAAATTAGCATTCATTCATTCATTCATTCATTCATTAATTCATTCATTCATTCACTCATTCATTCATTCATTCATTCATTCATTCATTCATTCATTCATTCATTCATTCATTCATTCATTCATTCATTCATTCATTCATTTTATTCCATAGATCTTACATGAGCAATGAAGCTTGAAGATGTGGAACAAGTCAAAATTTTACAATATTGCAATAAAATTTTTACAAATTTTTATAGTTTTACAATTTAGTAATTTTCTACAATTTTTACACTTTTGTGCAATTTTTTACAATATTTTGGCGAGATGTAGTAAGATGAGGTGAGGTCCGAGGATTCGCCAAAATATTACCCAGCATTTGCCTTTTGGTTGGGGAAAACCTCGGAAAAACCCAACCAGGTAATCAAATCAAAGGGGGGTAATCAAATCAAAGGAGTTGATGCCATAGACTCGCCATAGACCATCCGGCTTCAGTCCCACGGCTGTGGAAAACCTCGGAAGAAACCAAAGAGAAATTTACTTCTCTTTCTCTTCCAAAGGGGATCCAACCCAAGCCCGAACGCAGCTCCGGATCAGCAGCCCAGCGAGTCTGCCGACTGAGCTACATCGATGGCTCTACTAAAAGTATACAATACATAGCCAATCAGATTATTAAATTTACAAACGCAAACGATCATTCATCAGTTGAGCTATATGTATAATACAAAACAGGTAAGTTAATTAAATTTAAGGCATAAACAATTCAACCAGTTTTTTAAAGCTCATTCACAATGAAAATTAAACATAACGTAAGCGATAACTCAAGAATGTAAACGTTACGGTAAAATCAAGAAGTCATACCATCATTCACGATGGGAACATAAACATAACAGCAAACATACTTGGTAAACATGGAAACATAACAACGACGCCATTTCCTCATATTCTGTCGTATACTTCAGCGCTCCACGATTGTGTTCTGTTTGCAAATCAAGTAAGCATTGCATGAAAGTTTGGAGTTCGCAAACTTTCATGTTAACGTCTTACGGTAATGTTAATGTCAGTGTTTATGTGAATCATTGTGAATGATCCCATTTGGTAGCCTGGGCGCAAACTTCTGTGTTTATGTTACGGTTATGTTTAATTTTCATTGTGAATGGGGCTTTAGTGATAATCAGGCAGCGAAATTTAGTACCCTATGGAAGAGAGACAGGTGATTTCAGGTTAAATGTGTTCTAGAGTCCCTCTACTATGTACAGTAGTAGAAAAAAAACCGGACCGACCCTTGTAACTGATTTCAGAGCCTTGTTCACTCCAGAGCACGATAGACTGGTAACTGAGACTTTCGTGGTTCGAATCCTGCTTGGGAAGGAAACTATTTTTTGTTCATTATTCAAATTTGTTCCCAATACTTTTCGATTGCTGGTAAAATTCATGTTCTGGGAATAATAAGTTAATTAAATAGTAAAATATCGCTGCAATTGAAAAGTATAGGGAATAAATTTGAATAAGGAAGGAAAAAATTTTCGTTCCTAGGCAGGATTCGAATCACGAAAGTCTTAACTACCAGTCTATCGTGCTCTGCAGTGAACAAGGCTCTGAAATCAGTTACAAGGGTCGATCCGGTTTTTTTTCCACTACTGTACAATACAATTGAACTTTTAATAATGGAAATTTTAAGAAATTTTGAAAATAAGTTACCATATAATGCTACATTCTGTGATCTCACTAAAGCGTTCGATTGTGCTGATCACAATAATTTAATTTTATCAAAATTAGAATTTTATTGTATTTGAGGGAATACACTAAATATTTTTAGAACCTATCTTCATGCAAAAAGCAATTAATTGCCATAAGTGAAAATTGGTCAAATTTCATCACTACAATTACAATTAGTTGTCTATTATTCTTAATAAAAATAAATGACCTTCCAGAATTCATTAAAGCAATAACAATTATATACGCAGATGACACTACTTTCTTATGTTCTTGCTCTGCTGTAAATCAATCAATTACATGCTCTTAACAATGATATTGTATCAGAGATGGCTTTATGTTTGAATCTAATGCTTTCTTGCTCAATCAAGAAAAAACGTTAAACATAACTTTTAGCCTGAATTATCTAATAAATAAGGACAACAAACTCAACTATACACAATGTCTATGACTTTTTATAGACTCCAGTTTAACCACATCGAATATACTGTATACGACTAGCGTTTCTCAAAATTACAAAAATAATATTAATGCATGGGAAGTGAAAGGACTTCTTTTTGGCGCTAGAAGAACTTCATTTAAGTTAAGCAAAACCATTCTCCTTTGTTTTAAATTTTCTAATAAGGGCATTAACAAAATTTGTCTAATGGTATAGAGAGATTCTTTATCCATTTTACACAATCACTTGTGTAACACTACGTAATATTATTTACTTCATTCCATTACTCTTCATTGTACTTTCATCTCATGTTTCTCCGAAAGTAAATTGTACCTACTATATTTTTAAATTTACCATTTTTTTTGTATTCTCTCCGCAAATATTATTATATTTTATTTTTAATTTAACCTCTGTTTTGTATTCTGGATCCTAGTGGTCAGCCGTAGATGTCCGCAAGATGTCCCAAACTGTGAATTAGTAGTAAGAGACTTATTTTCAAAAATATTGTAGTTATAGTTAATAAAAATATAGGAACAACGTAAAATATTTTATTTATTTATTTATTGTTGAACATAACAGGCAAAGCCCAATTACAATGTTCACGACTAACAAATTAATTGATAAAACATAAACAAGGAAAAGGAAACATACACTTCTTAAAAACTGGAACAAAATAGAAACAAGAGAAAGAAAAAAAGAGAAATTGAAATAAGGTGTGAAAGTAGCTTCAAATTAACTAACAACAATATTCTGTAAAATATGATAACAAATAATTCTGTATCTAGAGAAATTCATATTGAAAATATCAACATTAGGATGACGATGTAATTTATTGTATAACTGTAACATTTGGAAAACTGGGGAATTTTTGTAGGATTCAGTATTTGTCCTTGGTATGTAAAATAAATATCGAACTTTCGTTTCAAGCTTAGGTGCATATAATGTTATTTAATAAAATAAACCAACACAGTCCAACTTAATGTTAATAATTTTATAAAGAAAGTTTAAAGATTGACAATTTCGTCGAATTTGCAAACTATTAAAATGGAAATGTTGAAGCATTGTAGCATAACTCTCATAGGTAGGATAATCATTATAAAGTCTGTAATATAACCATTTTAGAAATTTATTTTGAATTTTTTCTAGTAACAGAATATATCTGTTAGTAACTGGGTTCCAGATAACGGCAGCATACTCTAATTAAGATCGAACAATGGAATTATACAAAATTATTATAGTTTTGACTTTAAATTTACGAGAATTCCTCATAACAAAACCTAAACTTTTATAGGACAAATTTATAATATTATTAATATGACTATGAAATGTAAAATACTGCTAAATAATATACCTAAATCTTTATGTTCATTTTCTGCTGGTTTTACTGAAATAAATTTCTAATGGGGAGAAAATGCATTACTTTCTTTGCGCCTTTCGCAAAATACGTCTAGTATAGAAATCATAACATTCTCTCTGGCCCTACTTTTAACGTACATTAAAACGCTACTATGGAAATGCGCTTACTTTTCTACATAAATAAATGCTTTCCGTGACCACGAAAAATGTGTGGAGTTGAACATTAATCCTCTGGAGTAGCCTACGTAATCTCATAATTCCGCAGGGAGGAAGTATGGCCACGCCTAACGCAACGCTGGAGACGGATCTGTTCATTAGCATCTCGCTGGGATATCTTGATATTACGCAAACAAACAGATATATCACCGACAAGACGCGGGGACTTTGCAGCTCGTCCCTTGTCTGTTCTTAAACGCGCGAGGTTTCAACTGTAAACGTAACGTGGGTAACGTTATTTCTCCTCCGAGGGCCATACGTAATGTACTGTGGGTTCACTGGTATTTTGCCAGGTCTGACCTGAATGCATGGACATAACAACACAAGCACTACTATTGCAAGTCCAACGAGTTGGGGCACACAGAGTTACTAATTATAACGTAACGTAACAGGTCGAAAGTTAGTTAAGTTCATCCAGAAACTAAATAAGCGACATTCGCTAATGGTACTTAAGGATAGAGGGTTACGAAAGCATACAAAAATTATGGCAAAACATGCAGTAATAGTTATATCTACTACACGATTTCATAGCCATACATCAATTTTATCACTGAATCTTGAAAGAATGCTGAATTGAAGGGCTTATAGTTCACTCAATTGAGATTATTAATTTGTCCTTTACAATTTGTTTAATTGTTGCAACATCCAAAATACACTTAAACATAAGGTCACGTAGGTACATTTTGTTTGGAAGGGCAGTATCTAGCGAAATTTATAAACTTGTACTTGCAATTTGGGAAAAGGAAATTGTACCAGAACAATGGAAGGAGTCCATAATCGTACCTATTTTTAAGAAGGGGGACAAGACTAACTGTAGTAACTTTCGAGGAATATCACTTTTGTTGACGTCGTACAAAATTTTGTCTAATATCCTTTTGAGAAGATTAACTCCATATGTAGATGAAATTATTGGGGATCATCAGTCTGGTTTTAGGCGTAATAGATCGACTAGTGATCAGATTTTTTGTATTCGACAGATATTGGAGAAAAAATGGGAGTATAAGGGTACAGTGCATCAGTTATTCATAGATTTCAAAAGGCGTATGACTCGGTTAAGAGAGAAGTTTTATATAATATTCTTATCGAATTTGGTATTCCCAAGAAACTAGTTCGATTAATTAAAATGTGTCTTAGTGAAACTTACAGCAGAGTCCGTATAGGCCATTTTCTATCTGATGCTTTTCCAATTCACTACGGGCTAAAGCAAGGAGATTCACTATCACCTTTACTTTTTAACTTCGCTCTAGAATATGCCATTAGGAAAGTTCAGGATAACTGGCAGGGTTTGGAATTGAACGGGTTACATCAGCTTCTTGTCTATGCGGATGACGTGAATATGTTAGGAGAAAATACACAAACAATTAGGAAAACGCGCAAATTCTTGTTGAAGCAAGTAGAGCGATAGGGTTGAAGTAAATCCCGAAAAGACAAAGTATATGATTATGTCTCGTGGCCAGAATATTGTACGAAATGGAACTATAAAAATTGGAGATTTATCCTTCGAAGAGGTGGAAAAATTCAAATATCTTGGAGCAACAGTAACAAATATAAATGACACTCGGGAGGAAATTAAACGCAGAATAAATATGGGAAACGCCTGTTATTATTCGGTTGAGAAGCTTTTGTCATCTAGTCTGCTGTCAAAAATCTTAAAGTTAGAATTTATAAAACAGTTATATTACCTGTTGTTCTTTATTGTTGTGAAACATTGACTCTCACTTTGAGAGAGGAACAAAGATTAAGGGTGTTTGAGAATAAGGTTCTTAGGAAAATATTTGGGGCTAAGGGGATGAAGTTACAGGAGAATGGAGAAAGTTACACAACGCAGAGCTGCACGCATTGTATACTTCACGTGACATAATTAGGAACATAAAATCCAGACGTTTGAGATGGGCAGGACATGTAGCACGTATGGGCGAATCCAGAAATGCAGTTAGTGTTAGTTGGGAGACCGGAGGGGAAAAAGACCTTTGGAGAGGCCGAGACGTAGATGGGAAGATAATATTAAAATGGATTTGAGGGAGGTGGGATATGATGGTAGAGACTGGATTAATCTTGCACAGGATAGGGACCAATGGCGGGCTTATGTGAGGGCGGCAATGAACCTATGGGTTCCGTAAAAGCCAGTAAGTAAGTAAGGTACATTTTGTTGGTAAACTAATGATGTCATTGGTCCCAAATATTTACCAGATCTTACATATTGCCTTGTGATAGTGAATCTCAGTTTTTATTTTCATAACTTGAAAATTAAGTTAGTTTCATAATTTTATACATGCCGTGAAAATTATTTTTTCCAAACTCTAATGTTTTAAAATATCACAAAACTGACAGATCTTTATCACATTAAGTAAAAAGTGAGTTTCTTATAGCTGTATGGATATGTAAGATCTGATAAAAATTTACGACTAATGAGATCATTAATTTATCAGGAATTTGTACCTACCTATGTGATCTTAAGTTTCAGTGTATTTTCGATTTGTTGCAACAATTAAACAAATTTTTTAGGACAGATGAATAATCTAAATTAAGTGTACTGTATGTCATTCAATTTATATTTCTTTGGAGATTCAGTGGTCAAATTTATGTATGGCTATCACAAATATTGTGGTAGATATTGTCAAAAAGTGTCAGTGCATATTTTGCCAGCAGGTGTAATCGTTACTTTAAAGTTACGTTAGTAACGCGGGTCAAGTTACGTTAAAGAAAGTAATTTTAAAGAAAGTAACAATTTTATATAATAATAATAATAATAATAATAATAATAATAATAATAATAATAATAATAATAATAATAATAATAATAATAATAATGAAGGGAGAGTAACAAATTTGAAATACGTGCATGTTGAATCTTTCGTACACTACTTTTAACACTTGAATATAAATATAATTGATTAAATGGCGATCTTACTCATGTTAATTGTGTAAGAATGTGCGGCTTACAGCTGTTTCGGTGCTTCTTCACACCATCCTCAGAGCCTAATAGATCTCGGCGTCATCTCGAAATCATAACATAAATCATAAAAAACACAACACAAACACAAGAACACAAGAAATACATCACACTAACATACAAAAACAAAAACACACACAAGATCGCATCCTCATTCAGAAAACAGAAATACAACATAGCATACAGAACAGAAAACACACTACAAAGACATCTCAACACACAAACAACACAAACAAATAAATACAACCACACAGGCGTATACAAACTCACATGCAATAGTTGCGACAGTTTCTACATTGGACGACAGGCAGATCATTCCAAACTCGATACAAAGAACACATTAAAGCGATAACCAGAGGACACAATACATCTACATATGCCGAACACATAACTAATGCTAACCACACATACAATAACATAAATACAGACATGGAAATCCTACACATACAACCCAAAAACCAAAAACTAAACACACTAGAACAATATGAAATATACAGACACACTAAAACACACCCTGATCAAATTCTCAACACACAGATCAATTTCAGAACACACATACTATTTGACACCACATTTCAACACCTTTCAACAATCGAACGCACCCACACAACAGGCAGCGAAGTTCGAGATGACGCCGAGATCTAGTAGGCTCTGAGGATGGTGTGAAGAAGCACCGAAACAGCTGTAAGCCGCACATGCTTACACAATTAACACGAGTAAGATCGCCATTTAATCAATTATTTGAAATACGATTTTATTTTTTCGTGTTGGAACCTACATGTTTTGAATACAACTTACTTACAAATGGCTTTTAAGGAACCCGAAGGTTCATTGCCGCCCTCACATAAGCCCGCCATCGGTCCCTATCCTGTGCAAGATTAAGCCACTCTCTATCATCATACCGCACCTTCCTCAAATCCATTTTAATATTATCCTTCCATCTACGTCTCGGCCTCCCTAAAGGTCTTTTCCTCCGGTCTCCCAACTAACACTCTATATGCATTTCTGGATTCGCCCATACGTGCTACATGCCCTGCCCCATCTCAAACGTCTGGATTTCAAGATCCTAATTATGTCAGGTGAAGAATACAATGCGTGCAGTTCTGTGTTGTGTAACTTTCTCCATTCTCCTGTAACTTCATCCCTCTTAGCCCCAAATATTTTCCTAGGCACCTTATTCTCAAACACCCTTAACCTATGTTCCTCTCTCAGAGTGAGAGTCCAAGCTTCACAGCCATATAGAAGAACCGGTAATATAACTGTTTTATAAATTCTAACTTTCAGATTTTTGGACAGCAGACTGGATGATAAGAGCTTCTCAACAGAATAATAACACGCATTTCCCATATTTATTCTGCGTTTAATTTCCTCCCGAGTGTCATTTATATTTGTTACTGTTGCTCCAAGATATTTGAATTTTTCCACCTCTTCGAAGGATAAATCTCCAATATTTATATTTACATTTCGTACAATATTCCCGTCACGAGAAATAATCATATACTTTGTCTTTTCTGGATTTACTTCCAAACCGATCGCTTTACTTGCTTCAAGTAAAATTTCCGTGTTTTCCCTAACCCTTTGTGTATTTTCTCCTAACATATTCACGTCATCTGCATAGACAAGAAGCTGATGTAGCCCGTTCAATTCCAAACCCTGCCTGTTATCCTGAACTTTCCTAATGGCATATTCTAAAGCGAAGTTAAAAAGTAAAGGTGATAGTGCATCTCCCTGCTTTAGCCCGCAGTGAATTGGAAAAGCATCAGATAGAAACTGACCTATACGGACTCTGCTGTATGTTTCACTGAGACACATACACATGTTCACATGTTTTGAATACTGAACGTAATGTATCGGCCCGTTTATTGCTGAATGACCCTGTGAATGGTACACTTAGAAATTTGTAAGATGTTATCAAATGTTTGAAAAAAATATATATTTTCTTCAAAATCTAACATATTTCCTTCATACAAATGGAGGTACAAATATGGAATACTATTAACAAGTTACAAGATTAACAAAATTGCAAAGTTAAAATGACCTCTACCAAGAAAAACACACAACAAGCATTCAGCATCTTCATTAGAAGATGTTAACCCAAGCGTAACAGCCTACTGAATCCAAATGAATCGTCTCTCACGTCTTTCCTGGAACTTGCTTTATAGCTTCTTACATTGCCTTTACACTCCACAGCTTTCTAAGTATGTTAACGTACCTAGAGTAACATATTGAGACAGTGTCGGTGGAGTTCCTGGGTAGCTCAGTTAGTAGAGCACTGGGACGTTCAACCAGAGGTCCCGGGATCGATACCCGGCCCCGAAACAATTTCTTCCCTTGAAATTATTCAAGTCTGCTTCACAGGGAGCTTTACCTTAAAAACAAGACTTGCACCCTTAACCTCTGTTCCTCTCTCAAAGTGAGAGTCCAAGTTCCACAACCATACAGAACAGAGGTCTGCATTGGACGTTTTCGCTCGAGCGCCAAGTAGTTCATAGCATAATCCGATAGGTAGCGCACATGCATGATGGGTAAAATTATCGCGAGCGATAAATCCTCGAATGGTGTAAGCCGAGCGTTAGACATTCGTTCTTGTTAGTGATGAACTGTGTAGTAACATCATAGATGTTTATCATTTCAAAACTTTGCAGTGTTTAACTAACCTCTTCATAGTACAACTACAAAACTTGCTTTAAAATGTAATATAAATGTTGTAGGTAAATGTTTCCCCCCCCCACAGGAGTGATTTTGTTTTTGCCACATCTGATAGATGTTATTGGATGTAAATATTATTATAAACGGAGAACACAATCACGATAATGCAAGAACCGTATCAAGTTTTCTAGTAATAATAATAATCTCTAATAAATAGTGTATCAATCTTTGCGTCTGTAACAGTTGTGGAGCATGATTATTCGGTTTGTTATATTTTCTGTGACGTTATCTCTGTACTAATATTGTTATTAATCTACTGCTATATCAAAAATATTTTGTAAAACGTTTCTACATTGTCGCAGTATATAGGCGGAACACTATGTATGGCCCTGTCATATTATATACTAGCCGTACCCGTGCACTCCGCTGCACCCGTTAGAAATAAATATAAAATAATTACACAATTAAAATAGGACATTTGATCCAGGGAACATTCGTGTTTGTTAGAAGGATAAATCGTTTAATATGTTACTTAATTTAAATTGCATCCTGATAATTAAAATGCGATCATTTTGGTCCAGAGACACTCATTTGGTGCAATAACAATTCCTTTAGCCTGTTTCTTAATTTTTATTACATGCAACCATAGTTTAATCAAGATTGACATAATTTAGATTTAATGTGTATATTTTATTTTACTTCTTATAGGTTTCCATTGAATTATGGTAATAACGTAATTTTACCCTTGTTTTCTACGTATTCAGTAAATGGAGCTTGCCCTCTATGGTTGTGAACCCTTCAAATTAAATTATATTATATAATATTATATTACATATAATATAATATAATGTAATATAATATAATATAATATAATATAATATAATATAATATAATATAATATAATATAATATATATAATATAATATAATATAATATAATATAATATAATATAATATAATATATATAATATCATATCATATCATATAATATATCATATAATATAATATCATATCATATCATATCATATCATATCATATCATATCATATCATATCATATCATATCATATCATATCATATCATATCATATCATATCATATCATATCATATCATATCATATCATATCATATCATATCATATCATATCATATCAAATCATATCATATATTATATTATATTATATTATATCAGAAGTTACTGTAATAACATTATAGCATTATGTCCATCTAGAGAAACTACACTTTCCAATGGTGAAATAATAATTAATTATACAAATCGGTTAATTTAGCTTCAGATATTACTTCATACAAACACAGAAACATTCTCTGTAGGCTCTCTTTCATAGCTTGCGATTGTTGCTGTTCAAGGCCCCTTATAGACGAAGTAATTTGTTTTTTAATTCATTACACGGCCTTAGATGGCAGTTATTTTAATTTTAAATCTCATTTATCTCATTAAATATCAGTCCTGTCAAAATTTTTCGAAGAATAAAACTTATCGCAAATTATTTTTAAAGAAACTTTTGTTATGTAACATTTTTCACAAAAATCAATAATAAGCGAGATATTTCGATTTATTTAATTCAGGCCCCCTTATAACCCCCCTTTTAAATAATGTATTTTGAATGTCATATAGCCTAAAATCTAAGTTGCAACGAACTTAATTTATATTCCAATTTTCATGGAAATCCGTTCAGCCATTATCGCGTGAAAAGGTAACAAACATACAGACATACAGACAGACAGACAGACATACAAACAAAAATTTCAAAAAAGCGATTTTCGGTTTCAGGGTGGTGAATTATATATGTTAAGACCAATTATTTTTGGAAAATCGAAAATTACCAGAAAAATTTCGGCTACAGATTTATTATTAGTATAGATGTGGTAAATCAAATATTGAATAATTATTTATTAATTAGGAATAATAACTGTATATCGAAGTTTTTCATACTATTTTATTTATAACTTCATGTTACTGTTTTGGTATGTTCCATTAGACTGTTCCACTAAACGTTTGTCAAATCGATTCAATAGAAAAGGTCCAACGCAAAGCAGCAAAATATGTCAAAATGGGGAAGAGACATGGTGAGGAGACAGTAAAAGACTTAGGGTGGGAACTTCTCAAATCAAGGCGACGAAAAACCAGACTCACCGCATTGTTTAAGGCACAAATGGGACACAAAGCATGGACCGACATCAATGCTAGATTAGCAACACCATCATACTTAGGAAGGGCTGATCATATTAGGAAGTTTAAATGTAGAAAACAAAGAACAGACGTGGCAAAATTTTCTTTTGTTAACCGCACAATAGTAGACTGGAACAGCTTACCTGCGGCAATCTTTCAGGGTGGTCCTCTTAAAATCAATACATTTAAGGAAAGGTTGAGAAGATTAGACTGAAAATGTAATTGGAGGTGCAGTGTAATTATTTAAGTCGTGTCATGTACTTAATTGAATTGATATAAAATTAATTAAGTTGATATGTAATTATTAAGTTGATATGTAAAATAATTAAGTTGATATGTAATTAATTAAGAAGATATGTAATTTAGTTGATATGTAAATAAATTATGGTGATATGTAATTAATTAAGATGATATGTAATTAAGTTGGTATGTAATTAATTAAGGTGATATATAATTATTTAAATTGGTAATAGTTGGGTGAAATGGAAGTACTTATAAGTTAGATTTACTTTTTCTTATCGTAGGCGTTATTACAGAATAGTTTTTAATTACAGTCCTAGGTTTATTGCATTTACTATTTATAGATTTACGTTTATTTTATTTTTATTTCATTTAGGTTTATTTTATTTTATTTTATGTAATTGTAATTATTGTATATTATATATCACTGCCACCGGGTGTATATCCAATTGTAGTGTTAATAAATACATACATACATAAACGCAGAAAATAAAGCCTTATTTTTACCGTGTGAGCAAAACATATGTGTATCTTCTCTGTCACCTTCCATACAAGATAAGACTTGTCGGTGAGATGACCTTGTACTGCGCTTCTATTTATTACGAGCGTATCACGACCGATCTTACCTCACTCGAGGGT
The DNA here is from genome assembly GCA_025594305.2 of Periplaneta americana. Classification (NCBI taxonomy): domain Eukaryota; kingdom Metazoa; phylum Arthropoda; class Insecta; order Blattodea; family Blattidae; genus Periplaneta; species Periplaneta americana. Next base: position 19,701,768 of record JAJSOF020000005.1, read on the forward strand.
ACGACATTCGACCGAGTTCAAGCGAGCGATTTAACTCCAATGCAGCACTCTGATACAGAACAACCGGTCGATGTAAATATAAAAACAGAAAAATTGAACTACTTGGAGAGAAGCTGTCCCAAAGTCGCTTCCCAAGAAGGTGTGTCCGTCACCTTAGCTTAGCGACTTGAATGAGTTGCTCTTGTTACTTTCCGTTGCTTTACGTTGAACGGATAAGTTGAGAAGTAGACCGACAATTCCTCCCTCTGTCTGATGCTGAAGTGGCTAGACACGTCCGATGTGCTCTCGCCTTATTCCAGACAAGATTCAGTACAGAGTTCCAGTCTATTCGTGCATGAGCAATTGTTGGAGAAGTCCCTTCGCCTCTTCTGGGACTTGCTGATTTATTTCGTTACTAAATAACTAGATTAATGCAGGAGCTAGACGAACACGTTGCGTAATTTTTGTTTTCTCGTGGTGAAACCATAAACATGTCCCGGTACGTGTTACACCCTTACTTATTCACAGAGCTAGCTACTATCAAATTTAATGTTGGTAACACTTAAGTCTTTAAAGCAGAACGCAGGCTACACAAATTACGTACGCTATACCAAAACTTCTGTTATACATATATATTAACGTCTAGTTTACTGTTCATATAATACAATTAAGACAAAATTAGGTTACTAGAATTAGCGAACAGCGACATTTCAACTTTAAAACAAGTTTGCAGATGAATATTAACTGACCAAACTCGCAGGAAAGTAAAAATTACAAAATAAAATGCATGTGCTAGAATGTGAAAGAATACTGAGTAAAGAAAAGAACGAATGAATGTTGAGAAAAGAATGATTGAACTAATGAACAAGCCCATTTATGAAAGAAAATGAATAATTTACAATTTATTGCAAAAATTATTACATTATGCAATATAGAATCCTGGGAATAGTGAAAATTAGGGATGAATGAATATATTTACATGATGGAGTGAAGTCATAATGGACGAAATGAATGACTGGCTCAAGAATGAATACAAATGAGTTGGTGAAGGAATACTCCAACAATGAATGGAAGAATACATTACTGAATCAAACATGGATAGGTGAATGAAGGTGTCAAACATGAATGGAAGAATATAAATGAATCGAAAATGAATAGATGAATGATTCAAGAATGAATGGAAAAATAAATGACCGAATCGAAAATGAATGCGTTAATTCACGGGTTAGAATGGGTGATGATTTTTTTAGTGGGTTATTTTACGATGCTTTATCAACATCTAGGTTATTTAGCGTCTGAATGAAATGAAGGTGATAATGCCGGTGAAATAAGTCCAGGGTCCAACACCGAAAGTTACCCAGCATTTTCTCATATTGGGTTGAGGGAAAACCCCGGAAAAAAGCTCAACCAGGTACTTGCCCCGACCGGGAATCGAACCCGGGCCACCTGGTTTCGCAGCCAGACGCGCTGACCGTTACTCCACAAGTGTGGACGAATGGGTGATGAAATGCAATGATTCAGTCAAGAATGATTGGAAGAATAAATATCTGGATCATAAGATAAAGGGTGAATGAATGAGTCAACGTTGAATGAACGAATTGAAGGATTGAGTCAAAAATTATTTACGGGAAAAATGAAAGGACGAATAAATAATTAAGACAAACATAAGTGTATGACTGCATGATTCAGTTAAGAACTAATGAATAAACGATTGTGTGAAGAATAAATAGCTGAAAAAATTATTGAATCAAGAATGAATGGATGAATGAAGGAGCTAAGGAAGAATAGATGATTGAAGGAGTCAATAATGAATGAATATGGATGAATGAGTGATGAGTGAATAGATAATTAGTAAATGAATGAATGAATGAGTAAAGAAAGGATGGATGGATGGATGGATGGATGAGTGAATGAGTCAAGATTGAATGGATAAATTAATGATTGAATCAAGAATGACTGGAGAACGATTGGTTGAAGATCAAAAGGATGAATGAATGAGTCAAGAGTGAATGAAAGACTAAGTCACAGAATAAAATCATATAAAGGATAAATGAGAGGATGAATAAATGGGTAAAAAATGAATGGATGGTTGGACGACTGTGTCAAGCATGATAGATAGATAGAAGGATAGATAAATAGATAGATAGATAGATAGATAGAGATAGATAGATAGATAGATAGATAGATAGATAGATAGATAGATAGATAGATAGATAGATAGATAGATAGATAGATAGATAGATAGATAGATGGATGGATAGATGGATAGAAGGATAGATGGATAGATGGATGGATGGATGGATAGATGGATGGATGGATGGATAGATGGACGGATGGATAGATGGATAGATGGATAGATGGATAGATAGATAGATAGATAGATAGATAGATAGATAGATAGATAGATAGATAGATAGATAGATGGATAGATAGATAGATAGATAGATAGATGGATGGATAGATAGATTAGATAGATAGATAGATAGATAGATAGATAGATTAGATAGATAGATTAGATAGATTAGATAGATAGATAGATATAGATAGATAGATAGATAGATTAGATAGATAGATAGATTAGATAGATGGATGGATGGATGGATGATAGATAGATAGATAGATAGATAGATAGATAGATAGATAGATAGATAGATGGATAGATAGAGATAGATAGATAGATAGATAGATAGATAGATAGATAGATAGATAGATAGATAGATAGATAGATAGATAGATAGATAGATAGATAGATAGATAGATAGATAGATAGATATATAGATAGACGGACGGACGGAGATATATATTAATGCCACGTACAATATTAATGGTTTAGATACAAGGAATATACAAATAATAAAATTTGAGCATTAATTTGTGAATAAACTGTTCACTTCATGCAAAAAGACAAGGACATAAATTGTTCATCTTTTTAATATCTATCGCGATATTCATAGTAAACCTTAAACATTTAAAGAGATATGAAAATATCGGTAACGAAACTTTGCACAAAATTGATTTTTTATTGGTTGAACTATGCGTTGTAGAAATATATTTCATCAGAAGTATTGGTTCTATTTCATACAAAGAACCTCCTGTTATCGTTTGTGCACTCAAACCCCTATGTACATAATCGTATAATCTGTAATTTTATTAATTTTCGTTTTTCTTCTTTAAAGAATAACATTTCCACCACGCCTCTTTGTTCTTGAAAACTTCCGGAGCCCTAAAAGAAATTAAATAACTGCGATTGTTATGTGACCATGTGGGTAGCCCTAAAGTTTTGGCTGGCATTGTAGTTTTCCGTATTTCTTTATATCGGGAAAGTTAAAAAGAAATGCATGTCACGGGCTTCCTTGTTTTCTAGCGGACTTCAATATGAAGTTCAGCTCAAAAGGATAGCGAAGTACTCAGCGCATAACCGGATGATGAAGAAAGGTTCTCGATGGGAGAACGAGGAGTAAACTCTCGATTGGAATTGGAAACCATAAAAAACTCAATCAAGAAGTCTGACCTCGGGGATATTGGGATGTATCGTTGTTGAATCCCTGCGGTACATATGGAGTAGAGGGGAGCGCGCCGTCTAGGCGAAAACCAAACAAAACTGACAAACTCTGTCCACATCTGTGTACTCAGCAACAGTGGTAATTTTATGGGAGTGCTATCCAAGTTCTCAACACATTCACAGGAATATTGCAGTTCAAGATGGTCTTGTTGTCTCGCCTATCTTGTTCACCTCCGCAAGAGGGCATGTCATCTGATCCGTTTTCATTTGACAGCCCCAGCTAATTTGAGGTAAGAAACTTAACGCAATGTAAAATAAAGTGGCATGGAATAACGTTATAAATATTAGATAAGGTGTGATAGCCCAATGCAGGCATGTCAATTGATGCCCACAGGAGCAAGCGCGCGCTTTACAGCGGAAAGGAAAGAGACAGACGAAAGAGGTAGTAATGCAGGCATGGTCGAGCTATGATTCACAGGAGCCAGACTGATTCAATAGAGCCCAGGAAGAGAACTTATTAAAACTGTATCCATGTTAATTTTTAGATTTGAAAGGAAAGAGACAGATTATAAGAATGTAAGTTTTAATTTTAATGCCATTTTCACAAGTTTGAGCTTTTTTATTCAAAAGAAATGATTTTCTCAACTTTTGATTCAATAGATAAAGGAAAAGAACTTATTAAAACTGTATCCATGTTAATTTTTATATTTGCCGAAGAGAAATATCCAACCCGATTGGAGGTATCGTGTGGTTATTATAAGAATGTATTAAGTTTTAATTTTAATGCTCACGATGCTTTTCACTGGCCGAAAGTTTGAATTTTTTATTCGAAAAGTAAAATATCCGCGACGCCACGGCGCGGGACCAACTTTCCGTATAGAAAAGAAATTTTTAGGTATAGGCCTATTTATTTTGTAGCCTTACAGAATGTTTTGTAAATCTAATTATACCGTATTACTGAAGATAGTGTATTGAAAATTTTGAAAATATTCGCATGGAAAATTTGTAAGGAAATGAATTAACAAAGCAACTACTGTTACATCATAAGAAAAAGATACGTGCCCATGTGTTATAAAAATATCAGCTTTATAGCTTCAGTAGATTTCGAGAAAATAATTTAATATTCTGATGATAGAAAGTTGCTCACAAAATATCACCTTAAAAGCATTATGCGATAAGAGTTTTGTTATGTAATATTAATTACACTTAAAACAGATACAGTACTTAGGTAATTTTGCTTTGTACTGTAATATTGTTTTGATTAATTTATTGATTACTTTTCTAAGGCTAAAAGTACCATAAATATAAATTCCAACTTATCATGTCATACTCAATCTCTTTCTTTGGAATATCACTTTCTTTATGAATGATTTGTTTCATCCACTTAATACAGTATAATATTATACTACTATAGAATTTAAGTGAATATTCCTTCTCAACTCTTTATTATGTTATTAAGATTTAAAACACAACTGCAATATTAAAGAAATGGTTAGTACTTTTGTTTTACAGACAATATAGATAATATTCAAACAGAAAGAAACCATATAAAAATAACGACGCAAAATTTTACGTTCCGTTTGAAATTTTTGCACCACTGTTTTCTTAATCTAACAGGTTGGTTATTCATATACACAACCCTTCCTCTTTCCATACTTAGCGCTTGCTGCCCGCGCACGACGTCAAGGTCAGAAAAATGCGCTTGCTTTGACATCACTGGCCTAATGTAACAGACAGTACGATACACTAAGGTAATATACATATTATGAGATAATGTCAAGAAATAGCCTAACAATTATTTTACATTACACTGAGGGTACACAGTCATTGGAGTAATGGCGGAATCAGGGTGTTATAGAGAATCTTACGCTTTGTCCAGGGAGATATAATATAAATGTATGCGAATGAATCCCGGTCCATATATTGACAAGCATCTCTTGACTTACTTACAAATGGCTTTTAAGGAACCCGCAGGTTCATTGCCGTCCTTATATAAGCCCGCCATCTGTCCCTATCCTGTGCAAGATTAGTCGTGCCAGAGAATCAGTCCCATTCCGAGGCTTATTGTATGGGTTCGTAACAAGCTTTTCTTTTACGGTGATGGTTGTTAGCCCTTCGTCCAACCCCCAAGCTGGAGGACCACCCCTTATCGGCTGTCCGCGACTGCTTATTCAATATATTCGCAGCTACCCTCCATATCTGGAGGCCGTCTCCTCTATCCGCAACCTGAGGACGCGCCATGCCGTGGTGATAGGGACCCACAATACATGGGCATCTCTTGACACATTACTAAAAATTATTTTCATTTATATTATATTATTAAACCTCTAAAATATAACCTACTTTTTACTGCACTATATTTCAACTTTTAGCGCCAATTTCAATAGTTTTTACTGCATAGTTGAATGCTTACTTTCAGATCTTTTAGTACATAAAGTTTCATGGTATGATGATGATGATGATGATGATGAGTCCACACCTGTGGAGTAACGGTTAGCGCGTCTAGCCGCAAAACCAGGTGGCCCGGGTTCGATTCCCGGTCGGGAAAAATTACCTGGTTGAGGTTTTTTCCCCTCAACCCAACATGAGCAAATGCTGGGTAACTATCAGTTCTGGACCTCGGACTCATTTCACCGGCATTATCACCTTCATCTCATTCCGACGCTAAATAACCTAAGCTGGTAATAAAACGTCGTAAAATACTCACTTACTTACTAACTTACTTAATGGCTTTTAGGGAACCGGGAGGTTCATTGCCGCCCTCACATAAGCCCACCATTGGTCCCTATCCTGAGCAAGATTAATCCAGTCTCTATCATCATATCCCACCTCCCTCAAATCCATTTTAATATTATCTTCCCATCTGCGTCTCGGCCTCCCCAAAGGTCTTTTTCCCTCCGGCCTCCCAACTAACACTCTACATGCATTTCTGGATTCGCCCATACGTGCTACATGCCCTACCCATCTCAAACGTCTGGATTTAATGTTCCTAATTATGTCAGGTGAAGAATACAATGCGTGCAGTTCTGTGTTGTGTAACTTTCCCCATTCTCCTATAACTTCATTCCTCTTAGCCCCAAATATTTTCCTAAGCACCTTATTCTCAAACACACCTAACCTATGTTCCTCTGTTAAAGTGAGAGTTCAAGTGTCACAACCAAAAAGAACAACCGGTAATATAACTGTTTTATAAATTCTAATTTTCAGATTTTTGACAGCAGACTGGATGATAAAAGCTTCTCAACCGAATAATAACAGGCATTTCCCATATTTATTCTCTGTTTAATTGCCTCCCGAGTATCATTTATATTTGTTACTTTTGCTCCCAGGTATTTGAATTTTTCCACCTCTGCAAAGGATAAATTTCCAATTTTTATATTTCCATTTCGTACAATATTCTGGTCACGAGACCTTAATCATATACTTTGTCATTTTCGGGATTTACTTCCAAACCTATCTTTTTACTTGCTTCAATTAAAATTCCCGTATTTTCCATAACCGTTTGTGGATTTTCTCCTAACATATTCACGTCATCCGCATAGACAAGCAGCTGATGTAACCCGTTCAATTCCAAACTCAGTCTGTTATCCTGGACTTTCCTAACAGACATACTCTAGAGGAAAGATAAAAGTAAAGGTGATAGTGCATCTCCTTGCTTTAGCCCAGAGTGAATTGGAAACGCATCTGACAGAAACTGACCTATACGATCTCTGCTGTACGTTTCACTGAGACACATTTTAATTAATCGAACTGGTTTCTTGGGAATACCAAATTCAATAAGAATATCATTAAAACTTGCGTCGTAAAATAACCTACTAAAATAAAAAATAAATAAATAAAATGATGATGATGGCGATGGTGATGTCGACCTACTAACCAAATGGAAGGGAAGTTCAAAACTCTAAGCTAAACTCAAAAATTCTCTTCTATGCTAAGTCTGTTCCCGCCTCATGTGGAGTTCCCTGCCACGTCTTACTCGTTAAGCGACACGGCTCTCTCTTCAGATCCCCCAACCGTCCGTCCTCTCAGGCATCGTAAGCGAACCAACTCGCAAAGCATGGGGCAGGGGACTGTGTTGATTTGTCTAAGTGTGTGCGTGATGCGTGCGTGCACGAGGAGAAGAGAGTTGCTCTGCCCCTAGGGTCCATGATCTCAGCCCAGCAATCAAGGAAACGCATCTTGAGAGAGTCAAAACATGAAGGGCAGATGGATCCTCTGCCATTTTTCAAGAAATTGAGTCTGGATGTGTACATTTACAAACCACGTTTTATTCCTTATTTAACAGCTATTTCAAACTAGTGACACTGTTCAGAAACGTCAGTTTGATAAAAAGAGCAATAAGTATACGTTATGAATCAATGAACATAATACGGGAACCGTCCAGAAAGTAAGTTTCCCTGGGGCCGTTTACAGAACAAAAACACAATTTCGCGGAAAGATTTATTGGAACAAATACAGCAACTGTTGAGCTACTTTTCAACATATTCCCCAACGGAATTGAGATTTTTTCACACCGTGGAATTAACTTTTGTATCCCTGTGTCTTAGAAGTCTGCCGCCTAGGATCGGTGCCAGTGTGTGACGGCTGCCTGCATTTTCTTACATTTTTTCTAGTAAAAGAATTCACACACGTTCTAGGAGACTTCTATGTAAATTATACCTTCCCCTGAATTTAAGAGACTTTAAATTTTCTATGCAATAAGTTGAATACACTACTGTACTATTTCTCCTACAGCTCTCGTTTATACAGGGACATTAATTTATTTTTACTTCAATTTTTATTGTACCTGAGTTTTTCACTCCCACCTCTTCTAGTAATGAAGTTCTAACTGTCCTCCACACAGAACCAAGACCGCATATAGAAACATTACTGAGTGAGTATAGTACGTTCCAGAAATATGTTCGCATTTTCCAGTGACAAAAGAGCTTTCAATATTGAATCATATTTTCGCACAGGTACTGTCGTCCGTTTGCCTACGTCGCATCCCGATTTCCCGTACCTGCTTCTGCTCATCCTTCTGTAAAGGCTAGTGGCTGGCCTGTCTTACTGTTTTCTAAAAAAATTAATTTCTGTTAGAAATTGGACGTCTACGTAATATTATACAAATTTTTAAAATAACTTAAATAAAAGGGCCTCGTTAAGTAATTAACTGTCACGTGATTCCCCCCTTTTCTACGCTCCTGCGACATAACCACTTGGACGGAGAGTAGATAGCATGTCTGAGTAATTTTATCTGTGCGGGTCGGGCAGAAGTGAAGATTGAACTTACAGTACGTAAGGTACTTTTTTATATAGTAAGTACAGAATTATTTCAACATGAGTTACGAGTACGAAGGACGAAACTGGTAATTGGAATTAGATGCAATAGTCTATAGTGCGATGATATGCACAAAAGAACTGAAGTCTTTATCGAAATGAACAGCCACCATTTTTAAAAATGTGTTTAAATATCCATATTATGATTATTTTTCAATTTAACGTCGTTCTCTATATTGTACGCTAATGTGTTGTAGACAGTATAATATACACTGCATAATGAATACGTTCGCATGGATAATTCAGTTCGTGAGTAAAAACACTCATTGTTAATACTGTACTGTATTTTGATTAAACGAAAACGTAATGAAAATCATCAAACTCAAAATTGTGATATTTCCTAGTTTACGTAAATGGATGAACTACTTTTCTTCCCTCCTATACCTAGTAAAGTGATTTGTTTGTATTTTACACTAGTATCATCGAACTCCAGTCGTGGAAGAGGGTAGCAAACGGTGTTTCCGGTTTTCAACCGTTAATTCAATGGTATAGTCAGGTTAATACTAAAAATGTTAATAAAAATAAAATGATGTCTCTGTATAAATGTCAAACATTTTCATTGACGTTACACACTACAGTGCTAGACGAAAAAGGTGGAATAACATATAATACAACAGTAACCGAAATGTAGAATAGATCTTGCCTCTATCGTAATGTCGACTACAATTTCCGCTTAACATGACCAGAATTGATATCCGGTTACCATTTTCGGAAAATGTGCCAGCTGACTCACTACAGTCGAGCCATGTTTCATACCAGTAGCCGTTAATTATTGCGACTCTGTGAAATGAAATATGTTCCTTCCCGTATTCTAAGTATATCATTAAATGATGACTATATTCAGTATATTCATAGATTTCAAAAAGGCATATAACTCGGTTAAGATAGAAGTTTTATATGATGTTCTTATTGAATTTGGTATTCCCAAGAAACTAGTTCGATTAATTAAAATGTATCTCAGTGAAACGTACAGCAGAGTTCGTATAGGTCAGTTCCTGTCAGATGCGTTTCCAATTCACTGTGGGTTAAAGCAAGGAGATGCACTATCACCTTTACTTTTTAACTTTGCTCTAGAGTATGCCATTAGGAAAGTCCAGGATAACAGAGAGGGTTTGGAATTGAACGGGTTACATCAGCTGCTTGTCTATGCGGATGACGTGAATATGTTAGGAGAAAATCCACAAACGATTAGGAAAACACGAGAATTTTACTGGAAGCAAGTAAAGAGATAGGTTTGGAAGTAAATCCCGAAAAGACAAAGTATATGATTATGTCTCGTGACGAGAATATCGTACGAAATGGAAATAAAAAAATTGGAAATTTATCTTTTGAAGAGGTGGAGAAGTTCAAATATCTTGGAGCAACAGTAACAAAATATATAAATTATACTCGGGAGGAAATTAAACACAGAATAATTATGGGAAATTCCTGTTATTATTGGGTTGATAAGCTTTTATCATCCAGTCTGCTGTCAAAAAATCTGAAAGTTGGAATTTATAAAACAGTTATATTAGCGGTTGTTCTTTATGGTTGTGAAACTTGGACTCTGACTTTAAGAGAGGAACATATGTTAAGGGTGTTTGAGAATAAGGTACTTAGGAAAATATTTGGGGCTAAGAGGGATGAAGTGACAGGAGAATGGAGAAAGTTACACAACACAGAACTGCACGCATTGTATTCTTCACCTGACATAATTAGGAACATGAAATCCAGACGTTTGAAATGGGCAGGGCGTGTAGCAGATATGGACGAATCCAGAAATGCATATAGAGTATTAGTTGGGAGGCCGGAGGGAAAAAGACCTTTAGGGAGGCCGAGACGTAGATGAGAAGATAATATTAAAATGGATTTGAGGGAAGTGGGATATGATGATAGAGAACGGATTAATCTTGCTCAGGATAAGGACCAATGGCGGGCTTATGTGAGGGCGGCAATGAACCTCCGGGTTCCTTAAAAGCTAGTGAATAAGTAAGAAGGTAAGTAAGTATATTCAGTATTCCTATATTGTACATAAATAAAAGAAAAATAGCCTAAAATCCCATGAAAATAAAATTAGAATTTCCTATTTTAGAAACATTAGTAAAAGTCCCAATTTATTGTTTCACCTTCTTATAATTTTTCGACAGTATATTTCTTGCAAATTATTAGTACTCTATTAGCCGTTTTTTCTTGTAAAATGGCTTATACGGAGTAATGCTGAACCTATTGGTCATTCAAGTTAATGTCTACAAAATGACGGTTTACTTATAACAGACTGTAATGATTTCTTTCAAAACATTTCTTCCTTAATAAAATGGTATGGGACGCCCATAATCAAGATAGCTGCAACAATCCTTTGGAGCAGGAACAGACACAAGTGCCTATGGTTTGTCCAAAACTACTTCCGACCCGACAAATGGCGCATTTAGCATGTGACCATGGCAACCATTCAAATCAACCAATCACGAGAGACGCATAACCATGGTAACGGGATCGTGTTGCCATGAGTATGTTTGCAAGTTACACGTGAATAAGTGCCCGGGATGACTTCGAGTTGTCTGGTTAGCGCGTGAGTTGTGTGAATTAAAAACATTGTTTAGTTCTATTATTGTTTTAGTGTATCGATAATTATTGTGTTTAAATTATAATACACGGGGGAGAACAAAGAATATTGTACAAGATGCCCCATTAAAGATTCATCGCGAGAGATAGTAAGAGAGTATTTTGAGAGAAAAAAAGATAATGGCGGGCCTCTTTTACCTTTGGCGCAAGTCATAATGAGAACTGCTGCTTGTATTAAAATTAATAGGAACACTGTTATCGATATTGGAAAAGAAAAAGGCCGTGTAGATGAAGATGACGCAGGGTCCTCAAGACTTGAAACTCCGGGGAAAAGGAAAGGTGGAGAAAGTGTAACAAATACAAGGACATCATTTTATTTTTACTAACATTTTTAATATTAACCTGGCTATACCTTTGGATTAATGATTGAGACCCGGAAACACCGTTTGCTACCTCCTTCCACGACTGGAGTTCGATGATACTGGCGTAAAATAGAAACAAATCACTTTACTAGGTACAGGAGGGAAGAAAAGTAGTTCATCCATTTACGTAAAGTAGGAAATATCGCGAATTTGAGTTTGATAATTTTCATTAGGTTTTGTTTAATCAAAATACAGTACAGTATTAACAATAAGCGTTTTTACTGACGAACTGAGTTATCCATGCGAACGTATTCATTTTGTAGTGTACGTTATACAGGGACATCATTTTATTTTTACTTCAATTTTTATTGTACCTGAGTTTTTGAATGTACTTCACTCCCACCTCTTCTACTAACGAAGATCCAACTGTCCTCCACACAGAGCCAAGGCCGTAGTACCAAGTTAGTGATTATAGTACGTTTCAAAAATATGTTCGCGTTTTCCAGTGACGAAAACTTCCAATATTGAATCATATTTTCGCACAGGTACTGTCGTCCGTTTGCCTACGTCGCATCCCGATTTCCCCCACTTGATTCTGCTCGCTCCACTGTTAAGACTAGTGGCTGGGCTTTCTTAGCTCTTTTCTGAAAACATTAATTTCTGTTAGGAATTAATTGGACGTCTACGTAATATTATGCAACTGTTTAAAGTAACTTAAATAAAAGGGCCTCATTAAGTAATTAACTATCACGTGATTCTCCCCTTTCTACTATCCTGCGACATAACCACTTGGACGGAGAGTAGATAGCATGTCTGAGTAATTTTATCTATGAGGGTCGGACAGAAGTGGAGACTGAATTTATAGCACTTAAGATACTCTTTTATAGAGTAGGTACAGAATTATTTCAACATAAGTTACTAAGTATGAAGGACGAAACTGGTAATTGGAATTAGATGCAATAGTCTATAGTGCGATAATAGGCACAAAAGAACTGAAGCCTGTATCGAAATGAACGGCCACCATTTACAAAAATGTGTTTAAATGTCCATATTATAATTATTTTTCAATTTAACTTAATTCTCTGTATCGTACGCTAATGTGCTGTAGATAGTACAGGGACATCATTTTATTTTTACTAACATTTTGAATATTAACTTGTCTATACCTCTGGATCAATGCAGTTTGCTATCCCCTTCCACAACTGGAGTTCGATGATACTGGCGTAATATACAAACAAATCACTTTACTAGGTATAGGTGGGAAGAAAAGTAGTTCATCCATTTACGTAAACTAGGAAATATTGCGCTTTTGAGTTTGATCATTTTCATTAGGTTTTTTTTAACCAAAATACAATGGCCAAGATTATTAACAATGAGTGTTTTTACTCACGAACTGAGCTGTCCATGTGGACGTATTCATTATCAGTGTATATTATACTGTCTACAGCACATTAGCTTACAATATAGAGGATGAAGTTAAATTGAAAAATAATCATATTATGGATATTTAAACACATTTTTTAAAATGTGTGACCGTTCAATGCGATACAGGCTTCAGTTCTAATGTGCATATTATCGCACTATAGATTATTGTACCTAATCCCAATTACCAGTTTCGATCTTCGTACTAGTAACTCATGTTGAAATAATTCTGTACCTACGCTATAAAAGAGTATGTACCTTTACGCATTGTAAATTCAATCTTCACTTCTGTCCGATCCGAAATGATAAAATTACTCAGACATACTATCTACTGTCCGTCCAAGTGGTTATGCCGTAGGGTTGTAGAAAGGGAGGAAATCACGTGACAGTTAATTACTTAACGAGGCCCTTTTATTTAAATTATTTAATCAGTTGTATAATATTACGTAGACGTCCAATTCCTAACAGAAATTAATGTTTTCAGAAAACAGCTAAGACAGCCCAGCCACTACCTGGAGAATAAAAGTTGGTGGGGGAAACCGAGATACGAAATAGGCAAATGGACGACAGTACCTGTGCGAAAATGATTCAATATTGAAAGCACTTTCGTCACTGGAAAACGGGAACATATTTTTGGGACGTCCTGTTTACTATGACCGTAAGGGTACTATGACTGTATATGCGGTCTTGGATCTGTGTGGAGGACGATTGAACTTCATTAGTAGAAGGGGTGGGAGTGAAGTACATTCAAAAACTCACGTACAATAAAAATTGAAGTAAAAATAAAATGATGTCCCTGTATATTAGACCTACCTCTCAAACAAATATATTTTAAACTCTTACGGAGTATCTTAAAGAACATTGTGTTGGTATTCCGATATGTCGTAAGGTAACTTTCGAGCTCACGTGTCATCATCATCATGATCATCATCATCATCATCATGAAAGACACATTACAACAAAACCCACATTTGATGAATGGATAGGCATATGACTCAAGGTCAAATATAATTTTCGTTGACCCAATTTAACATTCCAGTGAATGCATCCAACTTCCACAACGTAAATATAGCATCGGAATTTACGCGCCATTCATCGTTATTAACAACGAAACACAACACAACTAAACCTAATTTCTAGTCAATGGATATGCCTACGATTCAATTGTCACCCAATCTGATTGACCCATTTGGATGATTACCTTGAAAGTCTACATAAACTAGTTAAGCGTAAACGAAGTCTGATATTGAAACAACGGCAATGCAACGAACATGACCTTTCAACATCGATGTATTTCAAATGAAAGAACAGCAATTATGAATTTGACATATAGGCCTAAGATTTATAGTGTTAACAAATCTATTAACTACAATAACACAAAAACATATACATTTCAAAACATCCCAGTCTAAATAACTAATTATTTAAATTGAATTCAATTTAAACAAAAAATACGTCAATTTAGATATTGAGGGGTAAGTCTGAAACCAAGCTTAATTGCATTCTAAATTTTATCTCCCATCCCTAAGCCTCCCCCTTTAGAAATTTCAAATGGCACCCCTATATGTTTATACTTAAACTAGTGGCTTGTGCAGCAAATTCTGCAAACTAAGTTCATTAAAAGTTCAAATAAAAATGTTTCAGATTTATTTTCGATGAAGAATAGACCTACCAGTCATTTTAAAAGTTATTTGCTTCCGTAATAATGAAACATACTCTTTCTGAATGGTTTTTTATGCCAAATACTTTTTCTTGAACCTATCCATATTCAGTTTTTGAGTTTAAAAGCGAAAACGCAAGTAAAAATGTCAGGAAAATCAGTGAATTTTTCATGTGGAAGTAAAGCAGTAGTAGCTATTTCAGGTCATTGTGGATTGTAGGTGAGAGTTAAGAAAATGTCAGCTTTGCCATGCTTTCGAACAATAGACATAGCATCTTGATATAGCTGCTGCATGTTTCGTAAACTACCTTGAAATGTAGAATCATTTTATCCTGCTAAGAGATCTTGCTGAAATGATCGGGAGACTACAAAATCTTGTAAGCCTCTTGGTCTTTCCTTAGGAACTGTAATTTTTGCGCTCTCTCCAGACAACATAAACATTCACGTATATAAATCACGCATATAAATATCCACACCACACCGCCATTAAATATATGAAATATATATAATAACTAATAAAAATCTCATTTTTAATAAGAATAATTTTAACTTACTTAAGTTTTGTAGTTTTGAGTAACATGTACTGTATAAATGTTATGTTTTATTTAACGACGCTCGCAACTGCAGTGGTTATATCAGCGTCGCCGGATGTGCCGGAATTTTGTACCGCAGGAGTTCTTTTACATGCCAGTAAATCTACTGACATGAGCCTGTCACATTTAAGCACACTTAAATGCCATCGACCTGGCCCGGGATCGAACCCGCAACCTTGGGCATAGAAGGCCAGCGCTATACCAACTTGCCAACCAGGTCGACTGTACTGTATACATTATATAGCCGTTATTCAGTAAATTATAGAAATGAAGATCTAATTTAAGATATTCCGTCCGTCTACTTATATAACCCCAAAAGGTTTGAGTTTCATATCATCAATATGTATATTAGTGAGAAATACTCATATCATGGCATCAACTATAATAACATTTCACTTTAAATGGTGATAATATCAAACCACCTCAAGTTTCGTAGTTTTTAATATCCAATACATAGCTGTACTCAGAAAATTACACACCACAGAATCAGATCTGTAAATCATTTAGTAAGTCTTAAAAGTTTTTAATAATCAATTATAGAGACGTTATAAAAATTACACAAATGAAGAACAACATATTGTTGTCATTATGATGTCACAGAATTTGCTCTGATTTGCTCTAAATATGTCAGCAATACTGCAGGTCATGGCCTTCGTGTAATATGCTTATTGTATTGTATGTGTTTTGTTTTATTCTGAAAAGCCATTATTTCTCAAAGCTGACGACAGATGAATTTTGGAGAATAGGAAAATTATGTAGGAAAATTGACATTTCACTGAAAACTAATATTTTTCTAAAA
Source organism: Periplaneta americana (assembly GCA_025594305.2). NCBI lineage: Eukaryota > Metazoa > Arthropoda > Insecta > Blattodea > Blattidae > Periplaneta > Periplaneta americana. The sequence goes on from JAJSOF020000005.1 coordinate 19,717,942, forward strand.
ATCTTTGGGTTCCAAGCTTCAAAATGAGGAGTCATTCATTAAAATCCGTTCAGCCGTTTTCCCGTAATTTTCATTACCAGATATGAAAGAGCATTCAATTGTTTATACACCTCATTCATTTATTTTACATCTTTTGTTTTATATAGTTGCCTGGCAACCTCGATTGTTGTTACTATTTATTAGCGCTGAAGTTACAAATACCATTGAACATTTCTTGTAATAGTTGCTATAGCTTTCAACGAGAAGCATCCTGAGAAAAACGTAAGTCACCAATATGCCATAGATCTAATACGAAAATTTTAAGTAACTGGTTCTGTGTACAATAAAGCAAATGGCCAACTTAGAAAACTCGATGAAACTTCTCAGATTGAAATACTAGGTCATTTCATTAATGAACCTACCAAATTCATTCCAAAAGTTGCTTCTGTAACAAACATTTCAGTTGGTTCCATATACAGGGTGATTCACGAGGAAAGGTAAACAATTTAGGATGTGAATTCTGAAGTCATTCTGAGTGAAAAAGTTCATATGAATATGGGTCCGTTTTCGTACGGTTACAGAGATATGGCTCTTTGATTTCACAAAAACTTCTGAGATTCCATTCTACTAACTCGCATTTAGAGACAGATAACGGACAAATTTATAGTTTATATTCACATATGCATACATACCTAATGTTCTAGAAGTCGGGGTCGATGTTTTCGCACATTTTCAAAGGTACCTCCTTCTGCTTCAACGCACTGTGTTGCGCTCGGGTGTGAATCGCGCTCATCGCTCGGGAGAGTTGCACGTGGCTGTTCTTATGCTGCATCCAAAAATACTGTCGATTAGCGCCTCTCTCGTTTCTCCCTTCCTTTGCAATACCAAGTCTTTCATCCAACCCCATAGCATTAAATACTCTTCGATATGGTACCCTTCTGTTCGGAAAGCGTCGTTCATATTCGGCGACGGCACGCAAGGAACTTCCATTGCACAAACCATAAACGTACACAATATCGGCGTATTCTACAGTCGAAAATTTATAAGACATCTTGAAAAACACAACTTAACATTTCCGATAACTGTACCTGTATAACTACTGTACTTTAGGTAGCTGACTGAACTGCTGTGAAGCGATTAGTGATAGCGTATTTGTTGCGACATTTGTAATGCCTCACCACCTGGTTTGTTTCTCTTCTCTTATCTACATCGCTCACAATGCAGATTCCTATGTTACGTCATTCATCGGTGACCTTGTCTCACGTCAGCAGCATATGGTAACGTCTGATTCACATTGGGGCGAAAACGGACCTATGTTCATATGAACTTTTTCACTCAAAATGGCCTAAGGTATAGTATCCCAAATTTTTTACCTTTCCTCGTGAATCACCCTGTATAAAGTGCTGAAAATGAACAAATTTTTCCCCTACAAAATACAAAGTCACCAACAGCTCAGCGAATTTTGTCGTTATTAATCTTCTTTTCGTCGAAATAAGACTCTCAAGATCTAAGGGGAATTAAAAAAAGAATAATGTTCAATACGTAGGTATACATTTTTCGGTTCTATGATGAAAAATGCAACAAAAAAGGTGCCGGAACGTCGTTCCGGCGCGTTCAGCCAGAAAAAGACACTGCATATTTTTATTCTTTTAAATATTAAGAGCTTAACTTAATCTGTTGATTTTGAAATCGAAATAAATAATATCCTTAATTTAGCGAAAAGTTTGATTCAGAATTCTCTTTCCTAACGTTTAATGTTCAAACGTGCAATTTACGCTTCAGCGAGAGTCACTGGTAGACGGACTAAAAGTACAATACGGCTATCCTACAATTCCAAGTCCTTCCCGTGAGACATGAAGGGAAAATAACAAAATATAAAACTCACAACAGAGTTTCGCCCTCTCTCCTCTGTCCTGAGGGTGTTTAGTGACTGAAGGCAGCCACGTGTTTTCGTAAAATTTCAATTACGGGTCTGCTAAATTGTGTGGGGACTCACTCGGCGGTCGAGTCGTTCAAATAGTAACTCAAGAAACATAGCGGCCAAATTAAAGACGAGATTTAAAAAGAGTATAAATTAAAGATGATATATAATTTAGTCCTCCACTGTGATTCAGTTTATACTTGATTACAAGCACAGTGAACCCAGGTTTGATTCCTAGCAGATAAGTGCGTTCCATGGGGGTTAAGTACAAGTCCCTTATTTTGTGTTATCCTGAGTTTTTCGAATAGTAGTTCTGCGTCTGACTACATCAGTGGTGGGCAAAATGAACGCAACCACAAGACAGGCAACTACATACTGTGGGAGGGGTTTCACTCTACAGTGCAGTGACGGATTTACAGACAGTTGCGCCACTACACTCCTACCTACCATATGTAATTAGAATAGTCCATTCACGTGATATTTAATTAATCATTTTTCAAAGCAATTTCTTAGAAATTGGGATTTATATCTGTGCATGCTATTTTCAGTTGCGCAAGGAGATGAGCATCGCTTAAGCGGGATCTGTGGCTGGACTTTATAAATTTCATTTTAGAAAACAGCTGTTCGCACTGATAGGTTGATGAATACATACCGTCATTTCCCATAACTATGGTTCTGGAATACAACTATGGTCCACGAAACAACCATTCAAAGATCATTGTAGAAGTAACATAGACCGTTCGTAGATAGCTGCAGTACAGAAAGAATATAGATAAACGAGGTACTACGTTATGGAGTACAAAATTTGAATAGTTGTATCGTGGACAATAGTTATGTTCCAGGACCATAGTTATGGGAAATGACGGTACTCATTATTTTTCAAACAAACTGTCTAAGCAGTGGATATGTAGTACTGAACATCTTTAAAAAAATTATAGCCCCCAGTAGACCTTCACATTCTACTTTCAAGAAGCCATCATTCTGCAAATGCAGTACCTCTAACTGCAATTCTGGGATAACATTTTCAATTTAAACATGAAAAAGAGTGGAAAAAATATTGAAATCTTTCTAAATCCTTTGAAAATCACTGAATCTGTGTTCTTTGAACTCGTATAACAGGTGATCTATTTTAAGAATGTACATATTTAAGTTCGCGTCCTGAATATTTGTAACTTATCTTAAACATGAGAAATGTAAGAACCGTCTTTCTTGTAAGTGTGATATCCTTTCGAATCGTATGATTCTGCGAAAGACATTGTATCAATAATGAAGCTCCAAAGTACAGCAATCCAGTATAATCCGCCATGTACACGCGCAGTATTTTCATGGAGTGGGGGAAGGGGAAGGAAGAGGGTAAGTTTGATGCTTCGCTGAGGTCTGACGTCACTGCGGCAATGCCGCAGGAATGTCCACCATTGGACTATATAGACAGTTAGGAATGTTCTGCTTTTGAATAATTTTGGCTGAGCATTATTCTAATATTTAGAAAGGAATGCTTCTTTTTGTTCTAGTTCTTGTGCTTACGAAAAATCCGATCATTATCAACTTCAGTACGAGCTGTGCTCAAGAAAAATCTGAATGTTACCAACTTTTTATCAACTTCGGGACGAACTATGCTCACGAAAAATCCAATCGTTATCAACTTCAATCGTTATCAACTTTTTATCAGTACGAACTAGCTGTGCTCAAGAAAAATCTGAATGTTACCAACTTTTTATCAACTTCGGGACGAACTATGCTCACGAAAAATCCGATCATTATCAACTTCAGTACGAGCTGTGCTCAAGAAAAATCTGAATGTTACCAACTTTTTATCAACTTCGGGACGAACTATGCTCACGAAAAAACCGATCATTATCAACTTCAGTACGAGCTGTCTCAAGAAAAATTTGAATGTTACCAACTTTTTATCAACTTCGGGACGAACTATGCTCACGAAAAATCCGATCATTATCAACTTCAGTACGAGATGTGCTCAAGAAAAATCTGAATGTTACCAACTTTTTATCAACTTCGGGACGAACTATGCTCACGAAAAATCCAATCATTATCAACTTCAGTACGAGCTGTGCTCAAGAAAAATCTGAATGTTACCAACTTTTTATCAACTTCGGGACGAACTATGCTCACGAAAAATCCAATCATTATCAACTTCAGTACGAGCTGTGCTCAAGAAAAATCTGAATGTTACCAACTTTTTATCAACTTCGGGACGAACTATGCTCACGAAAAATCCGATCATTATCAACTTCAGTACGAGCTGTGCTCAAGAAAAATCTGAATGTTACCAACTTTTTATCAACTTCGGGACGAACTATGCTCACGAAAAAACCGATCATTATCAACTTCAGTACGAGCTGTCTCAAGAAAAATTTGAATGTTACCAACTTTTTATCAACTTCGGGACGAACTATGCTCACGAAAAATCCGATCATTATCAACTTCAGTACGAGATGTGCTCAAGAAAAATCTGAATGTTACCAACTTTTTATCAACTTCGGGACGAACTATGCTCAAAAAAAATCCAATCATTATCAACTTCAGTACGAGCTGTGCTCAAGAAAAATCTGAATGTTACCAACTTTTTTATCAACTTCAGGACGAACTATGCTACGAGCACGGAAAAACCGATCATTATCAACTTCAGTACGAGCTGTCTCAAGAAAAATTTGAATGTTACCAACTTTTTATCAACTTCGGGACGAACTATGATCATTATCAACGCTAAAAAATCCGATCATTATCAACTTCAGTACGAGATGTGCTCAAGAAAAATCTGAATGTTACCAACTTTTTATCAACTCACGAAAAATCGGGACGAACTATGCTCACGAAAAAACTGATCACTTTTTTATCAACTTCAGTACCAGCTGTCTCAAGAAAAATCTGAATGTTACCAACTTTTTATCAACTTCGGGACGCACTATGCTCACGAAAAATCCGATCATTATCAAGTTCAGTATGAGCTGTGCTCAAGGAAAATCTGAATATTACCAACTTTTTATCGACTTCGGGACGAACTATGCTCACGAAAAATCTGATCATTATCAACTTTAGTACGAGCTGTGCTCACGGAAAATCTGAACATTATCAACTTCAGTACGAGCTGTGCTCAAGGAAAATCTGAATATTACCAACTTTTTATCGGGACGAACTATGCTCACGAAAAATCTGATCATTATCAACTTTAATACGAGCTGTGTTCACGGAAAATCTGATCATTATCAACTTCAGTACGAGCTGTGCTCAAGGAAAATCTGAATATTACCAACTTTTTATCGACTTCGGGATGAACTATGCTCACGAAAAATATGATCATTATCAACTTTAGTACGAGCTGCGCTAACGGAAAATCTGAACATTATCAACCTCAGTACGAGCTGTGCTCAAGGAAAATCTGAATATTACCAACTTTTTTTTTATCGGGACGAACTATACTCACGAAAAATCTGATCATTATCAACTTTAGTACCAACTTTTTATCGGGAGCTGTGTACGAGCTGTGCTGAAGGAAAATCTGAATATCAGAAGGAAAATCTGAATATTACCAACTTTTTATCGAACTATGCTCACGAAAAATCTGATCATTATCAAGGATACGAAGCTGTGCTCACGGAAAAAAATCATTATCAACTTTGTGCTCACGGAAAATCTGAATATTACCAACTTTTATCGGGACGAACTATGCTCACGAAAAATCTGATCATTATTTTATTCGACTTTTATCGGGACGAACTATCAACTCACGAAAAATCTGATCATTATCAACTTTACGAGCTGTGTACGAGAAAATCTGAATATTACCAACTTTTTATCGACGGAAAATCTGAAAAATTATCATTATCAACTTTAGTACGAGGAAAATCTGAACATTATCAAGCTGGAAAATCTGAATATTACCAACTTTTTATCGGGACGAACTATGCTCACGAAAAATCTGATCATTATCAACTTCAGTACGAGCTGTGCTCAAGGAAAATCTGAATATTACCAACTTTTTATCGACTTCGGGACGAACTATGCTCACGAAAAATCTGATCATTATCAACTTTAGTACGAGCTGTGCTCACGGAAAATCTGAACATTATCAACTTCAGTACGAGCTGTGCTCAAGGAAAATCTGAATATTACCAACTTTTTATCGGGACGAACTATGCTCACGAAAAATCTGATCATTATCAACTTTAATACGAGCTGTGTTCACGGAAAATCTGAACATTATCAACTTCAGTACGAGCTGTGCTCAAGGAAAATCTGAATATTACCAACTTTTTATCGACTTCGGGATGAACTATGCTCACGAAAAATATGATCATTATCAACTTTAGTACGAGCTGTGCTAACGGAAAATCTGAACATTATCAACCTCAGTACGAGCTGTGCTCAAGGAAAATCTGAATATTACCAACTTTTTATCGGGACGAACTATACTCACGAAAAATCTGATCATTATCAACTTTAGTACGAGCTGTACTGAAGGAAAATCTGAATATTACCAACTTTTTATCGACTTCGGGACGAACTATGCTCACGAAAAATCTGATCATTATCAACTTTAGTACGAGCTGTGCTCACGGAAAATCTGAACATTATCAACTTCAGTACGAGCTGTGCTCAAGGAAAATCTGAATATTACCAACTTTTTATCGGGACGAACTATGCTCACGAAAAATCTGATCATTATCAACTTCAGTACGATCTGTGCTCAAGGAAAATCTGAATATTACCAACTTTTTATCGGGACGAACTATGCTCACGAAAAATCTGATCATTATCAACTTCAGTACGAGCTGTGCTCAAGGAAAATCTGAATATTACCAACTTTTTATCGACTTCGGGACGAACTATGCTCACGAAAAATCTGATCATTATCAACTTTAATACGAGCTGTGTTCACGGAAAATCTGAACATTATCAACTTCAGTACGAGCTGTGCTCAAGGAAAATCTGAATATTACCAACTTTTTATCGGGACGAACTATACTCACGAAAAATCTGATCATTATCAACTTCAGTACGAGCTGTGCTCAAGGAAAATCTGAATAATACCAACTTTTTATCGACTTCGGGACGAACTATGCTCACGAAAAATCTGATCATTATCAACTTTAGTACGAGCTGTGCTCACGGAAAATCTGAACATTATCAACTTCAGTACGAGCTGAGCTCAGGGAAAATCTGAATATTACCAACTTTTTATCGGGACGAACTATGCTCACGAAAAATCTGATCATTATCAACTTTAGTACGAGCTGTGCTCGGGACGAACTATGCTCACGAAAAAATCTGAAGTGCGAGCTGTGCTCAAGGAAATCTGAATATTACCAAAATCTGAATATTACCAACTTTTTATCGACTTCGGGACGAACTATGCTCACGAAAAATCTGATCATTATCAACTTTAGTACGAGCTGTGCTCACGGAAAATCTGAACATTACCAACTTTTTACCAACTTCGGGACGAACTATGCTCACGAAAAAGCTGAACATTATCAACTTCATGACGAACCGTGTTCACGGAGAATGAAAATATTACCAACCTTGGGACGAGTCGTGATGTCTATTTCTACCAATATCCGTATTGAGGTACGAGTCGTATAATCTCCGGCCGGAAACCTAAGACAATCGGAGAACCGCAAGATTTCATTCTAACGTAATTTTAACTAATGCAGGTGATAAAGAGTGGGAGGTGTTAGTAGAATGAAAGAGAGAAACGGCAATACACAGAGAAAAATCCTTTGAAACGTTGCCTTTCACCACAAATTCCAACTGAACAAGGCCGGGGTTCGAACCCAGGTCGACTAGGTTAAAGATTAACGAGCTAGCGCTGAACTACAGACGCAGCAAATGAGATAGATTACTAGCAGAGCTAAATTTGACATGGTTGAGAAAAGACCGATAATTTTTGCAGTGACAGTGTTCTGTTTCAGGACATATTTATGAAAACATTCACAACTACCTTCTGTTCCTATTCCTATTTTATCGTGTTCATCATTTAGTGGAGGATACAGTAACTACTTGAGCAATGAGAATGATATTTTGAAACTGCTACGTTACTTTATTTTCTGATCACCTTATACTGCTTGTAAGTAGCCTTCGGATAACGTGATGCTCAAACTCTCCCGACAGAAAAACCAACGTATCCTCTCTTTATATAAATAGCTCACCGTTGTTGTTATATATACTAACCCTTTGGCATTTTGTAACGTGTATAATTATAAAACTAGAAATGGAACACACAAATACAACTGAGAATATATGCGTGTATAATATCCTGTAAAAGCTTTATTGTAACTTGTGCAAAATTGCTTCCATTTCTGCAGGCAATTATCATATCTGCAGATTCTCCAATTTAGACGCCGGTGTTATGCGCAATTCATCCAAATTACTGAAGCTTTGAATCGATGTAGAAAGCTTATTCAGCACCAGGCCAGGAGAATGAAAGGTAAGAACGATATGCAGTCTGTTTCGGAATGATGTAACACATTATGAAATAAAGGCACCAATTTTATTAAAGAATAAAATTCTATATATATTTACGTAGGCCTACTTATCATTTTGCCATTATTTATTCATCTATTCCTTATTTTATGTTCGACCATGCCGAAATGTAGTAATTATACACCTGGTGGCAGCCCTTTAATGGACCTCATTAAAGTACACCTATTCATTAAAGTTCAGGTGTTCCACCAATCAGAAAATACCATTGTAGCAATATGAAAGCGCAAGTATCGATTATTCTCGGATATGCAATCGAAAGACAACTAGTTCTGTTACTATCATAATTAGCGTTAACCCTTTCCAGCCCAAATTAAATTGAAAATTAAAAAAAAATAGTTTGACATTAAGGAGAAACGCTGCCCGATAGTGTTTTGTTTCGGGATTTCAGGGGTGCCAGCTATCTTAAAAAATAACTAAGAATATGAATATGATAACATATGGAGTCATTTGGCATTTTACATGCATTCTCAGAGCAGGTAAAGTCTATGATGCCATATGGGATCATTGGGCTGGAAAGGGTTAATTGTAAATAATATTAAAATAAATTCAATATGTCATCTCGTTTTTCAATGTCTAATTCAATTTCAAGGTTATATCAAGATTAACGTTTATTTTGCTCTCTAGATTATATCAAGGTCAATGTCGACATTTGTTTCTCGGAAAAAATCAATGCTTTCGCGTCTGCGCACATCTCACAATTTACGAGGTGTTGCACAAGATCAGTTCCGCTCCTCAGTCAGATAAGAATAACATGAATACTTATGAATAGACTTCGTTGAATTGCCACACGCAGCGTGCAATCAGGTTGCCGATGTACGGTAGTATAGAGGAGGTGAGCGACCGCCCGGTCTCGTAGTATAAGCAGTTCATGTTGAGAGTTGTGACCGGTCCAAATAGATAGAGCAGCTACAGCTAATGTATACCTATGTAACAACTTGTTTTTGCATTACTGTGGTCGGAATAGTCAAAGCTTAACATCTGTTCAGTGCAGACAAAAATTCAATCAAACATACTACAATGAGAGTGTTGCTGTTCCAAATAATTGCCTCTGGAATACCCTTACCCCCGCAGCCAGTCTTGACCCGTTGAAAAACGTGATTGGATGCTGTTAATTATTATTCAGAATATTACGGCAAAATAATGGAGGTAATTGATGCATTAGATAGCACAGACAGTTCCGTTGTTGCAGCTGTAAAATCATTGCCTTCTGAACAGCTATTGGAAGACATTCTGTTCATTGATTCTAATTTTAAAATCGTGTCCAAAAGCACCACAATGTTAGAATCGTCTAAACTATAACTCTCAAAAGCCCTCAATATAGTGGATAAAGTATCACAAATCGTTATCCAAAATATCACTAATTTCAGAAAAAGTGAAATGTAAGTTGAGAAACATTATTGCTAAAAATTCTGCCTATTCACAACTTCGTATTATAAATGATGTACTATCACGTCACGACAAGACATGTGAAGTTGGTGTGCTAAAAAGTAGTGACTTCCCGTTCTTCAAATATGCACCTATTACATCGTGTGATGTTGAATATACATTTTCCCAAAATAAAAACTTTTTAAGGGACCATCGGAGGAGGTTACTTTGCAGTCACTCAAAATGTACGTAACCCTTCACTGCAATGCACATATTCAAGGATTATGTGAGTATATTACATTAAATTTTAAGAGTTAATATATCTCACTACAAAATAATTGTGTATTTACATGTTTAGAGATTTGCTACTTCAATGATCATTCATTATATTTCTTGAATGCAGGATACAGGTTTTATTGTAACCGCAGTATACTGCTCAGTGTTTACATCAGAGGCATACTCGATCCGTTGCACGTCCCCTTCTCATACAGTCTATATCGCGAGCGTAGTAAACTTTACGATTCTCGTGGCAATTCCACGAAGTCTACTTATGAATAATTTCAAGTTAGAAATATGGTCGAGCATAAAAAGTCGTATGAAACTTTACTATAATGGTAATTAAGACGCTTGTATGAAAATTATGAAACTCGCTTGCGCTCGTTTCACAAACATGCTCGCGTCTTAATTACTAACATTATAGGCTCGTTGCATAATGTACTATTTTATCTGTTTAAGTACAGGCCAGTTACTTTATGGTGACAGCTCTGGCCTGGCGACGCAGTGGTTTGGGCGAGTTCACTGTTTGTTCGAAGGGGTGTTCCTTTTAGTCTTCCCCTGGCTGCGCTAGCGGTCACATCTCGGGAGCGTTAGAGTGGGCGTACAGTCGCGCGAAGGACGTACTACATCACCACTGTCTTGTATATTGCAATTTAGTGTGTTTGTTGCGTACATTTCATTTAGTTACTTAAATAGTTGTAGTGCTTCTGTTTTGTATTGTTTAGTATGTAGTAGGCTATTTATTGTCTAGATTCACTGCTATTTTCTGTTTGTGAAAATGCTGCCTATTAGAAGCAAACTGTAAGGTCGGGTATTGCATTCGCAGTCGCGAGAAGTCGTGAGCAACGTTGTAGTTATGAAGATAGTGTCGGAAGAAAACACCTTATGATTGTTGGAAAACTTATAGGAGAGTTTACCGCTGTGTCTGAGAGCTGTGTTAGCCAAATAATAAGGGAGACTAAAGACACTGATAATCGGCACCAAAATCAACTGTGGACAACTTTAATGAAGCTGTCATAAGACGAACCAAAGCACGAGTTCTATATTTCACAGAAATAGCGGCCCACACTTAAAATAAATATTTTATTGAAATTGAAAGACTATCGACTTTCAGGGAGGTATCTCGACTTTGAGGAAAGTTATTTTGAAATTAGGATTCCATTGAAAAAAAAAACACAAAATAATCGCCAAATTGTGATGGAGCATCACAGCATTAGGGCCGAAAGTTTGCAGTATTTGAGGAAAATAAAGAAGTACAGAGAAGAAGGCCGCTCCATCTTTTACATGGATGATGATGATGATGATGATGATGGGAAAGGTAACAGTGAAGCACTGATGAATATTACCGGTATTTCCGCATGAGTATATTTCATTGTTAATTAGTGATTCACTGTTAAATATAGTGATTCGATTGCTGCTCATTGTATTTCCACATTAGTGTTTATTAGTGATTATTGTTCCGAAATGCTGCTCATTGTATTTCCACATTAGTTTACTTCTTTGGTGTTTATTAGTGTACTGAACTCCTCCTCATTGTATTTCCATTAGTTTACTACTTTAGTGTTTATTAGTGTTCTGAACTCCTGCTCATTGTATTTCCATTAGTTTACTTCTGTAGTGTTTATTATTGTTTCGAACTGGTGCTCATTGTATTTCCACATTAGTTTACTTCTGTAGTGTTTATTATTGTTCCGAACTGCTGCTCATTGTATTTCCACATTAGTTTACTTCTGTAGTGTTTATTATTGTTCCGAACTGCTGCTCATTGTATTTCCACATTAGTTTACTTCTTTAGTGTTTATTATTGTTTCGAACTGGTGCTCATTGTATTTCCACATTAGTTTACTTCTTTAGTGTTTATTATTGTTTCGAACTGGTGCTCATTGTATTTCCACATTAGTTTACTTCTTTAGTGTTTATTATTGTTCCGAACTGGTGCTCATTGTATTTCCACATTAGTTTACTTCTTTAGTGTTTATTATTGTTCCGAACTGCTGCTCATTGTATTTCCACATTAGTTTACTTCTTTAGTGTTTATTATTGTTCCGAACTGGTGCTCATTGTATTTCCACATTAGTTTACTTCTTTAGTGTTTATTATTGTTTCGAACTGGTGCTCATTGTATTTCCACATTAGTTTACTTCTTTAGTGTTTATTATTGTTCCGAACTGCTGTTCATTGTATTTCCACATTAGTTTACTTCTTTAGTGTTTATTATTGTTCCGAACTGGTGCTCATTGTATTTCCACATTAGTTTACTTCTTTAGTGTTTATTATTGTTTCGAACTGGTGCTCATTGTATTTCCACATTAGTTTACTTCTTTAGTGTTTATTATTGTTTCGAACTGGTGCTCATTGTATTTCCACATTAGTTTACTTCTTTAGTGTTTATTATTGTTTCGAACTGGTGCTCATTGTATTTCCACATTAGTTTACTTCTTTAGTGTTTATTATTGTTCCGAACTGGTGCTCATTGTATTTCCACATTAGTTTACTTCTTTAGTGTTTATTATTGTTCCGAACTGCTGCTCATTGTATTTCCACATTAGTTTACTTCTTTAGTGTTTATTATTGTTTCGAACTGGTGCTCATTGTATTTCCACATTAGTTTACTTGTTTAGTGTTTATTATTGTTTCGAACTGGTGCTCATTGTATTTCCACATTAGTTTACTTCTTTAGTGTTTATTATTGTTCCGAACTGGTGCTCATTGTATTTCCACATTAGTTTACTTCTTTAGTGTTTATTATTGTTCCGAACTGCTGCTCATTGTATTTCCACATTAGTTTACTTCTTTAGTGTTTATTATTGTTTCGAACTGGTGCTCATTGTATTTCCACATTAGTTTACTTCTTTAGTGTTTATTATTGTTTCGAACTGGTGCTCATTGTATTTCCACATTAGTTTACTTCTTTAGTGTTTATTATTGTTCCGAACTGCTGCTCATTGTATTTCCACATTAGTTTACTTCTTTAGTGTTTATTATTGTTTCGAACTGGTGCTCATTGTATTTCCACATTAGTTTACTTCTTTAGTGTTTATTATTGTTCCGAACTGCTGCTCATTGTATTTCCACATTAGTTTACTTCTTTAGTGTTTATTATTGCTTCGAACTGGTGCTCATTGTATTTCCACATTAGTTTACTTCTTTAGTGTTTATTATTGTTTCGAACTGGTGCTCATTGTATTTCCACATTAGTTTACTTCTTTAGTGTTTATTATTGTTTCGAACTGGTGCTCATTGTATTTCCACATTAGTTTACTTCTGTAGTGTTTATTATTGTTCCGAACTGCTGCTCATTGTATTTCCACATTAGTTTACTTCTTTAGTGTTTATTATTGTTCCGAACTGGTGCTCATTGTATTTCCACATTAGTTTGCTTCTTTAGTGTTTATTATTGTTCCGAACTGCTGCTCATTGTATTTCCACATTAGTTTACTTCTTTAGTGTTTATTATTGTTCCGAACTGGTGCTCATTGTATTTCCACATTAGTTTGCTTCTTTAGTGTTTATTATTGTTCCGAACTGCTGCTCATTGTATTTCCACATTAGTTTGCTTCTTTAGTGTTTATTATTGTTCCGAACTGCTGTTCATTGTATTTCCACATTAGTTTACTCCTTTAGTGTTTATTATTGTTCCGAACTGCTGCTCATTGTATTTCCATGTTAGTTTGCTTCTTTGGTGTTTATTAGTGACTATTGTTCCGGAGTGTGAAGTGAACACAGTGACAGGAACTCAAAATTATGCAGATGCTGCAACGTGAGACTTCATTTCTAATATGACTGTATTTCCCTCCCTCCATTCGCTCCGTCTCGGATCGGTCTCCCTCCCACAGTCGAACCTTCTCCTCTCTCGCGTCGACGAGCTGTCACCATAAAGTAACTGGGCTGTATTTTATTTCATAATTTTATATAGATGTATGTATTTAATAGATCCACTGTTGATCAGATTTTTTGTATTCGATAGATGTTGGAGAAAAATTGGGAGTATAAGGGCGCAGTACATTAGTTATTCATGGATATCAAAAAGGCATATGACTCGGTTAGGAGAGACGTTTTGTATAACATTTTTAATGAATTTGGTATTTCCAAGAAATTAGTTCCATTAATTAAAATGTCTCTCACAAGGGAACATCACTAAGTATTAAGAAAACTTCCAAACAATTTATACACCATTACGAAAGGACTTCCTGAAATATGTTTAAATTTATAATATTATACATCTTGATTACACAACTTTTAACACTGTATCACTTAGGAATACTTTACACCAGTGATCGCCAAAAGCTGTGTCGCGACACATGCCCCTGTCTCCACTCAAGCGTAACCATGACATCATACCCCCACCCTCTGTTTACAGCCATCACTTCGATATAAGTAAAGACATTTATCAGCAGCGGACGTACGCATGTAATGTTACAAGTGTGTAGGATAATATGTTTCGATGTCTTTTCCAAAACAGATAGTAAGTAAAAACTTAATTTTAAGGAGCTTGGGAGGAAAAGTATTTATTTTGTGCAGATGGCAAAAATATGAGATACTTAATTTGTTGTAAAATTTTAAATGAAGTATAAAAGAACAATGTACGTTGTCATTATTTTTCTTGTTATGAAGACTACCACGCCCTTACCTGTAGCTTGAATAATAAACGAACAATAAAAAGTAACGGCTTCTATGTCTTAATCGGAGTAAAATACTTCGACGTTTTTTTCGACGTATGTAGTGTAATTTGTATATTTCATTAATAAATAAACAATAAACAGTATTGGCTTCTATGTCTTAATCGGAGTAAAATACTTCAACGTTTTTTTGAAGTATGTAGTTTAATTTACAACTTCGTGACCAGCCTGGTACGTTTTTTTAATTTCAAATTACTCCTGATGTAAAGTACACGCTCTTTCTATGCTAAATAAGGAAATAAATTTATGTTATTTTATTAATAATACAAAAATAATTAATAGGAGGATAAAAAATTAACATGGAAAAAAGTGTGTATAGTTAATAAGTAAAAGAATATTATATTGCTTTCGTTTTTTGGTCACAGTCCGTCTCTGCACTTTTATTCACTGCATTACCTGAGGAGATACCCACTCCACCCTTCTCCCTGTGATAGTGGTGTGCGGGTTGCATTTCTATTACGTCACAATTTCGTGGTGTTTGGCAACCACTACTATACACCGTGTTCCGCTTAGAGGGATTGAGAAATAAGTGACAATTTCAAGTGTAAATAATGGTTTATTAACATAACGTTTTACATAACTTGATGTAAAAACTCTCCGAGTTTCGGAAAATGCTGAATGCAACTCCATGTGTGCGCCTTAAGTTGCTCTGCAGACATCTAAACTGTATTGAACCTCCCGCCAAGTGTTCGGTAGCATTTGTGGAGTCACTAGCGCAGCTGCATTTGTGATGCGTTGTCTCAGTTCCTCCAAATTGTTAGCTTTTCCTCTTTAGTACACAGCATCCTTCACAAAGCCTCAGGAAAAAAGTCCAAGGGGGTCAGATCGGGTGACCTGATTGGCCAGGCAATGGGTCCTCGTCTTCCGATTCACCTATCCACGTACGAAGAAAACGGCGTTGCACTCGTGTAACAGATTTTTCTTCTGCTAACCATAGCACATACTGAACTTTCTGTTGTGGTGTCCACATGTTGACCATGGCGTGTTCTCCTACAAAATGGCGCCAGGCTTGTTTTAGCAACAAGTAATCGAAAGTTAAGCATGCAGCTATTTTCAAACTTTGTTGCGTAAACTTGTACTGTTTCTCTATGTTGTCAGATGTAAATCTCTACGATATCTTTGTCTGGTTTTAAATGGTGAACATTTATTTCTCGATCCCTCTAAGCGGGACACGGTGTATATGGTGATTACTTTTACGTGTTAATATTGACCTAAGTTTATAAATATCAAGTTGATTAGGTTTGGCTTGGGAGCCATATTCAGAACTGCGAGGTTCTTGCCTCTTCCGATGTCTTCGCTCCCGCTGGGGGTGCGTTTCTATTGTGTAGTGTGGAGTCAAATAGTTGTGGGTGTGTTTTTGTGTATCTGTATAATTCGTATTGTTCTAGTATGTTTAGTTTCTGTTTTTTTGTGTTAGTTATGTAAAAATCCTTGTCTGTGTCTATGTTGCTGTAAGTGTGGTTGGCATTTATGACGTGTTCTGTGAATGTGGAAGTGTCGTGTGATTTGTTTATGGCTGTGATGTGTTTCTATAACGTGTTTGAACACATAGGCAGATCATTTCATACACGTAACAAGGAGAGCTTACATATTATATTAAAAATAATAAAGAAACACAACTCTACGTTCTGAGACGTATTAAATTCTCAGACGTATTAAAACTGCTAATTTTACACAGCCCACTTCTATTAAATTGTGAACGTGAGTGAGAGTGATCGGGAATTTTAAACTTATTGCAATGAATGCGAATGAAATTCTCGAAACAAAATAAAATACTTTCTTACCAATAATGTGACAGCTACTGCTTATTTCCCCTCAACAAATTCATTCTCCTGTGAATGACACTGATAGTTAATAAAAAGTGTATATATATATATATATATATATATATATATATATATATATATATATATATATATGGTGAGACATTCTGAGCAAAAAATGTCATATAAAGATGTGTCCTAATCTCAATATTTTCAAAGTTTTAATTTTAATTTTATTAATTTTAAGTTCTTAGTAAAATTCTATTTTTCTTTAGTTTTAAGGGTAAAAAATATTACAAATAGAGAATGAACTATTCAGAAATATCATTTATTTAACTGGCTAGTGTTCTGAAGCTTAAAATATATTGTTAAATGCTTTGTTCAGATTTTCTTTTTCAGTTTTTAACTAAAAATTACATCATTCTTACGCACTTATCACAAAAATTGTTGAAAACCACACGACTTTAGGAACTTGATTCTTTACAGTTTAATTATGCATCCTAATGTACAGTCTTAAAGAATTTACAATAGTGGCGTGATTTATAACAATTTGATAAATGCGTAAGAAAATCTAATTTTGTAGTTAAAAAAAATTCTGTACGAAGCAACTATGGAATTCACAACACATTTCTAGCTTCAGAATATTAGCTAATTAAAGAAATGATACTCCTGAATAGTTCATTCTTTATCTGTAATATTATATTACCCTAAAAACTCAAGAATAATGGTATTTTACAAACAACTTCAAACTAATGTCACTCTGAAAATATTGAGATTAGGACAAATGTTTATATGACACATTTTGCTCAGAATGTCGTCGGAAATAAGCTTCATAAGGGACGGCAAATCCTCGTCAATCACTCTGTTTATACTGTGTACATATATACATATATACTATAGGTATATATACGTATATATATGTATATATACACACAGGTGACATAAATACACACACATACAAGTGAGGCAGAAATATCTTCCAATTTTCAACTGCACATAAAATGAAAAATATTGAAGTCAAATATGAAACAGTAATATAAATTTATTCCTTATGATATGCCATTTAATTCTTCAGTTCAGTTCCGGACACACTTTCAGATTTCACTTCTCTTCAAATGGCTCAAAACGAGAAGTTTCCCTCCCTCGTTACGCTTCTACTTGCAGCTAGCTAGGTCACTTGCCTCCAAGATAAGGTTCTTAGCGTAAGCGACGGCGCACGTTTTCATTTGGTTTCACGAGATAATGAATCTCCTATACTTGTTTATGTTCGGAATCCATATGACTTCATCTCAACATTTGATGTTCTGTCGTATAAATAAAATTGTTCGCCTGTTGTAATAAGAAGACTTTCAATTATGACAACTTTCTCTTTTGGGAATTAAATGAAATATCGAGAGTATTAAAGCAAAGACTTGCATAATCTAAGATTTTAGATTTTAAACAAAGTTTAGAAATGTATCGTCGCTGTTCCTGCAATAACTCCTATGTGACATATTTATCGATTTTCAAGATTTTTGCTCTATTAAATAACTTAAATAGTGATACAGCAAATAATAAAATCTCCTATACTTACTTACAAATGGCTTTTAAGGAACCCGAAGGTTCATTGCCGCCCTCACATAAGCCCGCCATAGGTCCCTATCCTGTGCAAGATTAATCCACTCTCTACCATCATATCCCATCTCCCTCAAATCCATTTTAATATTATCCTCCCATCTACGTCTCGGCCTCCACAAAGATCTTTTTCCCTTCCGACCTCCAAACTAACACTCTATATGCATTTCTGGATTCGCCCATACGTGCTACATGCCCTGCCCCATCTCAAACATCTGGATTTAATGTCCCTAAAATTATATCAGGTGAAGAATACAATGCGTGCAGTTCTGTGTTGTGTAACTTTCTCCATTCTCCTGTAACTTCATCCCTCTTAACCCCGAATATTTTCCTAAGAACCTTATTCTCAAACACCCTTAATCTCTGTTCCTCTCTCAAAGTAAGAGTCCAAGTTTCGCAACCATACATAGAAACCGGTAATATAACTGTTTTATGAATTCCAACTTTCAGATTTTTTGACAGCAGACTGGATGACAAAAACTTCTCAACCGAGTAATAACACGCATTTCCCATATTTATTCTGCGTTTAATTTCCTCTCGAGTATCATTTATATTTGTTACTGTTGCTCCAAGATGTTTGAACTTCTCCACCTCTTCGAAGGATAAATTTCCAATTTTTATATATCCATTTCATACAATATTCTGGTCACGAGACGTAATCATATACTTTGTCTTTTCGGGATTTACTTCCAAACCTATTTCTTTGCTTGCTTCAAGTAAAATTCCCGCGTTTTCCCTAATCGTTTGTGGATTTTCTCCTAACATTTTCAGACATCCGCATAGACAAGCAGCTGATGTAACCCGTTCAATTCCAAACCCTGTCTGTTATCCTGAACTTTCCTAATGGCATACTCTACAGAATAAAATCTCCTATATGTAATTATATTTCTTTCTTTGGAAAATGTAAGAATTCACGATCTCCTGTGTACCACTGCTATAGAAAGAATAAATGTGTTTGTGCGAGATCGTGGGTATTTGCTTGGTTTCCGCACAAAACCAATCCGCGGAAAGTCTACAATTCCACATTCAGTATTCCCAACCTAACACACATAACTATTTCCCTCTTCTTACCGCTTAAGTGACATATTGATTTTACTGCTTTAGGCTTTTAACTTATTATTTTTAGAGACGTTCTATATAGTAATAATTACAAATTTGAAACTTACCACTGCAATTTCACCTAAATTGCACTGTTAATTATTATTTTTAAATATTTGCAAAAATTAAGTAAACTCTACAACTCCACTAAAGTTACTGCATTCGTGATGCAAGTAACATTAAGGAAGCCGTGAAAAAATCAACAAGATTCCATAGACTGGGAAAAAAAAAGACAGACGTATATCACGGCCTGCTGGAGTATAGTAAACACAGAAAACATTTTAAAGCAACAATGTTGAAGATAGATTTTTTGTTTTGCAAATTTGCCGTCATTGAACAGAAACCAAGATGGAGATTTCATTGCAACTAATTAGAAATTCCTCTTTCAGGTATGTAATAAACGATCTTCGCACAAAATAATGTGCGAATCACGAGCGGTATGTTTTCTTTCAATTCTCGGAAATTAAAAAAGCTCAACTACGTTTCGCTTTTTCAAACTTTTCCTGGAACATGAAAACTTCAACATACCGCTCTTGTAACGCATATTACTATTTCCTTCCTACTGAACAATTTTATATTTTGCACACAAGAGTTATTGCAGGAACAACGACGTTATGTATTGTACTAGCTAATTTTAGTTTTAAAAGGATTTTATTTAACGCTTGTAATATTCGTGTCTTTTTAGTAGTGTGGCGTTTACCCTGTTTTTAATGTAAACACAAATACTGTAATATTTTCACACCTAATATTTACCCCACATAATTATTTTGACGCTCATGTTTATTTTAGCAGAATTAGAGGCATTGGCACTGGGCCACCACTCCAACCCCTCGATCAACCACTCAATGTTATCCCAGTTTACAGCTTCCTCAAATAAACATTACAACTTTTTTATGTTTGTGTATGGAACCACTGTATTTTAGTTTCATCAAAATGTTGTGTGAAACCCGAGGAAGCATTTTATTGGTGTCCATTAGGAAGGATACATTTACGTAACCACGCAGGTAACATAAGCTGAGAATATGAATCCATTCGTGCAGAGTTTCGAAATATTAACCTGATACAGTGTAGCTGTGTTGTGGTCACATCCCAATTACCCCCAGTGGACGGACATGTTACATATTCTATGACAAAGCTACTTCGATATTATCCACTGTCCTCGTACACGAGTTCTTTGTTTGTTTGCTTTTGTTATTCCGCTATAGTGGCGCTGTATAAAATTAGATCCTGTATGTATTGTTTACAGTTGAATTAGAATTACAAGTTATTCATACTTTGTGAGCAATTGGAAATGCAAAAAGCAGAGAAAATACGAAAGTTTCGGTTCTAATGAAGATTAACTTTTATATAATGATTTAATAAATCAAATTGCATAACGACGATGAACGCTTTTTCTTGTAGTTATACTACATTTCTAGCATTATGTAAGAGAAGGTCTGATTTCCTTAACTCCCAGAGTAAATAAATAAGCAAGCAACGAACAAACAAACACATCAATAAATCAACAAGTAACTAAATCAACAAGTAACTAAATCAATAAGTAAGTAAATAAGTGAATAAAAGAGTGAATGAATAAGTGAGTAAATGAGTAAGTAAATAGTAAAGAAATAAGTAAATAAATATGTCTATATATGTAAATAGAAGCAAATAAATATATAAGCAAATTTATACGTAAAGAAATATATAAGTAAAGAAATATATAACTAGATATATAGGTTAATATATAAATTTGTAAGTGATTATGTAGATAAATAAATAAAAATATAAATTATTATGTAAGTAATAAGTAGGCCTAAACAAATAATATATTATTTTAATGTACCGAAGTACATATGATATTTCCATGCAGAGATATTATGCGTCATCATACGATGAAAGAGTAATGGCACGGAGAAAAATTCTCTCCGGCACCGGGATTTGAACCCGGGTTTTCAGCTCTACGTGCTGATGCTTTATCCACTAAGCCACACCGGATACCCATCCCGGTGTCGGACAGAATCCTCTCAGTTTAAGTTCCAACTCTTGGGTTCCCTCTAGTGGCCGCCCTCTGCACTATGAACGTAGGACCGAACTCCACACATGTGCTGAGGTGCACTCGTTATGAGTGACTAGTTGGCCGGGATCCGACGGAATAAGCGCCGTCTTAAATCACGAAGTGATTTACGCATATCATATATATTATTTTAATGTACCGAAGTACATATGATATTTCCATGCCGATATTCTGCGTCATCATACGATGAAAGAGTAATAATAATAATAATAATAATAATAAATAATAATAATAATAATAATAATAATAATAATAATAATGGTTTATTTTAACTGGCAGAGTTAAGGACATTCGGCCTTCTCTTCCACTCAACCAGTAATGGAACGGAGAAAAATTCTCTCCGGCACCGGGATTTGAACCTGGGTTTTCAGCTCTACGTGCTGATACTTTATCCACTAAGCCACACCGGAACTTAAACTGAGACGATTCTGTCCGACACGGGATGGGTATCCGGTGTGGCTTAGTGGATAAAGCATCAGCACGTAGAGCTTAAAACCCGGATTCAAATCCCGGTGCCGGAGAGAAATTTTCTCAGTTCCATTACTCTTTCACCTAAACAAATAAGTAAATAAATAAAAAATGTAAATAAATATGTAAATAAATAAGTAAATGAATGACTGAATAAATAAATACATAAATAAATAACTAGATAAATAAATATATTTTAAAATAAGTAAATAAATAAATAAATAAATAAATAAATAAATAAATAAATAAATAAATAAATAGATAGATGAATAAATGTATAAATAAATAAGTAGATAAATGAAGAAATATATACTTTTAGTAGAGCCATCGATGTAGCTCAGTCGGCAGACTCGCTGGGCTGCTGATCCGGAGCTGCGTTCGGGCTTGGGTTGGATCCCCTTTGGACTTTGGTTTCTTCGGAGGTTTTCCCCAGCCGTGGGACTGAAGCCGGATGGTCTATGGCGAGTCCTTGGCATCAACCCCTTTGATTTGATTACCTGGTTGGGTTTTCCGAGGTTTCCCCCATCGAAAAGGCAAATGCCGGGTAATATTTTGGCGAATCCTCGGACCTCATCTCATCTCACTATATCTCGCCAAAAAAAAAAAAAAAAAAAAAAAAAAAATTGTAAAAATTGTACAAAATTGTAAAAATTGTAGAAAATTACTAAATTGTAAAACTATAAAAAAATTTGTAAAAATTGTAATAATTGTAATATTGTAAAATGTTGACATGTTCCACATCTTAAAGCTTCATTGCTCATGTAAGATCTATGGAATAAAATAAATGAATGAAATGAATGAATGAATGAATGAATAAATAATGACATAAATAAATAAAAATATATAAATAAATCAGTAAATAAATAAATAAAGAAATAAATAAATAAACAAATAAATAAATAATTTCCAGAGAAATTTAACTTCTCAAGAAAGAAATTAACAGAAGGGCCGGCGAAACAATGATTTACAATTTAAACGTTCAAAAGTTTCAATTAATATCAATTCAGCAAAGGCATTAAACAAACTCGACGACAGGGGACAGCCTTGTCGGACACCCCTTATACGTGCTGGTTCAGATTCACCCACCGTCAGCTTGTCTGTTGATATCCTGCTGCCTGTCATATAAATCGAAGATGTGTCTCATTCGCTTGTACGCGTATGGACATAAACGAAGAAACCTGTGCCACTCGACACTAACAAACGCTTTTTACTTTTCTTACTATGACCATTGTCTTCGTCTTGTTTGCATTTATCTTCATCCCATACTGCTCACAGCTGTCATTTACCTGTAGTACCACATCCCTTAGTATCGTCTCCTCTTCTGCTAACAACGCCATATCGTCATCGAATCTTATGCACTTTAATCTTCTTCCCCCCAAACTATCATCCCTCCCATGGGACGAAAACAGTTCATCACTAAATCCTCCAAGTACAGGGACATCATTTTATTTTTACTTCAATTTTTATTGTACCTGCGTTTCTAAATGTACTTGACTCCCACCCCTTTCACTAATGTCCTTGCTAACGTCAGTCACACAAACTTACGGCCGCTGTTGCTAGCAGTGAAATAAACAGTAGAGTACAGTGTGTTTCAGAAATATGTTGCATTTTCTATGGAAGAAAAAGCTTATATTATTGATGTTTATTTTCACACAAGTATGGTGTGTAGCATAACTGAATTTATCTGTGTGGACTGAGCAGAAGTGAAGATTAGAGTTACCGAAAGTATGGTACCCTATAATATGGCACGGTACTTAACAGCATTATTTAAACAAGAGTTTTTTTTTTTTTTTTTTTTTTTTTTTTGTAAGTATGAAAGACGATGATGGAAACTGGAATTACAATACAACACTTTTTCTTTTTTTCACAATTTCCTGATTATATCATTACGGAATATTTTCGTATGGAAACTGGAATTACAATACAACACTTTTTCTTTTTTTCACAATTTCCTGATTATATCATTACGGAATATTTTCGTATGGAAACTGGAATTACAATACAACACTTTTTCTTTTTTTTTCTGATTATATCATTACGGAATATTTTCGTATGGAAACTGGAATTACAATACAACACTTTTTTTCACAATTTCTGATTATATCATTACGGAATATTTTCGTATGGAAACTGGAATTACAATACAACACTTTTTCTTTTTTTCACAATTTCCTGATTATATCATTACGGAATATTTTCGTATGGAAACTGGAATTACAATACAACACTTTTTCTTTTTTTTTTCACAATTTCCTGATTATATCATTACGGAATATTTTCGTAGAAATGTCATTAATCTGGTAGATAAATTTAGAGCAACAGAGTGTACAGAAAGGAAGAAAAGTGTAAGATGGCCAACAAAGGTGACAGAAGATGTTGTAGAAGATGGTAGAGAAAGGATGCAGCGAGGTCCTAATGAGTCGGTCAAGAAGTTAGCTGTAGAAATTGGGGTTTCTTACGGAAGTGCTCACAAAATTCTCAGGAATAAATTAGGTTAGTAATATGCTGAATAAAGTAGACATTACATAATATATATAACCGCCTGAAGACTTGAGTTTGTGAAAAAAAAAAAATTACTATTCTACTGTTTTTTGATAAAATACTGTAAAGTAATGACCAAACTGAAAATCGTAATACTATATTTCCCTGTAACATAAATGGATACACTACTTTTCTCTCTTCCTATAGCTAGTAAAATGATTTGTTTACATATTGCACTAGCAACTCCAAACTCCTGTAGTGGAAGGGGGGTAACAGTGTTTCCGAGTATAGCCAGGTTAATGTTAAAAATGTTAGTAAAAATAAAGTGATGTCCCTGTAGATGTTGAACAGGGAAGGTGATAATGTTCATCCTTGTCGTACTCCTCTCCCTATTTCACTCCCTCCAGATATATTTATTGTCCTATCCTGGCTTTGACACGTTTCATATAAAAATTACTGAACAGCCTTCTCTCTTTGCAATGCACACTAATTTTCTTCAGGATCCCCATTAGTTTATGTAAATCCACTGTGTCAAATGCTTTCCTAAATCCACAAATACTACATACATTTCTTTATTTTTCTCTACTGTTCGCAGTAGTCCAAATGCATCTCTCGTACCTTTCCCCTTCCTGAAGCGAAAATGCTTTTCTTCCAACTGTCCTTCCGCCTTAGAATATAAACGGCGATTCATTATTCGCAGGAGAATCTTCGCCGAATGCGTTACATTTCTTGGCTTTATTTTTTTCGTTAATTCAATTTAAAGCCACTTCAAATTTAATCTCTGAAACATTGGACACAACTATCAACAATATACCTCTACTAAAAACATCAACAACCAAATTTCTTGGTTTGCATATTAAGAATACAATAAATTGGAAAAATCATATCAAAGAAATAACCCCCAAACTTAGCTCAGCATGCTTCGCAATTAGGTCGTTACAACAATTTCTAAACAACAGTATCTTAAAGACAATATATTTGCCTATTTTCATTCCATTATGTCCTACGGAATAATATTTTGGGGAAATTCTGTAGATAGTAAAAATATATTCTTATTACAAAAAAGAGCCATTAGAATAATATTTTGGAGCAAAGGCTAGAGAATCATGCAGATTATTTAAAAAAAATAGAGATTCTAACCTCAACAAATCAATACATATACTCTACAATAAATTTCCTTTTATGTAATAAAGAAAATTTTCCAACTAACTCAGCCATACACAGTATAAATACCCGCAGAAGGAATGATTTTCATACGCCATCATCAAATTTATCATGTTTCAAAGGGGAGTACGTTACATGGCGATAAAAATGTTCAATAGTCTTCCTGAAGACATTAAGAATCATAGCATAGCATAGCATTATTTAAGGTAAAACTAAAAAATTACTTAATACCTCACACTTTCTATTCTGTAGATGAATTCTTGACATTTCACATTACTGTGTAAATATTATAAACTATTAAATGGTAAACATATTACATTGTATAAAATATTATTGTTATTAAGGTATTAATTCTGTACATATTTCATATTTGCATTTTCTATGTATTGCATTTTATTGTTAAACGTAAGAATTGGACATGTTCTTTATTCTATGCTATAAAGCAAATGTAAGAATATTATGGAACGAATAAATCTATCTATCTATCTAATCTATCTATCTATCTATCTATCTATCTATCTATCTATCTACCTATCTATCTATCTATCTATCTATCTATCTATCTATCTATCTATCTATCTATCTATCTATCTATCTATCTATCTATCTATCTATCTATCTATCTATCTATCTATCTATCTATCTATCTATCTATCTATCTATCTATCTATCTATCTATCTATCTATCTATCTATCTACCTATCTATCTATCTATCTATCTATCTATCTATCTATCTATCTATCTATCTATCTATCTATCTATCTATCTATCTATCTATCTATCTATCTATCTATCTATCTATCTATCTATCTATCTATCTATCTATCTATCTATCTATCTATCTATCTATCTATCTATCTATCTATCTATCTATCTATCTATCTATCTATCTATCTATCTATCTATCTATCTATCTATCTATCTATCTATCTATCTATCTATCTATCTATCTATCTATCTATCTATCCATCCATCCATCCATCCATCCATCCATCCATCCATCCATCCATCCATCCATCCATCCATCCATCTATCATCCATCCATCCATCCATCCATCCATCCATCCATCCATCCATCCATCCATCCATCCATCCATCCATCCATCCATCCATCCATCCATCCATCCATCCATCCATCCATCCATCATCCATCCATCCATCATCCATCCATCCATCCATCCATCCATCCATCCATCTATCTATCTATCTATCTAACACTGTCTCCATAAAATCTTCATGCCATTCACCTTTCTCATATATTTCGTTGCATTATGATAGAATTTGCTTCTTGTCTTCACCCAACCATTTCACTAATTCAATGCGGATTCCATCAACCCCTGTTGATTTCCCATTAAGGAATTAAATTGGTACGGACTGTACTTCTGTTTCTAAAATCTGGTAATTCGATTACAATAGAAGCCAGTCTTCTGTTTCGATCGCTGCAGTTGCAGTTTCTGTACTGAGCTTGTATATGAAGGTTGTGTGTTTAGTTTGATAAAGAAAAAAAATCAGTTTTCTGTGCACTATGAAAAGTGTAAATTCCATTATGTCATATGAGAATTTGAGAGATAAACTCGGTGAAACGCTTGGATTTAAATTGAACGATCATGGAGAAGTGCTAGACATAATTATTTTTTTTCGTGTTTAGTGATGCAGGAAACATTGTTGCTAAACGTAGAGCGGCACTTAATTCGGAGCATCTGAATGCACTCACATATTTAAAACCATGGATGAAGCAGTATTAACTAGGTGACTCTTCATACTTTTTGTTATTTATGTTTGTCTCAAAAATTCCCGGAGAAATTGACACAATAAATCAGACGTGTCGAAAATGCCATCGTGCGCCGAGCCACTGTGTAAGCTGCAACGTGTATAGCACCTATGGAGGGAGGCGGACACCCGAAGGGGAAATAGAACAACTGTCTGACTTATTAACGGTGTTTTCATTTTTCTTACGTCAAGCACTTAAATAAAATTATATACAGTACAAGGCTACAAACTAATGTTTAGTACATGTAACGAAGAAAGAAATGAACAAGAAAACATAGGACACATTATCACACCGTGAAATTAATCGTCTTCAGAATGTCTCTGCGACAGAGTTTCAAAATCAGGAATTATGTCACTTACTGCCAGTCGTAGTTTATCACGAAGTCATGATCTAAATTTGATTTTTACTATTTTCATTGTTGAAAATAATTTTTCACAAACGTAAGTTGTAGCGAATATGGCTTCAACAAAGCAAGCGAAAGAACGAAGCTTCAAATATTTATTTTTTGCCAAATATTTGAAAAGTTCAACATTTGTCAAGTCCTTACATCTAGCTTTCATTTAACATCACATAGTAAATCTGTGAGTTTAAATTGAAGATCTAACCGCATTATTCGTACATCTGCTGAAAAAGGATCGACGTACAGAGATTATGTTATACAACCATTTTCCTCGTAATCCTTGTGAACAAATCATACATTTAATTATGTCATCATACTGTCAGCAAAAAAAATGCATCCTCCCATCCTACTTGAAACTTTCGTTTTTATAGAGGTAGTCTACATGGTTTCGAGAGAGACATTGCTACGATACGCCACTCGCAGGTCAGAGACAAATACAAATGGAACGGAGTTTACTCCAGTGAGTGAGAGGGTGGGGGTTGTAGGTAGGAAGCAAGGGAAATGCACTGCGAGCCACAATGTGCTCGTGAGTCGCCTTTTCGCCGCGGCTGCAATAAATTATAAGTCTCATAATAAATATGTTAGTAAATAATTAAAATATTTGTTTTGTAATATAATGATACAATATATACAGATATACATTATACAAGCTTTATAATTCTATATATGGAGCCAAAATGAAATGTTCAATTTCATAATAATAAAATTATTCCAGTTGGAATAATTTTATCTTCAATAAAAAAAAAAGTAAAACCCGAATTTCTCCATACATTTTAACCAACCCACAACGTATTTTCAACACAACTGCTACCAATACTTATGCTTATCACCGAACACAAGTTAAATTTAACAATTGTGTATTACAGTAGGCCTATATTAAAAGATTTTTTCAACTCGATCAAATAGTTAATCAATTAAATATTTTGATCGATCAATAGCACTAATTGTTATGGATAACGCAATACAGGAGCGAGTGTTCTACCAGGATTATGAAGTTTCTTTTGAAACATTCGATAGTCCTCTGGTCCTGTTACAAAACTGCCCTGCTAATTGTTTAGAAATCCGGCGAGGCGATAATCTCTCTATTCGTTAAACGCACTATAGCCCCAACTAAACATGCGTTCTTAAGAATCTCTAATTCAGTTATTGCATATAAATTGGACTAGTCAACTGGTTACGATGAACGGTAGCATTCAAAACATCACAATGAACGTAAGTGAAGTTGTTGATGGATTTCCTGACTCAGCAAGACACTAGAATGATGAGAGCGAAGTAACAAAACAAGACAGGTAGGAAATGCGATAGTGATATGTTCCACTCTTAATCTGATATCCCGACGGCGTTGCGTCTCTGAGCCTGACAGCTCAATCTCCGGCTCATCCCCTTCTTCTGTCATCCATCGCGCAGAGGTACACAATGTTATTGCCTACATCTCCTTCTTAATTGCTGTCTAATACACACGTTTTCTAGGAAGTCACTGCTACATCCCTTAGTAATGTTATCTGTGCAAGTGTGATGTATAATGTTAATTTACCATGTATCCATTACGAATGCACACAACACATTTTAAACGGCGTGTTAAACAAGGAAATTTATACCAACGAAAACTCTGCAGTGCGTTAAACACAAATACATACCCCTAAAAATCAACACGAAACAGTCCAACGTGATCTGAATGGACCCAATTTAAGTTCTTATTCAAAACAATTGAAGTCAAAGTAAAGCCACACTCAATGAAACTTCGAGTCAAGTAGAGGAAGAGGTACTATGAATATGGAATGCAATTTTGTTTTTCGTTTAGGAAACCTCGGTATTTTCTTGGACGAAAATTTAAATTGGGAATGCCAAATAAAGGAAATATCCAAGAGAGTGTGCTATACCACTCATATAAATTGAGGGAAAGAAGGCAGAGGACGGACACTGGAAAGTTTTCTTTTCTCAATCGTACTATCAGGGACTGGAATGCTTTACCTGCAGACTTACTAAAGGCTTTACCAACAACCAAAAATGCATTTAAAAATAGGCTAAAGGACCGTACTAATGGACGGTAATTATACACAGTATTTAAAGGGTGTAAATGATATGTTGCTATTGAAGTGTTGTATCAGTGAAGAATTATGTTGTGTCAGTGAAGTGTGTTGTATCAGTGAAGAAGTATGTCGTGTCAGTGAAGTGTGCTGTGTAAGTGAAAAGTGTTCCTGTCAGTGAAGCTTTATAGTTTATAGTGGCAGTGCATAGTATTTGAACAGTGAAGTGTTTTGAAGTGTTAGTGAAATCAGGATAGAATCAGTGAAATGTGTCGTAGTTCCATTGCAGTGAGTGAGTTGACGGCGAAATGAGTGTAATTTGAAAGGTACTTGTGCAGATATGAACATATCATACTCGTGGGTTTTAGTTCGATTTTAGTTTTAAGATACAAATTAGATTTATTTCAAATGTTATTTTAAGTGATCGTTTCATTTAATTTAGTATATTCCATGTTGTTGTTATTATTATTATTATTATTAATTATTGTTAGTATTAATTATTAGTATTATTATTATTAATTGTATTTTTAATTACTAAGTTTATTATTGTCATTATTGAGTGTAATTAGTTACCACTGCCACTGCAGTGTGAATACATACATACATACATACATACATACATACATACATACATACATACATACATACATACATACATACATACATACCATGCATTCTCTTAACCCATTCAGAAACTTCCTGCCGCCAGAATTAAAACAGACTTTAGTGCAAACCTCGTACTACCACTGTTTGACTATTGCGACATAATACTTACGGACTTGACAACTGACCTTTCGAACAAGCTGCAGCGTGTGCACAATATGTGTGTCAGATTCATCAGCAATGCTCACAAATTTGACCACATTACACCCTCGTTCAAATCTTTATCCTGGCTGCAACTTAGTAACCGTAGAACACTTCATTCGCTGTCTCTTCTGTTTCGAGTTCTCCACACTTCTACTCCAAATTATCTTCGTTCCCCTTTAACTACTTATCCTCAATCACAATCTAAACACCAGGTCACAAGAGAGCCAAATCCTAGCAATTCCTGCCCACAAAACATCCCACTATTCATCCTCTTTTACTGTCTCAGTCCCCGTGAATGGAATTCTCTACCTCAAAAAATTAGGGGCTGCCAGACAATAACCACTTTCAAGAAAAGGCTAAACGATTTCTTACGGGCGCAGTCAAATTGAAGTTATAATTGTGATCGAGTTTAATAATTTAATTTAATTTAGGTATGACTATCATTATTATTATTATTATTATTATTATTATTATTATCATTATTATTATTATTATGTTTTGAATAGTGAACGTAAAGTATCATTTTATGGAAAATATTGATGTTCTTGTTATAAAATAAAAATGTAACATATTTTCTTCATAAAAATAGAGGGTGGAAAAATTCAAATATCTTGGAGCAACACTGAATAACAAATTTTTATAAATGACACTCGGGAATAAATTAAACGTCCTAAGAATAAATTTAATGAAATGCCGTGTTATTATTCGGTTGAAAGCTTTTATCATCTAGTTTTTGTCAAATAATCTGAAAGTTAGAATTTATAAAAAGTTATAATTAATAATTGTTCTGTATGGTTGTGAAACTTGGACTTTTCAAATTACTTTGAGATGAGGAAAGTCCAGGATAACAGACAGAGTTTGAGAATTGAAGGTTAGGAAAATATTTGGGGCTATGCGGATGATGAATATGTTAGGAAAAAATGGAGAAAGATTACAAAACACAAATTTTACTGAAAGCAAGTAAAGAGATAGCTTGAAGTAAATCCCAAAAAAACAAAGTATATGATTTGTCGATGTTGAGAATATTGCATGAAATGGAAATATAAAAATTGGAAATTTGTCTTTTGAAGAGGTGGGAAGTTCAAATATCTTGGAGGAAAAAAATATAAATTAGGCCGAGAAAGATGGGAGAATAAATATGGGAAAAATGGATTTGAGGGATTGGCTTTTATCATCCAGTCTGCTGTCAAAATATCTGAAATTAATTTATAAAACAGGATAGGGTTGTTCTTTATGGTTGGGAAACTTGGACTCTCACTTTGAGGAGGCAATGAACCTTAAGGGGTTTGAGAATGAGGTGCATTTAGGAAAATAAGGCTAAGAGGGATGAATTTTATTAGAGAATGGAGAAGACAAAAGAACTGTCATTGTATTGTTATGACATAATTAGGAATGTATTAAGTCCTGACGTTTGAGATTGGCATGTAGCACGTATGGGCGAATCCAGAAATGCATATGTAGTGTTAGTTGGGAGACCGGAGGAAAAAGACCTTTGGGGAGGCCGAGATTAGATGGGAGGATAATATTAAAATGCATTTGAGGAGGTTTTATGATGATAGGGACTGGTTAATCTTGCTGGAAGGGACCAATGGCGGGCTTAATGGCCGATGAACCTCTTCCAGTTAAAATAAACCATTATTATTATTATTATTATTATTATTATTATTATTATTATTATTATTATTTTCATTTTTCACTGCTACTGATAAAATTACATCACACTAGAGATTCTAAATGCCTCATAAAACTTAAAAAATGAGTCCTGGATGCAAAAATGATGTTACATAGATTAAAACAGAAACACAACAACAAAAATATTTCATTCGTATAATGAGAAAAATCTCGGAATTTGAAAGAATTTTCTGAATGACGCCCGGTACCAACAAGGGTAATGATTTTTATGCGGATCTTGCTCAGGAAATTTCGAGGACGGCAAGCATGTGAAAGATGAATTCAGTGCGTCAGTTGTGATCATGAAACAAGTTGAAGCCTTTCAAAATACCGAAAGAACTTTAATTGTTTGGGTTGTAGGTATGAATGTGACTGAAGAATTTAAAAGTTAACTAAATATGCCTAAATACCTTGAATTTAAGGACTACCACGAAAATACCCTTGTACTATCACGGAATTATACCAACGCTTCTACAGTGATAAATTTGTTTGTTTATTTGTATTGCTTGTTTGTAAATATTGTATGTATTTATTATTTATCTAATAATGTACGTACTGTACATTAAAGAGACTATTTTTTTAATTTGAACCTTATTTTTGCACCAAAATTTTAGTATCACGAAATTAGCCGTTTGCCCTGCATTAAGAACTGAAGTCAAGTGTACATCTAAAAAAACACAAGATAATGTATTGCTTATACAGGGACATATTTTATTTTTACTTCAACTTTTATTGTACCTGAGTTTTTGAATGTACTGCATTCCCACTCTTTCTGCTAACGAAGTTCCAATTGTCCTCCACACAGAACCAAGGCCACAGTACTGAGTTAGTGATTATAGTACGTTTCAGAAATATGTTCGCGTTTTACAGTGACGAAAACTTCCAATATTGAACCATATTTTCGCACAGGTACTGTCGTCCGATTTCCCCCAAACCGCTTCTGCTCGCTCCACTGTAAAGACTAGTGGCTGGGCTTTCTTAGCTCTTTTCTGAAAACATTAATTTTTATTAGGAATTAATCGGACGTCTACTAATATTATATAACTCTTTTAAAATAACTTAAATAAAAGGGCCTCGTTAAGTAATTAACTATCACGTGATAGCATGTGTGAGTAATTTTATCTGTACGATCAGAAGTGAAGACTGAATTTAACCACTACAGAATAGGTACAGAATTATTTCAACATGAGTTACTAAGTATAGCATGAAGGACGAAACTGGTAATTGGAATTAGATGCAATAGTCTATAGTGCGATAATAGGTCAAAAGAACTGAAGTCTGAAATGAAGACGATTTTCAAAAATTTGTTTAAATACCCATATTATGATTATTTTTCAATTTAACTTCAGTCTCTATATTGTACGCTAAGCTGTAGACAGTATAATTATTTGAATACGTTGAGATTACTCAGTTCATGAGTAAAACACTCATTGTTAATACTGTACATTTTGATTAAACAAAACCTAATGAAAATTATTAAATGCGATATAGTTTACGTAAATGGATGTGTACCGATAAAGTGATTTTGTTTGTATTTTACGCCAGTATCATCGAAAAGAAGGGGTAGCAAAGGGTGTTTCGGGTCTCAATCATTAATCCAAAGTTATAGCCAGGTTAATATTAAAACTGTTAGTAAAAATAAAATGATGTCCCTGTAATTTAACATTGCAATGCATGTTTATCAAGCCATAATACGATTTTATAAAACTGACACATTTCTTTCAAATTGTTTCAAATCCATATTATGATTATTTACCTAAAATTAATTTTCATTATCTATAGAGAATCATACGTTGTCAAATACGGAGATCTCTGTAGACAGGTTATAATATACGGTCGTCACATAATAAATACATGCTTCATCGAACCATGTGATGGACATCAGATTTTCAATGAAGTAAAAACAGCAGAATGTTCTGGAGTTTCATTGTTAATAGATGTTTATGTTTTATTCCTATTTTGAGCTGTTTTAAACAACGGAAAATGCAGTAAATTAAATCAACGACTCTTCCTTGTGAAAATACTGGATTACGAATTCAATTACAGCTACTCAAAGGGCATACCAGAGAGAATTTGGTGTTCGCAATCCTCCCAAAAGAAACACAATACTTTCTGCTGAGTGAAAAGGGCAAGCATCGTTCATCTAGGCTTCCCACGGTTGTTGTTTTAAGAGCACGACTGGAGCAGTCACTCAAAAATCATTAAACGTTTGGATGAACTACACTTTTCTTCAGAGAACCTAAAGCCTAGGGTTACGGTTGTTCATCAGTAAAGGAACCAGATTTTGAATTTTGTCATTGGTTTGTGCCAGTGCAAAATCATCGAACTCCAGTCGTGGAAGATGAAGCAAACGGTTGTCCGGGTCTCAATCGTTAATCCAAATTTCCAGGTTATAGCCAGGTTAATTGACAACGCCGGACAAATTTGCTATAGAGGTAAATAATCTCCCAAAATTCCTCTAAATGTATAATGAGTTGTCCTGTACATTTAACGTTTTGCAAACATGAAAGAAATTTATCAAGCTATATAAAATATGTTTCGAAATGAGCAGACATTGGATGTGGAAGAATTAAAAATGGGTTTTAGTTCCTAAAGGGAAATTAAAATTAGGACAATATGCATGGACATAAAAATATGAACCAAACCGGTAGAATCAGGAAAGCTCCCCCTTCTCTATAAAAATAACAAACAGGCTTATAAAGGGAATGTAAAAAAATACAACAAAAATATGTTGCACATAATAAAATTAACGCTGGATAAATATTACACACATTCAAAACTTAGCGCTTTGATGCTGTTGTTGGTTTCGCCAACAAAAAATTCTGCTGCCCATACCCGACAAAACGCTCACTTGCAGGGTTTGAACTTCGGCATTTCAAAACAGGAAAGACAGCATTCGCAGAATACGCTAATAATTTGAATTTGAGAAATGAGAATAGAACATAGCGGTGCTAGTAGTGATGTAGAACCCTATAAAGGAACTTTGCAAGAATTCCGGAGAGAATTTTTCTCCGCTCCACCCATCCTCCATCATATGATAACATAGAATTCCTGCACGGAATTATCATATGTACTTCGGTATATTAGACCATAATAATATGATATGCGTAAATAATCACTTAGTGATTTAAGACGGCGCTCATTCTATCGGATCCCGACCACTTATTCACTCGTAATGAGTGCACCTATGCTCATAGTGTGTTGGACATTGTGCCTGTCACACATCTGTGATACAGTACATGAGGATTGGCCACTAAAGAGAAACTACAGTTCGCATTTCACGAGAAGATACGAGCAAGGAATGCTAGTTTTTCCCCCACTCTTATAACCTACTCCCAACACGGAACCGGTCGGCCATTGACTGGGGCTTGTTTGTCCCAGCCGGCCAATGACATCACTCCTATCCACCTGCTTCTTCAAGAACGCTGAGTTACTGGCTTACTCTCCTCTTACCCCGCAAGGACCGTACTCCCCTCGCCGGGATCGTCTCGTGAAATTTGGACAGTAAGGCCCAATTGTATAAAACTCCCTGACTAAAGATCAACTTTGATCGAAGATCGAAAAGTAAACCGAGTTCAGACACTTCTTCTATTGTATAAAACTTTTCTGCGATCAAATTACCTTGGTTCAAGTGCAATCTAAGTTCACGTGAAAAGGATTTGGCAACATCGCATAAACAGGTGAAATACGTGATGCGCGGACCATGTTATACAGGTTTGTTCAGTGTTGCCAATCTAGCGATTTTAACTCTTTTTCAACAACAATTTCTTTTAACTTTTATATTGCTTAAATAGGGATTTAGTGACCTTTTTAGCACCTCATAGTGACAAAATTTAATCTTTCTTTGTTGATAATGAGAAATCTAGCGACTTTACAACTACTTTTTCGCGACTTTCCGTATTACACTCTGTTGGAGACACTGGTTTTTTTTGCAATGTAAATAATGGAGGACAATAAGAAGAAGGTTGACTGTTCTCCAAGTTGTTATCATGTTATGGTGTTTGATACTGCTAAACATAATAAAGCTTTATAAAACGACAATTTTCGGTTAGTAATACAGTTAATTGAACATTTACGAATGTACCTATCATATCCATTAATAATTAATGGGTGTTATAAACATAATATAATTATAGGTTATGTTATTTGATACTGCTGAACACGATAGAGCCTTATAAAATATAAGAATGTTTGTGTATTAAGGCAAGAAATTGAAAGAATTATATATATAAATGTACCTAACATATCTATTAATATTAATAATAATGGATATTTTATTTGCACAATCTGTCACTCGTATATTTCAAACAGAAAAGAAATAATTGAACTTGGATCATCTAACTTAATTGGAGAAATTTCTTCAGTCAAAGTTGACTTCAGTTTGAGACAAATTAATCTCAGATTAGACGTTATACAACACAAAATTCCAAGTTCAGCTGAAACAAGGATCAATTATCAATTTAACCTCTGATCTAAGATTAAATGGTTTATACAATCGGGCCAAGAGATGGAACTTAAACTGAGAGAATTCAATCAGACATCGAAACTGGAATCCGGTGTGGCTTAATGGATAAAGCTCAGCACGTACAGCTGAAAACCCAGGTTCGAGTCCCGGTGCCGGAGATCATTTTTCTCCGCTCCACCCATCCTTCATTAAAGGAAACATGGTAAAACAACACCAACACAGTACTTCATATTGTCCATAGATAATTATTAATTTACTAGACTGTATTCGAACTCGTAACTTTGGATGGTCGCGAGTTCGATTTCCAATGGGAAATCTTTCCGGTCGCATTACAGCTGTGGGATTTACTCACTAACAGAAATGAGTACCAGGGGTATTTCCTTGGAGTAAAGGCGGTGGGTACGTAGGATTGACATCCCTAGTGTCATTAATACTGATTATCTATTCAGTGGAAACCTTAACTTCCCGCCACCCTGTGGGCCATGTTCTGTAACGGGGATGACTTAAGGTACACAATTATCTCACAATGGAACAACACAGACACCCGTCTCCGACACCGGACAGCTGATTCACGTCCCCGTACAGATAATAGAGTACAATGTGATCGCTACAACGCCACGTACGCATGTAGGTATCGTTACAATACATGATCGTGTTCTATTAAGCTTTGTTTCCCTTCATTAAGTGGCATAAACTGTTCCTACTTCATAATTATGGTTCACATATTTATAGATTATCGATAGTACAATATTATAGTAACAGAACATAACCTTCTGCGACAGTATTGGATTTCCAGACTCCGTGACGTTTCGCTAGTTGTCTTTCGATTGCATATCCGAGAATAATCGATACTTGCGCTTTCATAATGCTACAATGTTGTTTTCTGATTGGTGGAACATCTGAACTTTAATGAATAGGTGTACTTTAATGAGGTCCATTAAAGGGCTGCTACCAGGTGTATAATTACTACATTTCGGCATGGTCGAGCATAAAAAGTAGTATAGTGGCCTTGAATAGGTATGTGCTATATTTCTATGTTTTCACATTAAAAGTTTTAAACGACTACGTGTTTATTGAAGAGAAAAATGTCACATTTCATGTGTAAAAGGAAGAAGGGACGTTATGTACTGATAACAACGCATTCGCAGTATTATTGCTGTTGGACTACA
Source organism: Periplaneta americana (assembly GCA_025594305.2). Classification (NCBI taxonomy): domain Eukaryota; kingdom Metazoa; phylum Arthropoda; class Insecta; order Blattodea; family Blattidae; genus Periplaneta; species Periplaneta americana. Next base: position 19,755,615 of record JAJSOF020000005.1, read on the forward strand.
TAAAAGAAGGCAATGACGTCATGTACTGAAGAAACAAAAGTGCGAGTATAGGACGAATCCATATTTTAGGAAGGGAATATCGTAAAAAATAAAGCGAAGGCAGAGGATAAGTCTACCTCATAGAATGGGGAAAGATTTAAGATACTAAGTAACAGTACTATGAATTAACTATACATATTTCATGCACTAATGAGTAATTAATATTCCATATATTTTATTTACAACTTCAATTTAATTTCATTTAATAAAAAAATGATTCGAATTAAATTCACTTGTAATTTAATAAAGGTAAACCAATAGTTATCCCATTTTCTTTAAATAATAAAGGTAATAAATCAATTTCATCTACACTAAAAATGAAAATGAATAATTTTGACTGTTCCGATATAATACAATTGTTCAGTTATTAATGAAGTTAATGAGGTTAAACACTTAGGTATAATCATTGATAATCATTTAAATGGAATAATCACATTCATTATATTTGTAATGAATTGCGTAAAACATTATATTACTTTGTTGTTCTAAGAAATATTTTGTCAATTAACTATTTACGTATAATTTATTGAGCATTATTTTAATCTATATTTATGTATAGTATTATAGTTTGGGGTGGAACTCATAAATCCAACATTTATCCGTTAATTTTACAACAGAAAAAAGCATTAAAAATTTGTTTCAAAAAGCAGAAAGATTACTCAACTGAATTGTTGTTTAAACATTTCAAAGTTTTCGACATTAAACAAATTTATTATTTTATTTTATTAAAATATTTTCACGAAAATCTGAATAACTGTGAAAGGTATATAATAATAATAATAATAATAATAATAATAATAATAATAATAATAATAATAATAATTAATATGATTTATTTTAGCTGGCAGAGTTAAGGCCGTAAGGCCTTCTCTTCCACACAACCAGCAAAAAGTGTATATACATATGCATGAACTTACAAAGAATTCAACAATTTGATTTAGATGAGAGTTACATGTATACAAGAGTTATTTACGAATTAAACAACAAAATACTATGAACTATTAATTAAACACTGAAATAAACTGGGTAGCAGAATTAAACTAAAATACATAGAATGTTAATATATTTCAAATTATATTAGATAATAGAAAGAGATTATTATGAGACAATTTTGAAAATGCAGCACAATCAGGATGATGTCTAAAGAAAAAAAGCAACAGTGTAGTCAGTAATATTTTAAATCAGTATGATTGGAGTGAAATGCTAATAAGGTTATCTTTTAAGCTGTTCTTAAAGGTGTTTGTTGTCTTGCAGCCCCTAAGTACATAAATATATAACTAAAAATATGAATTCTCTGCGTTTATCTGAACCAAAATATAAACCAATGCAGCTTTTTATCATAGCATGAGTCAAAGTCCCAGATTATTTAACAAATTTAATTCTAATATTATTTCAACCACGAATCCTCTCCAAATTAATAAAAAAATTGTATTGGATTTATAGTTTGGTTTTAAAATTATGAAATACTTTTTAATCTGTATTCACTCTCAATTTTCATTTTATTTTTGTCTGTATTGGAATCCCTACCTGAGCACGAGTCTTACTCATTCAGGAGTGGGCTAGTTTATCTCGCATTGTATTAACTTGTATTCATGTCAGACTTACTAGCAATGAAATAAATAAATGTATCTTTTAATAGCATTTAGTAGGGTTAATTTTATATTAAAATTCACGAACGTCACTAACGGTTGTGAATTCTCGCGTTCATATTTTGAATATTCGACAAATAATTTATGTAATTATTTTAGGCCCAACTCATAGATTGATGCTGCTCAAAAATTAATTTTCTATCAAACTACTCATTTACGTGCCTTCATTGTCATGGTAACGCAGCCTAAATTAATAATAATCTCGCATCTGAACTGGATTAATTACTGCGCCATCTAATTTTGTTCGCATTAGCATGTTACATTGTAATGCCATAATTTTCTCCTCTGTAATAAACATACGTTATACGAAATTAATTATGAACAGTGATTAGATGTAAATATTGTTAATTTAAATAAATTAATTATTTTTTCGTGTTGTATGTGAAAATGAGCGCATAACAAAGGCTTCGTATGTATTCAACTGGGATACTGAATCGAATGCGGGTTTCATGATGGGAATTTTTATATCTGCTCGTATAACCACGCAAAACACGTTATCCATGATACGGCACAGTTCTGCCAACCTAATGCACGTAATAGCGCGTATATACCAGCCGTGCTCTAGGCAATCGTTATCGATATGAAATTGTATGAAAGCCACAATCTTCGATTCGTAAACCATTGATTACAGACATTTTTGTTCGTGTTTTGTCTGTATTTTGTAGGGAGAGATTTGGCATTGTGTGACCCCCACCCAAGGTATAGTAGTTTCTAGTGACATACTGACAGAATAAGTTTAAATATTCATCATTTGATGTGAGCTATGATCAATAAGACCTTCCAAATTCTGCTAGTCGACAGTGAATTCCATTTCCGAGGTGATAGCACTTGGAAAAAAGAATTAATTTCTTACGATCATAGGCGGAAAGAGAACCGTTTCCTTGGGGGGTTGGGGGAAGCAAAACCATAGAATCCCCATATAACGGAATTATGGGGGACATTATTTAGCTCCTCCTAACCCCGTTATAGCTTGACCTTGGTACAGTATATCGGAATATGATCATTTAATAAAGGTATTTTCGGAGGCATGTTTCTTACAGTGTTACATCCACATCCGCCATGTTTCGGACCGAGTTGTATAGGGCTTGAACTGTAGGTCTACTACAAATTATAATAGGGCATAATTTAAAACAATCTCCCTCTTTTTGTCTCTCGTACAGAAACACATAAATAAAACTATGTAACAGTGCTAACAGAAACTTTTTATATTAGGCTTTCCTGAAGATAAATTATGAAATGTAAACTCTAATAAATTTTATTTAATCTCGTCTTTAAGTTTACACATTATACCGGGATCACTTTTCTTTTTTCTGCATTGTTGTGCAGTATGTTATTCATATATCTTCTGAATTCAACATTTTCTAACGTTAATAAAAAAAATCAGACAAATTTGGGGGGCAGTGACCCACCATACCCCCCCATAACTCCTTCTATGCTTACGATATTGTTACTAGGAAAATTTCACTCCGTTCTTACGTTTCAATTTTTAAATACAAGACTGTCCAATCAGGTGTCAGCTGGTGAAGTTTTTGACGTGAAATTTCTATGTTCGAAGTACAAAGTATAAATTTTAAACGTTTTATATTAAAGATTTACTTGTTAATCGTGGTACCATGTAAACAGATGTGTAAGGTGCACTTCATGCCTCGTGGTTTTCTATGTGGTCCTTTTCGTTTCGTTCTAACAAGGCAGTGTTAGACGTATCGACATTATTGTCATCAAAAACAACTCTACTTTCATTCTTGTCCCCAGTATCAGATTCGAAAAGCATGCCGAACAACCATCCGGGGTGGATACTGAAAAAATAAACTTACATGAACCGGCAATCCAATATTATAAAGAAAAATACCACCTTACAAATCGAGGTTGTCGGTCTGATGGTGGGAGCAAGGAAACCATAATCTTCTTCTTTGCCAAAACGTGCAAAAAAATTAGGCCTCTATAACATCATTATTAATTACTAAACTGCGGGAGTGCGGGCCCTTTACCATCAAGTTAAGTATGACTGGAGCGTTCCGTGGCGAGTGTAATGAACTCTCAGGTAAGCAACTCACTGTGCGTGCTTCAGAAGTACAGTCTTGAGTATATGAATTGCATACATACAATAATCATACATTTCGTACTTACCTAATTGATGTGATGTCGACGGAATCTTTTTCTTTACAATAAGGAATTACAATGTACAATTATGTACATACGTAGATTGTCAAAGGAGAAACTTCTGCGTGTATCAGTTAGAATATGTTTGTACTGCGAAAATCTTCTTCCGACATCACATGAGGTTAATGGAAAGTACCTGAAAAGATTTACACTGTCATTTAAGTTTTTGTCCTGTTTTTTCACCAAACTGTTCAACACTGCATAGCCATTATTTTTATTACACTATGTAATTTGTCATTTACCTTATCAGGATACAGTCCCTGGTGTACCTTGGTAATTGTTTCCGATACTTTCTTAATTAATTTAATATTTTGGCAATCGTATTCTGGTACGAAAGTGGTAAATATTCTTTACGTATTGTTGCTTTTCCTGGAATAAGTTTATTTGTGTATTTTTCCAGAAATGATCTAAAGTGGGGGTTGTCCAAAATTCTATTTATTTTAGTTGGTTATTTAACGACGCTGTATCAACTACTAGGTTATTTAGCGTCGATGAGATTGATGATAGCGAGATGATATTTGGCGAGATGAGGCCGAGGATTCGCCAGGGATTACCTTGTATTCACATTACGGTTGGGGAAAACCTCGGAAAAACCCAACCAGGCAATCAGCCCAAGCGGGGATCGAACCCGCGCCCGAACGCAACTTCAGACCGGCAGGCAAGCGCCTTAACCGACTGAGCCACGCCGGTGGCTCCAAAATTCTAAATGGAATGTTTGTGTGTACCAACATGTCACATAAGTCTGTATTGAATTGTGGCCGACTATTTGAACTCGATTGGTTCTTGTTTGAATTGCGTTCTACATTTTCCTTGTGTGCTTTACTATTACAGTGCCTTTCAAAATAATACTTCTTAGTTCGTAATAATCTGAAATTATACACGACACATACAACACTTTCTCCTTAGGTTAAATATATCGCTTCCGAATTGTTCCACCAAATTATTTAGTATTGCATTTCGTCAGCGAGTTGTTTTAAGCATTGTAATATCGTTGGCTGAGAACCAGACTGTTCTAAGTCCAACTTTTTATAAGAAAGAAATCTGTGTTTCATTGTGTTACAGTTCTTGTCTGCATATATGAATCGAACAAAATTGTAAATATTCCTCTCCATAAGGTTGCTATGAAGCTATTCCAAATTGTCTCATGAAGCTTTGAATGTCAAGAGCTTAAAATAGCTCTCCTGAAAAAAAAAATAGTAAAATGGACTTGGAACAGTCTGGTTCTGGGCTATCAATATGTGTCATTTCACACACGCAACTCTTCAGTATGACAGCTAAACACACTCTGAATATTTCGGGTTCGATGCACGGAACAGTACGGCGAAAGGCGAGAGAGATTTACGTCATACTCTATACCCGTCTGCATAGTCAACTGCAGTCGCCGTATAGGGCCCGCACTCCCGCGGTCTATTAATTAGCCATTAATGCCTTCAAGAGATCCATTTGGATTTTACTAAATCACCAATATAGTAACAACGTTTGAAATTTATTTATATATTTTTTTACTATATTTTTACTCGGATCACCGGCATGGCTCAGTCGGTTAAGGCGCTTGCCTGCCGGTCTGAAGTTGCGCTCGGGCGCAGGTTAGATCCTCGCTTGGGCTGATTACCTGGTTGGTTTTTTCTGAGGTTTTCCCCAACAGTAAGGTGGATTCCAGGTAATCTATGGCGAATCCTCGGCCTCATCTCGCCAAATACCATCTCGCTATAATCAATCTCGTCGACGCTAAAATACAACCGGGAATCTTATAACTAGAGCTCGGAATGTTTGGCAAAAAGGCTTTTTTTACTGGGTGCAAGTAAATCATTATTTGCATAGATATAAATGTGATTTGGAGTAAATCAAAGTGATAGGGCCAATTTTTATTTTGCCTATTTTGTCTTTTTTAAGGCGATCCTTACTAATAAATGCCTTTTTTTGTCATTTTAAAGCAATATTTTTTTGTGTATTTGCAATTTTCTAATTAAATGTAATGTAATGTGTATGAAATTTAAATATTTGAAACAATGACTAATTTTACTAACAATAGTAAATAAAAGTAATTTATTTCGGTGCTTAATCTGCTAATAATCGTGCTTTAATACTATTGGTGTAATATGAATAATGATCGACAATCCACAGTTACAAATATACTATTGTCATGTCTTCACGATACCATCAATAAACTTTATAATTTTAAATATTAAGCCCGTTCTCATAGAAGTTGTCACGTAGCATTTTCAATTGTTTTCTTTCTTATTTTCAAATCTTACCGTTACAATTTTGTGCTACACGTGTTTATTATTATAGCAAAAAGAAATTTGAGTGAGGAACAGTCAGTTATTGTCGTGTGATAGAAGGTATAAGATCGGTTAGCTAGAATGCAAAATTCGGTAAACCATTGAAAAGTAAACTTCGTGTTTACGTTAGTGAATTTGGTGCCCATATGTTTCCAACCGATGGAACAGTTTTGTTATGTAAGGTTTGTAAAAAGATAGTTAATCACGAAAAAAAGTATTTTATAAGTCAACATGTGTCACCTACGAAGTAAATATGTGAGTTATGTTGATATAATTTAACTTTATTGCTTAAATATATTATGCCTTTTAAAAATTTATAATGACTTTTTCAAAGGTTATTGTGCCTATTTTTACGTTTTTACTGCCATTTTTGCCTGCCTATTTTAACTGTTATAAACTCCTAAACAACCGAGCTCTACTATTACAACCTATCCCTAGAAGAATCCTGGACTACAAAACAAAGAGAAGAAGAGGTCGGGGAGACGAAGGGAAAGCTGAATGAACAAAGTCGGAGGAGGTTTACTAGCCTAATCTTTGCAATGAAGAAGAAGGACATAAAATTGATTTTACTACTTTGGGCTATTATTTTAAACTTCGTGACGCATAGGGATTGTGAAATGTGAAATTAAAAGATCGGAGATAACTATACTAAGAAGTATGTGTATTTTTATGAAGTCTCTTACTTTTCGTATACCATGCTTTAATGTTTATTTCGAGAATTTTCTTCACAATTTAGTATCGATAATAATTAGCGTTAATTGTAAATAATATTCAAATAAATTTAATTTGTCATCTCGTTTTTCAATGTCTAAATCAATTTCAAGGTTATATCAAGATTAATGTTCATTTTACTCTCTAGATTATATCAAGGTCAATGACATTTGTTCCCCGGAAAAAAATCAATACTTTCGCGTCTGCGCACATCTCACAATTTACGAGATATTGCACAAGGTCAGTTCCGCTACCCAGTCAGATAAGAATAACATGAATACTTATGAATAATTTCAAGTTAGAAATATGGTCGAGGATAAAAAGTCGTATGCAACTTGCCTATAATGGTAATTAATACGCTCGTATGAAAATTATAAAACTCGCGTCTTAATTACTACCATTATATACTCGTTGCATAATGTACTATTATAATTGGTACAACAACTTGATCCTAACAAATGTAACATTGTAAAATTCATTTGCAGAACGAAAAGTTATATTTGTTCCGATGAAATTTCTTCACATTTAAAGGACAACACTAAAATTCTTTCAATCATTTATTTATCATAATACATTGCTCCCTTAAATTGACTGAGCATATTTGGAATTAAATCAATGGCTTTCCCAAAACACGCTGTGAAATATTTCATATAAAACAGTTTTTATCTAGAAAAGATAGCAAAAACGAGCAAAATTGTATTAAATTTTTTTTTCGGAATATAAAGTAACTTATATACAGACTATGGTTTCACGTGTTAAATAACTAGATTACATTGTTGACTAGTTTCGACCTGTGGACCATCATCAAAACTAGATGGTCTTCGCGCTTTCTAATTCTAATTCCTGTGGGGGTGCGTTTGTGTAGTGCAATGTGGAGTCAAATAGTGTGTGTGTTCTGAAATTGAGTTGTGTGTTGAGGATTTCATGCTGGTGTGTTTTTCTGTGTCTGCATATTTCTTATTGTTCTAGTGTGTTTAGTTTCTGGTTTTTCGGTTGGATATGTAGAATTTCCATGTCTGTGTCTATGTTGCTGTAGGTGTGGTTGGCATTTGTGATGTATTCTGCGTATGTGGAAGTGTTTTGTAATTTGGTTATGGCTGTGGTGTGCTCTTTGTAACGTGTTTGAAATGATCTGCCTCTCTATTTTCAACCTTTTGAGTAAATATGGACTAAACATCTTGAAAACTTTATCGCATGGAAGCATTTTAGTGAAAATTATAATTGCAAAACTATTAGCCCTAATGGTACAAAATTTTGTACAGATAAGAATATTGTAGGCACGTTTATGTAGTTTAAAATTAATACATTTTTAATAAAAATTGTAGAGATTTTAAAAATTACATAAGCGTGCCCTTAACCGTATCTGGAGGCTTCATAAATAAAAGGATAAAATCTGAAATACGAAATGTCCCAAATTGATGTATGCACTCTTTTAAATACTATTTCGCAGCAAAGACATGAGATAAAAATTCAATTTTTGCGGTTTATGATTCAGAAGGCAGTGGAAAGCATGAAAACATGTTCATCTGCTTATAAACAAACGTAAGTGGATTCTGAAATGTTATTGGAAAGTGGAGAATGTTGTTGAGGTTCAACGACGTTGGAGAGTTGAATTTGGAACACAACCATCAAGAAGGTTAACTATCACAAGAATCCGAGACAAGTTTGAAGTCGACGGAATGGTGCAAGATGTGTTGAAAGGGCGGTGCGGAAGAAAGAGAAGTTCCATCGATAACGAGTGTTGATGCAGTCATGCAGGCTTTTGCACAATCCCCAAAGATGTCAATGAGGCAATGTTCTCGTGAGATTGGTATCAACAAATCCAGTGTTCATCGAATTTTGCGAGCTCAAAACTGGAAATGGAGACTTGTCCACGCACTAAATGACGACACGGATAGACGACTGGAATTTTGTGAGTGATTGTTGAACATGTGTGATGAAAGGGAAGTTTTTCAAGACTTAATTGTTTGGTCAGATGAAGACAAATTTGAATTTAATGACACAATTAACCGGCACAATTGTGTGTACTGGGCTGACGAAACCCTACACATCTTTCAAGAAAAGGCCGCCATTCTTCCAGGAATAACAGTATGGTGTGGTCTGTCTTCCAGAGGAATAATTGAGGACCGTTTTTGCAAAACTTGCTAACTGCAAAATTTGCAAAGTTGAGATTTTGATGGATTCGTTAACATAAGGCAGGCCTCTACATGATGTTAAAGGCGTCTTAGTAAAATTTGATTATTTATCTTCGTTGTAGTGTGTCAAAGTGTGATCGTTTTTACAAAACTTGCTTTCTGCTATGTGAGAGTTATAGCAAAAGTTTGCTTACTATAGTGTTTTGTCTCTCCTGTAAAATTTAGTTAATTCAGTTAACAAGTTTTGCAAAAACGGTCCTCAATTGGGCTGTACTTCTTTGAAGGGACTGTCACGGGTGAGAAATACTTGCAAATGTTGGAAACCACGATTCCACGTCTTAATGACCTCTTTGACAATGAAAATGAGTTTTACTTTCAACAAGACTGGGCTCCAGCTCACTTTCATGTCGATGTGAGAAATTTTCTCGATCGCACACTCAATCACAGATGGATAGGACGACGAGGAAGTGCTGCGGAGTTTCCGCCTCGGTCTCCTGTCGGATTTAACCCCTCCAGATTTCTACCTATGGGGAGTTCTAAAGGACAAGAGTACGCCACAAAACCATAAACACTGGAGGAACTGAGAGTTCAGATTAAATATGCCTGTAATGATATTCCATTAGCAACAATCCAGTTGATGTGTCGCTCTGTTGTACGTCGTTGTTGGGAGTGTATTGTGGCTGAAGGAGGCCATTTTGAACATGTACGGGCTTAAGGAATACAAAACCACAAAAATCATATTTGTGTCTCATCTCGTTGCTGAGAAATAGTGTTTCAAAATATGTATACATCAATTTCGGACACTCTGTATAAAGTTAAATATTATATGTGGTATCATAATCTGCTTCGGCGTATAAATGCCTTTTAAAAATATCCTGGCGTAGTAATTCAACTTCTATTGTAGATAAATGTGATGTCGGAAAATAACTCTATATGATACATCCTGACGTAATTAATGAAAAAATAACTTGTACATTTTTTGTTCAGTGCTTCAAATTTCCTTACCGGTGAGTACATATACGAGGGCTGTAGCTACAGTGTAGCCAGACGAAGTGTAATTGGCAGCAATTTAGCAACTCCAATTATTCTTAGTACGGTCTGATGCTAACTCAACAGAAATTTGGCCCATGCAACAATTATTCTTAATTGCAAGTATATAGCGCATTAGAGTGTGGTACATTCTAACAGGGATGTAAATTTTCTTTCACTCAAACCTCGAGTTAATAAGAGTAAAGGATACAGGTATTTCTCAGACAAGCAACTGCGCTCTATGCAAAACTTAACTCTTATATTTTATGTATTGCAATAAAATAAAATCTATACTAATAATAAAACTATAATATGTTGGGAAGTTCATGAAGAGGTCTAATGCATTTCTGAATATCACTCTCACAGAAAAGTGACTATAATAGCATTAAACAGGCAATAACAAAGGCTATAGGCTTAGGCAATAGGCTTAAGGACTTTACTAATAGACGGTAATTATACACAGTATTTAAAGGGTGTAAATGATATGTTGTTATTAAAGTGTTGTATCAGTGAAGAATTATGCTGTGTCAGTGAAGTGTGTTGTGTCAGTGAAGTGTGGTGTAAGTGAAACGTGTTCCTGTCAGTGAAGCTTTATAGTTTATAGTGGCAGTGCAAAGTATTTGATGTTTTTGAAGTGTTAGTGAAATCTGGATAGAATCAGTGAAATGTGTCGTAGTTACAGTGCAGTGAGTGAGTTGACAGCGAAATGAGTGTAATGTTGAAAGGTACTTGTGCAGATATGAACATATCATACTCGTGGGTTTTAGTTCGAGCTTAGGTTTAAGATACAAATTAGGTTTATTTCAAATGTTATTTTAAGTGACCGTTGCATTTAATTTAGGATATTCCCTGTTGCTATTATTACTATTATTATTATTATTATTATTATTATAAATTATTGTTAGTATTAATTATTAGCATTATTATTATTAATTGTATTTTTAATTTTAAGTTTATTATTGTCATACTTACTTACAAATGGCTTTTAAGGAACCCGAAGGTTCATTGCCGCCCTCACATAAGCCCGCCATCGGTTCTTATCCTGTGCAAGATTAATCCAGTCTCTATCATCACACCCCACCTCCCTCAAATCCATTTTAATATTATCCTCCCATCTACGTCTCGGCCTCCCTAAAGGTCTTTTTCCTCCGGTCTCCCAACTAACACTATATATGCATTTCTGGATTCGCCCAAACGTGCTACATTCCCTGCCCATCTCAAACGTCTGGATTTTAAGTTCCTAATAATGTTAGGTGAAGAATACAATGCGTGCAGTTCTGTGTTGTGTAACTTCCTCCATTCTCCTGTAGCTTCATCCCGCTTAACCCCAAATATTTTCCTAAGCACCTTATTCTCAAACACCCTTAACCTATGTTCCTCTCTCAGAGTGAGAGTCCAAGTTTCACAACCATACAGAAGAACAGGTAATATAACTGTTTTATAAATTCTAACTTTCAGATTTTTGGACAGCAGACTGGATGATAAGAGCTTCTCAACCGAATAATAACACGCATTTCCCATATTTATTCTGCGTTTAATTTCCTCCCGAGTGTCATTTATGTTTGTTACTGTTGCTCCAAGGTATTTGAATTTTCCCACCTCTTCGAAGGATAAATCTCCAATTTTTATATTTCCATTTCGTACAATATTCTGGTCACGAGAAATAATCATATACTTCGTCTTTTCGGGATTTACTTCCAAACCGATCGCTTTACTTGCTTCAAGTAAAATTTCCGTGTTTTCCCTAATCGTTTGTGTATTTTCTCCTTTATTATTGTCATATTGAGTGCAAGTAGTTACCACTGCCACCGGGTATATACCCATTGCAGTGTGAATAAATACATACATTATCGTAGATCCAACTATACGCATGGAGAGAGATCTCAACCAAGCTCATCAGGTTGGTCGTGAAAAGAAGACCATTTATGAGCCGTGTATCCCCTACCAGAGATCTGCCAAATAGCGCTTACAACCGGTTTAGATTCGACCGGTTAAAGAACATCCGTCAAGGTCGGGCAACCGATCGAATATTCGATTTTCAACTCGTTATGTTTTGCAGATAGACAGAACACCAGGCGTACTTCATCATACATGAAACCGAGATTTTCTGAGTACACAAGCGGAGTAACAATTGAAGGACATTTACTTTGTCTTATTAAAAAAATGTGTTACGTTAATTATTTTAATTTCTTAAGTAAACAATAATGCACACTGGAGCCAACACAAAAAATTATCTTCATATACAATCCACGCTATATTGACATGAGTTTGGAGTGATTTATTAAAGAATGTATTCAATACTAATTTAGTAACATGTTAAATTATCCTTGCATCAAAAACTGATGCTCCTTGCACCGAATGAACCACGATGATAAGTGTGATTAAAATTAAAATTGTGTCGAGTACCAAATAGTGATATTCTATGTTATAGCTCGCGGAAGCAACGATTACCGAAAACCAGTGGAGGCGTTGCTGTCTGTTTTGACGTATGTATGTAGGCACGTCGAGGTGGCGAGAGATGAGGGCCGATGGAAGTACTGTCTCTTCCAAGAACATGAACAAATAAGGACATCGCTGTGGAAATAAAGAACGTAGCAAGGGAAAAATTCGAAGCTAATTAAACGCGCAACATATGTTTACGAATGAAATAATAATAGCTACCATGCAATACAAGACACGTATTCACATGCACTGGAACAAACTAAAGTCGTAATGTAACTATAACAACGCGAGACTGATTCTATCGATGTCATTTCTCTTCCGGCTCTACTCTTGAAATAACATTCAAGCTATCTCGTGACCTTTCCTGCCGCCCGCTCTTCCTTATCGCATTGTTTCATTCGCATTCCTTTCGTCGGTATTCCCTGCTTGCGAGATCTACCCAAATTTCACTAAAATCCGTAGAGTTCTCAACCCGGGTCTTCGTCGCATAAGAGCCACTCTCTATACTGTTCTCCATCCAGGAGATCAACCGTGAAAGGAATGTGCTTTGCGACGGGTTTTACCTGGTGGCACACGTTGTTGTTGTTTATCTTCCTCTCTGTCGCGCCGCCGGCAGAGGAGAAGTCGATGGACGGATGCTGGAAGATCTTGTCCCCCGGTAGAGGAGATCTCTTCTCAGGGACCTTGTGGTTTTGTGGGCGTAGGATATAATGTGATGTTCGTCGTTCTCACGAAAAGAAACCAAGGAGTAGAGTTCCACTAAGTGTATTTATTCGGCTCACTTCCCTTGCTTGAGTCCAAGCGACGGAATACTGGCTGTTGTCTTCCATGTGATTTCGGCTTCTCGTCTAACGCCAGTTTAAAATTGCTGCTGTCACTTTTTGAGTAAAACACAAAGCTAAAAGTGCGAAATCTACACTTTATCACTTCGATCGGCTGGAAAACGGAGAATGATAAGATATACACGATCGGAACAAGTACCGGAGATATTATTAATACTCCCGCGATCGGCTCACAGGCCGTAGACTATATAAGTGAGTAAACACGCCACTGGCCGGCAGTCTTCTGACCAAACACACGATCGGCTCACTGGCCGGTAATATTCTGAGAAAATACACGCTCGGCTCACAGGCCGGTAATCGTCTGGGGGGCACACGCTCGGCTCACGTCCTTTTAAATACTCACTAAGGTGACGCGCTCACCAGACGCTACTATTGTTTGCCAGATTCAAACAACGCTACCAGCGCGTTCCTAGACAGGAAAAACCCCTTTATGCTATACTAAAGTTCAGTAACCTACCTCGCGTCTACTGGTTTTAAATGCGTTAGGCGCCTGTCAGACTGAGTGAATAAAGAGCCTATTACGCGCTTCGCTGATCCCCGTGGCGTAGGTTAAACAAACATCTCAAAGAAATATAGAAATATCTAAACTGAAACTATACTATAACTTATATAGGAGATAAAATATCTTACTATCGCCGGACCACCCGACTACAGCTTCAGCTTACTATAACGTCATCTATTCGATCGAAGTAGATAGATAATATTACCGTTATAACGTCAGTTTAAAAACCATGCGCTCTCCTGGATATGTTATTTCCTGTATGGAGAGATTAAAAGACCAGGAGATTAACAGTGATCTAATTTTGTAACTAGGGTAGTATCAATGTGTGTATCAATGTTATGGTTTGTGCTGTGAGAGCTAGTCAATAGAAATAAGAGTACTCACGTATGCGACCTTATGACATCTTATGACATCAACATTCACTCACAGCATTACCCCGCTTCGTCTCATTCCCCAAAGACTTTCTCGTGGTTGGAGTACAGTAGCAGTGTGACTAAGGGAGTGTAGATTCGTACTAGATGCTGAATATGAGCAAAATAATCCAATAATTCAGGATGAGACAGAAACATGGACATTACGATGAAATTAATAAAAACAATTAGAAGCATTTGAAATGTGGATATGGTGAAGAATGCAGTTTGTGAAATAGATGCATAGAATAAGAAATGAAGCTGTGCTAGAAATAGTGGATGAATAAAGAATAACTGAAGGCACTAGAAAGAATGGTGAATAATAATAATAATAATAATAATAATAATAATAATAATAATAATAATAGTAATAATAATAATAATTTATTTAACCTGGCAGAGTTAAAACCATACGGCCTTCTCTAACTGCGTTAGAAAAATTACTACAAATTTACAAAGTACACTACAATTTTACACACAAAACTGAGTAAGATGATAATAATAATAATAAAATGTAAACAAGTAAGTAGAAATCAAACATAATATATAACATACAGAAAGAAAGAAAGAAAAAGCATAATAAAATGTGAACAGCAGGTCAAAATAAATGAGAGATACAAAGTATAAAAAAATAAGACAATTATGATGATAATAATAATAATAATAATAATAATAATAATAATAATAATAACTGAATGAGTGAATGGGAGAAGAGTTCGGTGCAGAAGAAGATATGAGATGACAGACAACATTAAGATAAGTGAATTGTATGCTGAGACTAAGAGGAAGGCAGAAAATACGGAAGATTGGGGAATGTTGGGTTTGCAGTGAAAGACCTGCCCTTGAGCAGAAAACTATGAATGAATGAATGAATTCAGGTTTGTATACAAGCGGCGAATAGAATGTAAATCTTTTCAATACGGTGGGGTGTAAAAATGAATATTTCCATGAAAATCTCTGTTATGATTATTAGGTTATTACAGAAATAAGAACGACAGAAGTAGAAAAGGAAAATGAAATAATAGCGAACAGATAAGAATGAAGTAATAAAATATAACTTTGAACTCTATTTGCCTTAATCAGGTCAACTACAATTCTCGGACTTTTATAAAACTTACTTAATTACAACAGTCCTGCACAAACAGGACGGCACTAATTGGAATCCCAAGAGGATAATTCGACGTCGTGACTTCCGCTTTACTCAATTACCCCATAGTGACATATGCAAATATTGGTATTAATATATTAACGACGTATGTGTCACGAATTATATTGCCAAATAAGCTAATTGTATTAAATTCTACGTGACATTGCGAAACCAGTGCATTTCTCACAGGCTTATGGCCCATGAAATGATGTGAACTGTAAGACAGTACAGTGAATATTAGTAATCATGAAGGTGAATATTTTGCACATTTGCACTGTGTCGAGAAGAACATTGCAGCTACCATTATGGAATTAATTGCTTTAATACATTTTATTTCTTTTCCCGTTCATCTCTTTCTTTCCTTAACCTACCATTAGTCGCGCATGGATCTGAGACTCACTTGTTTTATTTAGTTTAATATCTTACCAACGAAAGGGCCTACTTTCTTATCTTCTTGGGACATCTTGCATCATACCTTTGTTAGTCTTATGCTGAAGTGGCAATTTGAAGAAAAGAATGTAAGAATGTAGAATCATCTGTTGTTAGGATAAATAACAACTAAATAACACCCATGGATCTCTCGGACCCAACGAGTTATAATACTGTGGGGGCCATGTTGGAAGACCTGGCCGCGTCGGGAGTCGAACACGCGTCCGGCAGAAGGGAGGGCGCGCGGGAAGACAGGCGGCGGAGAGAGGAAGGCCAGCTTCGGTGGGAATTGGGCGCGGCGTAGAGAGGAAAGGAAATACGACGAGCCGTGAGCTGAGTAACTGTGGCAGCGTCCAGGCAGAAGCAACGCGTCCAGGAGTCTTGGGTTCGACACACAGTGAACTTGAGTAACTGTGGCAGCCAGGTGGAGTTCGAAGTGCAGTGGACTGTCTCTGGAAGTCATGGGTTCGACATACTGTGAACTTGAGTGAATGAGCTAGAAGAACTAGCCAAGGCAAACGAACTGTGAACTGAGAACCTGACAGTTTTGTTTTGTAAATAGTGCTTTGTGAACATTAGTAGAGATGAGGAATACATTGTTGCTCTCAATAATCCACGTGAATTGTCATTGTCGTCTGTGGAATGCAATAACGAATACTGTGTTGCTGTGTGGAGTGGAATACCCATTGTTGACGGGAGTGTTTAAACTCAGAAATAAAAAGTCATTATTGTTGTGAATAAAAGTAACATTATTGTGGAATAAAAAGTTACAATAATATAGAGATAAGCGCTCCCTGCGGAGGCTGGCGGTACTGTGGACTGCCATTTTTTGTTCGGTTATAGAAAACCATAATGTGCTATGCTTGACACAATTTGTTAACATTGTCAGTTTGGTGTAAAATAATTTTTTAATCCTGGCACAATGCCTGCTGTGTGTTCAACATACAACAGTACATACAGAACCAACAAAACAGAAGATGTGTCTTGTTCTAAGGGCGTAAGCTTCGTAAAGCATAGTTCTTTTGGTGTATATTATTTTGTAGAATTATACAATGTACGTAAACCAGGCTTAATTACATTTTAGATTTCACCCCCATCCTCACCCACCTTCACTTTGAAATTTCAAATAACACCCCTATATTTTTATACTTAAACTAGCCGAAATCACCCGTCGTTGCCTGTGTTTTCCTTTCTGAAATTGAAATTTGAAATTGAAATTTATTTATTTCAAATATACAGAATAAAGAAATATAATTACAAAACAAACAAAGAGAAATACAAATAAAATAATACAAGCAATATAAAAAGAAGATACAGTTATTAACAAAATTTGAGACCGAATGAGCAGCGCTCGTGCTCGGTCGCAGTTCAGATATAATATTAAAATAAAAATAATAATATAAATAAATAAGTAAAATAAAATAGGAACTAAAATATGATTACAGCGGCAATGGAATTATATAATATAATATTAACAATATAGAAGAATAATATCGCACGTGAAAAGTAGGACTAATATATATTTCAAAATTATAGAATACAAATATAATATAGGTTGATTAATTCATACACATAGGCTATAAATTTATTTTATCAAATTGAAGATATTAACACGTTTCTAATTTTCTTGTTATATGTTAGTGGGTTACATGTTAGAAGTTCTGGGTGTAATTTAGTTAAAGCATTGTACAAACTGATTGCCAAAATTTATGCTATGCTTTAGACCAGCAGATGTGAGACATTTAGGTTCTACTAATGGTGAATTAATATTTCGTCTTGTGTCATAATTGTGTGTCTGTAATACAAACTTATTATGATTTTTATGATAAAATTTTAACAGCGTATACTTATAAATTTGTTCAATATTAAATACATTAAATTCAGAATAAATTAATTTAGTTGGATAATCGAAACGTTTCTTCAAACAAATTTTAATTATTCGTTTTTGTAGTAAATTTAACGGACTAAGATTAATGTTTGTACTTCCACCCCAAACAATTATACCATATTGAATGATAGACTGAATAATGGCCAAATGAACATTTCGTAGAACTCTAATAGGTAAGTAGCATCGAAGATTAACGAATTGATAAATTGTTTTACGAAGCCTCTTACTTATGCTTCTATTTTTAATTAAACTGGTTGTTAGACTTTTCGGAAATCTCGGAAGTCCAACTACAGACAACCAAAATGAATTGTCTTTACTAAGGTTTCCTCATCCCTAAAAGGTGAATCTTCCCATAGCGTCACGTACATGAATTAATGAACTTCTTAGCCAAATGCCTGCCAGGGTTAACTCAATTTATACAGCTGTAGATCAGGCATCGAAAAGAAAACATTTCGTCATGTGCCTTACGTTCTACTGTTTTAAATATATATTTATTTGTTTTTGTTTATTTATTTACTTATTTATTTATTTATTCAGATATACTTATGGCCATTAGGCCTTCTTCCACACCGCCAGAAATACGAATAAAATAATAGAAAATCAAACTATAAACAAAGTAAAAGCAAACGAAAATATATACAGGCCACAGCCACACAACCTAGATTGTCTAGATTTTGGTCTTCATGATGTATCAATAATGTTTTTTAATTTCGTGTTATTTTTCCACGGCCTCATGGAAGTCGACATTGAATACAGCAGACAATAATAGAGAACAATTGACTGTATAAGATTGCATTTTAATATTATACATGAATGCTTGATCGTATTTATTTTAATTTTTTATCTTTTTAATTAACTCAACGTCCATTTGTCCGATTTTAATGTAGCCTATGTTCTTCTCCTGGTTATGAAGGTTAAAGGTGGAAACTTTGGCAAGTGTCTGTGAAAGCGTGTAGATTTATATAGAGTACATACATATATACATACATAGCCACATTGACTTTTATATATATACTAGCTGAAAGCACCCGGCGTTGCCCGGGTTTTCCTTTCTGCTTCTATTTTTAATTAGGGGAGAGTCGGGTAGTATCGGACATCGGGTAATATCGGACAGTGAGTTTCTTTCATCTATCACACGATGATAGTACCTGATTGACATGGCTATGTTTCTGTGACGTCGCATAGAGAAACGTAACCATGTCATTCAGGTACTACCATATGGTGGTAGATGAAAGAAACGCACTGTCCGATACTACCCGATGTCCGATACTACCCGACTCTCCCCTAAACTGGTTATTAAATTTTCGGAAATCTCGGAAACCTAACTATACACAACCAAAACGAATTATCTTTACGAAGCTTTCCTCGCCCATAAAGATGAATCTTTACTTAACATCACTTACATGAATTAATGAACTCCTTAGCCAAATGCCTGCCAGGGTTAACTCAATTTAAAACAATTGTAAATCAGGCACCGAAAAGAAAACATATCATGTGCCTGACGTTAACTGTTGTTTTAATTTATTTATTTGCTTGTTTTTATTTATTTATTTGTTTTTATTCATTTATTTATTTGTTTATTTGTTTATTTATTTATTCTGGTGTAGTTAAGGCCATTAGGCCTTCTCTTCCACAGCGCCAGAAATACAAATAAAGTAATAGAAAAATCGAACTATAAACAAAGTAAAATCCAACGAAAATATAATTCCTTCTCCTCTTTCTGATCAGTTTCAGCATCGAATCGATATACAGTATACTGTACATACATATAATTTGATTTATATTGGATGATTTTTTTACCTCTTGACCGCTGTACACCCACTTATATCGTACCCAGTTCTTTTTTTTTTTTTTTTAATATAACTTGAAACTACATCTCATAAATTCAGAACATATTATATTTTTTTCTAATTTTATAAACAGAATACAGATATAATAAACTCGCAATAAGTCATTTTTTAACATAAAGACTAATATTGTGAGAAACGTATAGGCCTACCGATATTTTAGAAATTAAGATATTTTTATTTCCACAACGCTTAACATACTAAATTTGCAACGTGAACAACAATATTTTGAGAATTAATACGTTATTTTCAGTGGGCTTATGTACATTCACATACTACATTAGCAACATGACGAAAGTATCATTGAATTGCTTATTGATATGTGTAAAATATTTTTTTTCACTTCTTTGTATAAAATATAGTTGAGGATGTGAAAAACACGCAGTTTTTAAGTTAACGTCTGCAACTTTGAGCGACTGTCCTTAAGCTTAATTTTAATATGGCCATTAAAAATGTTAGTGGCATTGAAATTGCAGTTGCTTAAAATTGAATGAGTATCCTAGCAATACGTGGAATAAAAACATCTCCTTTTAATTTTGCAGTTAATATTGCCAATTCCATTACGTTTCGTAAGAGTTTTTCACACCAATTCTTATTCGTGCATAATTTTGGTGGGCCAATATTTCGCAATTGTACTATTGGTTATTCATTATTAAGTAAATTATGTGGTAGCAATCCTTGTAGTTTCAAAGAATTCTAGAATTCAGTTCTATAAAACAGTTTGCTCACTATGTACAAAACTGCATCGAGGAATTCATAATACGGTCTTGGACTGCATAAAGAT
Source organism: Periplaneta americana (assembly GCA_025594305.2). Taxonomy (NCBI): domain Eukaryota; kingdom Metazoa; phylum Arthropoda; class Insecta; order Blattodea; family Blattidae; genus Periplaneta; species Periplaneta americana. Next base: position 19,775,911 of record JAJSOF020000005.1, read on the forward strand.
ACTTATTGCATGAAATATCTGGCTTTAGCCTTCGCGATCTGTAACAACAATGTAATTTAATTTCGTGTTAAAATTTCCAAGGCCTCGTGAAAGTCGATGTTGAATATAACAGACAATAATAAAAGAACAATTGACTGTAGAAGATTTTGTATTTTAATATTATACATGAAGATTTGATATATTTATTTTTATATTTTATAATTTTAATTAATTTAACTTTCCATTTGCACAATTTTAACGTAGCCTATGTTCTTCTCCTGGTTATGAAGGTTAAATGTGCAAACTTTGGCACATATTGGTCAAAGCGTATAGATTTGTATAGAGAACATACACACATATATACATACATACATACCCACATTCAACATATATATATTAAGATTTCATATATATATTAAGATATATATATATATTATACGATATGAAAGAGTATTCAATTGTTTATACACCTCAAACATTTGTTTTCGCATCTTTTGTTTTCTATCGTCGCCTGGCAACCTGGATTGTTGTTATTGTTGATTAGAGCTGAAGAGAATAAAGCTACAAAAACTTATTGAGCATTTCATGTGATAGTTGTATTTGTGTATTAAATTATTTTAAAATAGTGTATACCCTTCAAGAGAGAACTTATATCATTCTTATTGATTCAATTTAGGAAATTACACAAAATAAACTGTGTTTTCATCGTACAATCAACTGATAATAACAAAAATACCGGTTTCCAGGCGACGATAGGGATGCAGATGCAGTAGAAAAAGACCCAAAATCACGATAGTACCACAGTCTAGTATATACTGGGTGTTCATTTCAAAGTGTGTCATGACGTCACTGTTGTTGGGTCACCGATTTGAAGCGAGTTTCAACTTATATGTTAGAGAAGTTGCCTATTATTTAAGGCGTTCTTCAATCTGAACTTGAGAACGCGTACGGTATAATTTGAACGTCGTAGCAACAGATGGCGGTCTGTACAGTCTGTGTGCTACCATAACCTCTTTCGAACTGTGTTTTGCGCCGGCAAGTCGTACGCAGGGTATTTGTTATCATCGGTTGCGTACGGTAACATTCCACAATACAAATCAAATGCTCCGTGTCCATGTTGACCGTCGAAGTTAATGTCAACAAATACGTAAGTAATCGTCTTAACCCTCTCCCCATATCCCGACAGTACGTATTTCCAAACAGTTCACATTTCTGCCACTACCGGCGTTACCGTACGTATTGGTACGTACTCTTCAGAATGAACGCCGTACTTGCTAGCCAACTTCTCTGCCTCTTAGATTATACACCTGAGCTGCGGAAGTGTAGGAAGATTGAATTCTCTAGGCTCATCAGCTAGCCACATGATGGCATACAGCGAGCCAAGACACATTTTGAACTGAACACCCAGTACAATCAAGAAGCTTGAGTTTTGAGGGTACTAGGAACAATAGACTGTGCAGGTACTATTTCGCATTATCTGTAATGGGGCGATAGTAGCGATCCTAGTGGTTAGCAACTGTCTATGGATGCATATTTCCTACATATTGAGTTTCGTGACTGTATATACTAGACTGTGATAGTACCGTAAATAGTGCAAAAGTGTTAAAAAAAAGTAAGGAAATAAACAAGTAAAGAAATAAAGTAAATAAATAAACGAAATAAATAAATAAATATGTTATTTTGTACTGAAGGCAAAATTATTGCTTTCTCCGGGGCCCATGTCGTTCTTGATTCTTCCGTGCTGTCAGGGCATAATTCACCTGTACTCCTGCAGACTGGCGGTATTTGTAATCCCCGTTTTGTTCGGCATCCTGTGATACCTGCACAGAGTTGCAAATGACAACTCAGTCCATCTGCTGCGCGCTGATATCATCCAGACTCGCTGACAGACATAGGAGTGCCAGTCGTGATGGTTATTTCCTCAAATAAGCTTTATGTAGATAAATGTATGTTTGCTTTACGTGACGCATTGGGAGAGGAATCCCCATGATGATGCTAATGCTACATTTTAATTACGATATTTTCCGCCCGGACTGTTGCTCATTTATTCGCCTATATGCTTCTCTATCTATCGTCCCCTCTTTTGAAAGCTTTTATTACATTGTATGCGTCTATTGCTAGCCGGTTGGCGTCAGTTGATTGAAACGCTATAACACAGGCACACAAAAGACCGCACTATCGAACACCGCCAACGGTTGCAGCTCATAATAAATGTAAACACTTGGAAGAGAAAGCACTCCACAGTTTTAACGTTGGTTCTTGAATGTTAGCTTCCATTACTTTCAAATTCTATAAACATGCTTATAGACATAGCCTCTATATAATACTTACTTACTTACTTACTTACTTACTGGCTTTTAAGGAACCCGGAGGTTCATTGCCGCCCTCACATAAGCCCGCCATCGGTCCCTATCCTGAGCAAGATTAATTAATTCTCTATCATCATATCCCACCTCCCTCGAATCCATTTTAATATCTTCCCATCTACGTCTCGGCCTCCCTAAAGGTCTTTTTCCCTCCAGCCTCCCAACTAACACTCTATGGCCCCGTTTCTTCAACCTTTGTTAAAATGCACCTAACATAGCGTTAATTAACTATAAGTTAAAAGTATGAATTGCTGTGAAAAATATTGCGTTTCTTCAACTTAAGATTTCACATTTTAACATTTTGTTTGTTAACTCTCTGTTAGGACCAGAGATTCTAGAGTTTAACCATAACCTATAACCAAGTATAGGCTCACTTCTGTTTTCTAAACTCTGACAATTTCGATTCTCGCTTGTTTCCGTTATTTGATTCAGAGAGGATAGATGTCTTTCTATTCTCTCAGATTTGATTTCTGCTTCTTTCCTCGTCTGTACCACAATAGCGTGGAGCGGTGTATTGGTATTGCTGTTATGAAATGGAAAACACTGGAACAAATAGAAATCATGAGACTAATTTCTCTTCGTTCGAAAGAAACCTTCTGCTGGAAATTATTTCGCAGTATAAACCAATTAATGAGAATAAACAAACAAACGGATCTAAGTTGAAAGCGAACAGTGAGGATTGGCAGAAAATAGCCTATATCTATGTATGAACTTCTGTTCTGTCAAATCACTGAAATCATCCGCTCTGTTTATGTATTCATGGATATCATTTTGTAAATAATCCAGATATATAAGTTCAACATCTAACGCACCAGCCATATTGGCTACTTCTATGCTAACAGAGAGTTAAATGATTTAACTGCATGAAATTGGGCAGTTAAATTAACATAATTTTTAACAGCCTGTTACTACTGACAGTAGTTGAAGAAATGCTTCAACTGTTAAGTTTATAGTTAAAATGGAATAACACACTGTTATAATTTAATAAAGGTTGAAGAAACCGGGACTATATCAGGCCTGCACAAGGTTTGCGCTCTCCGAGCCGGCTCACAGCTCATGAGCGGAATGCAGGTATTAGCTGCGCTCTGTATAAGGGTGGACTGGAAGAAGGGGTGATCTCGTACAAAATATACACAAAAGGAAATACTATTACGAGTGTTCATGAAATGAATTCCCGTTCAGTGTTTGCAAAACTATCTTAGACTATTATTAATTAACAAAGAAGTATTTATTTTACAGAAGTAATAGAAATTCTATAGCTACTTAAATGTACAATATCATTTTGTTATATTTTATTTATCAGTACATCAAAACGAGGTTTTATGCTGTTGGCAGCTGAAAGGAACAGTAGCCTACTGATCGTAATGAAACATCAGTTACAGATGTTCGATGTCTGTCTTTATTAAAGTTGATTATAGAAAACAGTTGCTCACAAATATAAATGTTGAGCCAATCATAGCAATCATTTTCACAGCCAGCCTGTGTAGTCGTGGATATTATTACTAATGTTTAGTCTTGTAAAACTCAACCAGGCTAGTAGTATTATTCAAACGATCTTTAGCCCTTAGGTCACATTGAAGATCAATAAGTTCGAGCTGTAAATCGTTAAATATTAAATTTTATGTTCTGTCTTTTAGATTCCTCCATACTGTACTGTAGCAGTAGGTAAGCAATGTGAAACAGTTACTGAGAATAGGCCTACACACTGCACTCACTACTAGTAGATAGCTGAGTGGTCGTTTCCCTCTCCTCTACCTATAGCAAGTCTATGTAATTCTGACGTATCTTCCTCTCCGTTTCGGCGAGTGGTAAAGACCGCTCTCCCGTTCTCAAGGAGCGCGCGCGCTCGTTGAGCGCTGTTTGTGCAGGCCTGCTCTATATGCATTTCTGGATTGGCCTATACGTGCTACATGCCCTGCCCATCTCAAACGTCTGGATTTAATGTTCCTAATTATGTCAGATGAAAAATACAATACATGCAGTTCTGTGTTGTGTAGCTTTCTCCATTCTCCTGTAACTTCACCCCTCTTAGCCCCAAATATGTTCCTAAGCACCTTATTCTCAAACACTCTTAACCTATGTTCCTCTCTCAAAGTGAGCGTCCAAGTTTCACAATCATAAAGAACAACCGGTAATATAACTGTTTTATAAATTCTAACATTCAGATTTTTTGACAGCAGACTGGATAGACTGGGGTCTATATAATACAATTAATTTTAACCGTGTCTGTCTTACCATCTTGCAGTTGTACAATTTCTCTAAAATTTTTGTTTAAACTTTGTTAAGACGTCGCCCTGTATTATTTAATTTATATTTTATACAAGGCCAGAATATTGAAATGAATGGCCAGAATATTTTAACCTCGACATATACCTGAAGTCTTTTCTGACCCCACTCCATATTTTATTATTAATATTTACATCCAGATAGGCTACTCTGAAACATTCCAGTAACTTAGATAACATGCTATATTTGTTAATTTTAATTTCCTTTACAATTAAACTTATTATTTCATTATAAAATTACATATCGATAATTTGCTTCATGTTCAATGCTTGGCTTCGTGAATGGCTCCAGCTATGGAACACATCTTTACTTACTTATTTACTTACTTACAAATGGCTTTTAAGGAACCCGCAGGTTCATTGCCGCCCTCAGATAAGCCCGCCGTTGGTCCGTATCCTGTGCAAGATTAATCCAGTCCCTACCATCATATCCCACCTCCCTCAAATCCATTTTAATATTATCCTCCTATCTACGTCTTGACCTCCCAAAGGTCTTTTCCTTACCGGTCTTCCAACTAACACTTTACATGCATTTCTAGATTCACCCATACGTGCTGCATGCCTTTTTAATCATTTAAAATGGAACCAAAAATTAATTATCTTTATAATAAATTACGTAAAATAATATATTATATTGTTTTATTGAGGAATTACTTGTCAATAAGTTTATAACGCACCAATTTTAATCCACTTTATTTATTACAGAAGAAAATAATTGAAATATGTCTTCATAAACCTACTGATTTTCCATCTCAAAATTTTTTTTAGACTTTAATGTACTTAACATAAGACAAATTTATTATATTGTATTAATAAAATTCATACATAAAAATCGAAATAATTTTGAACTGTACTCTCATAGTTATGAAACAAAAGTTATGAATTCTTTAAGATTGTTTGAACCAAAATGCAACATTGTTACAGTATTTAATCATAGTAGTAATTTAGGCCCAAGAATATATAACAAATTTATATTTAAATATCCTAATCTTGTCAATTGTAATAGTTCTAGTATTAAATTTAAAAAGTTATGTATGGATTTTATAAACATTGAAAAACTGTAAATTTAAATTTATATATTCTAATTGCACAGTAGACATAAGACAAATTGTATTGTATACTTATTAATTTCAATTCAGGAATCCGCCCCTGTGCACGAGTTCTACTCTTTCAGGGGCGAGCTAAAGTTTTTCTGTATATGTATTATATTTTATGCTCGACCATGCCGAAATGTAGTAATTATACACCTGGTAGCAGTCCTTTAATGCATGTCATTAAAGTACACCTACACATTAAGGTACAGGTCTTCAGCCAATCACAAGTCAGCTTTGTACCGTTATATCGATTGTTCTCGGATATGCAATCGACAGACAATTAGCGAAAAGTCAGGAGGCTGGGAATCCAATACTGTCGCAGAAGGTTATGTTCTGTTACTATAATAATTAGCGTTAATTGTAAATAATATTCAAATAAATTCAATTTATCATCTTGTTTTTCAATTCTAAATAAATTTCCAGGTTATATCAGACTAATGTTCATTCTTATTCTGTGCCAAGGTCAATGACATTCAGCCTAGGAAAAAATCAATACTTTCGAGTCTGCGCACATCTCACAATTCAGGTCAGTTCGCACATAACCATAAAAAGACCTAATTTTCAATACTTTCAAGTTAGAAATATGGTCGAGCATAAAAAGTCGTATGAAACTTGCCTATAATGTTAATTAAGACGCTCGTATGAAAATTATGAAACGAGCGAAATCGAGTTTCATAAACATACTCGCGTCTTAATTACTACCATTATAGGCTCGTTGCATAATGTACTATTATGTTACAATTATTAGCAAAATAAGGAAAAGGAATAAAGGATAAAAGAGAGAAGAGGAAAAGAGAGAAAAGTAAAGGAAATAGAAGAAGATAAAAAGATACAAAAGGATATTCTATACGAAAGGAAGGAAAGGAGAGAAAAGAGAAAAAGAAGGTAAAAGAGAGCAAAAGAAAAAAGAGAGTAAGGGAAAGAGAAATAGAGTAGGAAAGATGGAAAGGAGAAAAAGAGAAGAGTAGAAATAAAAGAGAAAAATGAGAGAAAATAGAAAATTAGAGAAAGAGAAAACGAAGATAAAGAAGACAGAAAAGTGAAAAGAGAAAAAAGACAAAATAGTTTATGCCAATGACGCATTTTTCTCGTTACATGACAACTTTGAATCTAGTTATAATATATCTTCGAATTCAATATGCGGTACAATTTAGCAAACAGGTGAAATGTTCCGAGTATAATTCATGTGATATCTCTTTCTGTCGTAACAGAGCGCAAACCACGTCCTTTGAAACAGTCGAAAGCGAGAACCTGCGTTACATAAGCTCTTCACACTAATGACATCTATATGCAAACAAACGCCAATTACGCAAAGTTTCAGTTTTCAAGCTTCCGAGAATGGTGTAATATAGCAGTTGACTGTAGAGATCACAATTGCACTAATCCCAGACGCCATCAAGTGGGCTGAGCAGCCAAGAGCAGTTCTTTCCATCAAGGTACGCATGCGGAAAGAGCATCTGCTGTGAGAGCTTCTTTCTATAGCCTGTCTACCTCGGTAACTGTCCACGAGTCTACCAAAATAATGCTATGATCACTAAAAAATGGAAAGTAGGGGAGAGTTGGGTAGTATCGGACATCGGGTAATATCGGACAGTGCGTTCCTTTCATCTACCACCAGATGGTAGCACCTGAATGACATGGTTACGTTTCTGTATGCGACATCACAGAAACGTAACCATGTCATTCAGGTAGGCTACTATCATCTGATGGTAGATGAAAGAAACTCGCTGTCCGATATCACCCGATGTCCGATGTTCGATACTACTCAACTCTCCCCTATGCTTCTTGAAACCACTTGAAGAGATGAATTTTCATAAGCTTCCCCGATTTTGACATCAATGCATACACATTTGAGGCTTTATACATTTTCTTCTTCACGATGGCAATGGAGATATGAGACTAATATGAGTGTCAAGCGATTATTTAAAAAGAAAAAAATCATATCTCGAAGGCTAGGCCTTCTCCGGACTTAGAAATTTATAGACAGGTTTCTTATTTCAAATGGAACGTATGGGGCAAAAATAGTTGTGAAAATCCATTATCACTTGGTGAGCTTTCCTTGTCAAATGCTCTCGCCACTCCCTCCTATAGTTGCCCATTACCCGCGGTCCAAGAATTCATTATAGTAAACTTATAGGGAAGCCTAACTAAGAATGACAGAACAAAATTAATATATTTATAATCTACGAGGATGATTCAAAGGTAAGGCATAAGGAGCTCTTACGGCTGACATAATAATAGTAATAATAATAATAATAATAATAATAATAATAATAATAATAATAATAATAATTAATTTACTTACTTATACAAATGGCTTTTAAGGAACCCGAAGGTTCATTGCCGCCCTCACATAAGCCCGCCAGCGGTCCCTATCCTATGCAAGATTAATCCAGTCTCTATCATCATACCCCACCTCCCTCAAACCCATTTTAATATTATCCTCTCATCTACGTCTCGGCCTCCCTAAAGGTCTTTTTCCCTCCGGTCTCCCAACTAACACTCTATATGCATTTCTGGATTCGCCCATACGTGCTACATGCCCTGCCCATCTCAAACGTCTGGATTTAATGTTCCTAATTATGTCAGGTGAAGAATACAATGCGTGCAGTTCTGTGTTGTGTAACTTTCTCCATTCTCCTGTAACTTCATCCCGCTTAGCCCCAAATATTTTCCTAAGCACCTTATTCTCAAACACCCTTAACCTATGTTCCTCTCTCAGAGTGAGAGTCCAAGTTTCACAACCATACAGAAGAACCGGTAATATAACTGTTTTATAAATCCTAACTTTCAGATTTTTGGACAGCAGACTGGATGATAAGAGCTTCTCAACCGAATAATAACACGCATTTCCCATATTTATTCTGCGTTTAATTTCCTCCCGAGTGTCATTTATATTTGTTACTGTTGCTCCAAGATATTTGAATTTTTCCACCTCTTCGAAGGATAAATCTAATAATAATAATAATAATAATAATAATAAATAATAATAATAATAATAATAGTAGTAATAATAATAATATCTATTTATTTATTCTGGCGAAGTTAAGGCCATCAGGCCTTCTCTTCCACTTAGCCAGAAACAAAAGAAGCTGACGATAAAGAGTAATGGAACGGAGAAAAATTCTCTCCGGCGCCGGGATTTGAACCCGGGTTTTCAGCTCTACGTGCTGATGCTTTATCCGCTAAGCCACACCGGATACAACCTCAGCACATGTGTGGACTTCGATCCTACGTTCATAGACATCTATGACGTAGTGCAGAGAGCGGTCACTAGAGGGAACCCAAGAGTTGGAGCTTAATCTGAGACGATTCTATTCGACGCCGGGGTTGTATCCGGTGTGGCTTAGTGGATAAAGCATCAGCACGTAGAGCTGAAAACCCGGGTTCATATCCCGGCGCCGGAGAGAATTTTTCTCCGTTCCATTACTCTTTCATCGTATGAATACGCAGAATATCTGCATGGAAATATCATATGTACTTCGGTACATTAAAATAATGTAAAAGAAGCTGATACAATTTTACAGAGTAATATTTAAAGAACACTGATAAAAATGTATATAGTTATACAGGCACAAGTCGAGTAAAATGATGCGAACATACTAAATAATAATTACAAAATAATATAAGGCTAGAAGTTACACTCAGTGAATATGCTACCGGTAAGTGAACCAATATTACAAATTACAAGAATAACAAATTCAAATGTAAATTATAACTATACAACACTGAGGAAAATTACATATATACACATATACACACAAAGGAGAATTAAACCTGAATACTGGTCACGTGTTTAAACAGTTCACTTTTAAATTGCAATATCGTTCGACAGTTCCTGAGGGAGCTGGTAGGGAGTTCCAGAAACGAATTGCTGACACTGTGAAAGAGGAAGAATAGTGAGCTGTTTTATGGCAAGGCATAGATAATAAAGGGTCATTTTTAGAACGAGTACCCAGGCTGTGATATGAGGACAAGAAATTAAAACGCACCGAGAAATAGTTAGGCAAAGAAGTAGTATTGATGATGCGATATAGGAAAATTAGTGAATGGATATATCTTCGGTCCTGTAATCTTACCCATTGGAGCGTTCCAAGGGAAGGTGTAATGTGGCCGTATTTGCGGATGTTGCAAATGAAACGCATGCAGGCTTTATGAAGGCGCTGCAATCTTTGGGCTAAGTTAGAATTTAAATCTGTTAGTAAAATGTCGCAATAGTCAAAATGTGGCAGCACCAATGTTTGTATGACAATTCTTTTTAATTGCAAGGGTAGACAATTTTCAGGCGATTTAATGAATGAAGGATGGAGAAGACGGTCTTGCATGTGTGTGTGACTTGGACATTCCACTTGAGGCTCTCGTCCATACACACACCTAGATATTTAACAGAGGGCCTGGATGGGATAATAATTTCATTCAATATTATAGAATTTATAATACCGGTAGCGGTTTTTGAAATGTGTAAGAGTCGTTGTTGTCCGATTAGAATTGCTTGCGACTTATTTGGACATTCTTCTCTTGTTCGGATTTTCCGCCAGAGCAGCAGCACCGAGTCACGGTTTGATCAGTTGTAAAACGGCTTTTCCATTTAATCTTTTTCAGATCATAAATTATGTAAACTTACTGACTTTTCTTTAAATTATACCTTTCAATACAATATTTTAAAACTTATTGATTTTTCTTTAAATTTATACCTGATAATGCAATATTTCAAATCTTCATTTTATCCTGGAATTATGTACATTAATATAATAATTTTATTAAAATATTAACAGATCTTTATGTGTATTAGAAACACAAAATATGCACGAATTCGTAATCTAGCCAAACAATTTCAACTTTCTTTCTTGTTTAAGATCAAGAAATTTATGGAATAAGCAGTGAACTATATCCCTAGCAGAATGCTGCATTGTAGTTAAATCGCTCGCTTAAATTCGGTCGAGTGTCGCACCCTCGAGTGAGTACGATCTGTCGTGATACGCTCGTAATAAATAGAAGCACAATACAAGATCATCTCACCGACATGTTTTATCTTGTATGGAAGGCGACAGATAAGATACACATATGTTTTGCTCACACGGTAAAAATAAGGCTTTATTTTCTGCGTTTATGACAAACGTTTAATGGAACAGTCAATGGAACGTACCAAAACAGGAACATGAAGTTATAAATAAAATAGTATGAAAAACTTCGATATACAGTTATTATTACTAATTAATAATTATTCAATATTTGATTTACCACATACAGTATATAATATGACAGGTCCATGCATAGTGTTCCGCCTATATACTGCGACAATGTAGAAACGTTTTAGAAAATATTATTGATATAACAGTAGATTAATAACAATATTAGTACAGAGATAACGTCACAGAAAATATAATAAAACGAATAATCATGCTGCACAACTGTTACAGACACAAAGATTGATATACTAATTATTATTATTATTATTATTATTATTATTATTATTATTATTATTACTAGAAAACTTTATACAGTTCTTGCATTATCGTGATTATGTTCTCCGTTTATAATAATTACATTTATATCCAATAACATCTATCAGATGTGGCAAAAATAAAATAATTCCTGTGTGGGGAAAAAAAAAAAAAAACATTTACCTCCAACATTTATATTACATTTTAAAGCAAGTTTTGTAGTTGTACTATGGAGAGGTTAGTTAAACACTGCAAAATTTTGAAATGATAAACATCTATGATGTTACTACACAATTCATCACTGTAACAAGAACGAATATCTAACGCTCGGCTTATACCGTTCTAGGATTTATCACTCGTGACAATTTTACCCATCATGCATGTGCGCTACCTATCGGATTATGCTATGAACTATTTGGTGCTCGAGCGAAAACGTCCGATGCAGACCTATGGTCCCTAGCCTCCAATTTTCCGTAGAAATTAAATGAAATATGAACAATAAAATTATGTATACTTCTCATTGCGAATATCTGAGGTCCAAACAGCCTCGAGGCTAACCGGATTACCCGCAGGCTCTCACTGTGCCTCAACTACCGTCATTCCCAGGAATCTGTAGAGTATAAAGACGAAACAAGACTTCTGCGCAAGTGGTATGTGGAGGGAGGTGTTGGTTGAACGAAGCTAGCAAATCACTTGCAGGTAGTGGATCATTTCTATCTGAACTCTACTCCACCTTCTACCATGAGCATCTTACCCTTTAGCAGCCTCGAGCTGATGCTGCCCGCATTACATTCCGGCACAAACAGACTCCGCCCCAAATGCGTGTAGTTTCTCTACAGATTCCTGGGACGGATCATCGTACTATAGGAATTTGTTTCGTGTGAAAGAACCAGAGCAAAATTCATCCATCATTTTTCTATATTTTTTATGCTTCTTCCTTTTTAGATATACATTTTTTGTTTCTTTCTCCTTCATCTCTGTTATTCCACTAATAGCTATGTCATGTGAATTTACGAGTCTAGGAGAATATTTAGTAGTATTTATTTATTTAACCTGGCCCCTCTACCAGGGATTAGAGATAAGAAGCCGTCAATTAAAAAATTTATATTCTATTATCCATGTGCTGATTAAAAAGGATAAATGAATATTTTTCATCTTTCAAATTCTTAGAAAACAAAATTCTTAAAAAGTCCCTGAGATGTGCAGACGAATTATTTACAAGAAACCCTATTTTGACTATGCCTGACATTTTTTGATTGATTTTATTTCCAGTCCCTGCGATACAACCCACAAATTATGAGCACGTTGAAGTTTCGTTTTGTTGTAGATTTATCGTAAACTAGAGGCTTGATTTTGTTCATATTAAATATCTACAGCACAATATATGAAAATCTTGGTCATTGGTTACATCTAATTTAATAAATTACTATGTGGGAAGGAATTACTACTTCAAATTATATAATTCTATGGAAAGGAAGATCAACCGTTACGTACTTGGAAGGACTTATTACGTTTTGTAGGAACTGCACGTAAAATTATTTATTCCGGACACCACCATCAACAACTATCGAAATCTAAACTAATTGTGGCCCGTTTGACCTTGATTATTGTGGAGTTTCTTAACCGAAACTAGACATATAAATACCACATACAAGAGATTGCGATTGAAGACATGCCCGGAAAAACTGATTAACCCACACTTTCTTAAAATGAAGAAAAATAGAATCGTGTGAATGAGGCTGAAAAAAATTCACAAATTATCTTCACTTGTTATTTTGAACATGAAGTGCAAGCATACTGAATAAATTCACATGTTTTCTCAATGATTTTCTCTTTTTTGTCCAAAGTAATGCAAATTTAATATTATGAAAAATACAAATAAATAGGCTCCGTATTCCAGCTACCTAAAGACTGAAGTTAAAGACACATTGGGTATATAGTACGCCGAAAACAGGTAATGCAAGACATAAGGATATAAACAATCAAGTCGTCGCTACGTGTCCGTGGAGTACAGTCAACTCCCGACATTTTGAAGCTATACTAGTAAACACATGTTTGAGCCGTGATGTTCATTTTCGTCGTGAGCTTTGCAGTGAATAATAACGTGCATTTGTAAGTTAAGGAACTTGAACATAGCGGATGTCACTTGAAATTATTTTATATTGCAAGAAATTATTTCAATAGCATATGACGTTATTGGTGCATGATGTAGTACAAGATATTCCTATTGTCTGATATTTCTTCGTGTTTCATAAGGATGTTGCATGTCGCTTATCATTGAAAACCCACTGATTTTATATGTCGTTTTCTAAAAATTCCTTAAAATGTACATTATTTAACTTAATGATTGGGATATTAAAACTGAACATCATGGTAGGCTACACAAATCCATGCTAAACGTCGAGTTAATATGGTTATAATTTTTATATTTTGATGGCACTGGCTCTTTTGGATTACGTTCAACACACTTTTTGTGCCTTTTGGTATTGCAGTATTTTTCAGTTCATTGTCTTTTGTCACTTTCACGTTTATTTTACACAATTTATATGTAATCTTGTTGAAAACATTAGTTCAATAATATTCTCAACTATGCCCTGCAATATTACACGCTTTAGCAACTTGCCTAAGATATTTTACCTCTGCAATGAACCTTCAATCAGCCACAAAGATGTAGTTATTGAAATAATACGACTAGTAAGAGCAGTGATCGATAAGACTACTCACTATGACTGCGTCCCGATTTTGACATTTTAGAGGAGGCCTACACAATGTTTGCGCTCTCCGAGCCGGCTCACAGCTCATGAGCGGAATGCAGATATTAGCTGCGCTCTGTATAAGGGTGGACTGGAAGAAGGGGTGATCTCGTACAAAATATACACAAAAGGAAGTACTATTACGAGTGTTTATGAAATAAATTCCCGTTCAGTGTTTGCAAAACTATCTTGGACTATTATTAATTAATTAATATTTATATTACAGAAATAATAGAAATTCTATAGCTATTTAAATGTACAATATCATTTTGTTATATTTATCAGTACATCAAAACGAGGTTTTATGCTTTTGGCAGCTGAAAGGAACAGTAGCCTACTGATCGTAATGAAACATCAGTTACAGAAGTTCGATGTCTGCCTTTATTAAAGTTGATTATAGAAAACAGTTGCTCACAAATATAAATGTTGAGACAAACATAACAATCATTTTCACAGCCGTCCACACCGCATCTAGCCACAAAACCAGGTGGCCCGGGTTCGATTCCCGGTCGGGGCAAGTTACCTGGTTGAGGTTTTTTCCGGGGTTTTCCCTCAACCCAATATGAGCAAATGCTGGGTAACTTTCGGTGTTGGACCCCGGACTCATTTCACCGATATTATCACCATCTCATTGAGACCCTAAGTAACCTAAGATGTTGATAAAGTGCCGTAAAATAACCTACTAAAATAATAAAAAAAATTTCACAGTCAGCCTGTGTAGTCGTGGATATTATTGCTAATGTTTAGTCTTGCAAAACTCAACCAGGCTAGTAGTATTATTCAAACGATCTTTAGCCCATAGGTCACATTGAAGATCAATAAGTTCGAGCTGTAAATCGTTAAATGTTATGTTCCGTCTTTTAGCTTCCTCCATACTGTACTGTAGCAGCAGGTAAGCAACGTTAAACAGTCACTGAGAATAGGCCTACACACTGCACTCCACTAGATAACTGACAGTGAGTGGTCATTTCCCTCTCCTCTACCTATAGCAAGTCTATGTCATTCTGATGTATCTTCCTCTCCGTTTCGGCGAGCGGTAAACACGGCTCTCCCGCTCCGAAGGAGCGCGCGCGCTCGTTGAGCGCTGTTTGTGCAGGTATGTTCTAGAGGAAGAGTGCAGAGAATGCGTAACTATTTTGTATACGAACGTACCTGTACCTGCGCTGTGACGTCACATATACTTCGAATCAGGCAACTTCATTCCAGTGTATAGGTAGCTGAAATACGGAGCCTACAAAAAAGGAGTATATTTTAAATCTCTTTCAATATTCACAAAATTGTCTCATACATAAAAATATTTCTATTCACTACTGACCCAAAAATAATACTCAAATCTTTCATTTAGCCAGTTTACTGAATTACACTTCCATTTTCGGTAGTTTCCACTAATCATCACATTTTCGCAACATTTCTTTCTTCTACTTCCGCCATTGTTTCTGTTTATACCTTCAGTACAATGTAACAACATAAACAACATATAATAACATTGTAGTGTTAAAACACTACAATATTGTTATATTGTTAAAATTCATACATTACAAGAGTATTATCCTGCTAAATTTTTATTCTGCAAAACTAAAATATACTAGTATTACAAAACTTACAAAGGCCCGGTTTCTTCAACCTTTGTTAAATTATAACAGTGTGTTATTCCATTTTAACTGTAAACTTAACAGTGGAAGCATTTCTTCTACTACTGTTAGTACTAACAGGCTGTTAAAATGTATATTAATTTAACTGCCCAATTTCATGCAGTTAAATCATTTAACTCTCTGTTAGTATAGAAGTATCCAATATGGCTGGTGCGTTAGATGCTGAACTTATATATCTGGATTATTTAGAAAATGATATCCATGAATACATAAACAAAGCGGATGATTTCTGTGATTTGATAGAACAGAAGTTCATACAAAGGTATAGGCTATTTTCTGCCAAGCCTCACTTTTCTCTTTCAACTTAGATCCGTTTGTTTGTTTATTGTCATTAATTGGTTTATACTGCGAAATAAATTAGTCCCATGATTCCTATTTGTTCCAGTGTTTTCCATTTCATAACAGCAATACCAATACGCCGCTTCACGCTATTGTGATACAGACGAGGAAAGAAGCAGAAATCAAACATGAGAGAATAGAAAGACTTCTATCCTCTCTGAATCAAACAACGGAAACAAGAGAGAATCGCAATTGTCAGAGTTCAGAAAACAGAAGTGAGCCTATACTTTGTTATAGGTTATGGTTAAACTCTAGAATCTCTGGTCCTAACAGAGAGTTAACAAACAGAATGTTAAAATGTGAAATGTAAAGTTGAAGAAACGCAATATTTTTAACAGCAATTCCTACTTTTAACTTACAGTTAATTAACGCTATGTTAGGTGCATTTTAACGAAGGTTGAAGAAACCGGGCCTAAGAGTTAGTCAATATATTTTTCTTATTTAAATTTGACCCTGTCTTGGCTATCTTGCTCATACACATGCTATATTTATTAATACTTTAATTTATAAACCAAAGCATTTAACACCTGTACATTTATTATTTACAGTAAGGCAGTACCAATTTTTAACATTGTCATTCCACTGCACCAAGAAATATTTTATTTGGAATTAGTGTATTGTTCAGAGGATTATCACCTGAATGTCGGGTGGTTTTATCAACGTAATTTATAGGAAAGATAACATTTCGTGTTAATCTGTGTTGGAGCGTGAATGACCCACATATCTTTTGTTTCATACATCAATGGTGATAATGAAAGACAAAGTAGAGAAAGAGAGAAAATATTAACTCCTGTATGCGACGAAAAGAGACAAAAGAGAAATGAGAGCGGAATATAGAGAGGGATGTAGTGCTAATTAGGCGTACCGGTCTGTACAAAAACAAAGCCAAGCCCTATTCTATACCGACACCCCACCTGCATGCAGGCTCTCTCACTTGCTCTCACGAACAACGAGTTCGGTTTAATTAAATTTTCCAATTAGTGGACGTTTGTATTCTGGCCACTTGGTATGTCAATATTTGGGAACGGGAATCCTATACGTATATTCCAATATTGGAGGCTGGAATTCAACCAGACTCATATACATATGTACGCTACCTTACATTGCATATCACTTGAACGTACGAGAATTTTGGAAAAGATTTTTAAACCTCGCATTCACAGAATTTATTTTTAATATATGTAGTTTTATTTATATACAGTAGAAGTCCAATTATCCGCACTCCAAAATCCGGATCACGTTTCAGGACAGTTTGAAATTATATTGTTTACTCGAAGAAAGTTGGATATGTTTAGATTTTTTTATTTCGTGTACTGTACTACCATACATACGTAAAGTTCTGTTCTGTATGGACCACACGATAGTAGAATGAAACAGCTTACTTACAGAAATCTTTCAGGGTGGTCCTCTCAAAATCAATACATTTAAGGAAAGGTTGAGAAGATTAGACTGAAAATGTAATTGTAGGTCCAGTGAAATTATGTAAGTTGTGTCATATAATTAATTACTAAGTTGATACGTAATTAATTAAGATGATATGTAATTAATTAAGATAATATGTAATTAATTAAAATGATATGTAATTAGTTAAGTTGGTAACAGTTGGGTTTAATAGAAGTACTCATCCTCTCAAAATCAATACATTTAAGGAAAGGTTGAGAAGATTAGACTGAAAATGTAATTGTAGGTGCAGTGTAATTATGTAATTTGTGGCATGTAATTAATTACTAAGTTGATATGTAATTAATTAAGATGATATGTAATTAATTAAAATGATATGTAATTAGTTAAGTTAGTAATAGTTGGGATTAATAGAAGTACTTATAAGTTAGATTAACTTTTGCTTATTGTAGACGTTATTAGGAATATACATAGTTATTATTTATAATCCTAGGTTTATTGAATCTATTTAATTATAGATAGAATTAAATTTACGTTTATTTTATTTTTTATTGCTGTAATTATTGTAAAGTTTATTAATATAATTATTCTAATGCTATTATTGTATATTATATATCACTGCCATCGGGTGTATACCCAATTGTAGTATTAATAAATACATACATACATGAAGAGTTCTTATAATTTTAATCCATTTAAAATTCTATTTTGTTTGAATATGTGTAACTTTATTCTTTATAAATTGGAGGCCTATAGTCAGTCATTTTGCAATTGTAATACATGCAGTAGCTTACTACTGTTGTTTCCAGACTATTTTCATTTCCGACCCAATTATCCGGATCCCTGCATATCCGGATCATATTAATCAGTATTAGTCCGGATAATTGGAGTTCCATTTTATATACCGGACGAACGGCTCACATAAAGTGTTACAAGTTAGTTTATGTTAAATCTATTTGTGTAATTATATACAATTTTACTATACCATTAACCCTTGCATTATCAAGATTTTTTTGTGACGTAGACTACCAAACGTGGGCAAAAATTGCCCACCAAATTAAATTTAAATATATTACTTCTAGTATAAAAAATATACAATGTTCATTTATTCATGTTATCCTTTGATACCTGCCACATCCTAAAAGATACTGTATTTACAATAACTCATTGGCTTTTGCTAAACAATTTTTGTAAACCACTTTCTCAACGTTTTTCTGTCAAGTAATCTTTGAATAGCTTTCTGTAATTCACGATACCAGCAATCGGAATTCTTCTGTCAAATTACATATATTCAAGAGAACAAGCCTTCATATACTTAACTCTGCGTCTGAGACTTTATCAAAACGTGAATAATTAAAATTGAAAATGTTTGGAAGAAAGATGTCGAGGAAAATATTTGGACCACTTCAAGATAATATTATGCGAGAATAGAGAATCAGAAAACGTGAAGAAATGTATATAAGCATTCAGATCCAATTGACAAAAATAAAAGCAAGACAATTTAAATGGAGGGGTCAAATGATGAGAACGCCAACAGAAAGGAAAATTAAGAAAGAAATGAAAAACCGCCGAAAAGAGGGAAGACAATGTATGAGATATTTAGGCTATATAGGTAAACATTTACAAACAATGGCATTTAATGCAACGAAATTTATGTAACAAAATAAATAAAAAAATGTATTATTGTATTACTATATTATCACTGAAAAATGAGATTATTTTTTAAAGATTTATAATAAGTTCAATTAAATTTAATTAGCAAAAATGTTTACATTCCTTAAAAAAAACACATCAATTTTTCATTCCAGTGATTCTATTTCATTTTTTTTTTAGAAAAAAATGCTCCAGAACTCACAATTTTAATATCTAAATGGTTTTTGCATAAATTAAGTCCACAGTTTTCATATCTGACATTGGTTTTGGTGACATTGTGAACAGCTTTTTGTTGGCAGCTAGAACTTGAAGCAGAACTTGATTCACCTTCACCAACCACTTCTATATTATCTTCCTCCCTGACACTTTCATTCTCCAACTCCACCGGTAAATCAGTTTCTAGTAACACTATAATTATCACTTTGACCCAAAACATTAGGGCTGCTATTATTAATAAAACAAGTCATGTTTATGTTCTGTATCCCTCAATACAACTAGATTTGAAGGAACACCAATAAAGAAAGTACCAATTTACTAACTGAAGCTTCCGCACTGCAAGAAACTGGCAAAGTGAGGAGTCGAAACATTCAACGACTTTAACGGCATTGAAAACAGTTACAACAATGGACAAAAATGACAGAATTCAAACTTAAAAATGTTAAAAAATTTAGGTCTCATAAAATATCAAGAGTGAGTAAAATCTGCCCACCAATAAATACTTCAACATTAGTCTGTTATATTTCAAATCTAAACTTACTTACATACTCACTTACTTACTGGCTTATAAGAAACCCGGAAGTTCATTGCCACCCTCACATAAGCCCGCAATTGGTCCCTATCCTGTGCAAGATTAATCCAGTCCCTACCATCATATCCACCTCCCTCAAATCCATTTTAATATTATTTTCCCATCTACGTCTCGGCCTCCCCAAAGGTCTTTTTTCCTCCGGCCTCCCAACTAACACTCTATATGTATTTCTGGATTCCCCCATACGTGCTACATGCCCTGTCCATCTCAAACGTCGGGATTTAATGTTCCTAATTATGTCAGCTGAAGAATACAGTGAGTGCAGTTCTATGTTGTGTAACTTTCTCCTTTCTCTCAGCCCTCTTAACCTCAAATATTTTCCTTAGCAACTTATTCTCAAACACCCTTAACCTATGTTCCTCTCTCAAAGTGAGAGTCCAAATTTCACAACCATATAGAACAACCGGTAATGTAACTGTTTTATAAATTCTAACTTTCAGACTTTTTCACAGCAGACTAGATGACAAAAGTTTCTCGACCGAATAATAACAGGCATTTCCTATATTTATTCTGCGTTTAATTTCCTCCCGAGTGTCATTTATATTTGTTACTGTTACTCCAAGATATTTGAATTTTTCTACCACTTCGAAGGATGAATCTCCGATTTTTATATTTCCATTTCGTACAATATTCTGGTTACGAGACATAATCATATTCTTTGTCTTTTCTGGATTTACTTCCAAACCTATCGCTTTACTTGCTCACTTAGAGTGAGACTTAAATTTGGGGTTTTATGTTAAGAAACAGTAACGTTTATTATTCAAGTCTGGTTTTTAGATGTAGCTTCTACAGGGGTCTATGCTTTCTAAACAAGTATTACATTACAGACTTAACGGGAAGAGGGACATAGGAAGACAGCGCTATAATAGAGACAGGAATAGTTGTTATCACATAATCCTGAAACGAATTATGAGAAGTATTCTTCTGCTTTAAGGACAGGTAAATCTATGGTATAGGATCTCCTGATTGTTAACGTTGATAAAATTCATTTTAAAAGTTCTGTTTGAATCTCGTATCTGGTAGAGAACACAGTAACTATCCTATGAATATACTGTTTTCGCTGCAAGAAAAATCATAATGTAAACATAAGCACGTTGCTGTCATACCCGTGATTGGCTCCCAGTCGAAACACTCACATGGCGTAGGAAAATATAGTTCGTATTTGGAAACCACAATCTTGTATTATTTTAAAATAAAAAATTGAATTCTACTTGTTAAATACGATGAAACATTTAAGTTCACTCGTGTGTAAAACGCTATGTAAAATATGAGCTACATTTATATTTTGTTATGTACTATGATCGCGGATGAATACCAACAGTAATACCGAAGTAGTCTGTTCTTGTAAGAAGCTGGCGTCACTTGAGCTCGTAGTTGTTCACGTAAGCTAGTATTGAAGTATGGCTTCTGTATCCTCAACTATCCATTGTGAAGACATAAGACTTAATAGTAATATGCGTTACAAGAGCGGTATGTTAACGTTTTCATGTTCGAGGAAAAGATTGAAAAAGCGAAACGTAGTTGAGCTTTTTTAATTTCCGAGAACATGAAAACAAACATACTGCTCGTGTATCGTACATTATTTTGTGCGAATATCGTTTATTACATACCTGAAAGAGGAATTTCTAATTAGTTGCAATGAAATCTCCATCTTGGTTTCTGTTCAATGACGGCAACTTTGGAAAACAAATATATCTATCTTCAACATTGTTGCTATAAAATGTTTTCTGTGTTTCCTATACTGCAGCAGGTCGTGATATACGTCTGTCTTTTTTTCCCCAGTCTATGATGAGTCTGGAATCTTGTTGATTTTTTCACGGCTTCCTTAATGTTACTTGCATTACAAATGCAGTAACTTTTGTGGTGTTGTAGAGTTTACTTAATTTTTTCAAATATTTAAAACAATAATTAACAGTGCAATTTAGGTGAAATTGCAGTGGTAAGTTTCCAATTTATAATTATTACTATATTGAACGTCTTTAAAAATAATATGTTAAAAGCCTAAAGCAGTAAAATGAATATGACGCTTAAGTTGTAAGAATAGGGAAATTGTTATGCGTGTTACGTTGGGAATACTGAATGTCGTATTTCACTCTTACCGCGTATTGGTTTTGTGCGGAAAGCAAGCAAATACGCACGATCTCGCACAAAAATAATTTAATTGCAGTAATTATAAAGTAAATGTTTCCTAAGCAAACGAATGCATAGTAGTGAGGTTAGGCCTACTTGACGAGTAACGGGAAATGTTTAATATGAAACAGAATGTCCAACAGTAGGCGGGAACACGTACTGAGAATCTATGGCGCCAAACAGCGGCCAATGAAGCCTCACTTCAGTCACGTGCTATTGTTTGCATTAGGATTTTTCTTACAGCGAAAAGATTATAGATCGACGATGTGGCGATGGCGATAGTTACTATGATTGCGATAATTAATTTGTTTTTTCACATGATACTGACAAATTTTCCACCCATTTTTCAGCAGAATTGTGCAACTCTAGATTGGTCTAATGTTCTTGTTTGTGAGGAATTCCAATTATATTGACTTGAGCGATCAGAGGTGAACACAAAGGGGGATTACCAGGGTGTTGTGTACCATTCAAATCGCTTTGACGGATTCATGTAATGAAATGCACTCTCGTACAACAAACTAACAAACTAACGTGTTTATCCCTTTTGAGTGACAAAGCTGACTGTTTTCGAAACATTCCTAGCTGTCAATAGGACAGTATTTTACTCTGTATCGATATATTGTGAGCTCTGATTGCTCTCAAATTCATCAAGGACAATGTTACAAATAAAGAAACAAACGGAAACTAACTGTTGATTCAAACTAAAGCTTACAAAAATATAATAATAATAATAATGGTTTATTTTAACTGACAGAGTTAAGGCCATTCGGCCTTTTCTTCCACTCAACCAGTATGATAGAGAATTACTACACTGCTATGAATATAACACAATACAATACAATACAATAGAATACAATACAATTCAAAGCAATAGAATACTACAATACAAGACAATATAATACATAATAATTAATATAATACAATGAAAATTCTTTTCATCTTCACAACACCAATAAAATATTTTATAATAATAATAATAATAATAATAATAATAATAATAATAATAATAATAATAATAATAATAATAATAATAATAATAATAACAGTAATAGTAATGATAGTCATACCTAAATTAAATTAAATTATTAAACTCGATCACAATTATAACTTCAATTTTACTGCGCCCTAAGAAATCGTTTAGCCTTTTCTTGAAAGTAGTTATTGTCTGGCAGCCCCTTCCTTATCTTCTGAGGTAGAGAATTCCATTCACGGGGGACTGAGACAGTAAAAGAGGATGAATAGTGGGATGTTCTATGGGCAGGAATTGCTAGGATTTGGCTCTCCTGTGACTTAGTGTTTAGACTGTGATTGGAGGATAAGTAGTTAAACCTGGAACGAAGATAATTTGGAGTAGAAGTGTGGAGAACTCGAAACAGAAGAGAGAGCGAATGAAGTGTTCTACGGTTACTAAGTTGCAGCCAGGATAAAGATTTGAACGAGGGTGTAATGTGGTCAAATTTGTGAGGATTACTGATGAATCTGACACACATATTGTGCACGCGCTGCAGCTTGTTCGAAAGGTCAGTTGTCAAGTCTGTAAGTATTACGTCGCAATAGTCAATAGTACTGTATAATGTGCAGGGATTTTTTTTTCCTAAATATAAGTTTACCGAACCCTAAAATCTCATCTCCTAACAAAAGAAAATCGAAACACACCTGGGCTTTTGAAACTCTCATTCTTTTACTTTTGATAAAAAATATAAAACGGAAGTAAAGCAAAGGTGAAAAAAATAAAAAATAACTCACTTTTCATAACAGTTTCCAAAATAGGTCTCATCTCACAGTTGTTAACATATTCACAGATTCGTTCCTTACTCTTCGTGTGTGTTGCTATAGTCGCGACGCTGTTATTTCCGGCGTGACTCCTCCTCCTTGCTTACGTCTTAGGAAGTGAAGGCTCTATAAAGTCTAAGTAGGTAGTATCATTCGACATTTTTGTTCTTTCGTTGCCGAGCTACCAGACGAGGAATCTATTTGGCACAATGTTAAACATTATCATGTCGTAGCTCCTATGATAATAAATCAAACGCACTGTAATTCAGCAAATAATTGAGCGGCAAATAACGTCCTCGTGTGTTTTCTGAGAACGCCAACGAAAGAGACAAAATGGTTGGCGATTATATTAAGTATTTATGAGTCTTTAACAGCGAATCACAAGACGCACACGTTTAAATGTAGCCGACCTGTAACGTGATTGGCTGCCGGAAATTAAAGCGACGGGAGTATAGATGGCTGTTTTCAGGTGCCAGGAAGTGATATATGGCAGAGGAGGCCCAAGCAACTTGATGAACATCAGTGTTCTCACGGTTTTAATTTGTAGAGAAGCTCTTGTCTGTGGGAAAATCAGATTTATCTGGGAAAATCCATGCTCAAATTCAGCAGTAAAAATGGGGATGCTGTTGATTGTGTGTATTAATTGCAATAGTGCAGCAGGCATTTTCTTCTCTGTCAGGAATTTACGGAAACCTTCAACATGTCGTTTTGTAATTCTTTACCTCTTTAACAAACTCTTAAATTCAGTTTCGCCGATTGTAGCATTCCTTTCAATACCGTCTGGGCAACATTCTGGATATAACACTTTCATCCATCCTGAAATTTGCATCTCTTCTGCAGATAGAAGGCGATTTTGCATTCGTTGTTTTAAGCAGACATAACATTTTGTAGGATACTTGAAACGATTAGTTAACCGCTCATTTAAGAATGAGTTTCTCTCAGGTCTTCAAATAAAGAGTGATGGCAAGAAATGGGTTGGTCTTGTTGACAAGTCAGAGATACTTCCTGATCACCCCCGTAAAGAGACTGCAGCTGCCATAAGGATTGCCGCAGGACACGACTGCCTGGCGGAACATTTATATAAACTGATTATTTTACCATCACCTCACTGATGTCATTTCAAATGCCAATCTGTCCATATTATGAATTGGGAATATTTAAATGTTAACAAAAAGAAGTATCAGTAAATTTTAAATACTCTATGGGGAATGTTACTGGGTGTAGAAACCAAATGATGTTGACTAATCTGTTAATTACATACATATTATGCCACATTTTGTAGGATTAATAAAAAAATTAATCTTTTGAAAATTATTCTTACCATCACCTTTAAAGTTCAGGTTTTCAAATGTTTGCAATGAGAAAAAGGTTAAATTGATGAGGCTGAAAAACATTTACCTTATATTATTTTATACAGCAGATGTTTGTCGGCTTTTGTATCAATTTTGTTTTGTGACACAGACCCCACAAGAAGATGATGACCACTCATTTTCACGCCCAAACAAAATACAGATATACCAATATAACTTATTTGTCTCAGATCATCCTGTTAGGCAAGGATATTTCTTGTATACATAATTTATTTCAAGACATAGTCTGCCCAGATATCCTGGGTTGCCAAAAACACAGAATAACACACATATAAGAATAGTAACGATTACAGTAAAATAGATGAGTCAAATTGAAATGTGAACTTGAGCTATAAATTTAAGAAATAATAAATTTGTACAATATATTGTAACAATCACACTAACGGATAGAAAGGGGTGATTATGATATTCCGTATAAATGATTTTTAGAATTGCGTACAGACCCTTTAATGCGAGAAGTAATTATTTTTGGAATGATGTCATGGATTCCAAATGTTTTGATAATGTTTACAATTGATCGTGGATGGTGTCCCTCGCTCCGATCATTAAACCATGTTGTCAGGTGCCTTCCATCTGATATTTTTCACGAAAATATGGAGTAGTAGGCCCATAAATATGTTGTTTCTCTTGTTGACCTCCGATGGTTGGGTCTGACTAATCTCAAATCTAACAGTTGGGTCCAGTATAAAGCCTTTACTATTAGTCTTGTCAGAGCCACGATGTCCGCTCTTCTAATTGCGCCGCCTTCAGACGCAACGCATGCACTCTTCATGGACATCGAAGGAACTTTTTCTAAGGGCTTGTGCTATTAGTTTTCGGCTATAATGATGGCGTGAATTTCAGGAGTTTCCATGCTGACAGGATCCTAGGACTCTAAGGTTTCAATCTCAGTGTCATCTGCAACGGAAATAGTTCAGGATTCCCATGAAGACTTTTGGTGCTACGTTAGCATTCATCTTAATTGCGTCGCGCCATTCAGAGGAAGAAGACCCTCCTTAGAAAAAAATCATTTATTTCCGGAAGTATATTCTTGAAATAAAATAACACCTTTTCCTTTATGTGAAGCAGCACACCATTTGTCGTACTCTTGTTTCCTAAGATGTTGTCGTAGTTTTGGACATTGATGTTATGTTACAGATATCCAGATTCTTCAGGTGGAATTTTTAACTTCCTTGAACAGACTTTCTGTTTCTGCTGCTATGTTCTTTAGAAACGACAAATTGAAAATTGAAATTTTCTATTTTGTCTTCCTCCATCCGCTATTTTAATGTGTAAATGTAGTGTCGATCTCCTATCTTTGTAACCACATTTTGTTTCATATGTACAACTTGAAAACAGATCCTCTTTTTTTCAACAAATAATAAGGTCAATATTCTTCCAGTATGAACTATTTTACACAAAATTAGTATGTAATCACGCATGCACTTTTTTATAAACTAATTAGTGTCGATCGCCTATCTTTATAATAATTTTGTTTCATACGTCCAATTTGAAAACAGTTTATGTTTTATTTCAACAAATAATTCTCAATATTCTCTCAGTATGAACCAAACAAAATTAGTACGATTAAAACACGCATGAACTTTTGTTTAAACTAATGTGGTGTCGATCACCTATCTTTATAAGCACATTTTGTTTCATAGAATAGAATGGAATAGAATAGAATAGAACTTTTATTGTCGAAGGCACAAAATATGCATAGACATGGTCAAAATATATACATTACATTAAATTTAAATGCACTTTAAATTTGTAAACTAATTGGTGTCGATCGCCTTCTTTATCTTTTGTTTTAGAATAGAATGGAATAGAATAGAACTCATGTTTGTCGAAGGCACAAAATATGCATAGACATGGTCAAAATCATATACATTACATTAAATAAATACTTTTTTTTGTGTTAAGTGTCGATCTGATATTTATAAGCACATTTTTTTATAGAATGGAATAGAATAGAATAGAACTTTTATTGTCTAAGGACAAAATATGCATAGACATGGTCAAAATATATACATTACATTAAATGCAATTTTGCATCTTTATTGTAGAAAGAATGGCGACCTATCTTTATAAGCACGCACATTTTTTTGTTTCATTACAGAATGAATGCCTATCTTTATAAGCACATTTTGTTTCATAGAATAGGAATGGAATAGAATAGAATAGAATAGAACTTTTTTTGCATAGCTATGTGGAAGCCTATCTTTATAAGCACATTTTGTTTCACAGAATAGAATGGAATAGAATAGAATAGAACTTTTATTGTCGAAGGCACAAAATTCATCACATGTCACAATGAACATGAATTAAATTTAAATGAAAATATAAATAATGTTTTCAAGTAGTAAAAATTTTTTTCATAGAATAGAATGGAAGGAACAGAATAGAACTTTTATTGTCGAAGGCACAAAATATGCATAGACATTCAAAATATATACATTACATTAAATTTAAATGCACTTTTGTTGTAAACTAATGGTGTCGATCGCCTATCTTTATAAACGTTTTGTGTCATAGAATAGAATGGAATAGAATAGAATAGAACTTTTATTGTCGAAGGCACAAAATAACAGACATGGTCAAAATAATACATTACATTAAATTTAAATGCACTTTTGTTGTAAACTAATGTGGTGTCGATCGCCTATCTTTATCAATGTTTCTAGAATAGAATGGAATGGAATAGAATAGAACTTTTATTGTCACAAGGCACAAAATATGCATAGACATGGTCAAAATATATACACGCATTAAATTTAAATGCACTTTTGTTATAAACTAATATAGTGTCGATCGCCTATCATTATAAGCACATTTTGTTTCATAAATTAGAATAGAATAGAACGTTTATTGTCGAAGGCACAAAATATTCATAGACATGGTCAAAATATATACATTACATTAAATTTAAAATATGTCAAATATAAATACATTTTCATTTCAAGGACCCATGCGTGTATCCTCTAGATTGTAGGGACACAAATTTATCAATTTCATTTTTATATAATTCCTGAATTTGTGAGTATTTTTTGTAAATTTGATGTCCTCAGGCAAACTATTGTAGATTTTGATACCAATGACCATATAGGTTCTGCTAATATTTGTAAGATGGTGTACTGGAATAGTTAAACTATTTTTGTTACGAGTATCATAAGTGTGAAAGTCACTATTTTAGTGAAAATCAGACATTAATAGAATATAAATTAGTTGTAAAACATTAAAAATGTATATACCATAAACAGTGAGACGTCCAAATTAACACGGTTTCTCTTTTAATACAACAAAATATAATTACACCAATGTTGTCTCAGTATGAGCCACTTTACACAAAATTAGTAACACACAAGCATGCTCTTTTGTTATAAACTATAACACTCAACAATGCCAAAATAGCGCAATGTAAGATATAAAACCTTGGCTTTTCTGAACCGATGCATTCGACGTGCGAGGTGCAAGGCCTGCCTCGAACAAAAAATCACGAGAGATAGTGAGTGCTTTCTATAACTGCGAGATGCGAGGTCTGCACACTTTGCAACTATAGAAACCACTCACTATCTCTTGTATAGTGCGAATTTGTGTGAGGAGGGCCTCGCACCTCGCACGTCGCATGCGTCGGGTCAGAATAACCAAGGCTTTACAATGTATTGCGATCTCAAGGAGCGTATTCCGAATCTATGAGCAATCCGATGGCATCACGGTGTTCCGAATTGCGTCGATGACGACATTGATGCTCCACCGGTGTCGCACCGGTGCCATCAACTTGCAGAGGTGGTGGCAGTCTCCATCAGCCGCCATCAGTGAATCTGATTGGTTCTTGTATAGGGCGGGAATTAGCAGACGAATAACATCGTGCACTGTTGTGTCATGGCGGTGTGTTCTGCTGTATTGTTTGTAGTGATCAACGTAAAAACAATATGTTAATGGCTTCATGAGCGAACATGTCAACGGACCCGTTATTATTGGTTCAAGAAATAAATTGTTTATTATATTTTCTTTGAACGAGATGGGAGTACGAAAATTTAGCAAAATTTTGCTAGCGTAGCACAGACAACAATGTACAGTCGCCATGACAGCCATCGATCCTTCCAGCAGTTCTGTTCCTTATTTCGCTGCAACGTGACGTCATTGATGCCACCGGACCGGTGAGATTCGGAATACGCTGTATGAGCTTGTCGCTACGAGGCTTTTTCAACAAGCCTCGCACTGAATTGTCAACACTGGAATGACTGTCAACAGCGAATTTAATATATGGAATGATCGGAATGAAACCAAGTATTACGATTTATCGTTATTACAACGTATATTGTTATCAGGTATACAAACTCAATTTCTTTGCGTTTGCTAAGCCTCAATAGGTTCTTACGAGCTTCGCCACTGAATGTACAGTTTCACGATGAGAAGGCTCGCCATTGACTTTCTCGTCTTCAAGTAGCCGAATCTGCATTGATATACACTATCTACCAAAAAGTAATTCACTGATTTTTGCTCCTTTAGAACCTCGTGGTACCACCCTTGTTGCTATAACAGCAGCCACCCCGTCAGCCATGCTCTCCACTCCAATTTTGTAGGATATCCACTGGAATGCGTCGCCATTCCTCTTGCAATAATGGCACTCAGTTGGACAATGGAAGTTGGCCGAATTTCCCGAAACCTCAATCGCCGTTCCAATTGTCTCAAAGGTGCTCAATGGGATTGAGATCAGGACTCTGTGCAGGCCAGTCCAACCGGTGAACATTATTGTCTGCATACCATTGCATAGTAGCCACCGAAACATGGCATCTAGCACGTAAAATTCTGGGTGCCCAATTACTTTTTGGTAGACAGTGTATTTCATGATCTTCTTAGAGTGTCTTATCTCTTGCTTGGAGTTCAGCACAAAGCTCTGGTAATTTTTGTTCATCAACATCAATCGAATATTCAAAACAAAATCAACACTTGTTATTCTCTTCAGAAGACCTTATAAAACAATACTGTTTCAGACTTGTCTCTTTTTCATATTGCTTGACTGTTTACAATGGCCACAAGTGATTCTTCATAACCTTTCCACATTACGGAAACAGTTTTAAAACTAGAAGCTATCCAAAGTGTACTTAAAACTCTTCCAGTTTTTTAAGATTTTCTTGTCAAGATCTTTAGCTACCGTGCCTAATTCCCTGAAGACAACAAGTTAGATTAATTAAAATGTGTCTCAGTGAAATACAGCAGAGTTCGTAATAGGTCAGTTTCTGTCAGATGCGTTTCCAATTCACTGTGGGCTAAATTAAGGAGATCTATCACCTTTATTTTAACTTTGCTCTAGAGTATGCCGTTATGAAAGTCCAGGATAACAGAGGGTTTGGAATTGAACAGTTTTACATCAGCTGTTTGTTATGCGGATGACGTGAATATGTTAGGAGAAAATCCACAAACGATTAGGGAAAACACGGGAATTTTACTGAAGCAAGTAAAGGGATAGGTTTGGAAGTAAATGAAAAGACAAAGTATATGTTTTTGTGACCAGAATATTTACGAAATGGAAATACAAAAATTGGGAATTTATCTTTTAAAGAGATGGAGAAAATGAATATCTGGGAGCAACAGTAACAAATATAAATGATACTCGGGAGGAAATTAAACACAGAATAAATATGGGAAATACCTGTTATTATTCGGATTTGAGAAGCTTCTATCATGCAGTCTGCAGTTAAAAATCCGAATGTTAGAATTTATAAAACAACGGTTGTTCTTTATGGTTTCACTTTGAGAGAGGAAAACAGGTTAAGGGTGTTTGAGAATAAGGTGCAATGGAAAATATTTGGGCTAAGAGGGAGTTCAGGAGAATGGAGAAAGTTGCAACGCAGAATTGCCCCGCATTGTATTCTTCACCTGACATAATTAGGAACATTAATTCCAGACGTTTGCGATGGGCAGGGCATGTAGCACAAAGGGAGAATCAGAAATGCATATAGAGTGTTACGTTGGGAGGCCGGAGGGAAAAGACCTTTAGGGAGGCCGAGACGTAGATGGGAAGATAATATTAAAAAATGAATTTGAGGGAGGTGGGATATGATGATAGAGAATGGATTAATCTTGCACAGGATAGGGACCGATGGCGGGATTATGTGAGGACGGCAATGAACCTCCGGGTTTCTTAAAAGCAAGTAAGTAAGTAATTAAATAAGAGACAGTAAATTTTGTCAAGAAATGGCTTGAAGTGGTTCATTTGTTCTGGGAAGTCTTTTTTTATACAGTATCATCAAGAGAGAGCTGGAGTCTATGGTGGGCATAGTGTTAAACCAAACTGTGAGGATAACGTTCCTTATTCAAAGTCTCTATTCCTTCTTTCACACCCAACATGACAGCTGCTCCATTACAGGCAATAACAACAAGATTGTTCTTCAAATAATTATCACGAAACCCCAATTCATTAATTCCTATAAAAGCTGACATGCTGTTTTTGACTGTTCAGTAATTTCTGTTATTCTATCCGCAATTGACTCCACTGATATCGGATTACCTGTGATTATTTGAAACAATAAGTATAAAAATGTATCATAATTTTATCTAGAGTTTGTCTCGTTTATTTATAATGGAGTCTGAAAACCAATCAAGGTTAGCTTTATTTCAAAACAACGTATGCAATATTGTATTATAATATATTGGGAAATTTCTATTAAATTAATGTCTTCATAGCGTATCATATATGCACTGTAATAAATTATGAGCGCGTCACATTATCGTAGACAACAGTTTTACGTCAGTGTTTTTTAGTTATGTGATATATTATACCTAATGCCACGCATGAAACAAATGTGTCCCACCTGACACAGGTTGATGTATATATTTATGAACTGAACACGTTTGAGAATATTATAGGTAGTAAATTAACACTTTTTAAAATTATAACAAAATGATCTTGCGGTTATTTCATCCATTCCAAACAGATTTATACTGAACTTCATCCATTTATAATGAAATACAGAGTACCCAACCTTATCTTGATACTCAGGTGCAGGGAAGACAAAGGTGAATAATTATCTAAATAAAAAGAAACTGCACGCAGTTTTTCCAAGGATTGTACTGGCAATGGTGGTGAGCTAGTTCTTAAATAATATGCACCGAAGTCCCCACTGGTTCCTCCTCGTCTTGAAACTATTATTTTTTTCTTTGTTAATCCTCACATTAAATGAATCACACATCAATCAGTAACGTCATCAGTGTTGCCAACTCAGAATTCAATTTACCGCTGCACAAGCTTAAAAAACCCGCTAAACTGTAGTTAAAAAACTCCAGATTTTTCTTAACACACCACTTCCAAATTTGAAATACAAACTGTACAGTTTTAGGAACTGAAGAATTTTATATAAATATAGATTAAATTATGGAAAGTTTGTATCACTTTGTAGCTCTATTTTCTATGCAAAATCGTCTTCATATTTGTACAGAGTTTTACGCGGCATATTTCTTCAAAACTGAATGAAATAGATCAAGAATATTATATCGAAACTTCTGAAATAATCACATTCACATTCGCACCAGTCGGTTCGAAATCTGTTTTCACACTGAGCTCGCGACGTGCCTGCTAACAGTGAGTCTGGTTTTAAGTTTTAAGTATGTCTGTGTTACATGAACTATAATGCGGAATGATAAATTAAATAATATATCATAAATGAAAATAATAATTCAGTTCATTTTTATTCTTTATGATTAAATACATCGAGTCATTTACAGAAACAATGCCTACATTAGATTAAGAGTTTAACGAATGCGGCATACCTATTTGTACAACAACAATGGATGAGGCAGGAAACGGACGTGGTTGCACCAAATCAAGTTAACATAAAACGTTGATATTTTATATTCGCACAATGAAAAAGTGTAATAATACCATACTAAACTCTGGTTTATGATTGACTAACATTGTTGTCCGCAAGTACATACAAAAACAATTATAACATCTTTACAGAAAAAAAAACTTAAAAATATAATTTCCCTACGCCGGAATTATAAAAAAACGCTAAATAAATAGCTAGCCGCTGAAGGTAAAATTCTGCAGCTGTCCATAGTCCTGAAAACGCCAGATTTAGCTACAAAACCGCTGACTTGGCAACACTGCACGTCATATAAACCATTAAAAACGATTTACGTCCTTAAATCTTTTTCCAATTACAAGACGTGACTGTAATAATACGAGGGTGATTCTAGAAATAATGCACACTACGCATGCGCTCCCGTCTTCATGGAGACGCGTGGTTGTTGTGTATTGAAGTAGTGATAAGTTGTTCTTTTCCCGGAACAGTTCCGACGGTTCAGGTTCCGAAAAAATACTATGTTCCAAATAACAGTTCCGAAATAAAGTCACCAGTGGTGATGAGTCGGAGTCGTTGAGTCGTTCAAACGAACGGTACAGTACCCTCCCTCTTCACCATGCAGCTCACACTGGAGCACTCATAGGCATGACATAGTACAAATTCTTATCTATAGATGGCACTGCAATGCACATTCGAATCGATTTTGGAAAATTGCTTTGCATGCGGACAGAACTCGAAAACTTAATGTTAGTAATTACACAGCTGTTGACTACAAGGACAGAATACAACACTTTGTTTTCGTACATAAAGTTATAAAGACATGGTAGCCAACTAAAAAAAATAACATAACATTTAAAACATATGGTATGTAATTTCTGTTCTCTCTCTTACATAATAAAAAGAAAACAAATCATTAATTTTTATTTTTACTTTTCTTAATGCACAGTTATAATAATAATAATAATAATAATAATAATAATAATAATAATAATAATAATAAATATTACAATTTCATAAATAAAAATATATATATTGGCAGTACAGAAACCTGAAACCCCAGTGGGTTAGTAAAATGTTGGAATCGCATCTTTACCAAGGTGTAATTTAAACTTCGCATTAAACATCGCTCTCCAAATCAGTACTTATATGGGTAGTTTCCAACAAATAATGCTACAACATTTTTGTCGTTCTTTGATAACAGAGAAGATAGCACAAAAACTTGTGCTTGTCAGACTTAACCTCAACAAACGACATACAGACATTGTATAACTAAACCACTCATTACCATTTACGACTTTAACCTTTGTATAGAATCAGCTGATCAATGAATTAATAATAGTATGCGTACTTTATGACTTTGTAGAATGTTTATAAAACAGAATTAGTCAACTAATGGTGAAATAAACCATAAAGCGGGAATGAATATTACAGATTATTAAATACTTACTATAACATTACAAATGATTGGCCAGTCTTACAAATGTTGATATTAAAGTTCGCGCCACCGCAAGGATTTCAATTTCCATGCGCCCCCTCCAACCACGCCGGAGAGTTTCAAATACCAACTTCATCCAACGAAGTTCCAAGTACAACATAAAGAACAACGAACACAGTGTAACTGCTGCTGTCGTTGGTTCATCGGAACAAAAGCTCCGACGTTCCGACTGTTATCTCGGAGTCGGAACATACCTTGTGCAACGCGGTACTGCGAGCTCGCAACAGCTGGGCAAGTGAGCAGCTGAGTCGGAACACTGTTATTTCGGAACAGGAGGTTCCGACCATGCTGTTCATTTTTGCAACAGTTCCGAGACCGGAACAGTTCCAAAATAACTGTTGTGTTATTTTTTACCCATCTCTAATTGAGAGTCATTCTGAACAAATCTTTGCAGGTTCAACTCAACTGTTTACAAATTTCTTTATCTACAAGGTATTGAAATGGACGATGAAAATCGGTTAGGTCACGTTACTATCTTAGATCAAAGATCTTCAATTAAATTTGAAACTTTGAGTGGACGTATACCGATAGAAATTTATGAATTGCTTCGAGAAGTGTGTGGTGATTCAACACTGGACACCAGTTCCAGATGCCTCAATGTTTTCGTGAAGGTCGTATTGCTATAGAAGACAATCATCTCCCCGGGAAACCAAAATCATCTTTTTACAGACTTTACATTAGAGGTAATTTTTAAATAACTGATTAAATGGCGATCTTACTCGTGTTAATTATGTAAGCATGTGCGGCTTACAGCTGTTTCGGTGATATTTGGCACCATCCTCAGAGCCTTCTGTGTCTCGGCGTCATCTCAACATCGCTGTCTGTTGTGTGGGTGTGTTCGTGTGATGAAGAGTTGAGTCAAATAGTGTGTGTGTTCTGAAATTGATCTGTGTGTTGAGAATTTGATTAGGGTGTGTTTTAGTGTGTCTGTATATTTCATATTGTTCTAGAGTGTTGAGATTTTGGTTTTTGGGTTGTATGTGTAGGATTTCCATGTCTGTATTTATGTTATTGTATGTGTGGTTAGCATTAGTTATGTGTTCGGCATATGTAGATGTGTTGTGTCCTCTGTTATTGCTTTAATGTGTTCTTTGTATCGAGTTTGGAATGATCTGCCTACATATGCCGAACACATAACTAATGGTAACCACACATACAATAACATAAATACAGACATAGAAATCCTACACATATAACCCAAAAACCAAAAACTCAACACACTAGAACAATATGAAATATACAGACACACTGAAACACATCCTAATCAAATTCTCAACACACTGATCAATTTCAGAACACACACACTATTTGACTCAACTCTTCATCACACGAACGCACCCACACAATAGGCAGCGATGTTGAGATGACGCCGAGACACAGAAGGCTCTGAGGATGGTGCCAAATAGCACCGAAACAGCTGTAAGCCGCACATGCTTACATAATTAACACGAGTAAGATCGCCATTTAATCAATTATTTATATTCAAGTGTTAAAAGTAGTACATTGGATTATCAGGTAATTTTTGTTAATGTTTTGAAAGAAGACAGACGGATGACTACCGGAGAGATAGCCCGTGAATGTGGTATATCCTAATCATCGGTACATCGCATTTTAACCGAGCATTTGCAAAAGAGAAAGGACGCTGGTCGATGGGTTCTCCATAAGCTGTCTGATGAGCAAAAAACACAGAAAAAAGAAATTGCTTCTGTTACTCACACGCTTTCTACAAGAAGGGGAACAATAATTCTTAAGACGCTTTGTTACTATAGATGAAACGTAGATTCGTGACTTCGAACTGAATTAAAGCCATTATCAGCTCAATGGAAATATCAGTATTCACCGCTCCCCTCAAAATGTCGTCGACAACAATCAAAAGTCAAGCAAATGATCATTATGGCGTATGATTATCAGGGTGTTATTGCTACTGATCGTGTTCCTGCTGACATATCAGTCACTGCAAATCACTACTCAGAAATTATGCCCAAAATTCGCCAGAATCGACCACAGCTGTTGGAGTCTGCAGCCTTGCTTCTCCACGACAATGCAAGACCGCATATCTGGAAGTCGGTGAGGCACGTATTGATCGATTACAATTGGGGAACACACTTCACCCACACTACAGTCCGGACAGGAGTCCACTTGATTACGATCTTTTCTCCAAACTGAAAAATCCACTTGGGGGTCAGCGTTTTGCGATATTAAATGACCTGAACACAGCTGTTACCCGCCCCATCCGAGAGTTGAACTTCAAAGGATAATTAAACGACATCCAACAGCTACCGCAATGTTGGGAAGCAGTCATTAAACTCCAAGGAGACCATTTTGAATTATGTTGATGTAAGTAAATTCATAAAGTAAAATGTATGGCAATTAAGTAACTCTGTGAATTATTTCAGGGTGGTCCTCTCAAAATCAATACATTTAAGGAAAGGTTGAGAAGATTAGACTGAAAATGTAATTGTAGGTGCAATGTAATTATCTAAGCTGTATCATGTAATTAAATAAGTTGATATGTAATTAATTAAGATGATATGTAAATAAATTAAGGTGATATGTAATTAATTACTTAAATTGGTAATAGTTGGGTGAAATAGAAGTACTTATAAGTTAGGTTTACTTTTGCTTATTGTAGGCTTTATTATAGAATAGTTTTTATTTAGAGTCCTAGGTTTATTGCATTTATTTATTTATAGTTAGAAATAAATTTAGGTTTATTTTATTTTTTTTGTGTTTTTCTTTTATTGCTGTAATTATTGTATAATTGTAATGGTATTATTGTATATTATATATCACTGCCACCTGGTGTATATCCAATTATAGTGTTAATAAATACATACATACATACATACATACATACATACATACATACATACATACATACATACATACATACATACATACATACATACATACATTTCAGGGATCACCTACGTATTTCTTCTGTTCCACATTACATGTAAAAATGTGTGCCAGAAGGGATATTTACATGGAAGTACAATGTATACTAATTAATTGCTTTAACTGAAGTAAGTTCATTATAAATATAAATTGAAACATCAATTAAATATTCATAGTTGAATATATGATCAGCATAAATAAATATTAAGAGAATTGGTAAATATAAGAAATAAAATACAATATTTGGAATCCTGACTCTTCGATTCGTTTCGAGTGTTTGTTCTTTATTCGTTTACACTTCCAACTGTAGAGGTATAAGAAGAAAAAGAAGAAGACGAAGCTCCTTATAATATAGTTAAGACGCTTACAATTTTACGTATTCCTCTAACATAAGGCCTCATTATCCGATATTTCCCGCTCCGTTAAACATTTTATCATGTCGTAGCTCCTATTAGGGTAAACATTGGTAATTTCGTGGCAGTGGTTATTTCGTGATAGTTTTTCTTTGCTATTTCCTGAACTAACCAATGGTGTTACGAGATTCAAATTTCCGCCAAGGGATTGCATATGTTGTCCGGTTTACAGAAACATACAGCTACGCTTTGTGTGACTATTGTAGCTGCTTCAGTGAGCTTTTATGTTTGGAGAGAGCAAGTTAGCGTCGACTTCTCAGGCGTACAAATTTTGTGGATGTTTGTAATTACATTACAGGCGTATTACTAAAGGTAAGCATATGATATTTGGTACAATGATTTATTACAACTTAATGAAATTTTAGGAAATGTTTTTGGAATTTTAGATACAGCTGTAATCGCAATATAGGCTTAGATTTACTGATAGAAATCTTAGCTGCTTGGGGCGAAATTTTGTTGAGCATTATGCGTTACATTTTATATTATTTTAAGAATTGTATTACAATACGAATTTTAGAAATCTGAAGATAAGATGTGATAACAAAAAAGAAAAGGGGGATGCAATGGGTTCAGTGTAGCTTCTGTTTGATTTGTTATCATGCTAAGTGCCAATGATAATGCTAGATGAGTTACTTGAAAGAACCGTGACAGAAGATGGAACATGGCTCCACCATTTTGGACAATGGAGTGGCATCATGCAAATTCTCCAAAGAAATAGAAATTCAAAAGTGCACCTTCGGCAGGCTACTGTGTTTTTCGATTCAGAAGGACTCTTGCTTGTGGACATCATGCCACACGGAACCACCATTAATTCTGACGCGTATGTGGCAACTCTCAAGAAACTTCAAGCTCGACTGAGTCGTGTTCGACGACATCGGGAGAAGCAGGATGTTCTGCTATTGCACGACAACGCACAGCCATATGTCAGTCACAAGACCACAGACCAGGTCAGAAAAGTCGGATAGACAACACTGAAGCAACCGCCTTACAGTCCTGAACTGGCACCGTGCGATTACCATCTCTTTGGTAAACTGAAGGATCCCTTCGTGGAACGAGGTTAGAAGATAACTCCCTTGTGCACGATGCTAAGGAGTGGCTCAGACGTGTTGGTCCAGACTTTTACCGTACTGGTCTACAGGCCCTCGTTCCTAGGTTACGTAAGGCAGTTGAAAGGGACTGGGATTATGTGGAAAAGTGACATTTTGTTCCTAAAGGATGTATCTACATTCTGTGAAAAAAGCAAAGCCGTAGGATAAAAATATAATTTTTAAACAAATGTTATGCATTACTTTTGGAGTTACCCTAGTAATATAGGCTATAGTAAAGTCCGTAATAAAAGTGTTCATCCTTTCAGGGCAAAGAAGATCCCTTTTTAATTTCAATTTTTACTTTGATTTCATTCTTATTATGTGTTGATATGTATTTCTATGTTTTCTTGCTATGAATATTAGACGGAATTACTATGTTTGAAGTCTTGTAACAATAAATGAGAATTTCATTTGACTTAATGAATTTTTCCACAATTCTTCTACCTCTCACGAAATTATCAGTGTAGTATCACGAAATTACCAAGGTTATCACGAAATAACCAACCTTTTAGCTTAAGTTGTAAAAGTGGTTTTTGGCATTTGTTCAAGAAAGTGTCCAATCTTTTATGTCTCCAGATTAGTACAGCAAATTTTCGTCTTTTAGATGAAAAAATCGGAATAAGGGTATATTTACACATTTGCATTTTAAATTAATTTTCATGAAATTATCACGAAATTACCAATGTTTACCCTATAGTCAATCAATCGCGCTCTAAGTTTCTAAATTGATAGGTCAGTATCTAAGGAAAGCATAGAAAAAGTTCGAAATGAAAATCTCTTCTGAAAAGTGAGAAAAATATATTAAATTCCATGTGACCCATTCAAAGTAGACATTTACATCTTCAAAAATTAGTAAGTGGCAAACTTTTTTATTTTTCACTTTAGATAGGGTGTCAAATCGAGAGAAATATTGAGAAAGAATGGAAATTACTTTTAAAAATCGTCGCTGCTCAAAATCTTTACAGGTTTCTGAGTTACGGCGAGTTAAACAAAGGGGCGTTTTCACTTGGCGGAGTACTCAAGATTTAACCTTTTGTCTGTTGGAATCTCAACGAAAAATTCTTCGGTCTGTACTTCGGTCTGAATAATTTATCAATCTTGAGCTGTTCCAAGCAGATGAATATCATCCACAGTGGTAATTATCAAATGAGATGCTATGTTTCAACACCGAATTAAACCTACGGTAAACTTCGTTCACTTTCATTTTATCCGTCTATAGGTGAAGTGAATGGCTCTGATTGGCTCTTTCATCAATGACGTCATCATAGCGTTAACCATTCTGCGTACCAGTAGGGTGCGACAATTCTATAATTAAGTATTACAACCGGCTTGCCGTACGCTAAGTTCCCTTCGGAAGACTTCGGTTGATTTCGTGAGAGCTTAGGTTTACGCTGAACATCACACCTGAAGTGTGTACGCTCCGTTATACTCCGTACATAACTACTGTCTTCGCGCTACGAGTTGGCGCGGGGAGTAGATAGGTGGGACGGGGGAACTTTACGCTACACTCTGACCTGAAAACTTCGTCCACTTACTTGGCTACACGGGAACGGAGTCAGACATAAAAGATTCCGAATCTTCGGTGCTGTCGCTATGACTATCATTATCACATTTTTCAAAATTGCTGGAGTATGATCTGTCCATGATAATCATCTGTTTATGTTCCAGCCGTGTATATTAATTCGAATCTCTCAACAAAGCCATTAGCCCCACCGCCCCCATCCTGATGAACAACAATGAGTGTTCTGGACACATTTACGGTAGTCAAAACTCCCGTAACATTTTTATCGTGCCAGAACTTGGAAAATGTTAAATTGGTAGGCCTATCTATCCGCATTTCGTCCAGATACAAAATCGGTTTTTCCACTTTCCTAAGCTTTCTTATTTACTGTAGATATCTTCACGTATTCCAATTTACAGTGTTTTCTTCAATTTTTTTGCTGCACACTTCTTCCACCTGAAATCCTTTTTCTTCAGTATTCGTCTTAATGTTGTCTTTCATTTCAAATCAATTCTCTCTTGTAGCAGGGTAAAAGCTTATTACTACTTTTTTTTAGTTGGTTATTTAACGACACTGTAATAACTATGTACTAGCTTCTTCAGTGTCGATTGAATTGATGATGGCGAGATGCTATTTGGCAAAATGAAACCAAGGATTCGCCATAGATTACCTGACATTCGCCTTCCGCTTGGGAAAACCTCGGATAAAACCCAACCAGGTAGTCAGCGCAAACGGGAATCGAGCTCACTCCCGAGCACAACTGCAGATCAGCAGGCAAACGCGCTACCTCCTGAGCTACGCCGGTGGCCCTTCCTTTTTCAAATAAAAATTCTCAATTATATCTTTTTGTCAATCTCCCGTCGAAGTCATCTACATTTGCGTTTCGGTAGTCTGGACGTCCCTCAGGTGTCGACAACGCACTTTCTTTGTGCAGTCTTTTATTTCATTCCTTATACGCTGTATTGTTCTTGTGGATAGACAGTACTTTCTACCTTTGCTGTAGGTTTCGTAAGAGGAATGCAAAGTACTGTTGTTCTTTTTCTTCATTTATTTTGCACTTCTAATAATATTCCTTTCTTCGCTATAGATTGTCAATCCTTGTTTTCTTTGTGGCACGCTAGACCTCTTCATAGAACATCTTGTTATTCATCATCTTTTTGCTGTCAATGGAATTCCTTGTCACAAAGTATTAGGGCTGCAAGACAATAAACACCTTTAAGAACAGCTTAAAAGATAACCTTATTAGCATTTCACTCAATCATACTGTTTTAAACTTTGACTACATTGTTACTTTTTCTTTAGACATCATCCTGATTGTGCTGTATTTAATTGTTGTAATAATCTCTTTCTATTATCTAATATTCTAAAATATTAAGTATACATGTAACCTTATGTATTTTAGTTTAATTCGCTACACAGTTTATTTCAGTGTTTAATTAATAGTTCATAGTATTTTGTTGTTTAAATTGTAAATAACTTTTGTATACATGTAACTCTCATTTCAAATTGTTGAATTCTTTGTAAGTTCATGCATATGTATATACACTTTTGCTGGTTGAGTATACGGCCTTAACTCTGCCAGCTAAAATAAATCATTATTATTATTATATTTACAATAAACAAAAACTATAAACCTAAATAACAGTATACAATAATATAAATTCTATTAACTATATTATTATCAACACTATTAACACGAAAAGCAAAGGATAACTAAAGCAATACAAGATTTGTGGTATACTGGTATACTGTCTTGTTGAAACTAATAAAACACTACAGTAAAAACCCCACTATTATTTTCACAAAGTCGCAAAGATTCATAGACACGTGCAGTAGATGTTTGTGAAACAGGAATATTGCAGTGAACAGCGCGGTGCGCATGCGCGACTGTTTCCCCTCCGCCCCGTCTAAGTACTTCAGCCGCCTTCTCCTGGCGTGACAACAGTACATTGTTGCGTGTAGCTCGGAGGCTTTAGGTAACCAAACGCAGGACTCTAATTTATTATGATACAGCAATGATTAAGAATGCTAGAGAGGAACTCGGAGTCAAAATGTAAGTGCTCAAAGGAAATATGTCTCTGAATTGCTTTCTCCACTACACATATCACATAATCTGTCGTGAACACTCATAAATTCGCACTTGCTCTACATATATCTCCATATAGCACATAAAAAAACGTATTGAAGCTAAATAAACCCTTGTTACTCGCTTAATGGACGTGCTGCCGCCTCCTTGCGGCATAAAAACATATTACTAATGTTATTCCATAAAATACGTGCTTCATACACGATTTTACGTTCTATTATTCATGAAAACCATACATTGCATACTGAAATACACAAGTGGCTACATGTTGCCAGCTTTGTTGAATTTAGGTTAGATCTTCTGGGAATCCAGCAAGCCATATCCATTGATTCCCACAAATATATACATTAGTTATAATAGAAAGCGACATTCGGTGTAGTGTCGGTTGCATTGGCTTCAGGGACAACGTGACCAGAAAGCTGTTGTATACAGTCGCTCAAAGCCCTCGCTCGTGTTATGCATCAAAATATACATTTTTGAGGATTTTGTAATTACATGTTGGAGAGAAAGGCTCGTTGCTGCCGCTGTTAGCACTGTAAGCACAGCGACAGGTAAATATTATAGGTAATGAACAAACGACCCCAAAATCACAGCTTGTTTTAGCTTCCCACCTGGCGCACTGTACACAGTTTGGCCTCAGAGAAATGTTCACAATCGAGATACAAATCTTTCTCCTTTGCTTCTTTTCTCTTAGGCCCGGTTTTATAAATATGGTTAATCTAAAAATTATGTTAAACCTAAGTTAAACCTAACCATGAGTTTAACTCAACGTTCCGTATAAGAGTACGTACACGTTGGAGGGACGATAAACGATAAAAGAATCAGCGTTGCTATATCAGAGAGAATTGAAGCATGCATTGTTATTGAGGTGTGCATATTGGAGTAACGATAAAAGCGAAGATGCACGATAAAAGAATCAGGGATGCTATATCAGAGAGAATTGAAGCATGTATTGTTATTGAGGTGTGCATAT
This sequence comes from Periplaneta americana, assembly GCA_025594305.2. Classification (NCBI taxonomy): domain Eukaryota; kingdom Metazoa; phylum Arthropoda; class Insecta; order Blattodea; family Blattidae; genus Periplaneta; species Periplaneta americana. The sequence goes on from JAJSOF020000005.1 coordinate 19,819,202, forward strand.
TGGAGTAACGATAAACGCGAAGATGCACGATAAAAGAATCAACGATGCTATATCAGAGAGAATTGAAGCATGCATTGTCATTGAGGTGTGCATATTGGAGTAACGATAAAAGCGAAGATACACGATAAAAGGAGCAGCGATGCTATATCAGAGAGAATTGAAGCATGCATTGTTATTGAGGTGTGCATATTGAAGTAACGATAAAAGCGAAGATGCACGATAAAAGAATCAGCGATGCTATATCAGAGAGAATTGAAGCATGCATTGTTATTGAGGTGTGCATATTGGAGTAACGATAAAAGCGAAGATGCACGATAAAAGAATCAGCGATGCTATATCAGAGTGAATTGAAGCATGCATTGTCATTGAGGTGTGCATATTGGAGTAACGATAAAAGCGAAGATACACGATAAAAGGAGCAGCGATGCTATATCAGAGAGAATTGAAGCATGCATTGTTATTGAGGTGTGCATATTGAAGTAACGATAAAAGCGAAGATGCACGATAAAAGAATCAGCGATGCTATATCAGAGAGAATTGAAGCATGCATCGTTATTGAGGTGTGCATATTGGAGTAACGATAAGCACGATAAAAGAATCAACGATGCTATATCAGAAGATGCACGATAAAAGAAATCAGCGATGCTATATCAGAGAGAATTGAAGCATGCATTGTCATTGAGGTGTGCATATTGGAGTAACGATAAAAGCGAAGATACACGATAAAAGAATCACGATGCTATATCAGAGAGAATTGAAGCATGCATTGTCATTGAGGTGTGCATATTGGAGTAACGATAAAGCGAAGATGCACGATAAAGAAAACGATGCTATATGCATGCTATGAGGTGTCATATTGGAGTAACGATAAAAGCGAAGATACACGATAAAAGAAGCGATGCTATATCATTGAAGCATGCATTTATTGAGGTGTGCATATTGGAGTAACGATAAAAGCGAAGATGCACGATAAAAGAATCAGCGATGCTATATCAGAGAGAATTGAAGCATGCATTGTCATTGAGGTGTGCATATTATAACGATGGAAGATAACGATAAAAGAATAAAGAGCGAAGATGCACGATAACGAAAGAAGATCGATAAAAGAATCAGCGATGCTATATCTATATCATATTGGAGTAACGATAAAAGAAGATGCACGATAAAAGAAGCATGCATTGTTATTGAGGTGTGCATATTGGAGTAACGATAAAAGCGAAGATACACGATAAAAGAAGCAGCGATGCTATATCAGAGAGGATTGAAGCATGCATTGTTATTGAGGTGTGCATATTGGAGTAACGATAAAAGCGAAGATACACGATAAAAGAAGTAGCGATGCTGTATCAGAGAGAATTGAAGCATGCATTGTTATTGAGGTGTGCATATTGGAGTAACGATAAAAGCGAAGATACACGATAAAAGAAGCATCGATGCTGTATCAGAGAGAATTGAAGCATGCATTGTCATTGAGGTGTGCATATTGGAGTAACGATAAAAGCGAAGATGCACGATAAAAGAATCAGCGATGCTATGTCAGAGGGAATTGAAGCATGCATTATCATTGAGGTGTGCATATTGGAGTAACGATAAAAGCGACGATGCACGATAAAAGCGACGAAAAAGCAAAGTTCCATTTTCTTCGCTCTTGTCGTTCATATCATCTCTGATTAGGATAATATTAATCTGTATAATGACCTGTGGTTATCAATATATCCGAATATTAATCGATTTATTATTATTTCGGCATATTAAATTAATTATTGTAGATATTGACAAATTGATCAGTTGTGTATTTATTCGTCATATGCTATGTGATCACAAGAACCATCACAACAAAACGAATTTATACTATCTTTGGGATGAGAAACGGGTTTAATTTTGTACGTATTTAAGTTATATTAACCTTGAACTTAGCAGCTGATATTTCCTATAATCTTCTTTCATTAAGTGGATGCATGGAATATCTTTTACTGACTATTACACTCTTACTAAGTCATACTACTTTTGACCAATAAAACGGTACGAAAGGACGTATTTCAACCACTCATGGCTGCTTATCGCACAATTTTATCGCGTCCCTAGCATTTGTTTAATTTTATCGCGTCCCTAGCATTTGTTTCTTTGTTTGCCAACATTTGAAACTGCGCTGGTCTGGACATATATATATATATAATTACAAACCACTCCATTCGATGCACAGCAGTTTCAAATATGACTCGCATTGGCATTCAAGAATAAGAATTAATAAAAATCACTGATCGTACCTATAAATCTTCAGAAATCCGATTTACAAATAAATGAAGAGCACCATTCGGAAATCCTGAATAATACACCATGTAGGCCTAAATCAACGAGTTCCACTTCTATTACGCACACGTCCAATATAACATCAATTGAACCACCAACCACATTCAAACTTGAAAATTGTACATTCAATAATTATTCCTTTTAAAATCATTCATGTTTATTTTTTATGTCATTGTCGTTAATTAAAACTTTTCTAACACTTGTGTACAGTATATTAGCTAGGTTATGTTATAGCTTCTGCTATATGATATTATGGATAGTCACGTATCAGAGATTGTTTAATATTAAGATTTATTGAAAATCATCTGTCAAGGGACGTTCATTACTGTGATTCGGATAATTGAAGATAATGTCAACAAATACGTAAGTAATCGTCTTAACCCTCTCCCATATCCCGACAGTACGTATTTCCAAACAGTTCACATTCCTGCCACTACCGGCGTTACCGTACGTATCGGCACGTACTCTTCAGAATAAACGCCGTACTTGCTAGCCAACTTCTCTGCCTCTTAGATTATACACCTGAGCTGCGGACGTGTAGGAAGATTGAATTCTCTAGGCTCATCAGCTAGCCACATGACGGCATACAGCGAGCCAAGACACATTTTGAACTGAACACCCAGTAGTAACTGATGCAGAGATTCAACAGAATGTTTTCAAACATAAAAAAGAAATCATTTATCTTTTCAAATAATCTTTAAATTCAAACTCTAAAACACATATTTTTCCACTTTTTTATTTTGCTGTTGCATATTGTATCCGAGTTTCAGTTTTTCGAAACAAGGTTAGGACTATAAGCCTAATTCTGAATTTGAAAGGCATGATAAGGGCCGATAAGCTGATACATTAACAATAGAAGTTTTATCAGGGACCATCAGTTCTTATCTATTTAACAAATTTATTAGTTTACAACAATTTGTCACATTTATGTGGTTTTAAACGTTTTCGGCTTGATTAAGCCATCTTCAGAAAAGTTTATGCCTATGTACATGAAGGTGGTACATGTGTATGTGATACAAAGAGGGCTTAATCAAGCCAAAAACGTTTAAAACCAAATAAATGTAACAAATTATTGTAAACTAATAAATTTGTTAAATAGATAAGCACTGACGGTTCCTGATAAAACTTCTATTGTTAACTAATTCTGAAGGTTAGGACTGTCTGCTTCGAAAACTTCAATCTGTTTTAAAAATTATGTTCATTTATGTATATTTCAAAGTGGTGCACTCTATTTCGAAAAATTCTTGGCCGCCGTGGTCGAAATATTGATCACTCACTTATCGCCACTCAAGTTCTTGGAAAACATCTGCAACATCCAGGTGTATTGAGGGACCGACATCTTGCACTGTTCAGCCTTGAACTGCAGTTTAAACGGCAGAGAATTGCTGATCAAGTTAAACTCAAATTAACTCAAGATTAACTGGTAGTTAATGTTTATAATACTAAAAAGATAAAAAAAAAGGTAAAGGTATCCCCGTAACATGCAATGAAGGCACTTGGGGGCATGGAGGTAGAGCCCCATGCTTTCCATGACCTCGGCACTAGAATGAGGTGGTGTGGTCGGCACCACGCTCTGACCGCCTTTTACCCGCGGGAAAGACCCGGTACTCAATTTTATAGGAGGCTGAGTGAACCTCGGGGCCGTTCTGAAAGTTTGGCAACGAGAAAAAGTCCTGTAACCACCTGGGATCGAACCCCAGACCTTCCAGTCCGTAGCCAGCTGCTCTACCAACTGAGCTAAGCAGAACGAAAAACTTCAGTTTAAACTAAACGTAAGGTTTAAACGGCGTATATAATACCGGCCCTTAGTGACCTTACCCCATGTTCGACTTACATATATTGACATATATTATATTAAGTCAAAAATCATCACACAAGGAGCGCACTCAATTGAGTTGACTTCATGTCAAAACGTTACAATTTATACTTCTGTTAGGCGAATAACGTCTATAGAGTTTTCAATTTATCTTGATGGTAGTTACTTTTATTTTTATTAACGGAGAAAAATTCTCTTTCAATTAGATAGTAGGATTATAAATGCGGTTTTGTTTTGAACTTTGGCGTAGCTCAATGATTAGAGCGCCCAGTGCTTAAAACTGGGAGATTTTAAAATTTCGGTTTTTAAGCAAATTTTTCTCCGTTAATAACAAATGGTAACTATTGATAATTTTAGAATCAAAAATAGTAATATGCGTCACACTTAGTGGTATGTTGAAGTTTTCTCTTTAATTTAAACAGTTTGAAAAAGCGAAACGAAGTTGAGCTTTTTTAATTTCCGAGAATTGAAAGAAAACATACCGCTCGTGTATCGTACATTATTTTGTGCGAATATCGTTTATTACATACCTGAAAGAGGAATTTCTAATTAGTTGCAATGAAATCTCCATCTTGGTTTCTGTTCAATGACGGCAAAATTTGTAAAACAAAAATATCTATCTTCAACATTGTTGCTTTAAAATGTTTTCTGTGTTTACTGTACGCAAGCAAGCTGTGATATACGTCTGTCTTTTTTTTCCCCCAGTCTATAAATGCGAACTTAAAACAAACGGCAAGGTTATGTAATGATTTGTCTTTAATTTTTATATTTTAACAATATTATTTATATAACATATTGCAGTAATAACATCGGCATCTAGAATCTTGTTGATTTTTTCACGGCTTCCTTAATGTTACTTGCATCAAAATGCAGTAATTTGTGGAGTTGGGTAGAGTTTACTTAATTTTTGCAAATATTTAAGAACAATAATTAACAGTGCAATTTAGGTGAAATTGCAGTGGTAATTTTCCAATTTGTAATTATTATTATATTGAACATCTCTAAAATAATATGTTAGAAGTTTTAAAGCAGTAAAATCAATATTTCATATTTAAATTACGGTAAGAAGAGGAAATTGTTATGTGTGTTAGGTTGGGAATACTGAATGTGGAATTTTAGACTTACCGCGGATTGATTTTGTACGGAACCAAGCAAATACGCACGATCTCGCTACAAAATAATCTTTCCATGACGAAGTTGCACTGAAATACAATTTTTTTTAAATAATGAAAAATATACCTCCATATTAATGTACTTCTTCATGTAGTTTATATACAATTTATTATAGACCCGTGCACCTCCGTGTAAAAGTGGGCTCATCTAGGCGGTTGCTATTATATTATCGAGTGTACGGTAACCATATCCTTTGAGTAGAAGCGACCTTGTGTGACGTCAGTTTACAGAAATATAGTCCGCAATGGATTATGTGAGAAGATATCAATAATATTGTTTACATAGTGCCACTAATGACGTTAGAGTTAACAGAAGAAACCTTTCATGTCTAAACGTTACAGTTTTTCTCTCTTTGTAGGTCGAGTATAGACGTTTCAATTAAATATACAGTTTTCAAAAGTAGCTTAAAATAAGCGCTTGGGTAGGTAATGCTTTTGAAAGTTTGTAAAACACCTGTTTGGCATAGTTCATTTTCAATTAGATATGTAGGACCGATATAATTGTAATTTTATTCTTCCCATTATAGTTGGAATCTCCTGGTAGAGGGGCAGAGAAGGCCTGACGGTCTTATCTCTACCAGGTTAAATAAATAAATACTACAAATACTAATACTACTAATATAAATATTTTGTTTTCGACTAACTACATCATACTACAATCCTATTTGCAAAGAGTATGGCTTCAAACTAGATTTTAAAATTTGGTTATTAAATAATCCTTTTTATTTTGTTGGTGAGTTTTTCAACACAAACTTGTATGAAATTGGTTTTTAATAAATATATTTAATTGCAATTAGTTACAATTAATACATTGAGTGAACTATTTTCTTTAATTTAAAAGTTTCAAATTAAATAATTGATTAAATGGCGATCTTACTCGTGTTAATTATGTAAGCATATGCGGCATGACGATGGTGTCCAATAGTACCGAAACAGCTGTAAACCGCACATGCTTACATAATTAACACTTGGTCACCGCAAATTTCATTATGAGGAGGCAACGATCGAACCCGGAACAGCCTGATGGAAGACCAGTGCATTAGGGCTGAGCCAATTACGCGGCTATTTTATTTATTGGGTTATTTTACGACGCTGTATCAACATCTTAGATTATTTAGCGTCTGAATGACATGAAGGTGATAATGCCGGTGAAATGAGTCCGGGGTCCAACGCCGAAAGTTACCCAGCATTTGCTCGTATTGGGTTGAGGGAAAACCCCGGAAAAAACCTCAACCAGGTAACTTGCCCCGACCGAGATTTGAACCCGGGCCACCTGGTTTCGCGGCCAGACGCGCTGACCGTTACTCCACAGGTGTGGACTATTACGTGGCTAAACACGGTTTACTAGTTACTTCAGTCATAGCGCAAGTTTTGAGCTAGCTGTTATGCTACTCAAATGTGTGCTTACAACTTCGATTTTTGTTCGTGTGGAAGTTCCAAACGCTTCTCTTCTTACTTAAGTTATATAACCATATTAATTGCAAAGACAGAACAATTTCAATATGCAATAGCTCTAATTTAAATATCCTTTATTAAATGTTTCGCCGAATAATATAAATATATGTATAATTAATCCAATGATAATCTTCTTCTATATATATAATTTGAACTGGTAATGGAAATTACGGATGAACGGATTTTAATAAATGGATCCTCATTTTGAAGCTTGGAACCCAAAGTTTTTCGGAAAAAAAATAGTAGTTTTCAGTGAAATGTCAATTTTCCTACATAATTTTCCTATTTTCCAAAATCCATCTGTCGTCAGTTTTGAAAACTAGCTAATTGCATTCAGGAGAAGCGAAGCGAGCATCAAGTCGGCCGTGTTGCATTTCAGAATAAAACAAAACACACACTACAGTAAACAATATTACACGAAGGCCATGATCTGCAAGAATGCTGGCATATTTAGAGCTCAAATTAAATTGGTTATTAAAAACTTAACTTACTAAAAATAATTTACAGGTTCGATTCTGTGGTGTGTAATTTTCTGGGTACAGCTGTGTATTGGATATTAAAATCTACAAAAGTTGAGGTGGTTTGATGACATTATTACTATTAGAAATGAAATATTACTGTAGTTAATGCCGTAATGTGACTATTTTTCATTAATTATACATATTAATGCAATATTGATATGAAAGTGAAACGTTTTGGGGCTATATAAGTAGATGTAGAGAATAACTTAAATTAGATTTTGTTTTCTATATTTTACTGAGTGGCGGCTATATAGTATATACAGTAGGGGAGAGTCGGGTAGTATCGGACAGTGAGTTTCTTTCATCTACCACACGATGATAGTACTTGATTGACATGGTTACGTTTCTGTGATGTCGCATAGAGGAACGTAACCATGTCATTCAGGTACTACCATATGGTGGTAGATGAAAAAAACGCACTGTCCGATACTACCCGATGTCCGATACTATCCGACTCTCCCCTATATGTTACTGAAAGGTACAAAACTTACGTAAGATAATAATATTATTAAAAATCAATTATTTTTATAGTTATTAATCAAGTGGGGTTGGGTCTTTTTCATAAACCTAATGGCGGTGTGGTGTAGATATTTGTATGCATGGTTCTCTTCAGTATTGGCTCGAGAGAGAGTATCTTTCATTATTATGGAAGCAAATAACTTTCAGAATGTCTGGTATTCTTCATTGAAAATAAATCTGAAAAATGTTTATTTGAACGTCTAATGAACTTAGTTTGCAGCATTTGCTGCAGAAGCAACTATTTTATTATAATTGGACGTACCAAAGATGAATCCTAGTCAAATATTCTCTTTTGCCTCTTACTCGGCATTCTTGTTTACTTTCTAAAAAAACATAATTAAGAAGAAAGCGTATCTCTGCAATTTTCTGCATGCTTTTTCATGATTAAGCTGAACTAATTATTCAAAGTATGTTATTGCTATAAAAATCGCACTGTGTGTAATGCGCTTGAAAACATAAAAAATACAAAATACATTAGCTAATTGCAGCTGCTAGCTACAGCGCTGATCCCATTTCACGTACGTTCATTGCTATGATAAACATGTCAATCTTCTAACTACATTAAAACTTCTGCATGATTATTTTCCAGGCTGATTGTGGGATTTTGTCAGAGTGGAAATATTCATGTTATTAACTTCTGTGAACATTTTTTTCAATATAAAATCTCGTTCATTAGCACTTGTATAAAACAACATATATATACAGTGCGACGACATAACCTACCTAATTCACAACACGAATTTATTGAATTATGATGAAGTAATTTTTGTTTCAAGGACAAAGGTATTATAAAAAGTGAAATAAATAATAACATGAGTAAATAAAAGGAAAAGTTTTGTCTCTCAGTCAAATAGGAATCTATACAGGAATGATGATTATTAAAATTGTACAATGTGAAACATTTATGGTGTGATTAAGTTCCATGAATTGAATCAGTATGTATTTAAAGAACCTAATAGATTATTAATATTTTTGGATTTTCTTTCTTTATACAACTGAGGCTCTGGTTGCAATAACAGCGTAAGTTGAAATGCCATGTTTTGAGAAAAACAATTGAAAGTTTTATAACAATATAGAAATTTTAATAGTACGCCTACATATACTCGTATCATTTGTTTTGTATAATATTTTAGACTGTATATAGTATTCAAATCCAATATATATATATATATAGGCCTATATAAAATTTGGACTGGTAATGGAAATTACAGGAAAACTGTTGAACGGATTTTAATAATTGACCCCTCATTTTGAAGCTTGGAACCCGAAGTTTTTCAGAAAAATAGTAACTTTCAGTGAAGCGTTAGTTTTCCTACATAATTTTTCTATTTTCCAAAATCTATCTTTCTTCAGTTTTGAGAACTAATTGGTATTATAAAACAAAACACACACTAGAATAAACAATAGGATATTACACGAAGGACATGACCTGCAGGATTGCTGACATATTTAGAGCTCAAATTCAATTGGTTGTTATAAACTTCAAGACTTACTAAAAATAATTTACAAGTCTGATTGTGCGGTGTGTAACTTTCTGATTAGAGTTGTGATGTATTGGATATTAAAATATACAAAATTTGAGGTGGTTTGATGACATTATTACCATTAGAAATGAAATATTATTATAGTTAATGCTGTGATGTGACTAATTTTCATTAATATTATATATATTAATGCTATACTGATGATATGAAAGTGAAACGTTTTTGTGTTACAGAACAGAGAATATCTTAAATTAGCTCTTCATTTCTATAATTTACTGAGTGACGGCTATATACATAGTATATAACTACAAAACTTACGTAAGATAATAATATTATTAAAAATCAAATATTTTTATAGTTATTAATCAAGTGAGGTTGTGTCTTTTTCATATATTTAATGGCGATATGGTGTAGATATTTATATGCGTCATTCTCTTCAGTATTGGCTCGAGAGAGCGCAAAAATTATAGTTCCTGAGGAAAGGCCAAAAGGTATTACTTACAGATAAAATAAGAAGCCTACAAAATTATGTAGTCTCCCGATCATTTCAGCAAGAACTCTTAGCAGGATAAAATGATTTTACCCTCTACATTTCAAGCTCTACATGCAGCAGCTATACCAAGATGCGATGTTATTGTTCGAAAGCATAGCAAACCTGACATTATTTTAAAGTTTCATCTAGAATCCACAATGACCTGAAATAGCTATTGCTTTACTCCCACATGAAAAACCCACTGATCGTCCTGACATTGTTACTTGCGTTTTCGCGTTGAAACTCAAAACCTGAAAGTGGATAGGTTCAAGAGAAAGTATTTGCTATAAAAAAACATTCAGAGAGAGTATGTTTCATTATAATGGAAGAAAATAACTTTCAAAATGTCTGGTATTCTTCATTGAAAATAAATCTGAAAAATTTTTATTTGAACGTCTAATGAACTTAGTTTGCAGCATTTGCTGCACAAGCCACTAGTCAATTATAATTTAAACACAAACCATTTTTAATTTGTAAATATAGTATGGAAAACTTAAGCCGTTACTGCAAAGAAAGTGTCAGATCTCTTAAATTAGATTACCTAGGTATTAAAACCGGTAGAAAAGTGTTTTTTCACTAACATACACGAACTTTATTGAGTGAATAATAAGAAATAATAGTATATTAAGGCTTCAGCTTATCAAAATAATACACAATAAGTACTTTAGTCGATTAGCCCTTACATTTTTTTATGGAAATATACTGTGATTTTTATTAGTAACAACAATGTAATTTATTCGTCACAACAATAATTCCTTTCTACAATTCGCCTTAAACGCTCTTGTCAACAATTGGATTTTCACTCAACACAGTATTCGTTAGAGCACTCCACCGACGACAATGACAATTTACTTGGACTATTACGAACAACAATGAACTGTTAATCTTAACAAATATTTACAAAGCACTATTTACAAATCAGACCTATCAGTTCTCAGTTCACAGTTCTTCTAGCTCAGTCACTCGAGTTCACAGTATCTCGAACCACAGACCTTCAGAGACGGTTCACTGTACTCGAACTCAGGTCCCTCCAACTGCGGTCCACTGCACTCGAACTCAGGTCCCTCCAACTGCGGTCCACTGCACTCGAACTCAGGCCTTCGGATGCTGGCACAGTTGCGGACGCACACTCGAGTCGAACTCCGGTACACAAGACTGGCTTGCTTGCTCTGGCTTTCTCACTGACTGGCTGACTAATCAACTGAAAACTGCTGTCGTTCCTTCGCGTCCGTAATTTATAACCACAGCGACGCAGCCTCGAAAGTTCGAATTCGCGATTCTTCCACTTCGACGGATTTCTCGGCCTCTCTAGGCAAGCAGAAGATGCGCGCGCAAACTCTCTCCACTCTCTCGCCGCGTAGGCCCTTACCCCTTACTTCTCTCCGCCGCGCGCCGTCCCCGCGCGATCTGCTTTCTTGCGGGACGCTGGTCGTGAGTTCGAATCTCACGTCCCTGTCACAATACTATATAAAAAAACAACGTTTGTTTTAAATTTATAATAATAATAATAGAAGCTATATTAAAAAAAATCAGTTCTGAAACTATGCTGCAGATGGAAACTCCTCTACTATAGTGTCAAATATTATTAATCATGTTCACTGATTTCACTTTCAGGATGATTTTCATCCAGAATTGCTTCAGAATCCAAAATATCTTGAAGTGAACATGTATTTTTTGGTTTCAAGAATTTCAATAATGAAATAATATCATTTATCTTTGATAATTTTAACGAGAACGAGGGGTATTTTTTAGATTAAGTTCTTCTTTTGGTGGTATATTATGTCCTACTAAAAAACTGAATGACTGGAAAATGGTATTGTAAGTATATGATACTGCCAAAGACCTTGATGTATAAAAGATGAATGTAACATATTTCTATATTGCGAATGTTGAATCTTTCGACTTAGCACAGCACTTCACATAATGAACTCTCCTGCCGTTTAGAGTCAACGGAATTAAATACAACTTTTACAGTCGATAGAGAAGGCATGGAAGATAATGAAAATGCTGTCGCCGGAATAACAACTAAGTAAACTTGAGCGTTATTGCATCCAGGGCCTCAAATGAAGTTATTTTTAAACCACATCCTTCAGGTGACAAGTGACTTCCTCCACTTGCAATGCACTGTTGAAGTCGCTTCTGGAAACTTCGTCATAACACGAACACATATCTCCTGACCAATGGTTTACTTTCATGCCAAATTTGTTCTTAAGCTTTTGAATGTCATGTAAACTACGGAAGAATACCCTCTGTTTCAAGCCGTCCTATAAAAAATCGGAAACCGTTAAATCGGATGAACGCGAAGGCCATGAATATCACTAGCTTAAGACATAAACAAAGAGAAAAAAGCAAGAGAGAGAAACAATATTAAGAGAAGGAACCATGCCGGAAATAACAGCGACGCGGCTTATAGTGGTTAGCTTGTGAACCTGGTCGCTCGTCCTCTGATCATGCGCAGTCCTCCTTTCTGGGACTTTGAAAATATCTGTGCACCATCAAATGTTTCTAAGACTGTAAAGTGTTAATGAGGTGTATACTATTTTGTGCGAGATCGTGCGTATTTGCTTGCTTTCCGCACAGAACCAATACGCGGTAAGTGTGAAATACCACATTCAGTATTCCCAACGTAACACACATAACAATTTCCCTCTTCTTACCGCTTAAGTGCCACATTCATTTTACTGCTTTAGGCTTTTAACATATTATTTTTAAAGACGTTCAATATAGTAATAATTATAAATTGGAAACTTACCACTGCAATTTCACCTAAATTGCAATGTTAATTATTGTTTTTAAATATTTGCAAAAATTAAGTAAAGTCTACAACTCCACTAAAGTTACTGCATTCGTGATGCAAGTAACATTAAGGAAGCCGTGAAAAAATCAACAAGATTCCAGATGCCGATGTTATTACTGCAATATGTTATATAAATAATATTGTTAAAATATTAAAATGAAAAATAAATCATTACATAACCTTACCGTTTGTTTTAAGTTCGCATTTATGGACTGGGGAAAAAAAAGACAGACGTATATCACGGCCTGCTGGAGTATAGTAAACACAGAAAACATTTTAAAGCAACATTGTTGAAGATAGATATTTTTGTTTTACAAATTTGCCGTCATTGAACAGAAACCAAGATGGAGATTTCATTGCAACTAATTAGAAATTCCTCTTTCAGGTATGTAATAAACGATCTTCGCACAAAATAATGTACGATACACGAGCGGTATGTTTGTTTTCATGTTCTCGGAAATTAAAAAAAACTCAACTACGTTTCGCTTTTTCAACCTTTTCCTCGAATATGAAAACGTCAACATACTGCTCTTGTAACGCATATTACTATTACTGAATCGTTTGTGATTACCCAGTTCAGTGCATTGTCAGAGTCGCTGGAAACCCCTGTCCATTTACACGCCATAACGAACGAAGTTGTAATATGTCCTGATTGTCATTCTCCATATACGGCAACCACATTGGTATAACAATTCTCATATGAACATCTGTTAACATTTTAGTACCATATAAAGGAGCAGATATGACAAACAGAGACTGGGAACGATCTCTGCGCCCTTTGTGGATATGGGTCGAACGAGAGGGAGTGGTGTGAGGCGCCTCTTCTGGAGCTCTTCACGCGCGCCTCTGTCCATTACACTACCATAATATTGACACAGCACCTGGACTGCACGATCGTGTCACATTTACACAAAGCTATCACACACAAAATTTACACTTCCTCCGGGTGTGAGAGTTAATGATTTATCTCAATGAAAGCGGGCGTTACTCCCTTTGATAACCAATTCCCCTCGATGTCCAAAGGAGAGCCAGGCTGTACAGTTCAGACCATGAAACCTTTTTATGTATTTAGTTGTACACTAATTAATGTAATCAAATGAACTCTAGTCAAATATGTAAAAGGAGAGATTCATAACTGTTTCAGTGATGACTCAGTGCTGAGTATATCATTGAACATAATCATCGAAGATATCTAGAAATTCCTATTGACTGCATAAGTTACGACCAGCTAAATCTCCTTGATTCTATACCTACTTTTTGTTACCTGAAGACGGAGCCAATCTTGCAAACTTTAATTTCTTTTCGATCACCAGCAATGAAAGAAGTCCAATCTACACTTAAATGGGAAACTTTGGAAAACAGACGTAGGAAAACTAGAATAACATCATTGTATAGAGCACATCTAGGTCAGAAAGCATGGATGGGCATAACGGCTCGGTTAGAAAAGCCAACGTACTATGGTAGGAACGATCATGATTTTAAAATCAAATGTAGGAAACAGAAAACGGATGTAGGTAAATTCTCATTTTTAAATAGAACTATAAATGATTGGAATGACCTACCTGCAGCGGTCTTTGAGGGCTGTCCTTCCTTAAGGAGATTCAAGAATAACTTAAAAAGTTGTGTATGAAGTGAAAATTAAAATTAAGGTGACATTCAACATTTAATTTTTTAAGGTGACATGTATTTATTTAGCCTGACGAGTTACTCGCTTGATTTGAATTGTAAGTTATTTAAAATAGCGTGTAAGAGGGCCTTAGACTAGAAATGTTTAGTTTAAATTTAGTTCTGTTTATGAGTATGCATAAGGGTGTAAGTATTTGTCTTATTTGAAGTGTTGTATCAGTGAAGCGAGGTGAGTCAGTGAAGTTATGGTTTTACAGTGCAGTGAATAGTTCCGATCAGTGATAATTTATAATGTAAATTAAATGTGTTCTATAGTGTCAGTGAAATGTGTCCTAAAGTGTTAGTGAAATGCGTCGTAGTGCCACTACAGTGAGTGAGATGAGAGTAAAGTGAAAGACTATTATCAGTACCAATGTGAAACTTATGTAGGGCCTATACATATGTAGGCTGTATTGTAAAATTAGGTTCACTTATTAATTAGGTTATTTTATGTATTATTATTAATTGTAATTATGTGTTCAATTGTATTGTGTATTCTTATTGTCTTGTGTACATAATTGTATTTGTATTGTATAATTGTATTGTGTATTGCTTATCATTTTATTGCGTATTGCTTATATTGTGTATACCACTGCCACCGGGTGCTTGCCTACTTGCAGTGTAAATACATACATACATACATAATACATACATACACACATACATACATACATACATACACACACACACATACATACATACATACATACATACATACATACATACATACATACATACATACATACATACATACATACATACATACATACATACATACATACATACATACATACATACACCTCTCTTTAGCATACCATCTACTATATTTTACCCTGAATATTCTAATTTAGTGATCACTAGAGACCGTACTTTGTCCCAGAGTCTACAAGATTAAGTATTGCCGAAGTTCTTAATAGGACGACGCTCGTGCATCTAGTACTTGACTGACGGCTTACAAGATTTTCGTTTCGTAAACTGTGGTAGAACAAAACGTGGACCACTTTAAAAATTACACTAATATTTACAATTTACATTAATTATACTCTGTGCACTAGAATAAGCTATTTTTACTATTTATACTATAATAAAGAATGAAGACTTACACTGATCAAACGTTATTTACAACATTAAAAGCTTATGTATAGTATTGTGTATTGCAATGTGAGGTATTTTATTTCATAATGCTACAGCCTACTTGTTTTGTAAATTCTGTATAATAGTGGAAATAACGTTTGATCATGTAAGCCTTCATTCTTTATGATAGTGTAAATAGCGAAATTAGCGTATTTTAGTGTACAGTGGAAGCTCTTAAGTTTGACATCCTATAGTTCGACTGCTTATTGCTTACGTGCCCCCATACAGGCACTGAGAAATGGGTTTGTCATTTGGATGGGAATTGGTCCTGTGTCTTGTAGTGATACTTTTGTTAAAGGAAAACATAATATTTTATTGATTAGGACATCCATATTGATCACTGATTTTAAATTAATGAACTCTTCTTTTCTATTTGAGAATTGTGCCGTTTGTGAGACAAAACTGTCGAAACCCACTGTGTTACTAGAAGCGCATACACAAGTCTCGGGGCGGGCAGGAAATGCAAGTACAGTACTGTATTCGTTAATGGATAACCAATAAGAATTTGTATTCATTTCACCTGCCACACTCACTATCCTTATTGGACTGAACTTTCAATTCTGTTTTGTCGAACTTAGGGATCCCACTGTACATAAGTGTAAAGGGCTGTCAGATATTTACTTCTTTTAAAAGACTGCTTTTCGTCTCTAGAATATGATCTTTCTTCAATTAATATTAGGCCTACATTTGTAGAATATGACCAGCCTCATGTGCTAGTGGTCAGAGCGTTGACAACACTTTACGAGGTTCCGCGTTCGATTCTCGGTTAGAACACAGGAATTTTTTCTTAAAGAGGAATGTTCCTGTGTTCATCCATGGTCTGGAAATTAGGTTAGGCTTAGGTTTAAGACCTCTCCTGGCACTTCATAATCATCTTATACGTAAGTGCAAGTTTGAACCAATAAATTATTGAGATTTGCGTTAAAATAATGAGTCTAGGAAATTGTATATTTAGTATGTAGAATTACATTTGTTTATAGATCTTTTGTTATATTATTAAGTTTTGTACTTGTGAACTATATCAATAAATCAATCAATCAATCAATCAATCATAATCATCTTATCTTGATATCATCGGGGCAGCCTTCCACGCGCCCCAACCTCAGAAGTGGGTTACAAATAAGCCATTGCCAGGAGAGGCCAGAAACGTCAGATGAAAACCTAGTGGCTTATGCCTCGAATTTGTTTAGTTGTATATGGTCTGGCATTGTCATGAATAATCAGCTTTCCATTCGAGGGCGACCTCATCGCTCATTTGCTTGTGTACAATTTGACCATCCTCCCTACAGCCCTAACTTGGGGCCAAGTAATTTTCACCTATTTCTTCATCTAAGGAAAATCCTTGGCAGCAAACATTTCGATGACAATGATGATCTAAAAGAAGCAATGCAGATATGGTTTTCATCACCGGCAGCATCGTTCTATAACGAAGGGATACAAAATTTCTTTCTCCGTCATAACACGAGCTTCAATAATGACGGAAACTATATAGACAAGTAGTTTAAGTTATGTAGAAGACAATGAAAATAAAGTATTTTTAAAATAATGATCGGTACTCATTTTAAAAATACGCCTCGCGTTGGATAGAGTGTACTCATCCTGTTTGTGGCAGTATTTAAAAACCAATGTTTACCTAAAAAGATTACATAGCTGAAATACAGACGTTTCCCGGAAATCCAAATGATTTCATAAATATCCCGTCACTTTTTAAATAAAATATAATCTCTTGCATATATCTAATATCAAAGCATGCTGAATTTATAAGTTGGAATGAATAAATAGTATATTGAAATTAAGAAAAAGAAAAAAGGGACATGAATGCTAAATAATTTGCTACATTCTTTTCTTAAATTTATTAAACTCAAAACTACCTATATTAGGATTTATTATCAAAATATAGTTGCATAACTTTGTCCGTAACTCTGGCTATGATTTATTCCGGTGGTTGTGTAATATTTAGGTTGAGCTAAATGACATTTGAAATTTCTTCTGGTAGGATAAACATAACCTTTTTACATTTCATACGATTTTTATGATAATATGTTAACATTAAAATCGGAATAAATCAAATTTGATGGATAATCAATTGACTTGTTTCAGCAAATTTTAATTATCTGCTTTTAAAGCAATACGAACGGAGAAAATGTCAACTTTGTTGCTCCTCCCCAATTGCCAACTTATTCAAGAAATAGATTTAAGTTTGCTTCATGCAATCGTCAATATAACCTTTTTAACAACACAGTAAAACCGCGTTAATCCGGACCTCGATAAACCGGACTTCGCTTAACCCGGGCAGGCAAAAAAAAATAACTATGAGTTTGAAAAAATTAAAGAACCTTGTTTTAAGAATTGCTTTCATACATTAGAACCACAGTCTACTATATACAGTCGCGAAGCTTGAGGTGATTTTTTGCAAATCTCGTGATAAAGCGCTCCAAGCGGTTAGCAACTAGAAACAATAGACTGTCCACGGTCGACTTTGAACTGTGTCGTATTTCCATCGAGTGCTAGCTCGTTGCGTATTTCACATTGATGCTTGTAAAATGTTCGTTATTGGTTGTAATGAAAATGTTAATGGCTAAAATACAATAATTGGAATAATAATATTTTACTAGAGACGTAGAAAAATTAAGTTTGTTTTAATGAAATTTATTGATCACGTTTTATTTTCAATTCTGGTGGGATTATTATTGCTTAGGCCTACTTTTTATTTCAAAGGATATGTTTTTAATTATAGCTGTTAATTTTGTTGTTATTTTTGTTACTTTACTAGAGACGTTGAAAATGTCTGTTACAATAAAATTTATTGATCACGTTTTATTTACAATTCTGGTGTGATTATCATTGCCTAACCTCATCCCACTTTGTTAACTACGTAAGCCTACGCTACTAGTACCGGTACACGTAAGTTACTCCATTAATTCATATTTCCATTATTATTGCTGTAAAGGGAAATGGAAATTAATATTTATTGGTTTCATAGTTAATTATCGCTATAATCTTGAATGAGTGAAGCAATTATAGTAAATTTCAGTTCGTTTTGCACAAACAAAAATAATATTAACCTATTTCTTGCAGGTATCTTCGAGTTTATGGTGGAATTATATAAACTTCATTAAAATAATAAATTAACTTTATGCATTTAATATTTTAATAATGGAAGGAATGTGTTAATTTTTCCAGAAGAACAGGACAACGAAAGTGTAACATATTTAGTCGTCTGCTAGGAGAGAGATCTGCGATGATGAGGCGATAGTAGCGATCCTAGTGTACAGTAGACTGTGTTAGAACTATGAATTTAGAATAACTACAATATTACACGTATAGTTTTAAAAATATACGAACAAATATTATTGTTGGTTACACATTTTACTGTATTATATGGTGTATTTAGGCCTATGTCCTTTAAATACACATAATAAAGGTGTTTTGTTGCTATAAACGGAGTTTTATTGCATTTTCTACTGTTCTTTTAGGTTATTTCAGTTAATCCGGATTTTCGTTAAACCGGTGAACTTAACCCCCAAATTACTTCGGATTAACGAGGTTTTACTGTATTCATGTGGAGTATATGTGTTCCTAAATACAGTAGTTAAAGTTATCTTTCAGAACATGTGTCTGTAAACTTTGTATTATTTGTCATCAGGTCCCTTGAAAAAAATAAATATTGATATACAGTAGAATCTCTTTCACCCAGCACCAATGGGACTAGGGTAGTTGCGGATACGAGATTTGCCGGACAATTGAATAACTACCGGTATATAGCTACAAAAAAATCGTATTTCATGATGCCAAATGTTGAAACTGCAGCCATATGAAGCTTATTTATCACTTATAACTGAATAAACATAAAAACTGTGTGCATTTTTCTTATTAAAACACATCACACAACACAAATAACATAACTTACTAATTGTAGGTTCGAATATTCGTGCGAACTTCCTAATGTGACAACACTGACGGCCCGAACATAACTAAATAAACATAAAAACTGTATGGATTTTCTTTATTAAAACACATCACACAACACAAATAACATAACTTACTAATTGTAGGTTCGAATATTCGTGCGAACTTCCTAATGTGACAACACTGACGGCCCGAACATAACTAAATAAACATAAAAACTGTATGGATTTTCTTTATTAAAACACATCACACAACACAAATAACATAACTTACTAATTGTAGGTTCGAATATTCGTGCGAACTTCCTAATGTGACAACACTGACGGCCCGAACATAACTAAATAAACATAAAAACTGTATGGATTTTCTTTATTAAAACACATCACACAACACAAATAATATAACTTACTAATTGTAGGTTCGAATATTCGTGCGAACTTCCTAATGTGACAACACTGACGGCCCGAACATAACTAAATAAACATAAAAACTGTATGGATTTTCTTTATTAAAACACATCACACAACACAAATAATATAACTTACTAATTGTAGGTTCGAATATTCGTGCGAACTTCCTAATGTGACAACACTTCCGAACATAACTAAATAAACATAAAAACTGTATGGATTTTCTTTATTAAAACACAGCACACAACACAAATAATATAACTTACTAATTGTAGGTTCGAATATTCGTGCGAACTTCCTAATGTGACAACACTGACGGCCCGAACATAACTAAATAAACATAAAAACTGTATGGATTTTCTTTATTAAAACACATCACACAACACAAATAATATAACTTACTAATTGTAGGTTCGAATATTCGTGCGAACTTCCTAATGTGACAACACTGACGGCCCGAACATAACTAAATAAACATAAAACTGTATGGATTTTCTTTATTAAAACACATCACACAACACAAATAATATAACTTACTAATTGTAGGTTCGAATATTCGTGCGAACTTCCTAATGTGACAACACTGACGGCCCGAACATAACTAAATAAACATAAAAACTGTATGGATTTTCTTTATTAAAACACATCACACAACACAAATAATATAACTTACTAATTGTAGGTTCGAATATTCGTGCGAACTTCCTAATGTGACAACACTGACGGCCCGAACATAACTAAATAAACATAAAAACTGTATGGATTTTCTTTATTAAAACACATTGCACAACACAAATAATATAACTTACTAATTGTAGGTTCGAATATTCGTGCGAACTTCCTAATGTGACAACACTGACGGCCCGAACATAACTAAATAAACATAAAAACTGTATGGATTTTCTTTATTAAAACACATCACACAACACAAATAATATAACTTACTAATTGTAGGTTCGAATATTCGTGCGAACTTCCTAATGTGACAACACTGACGGCCCGAACATAACTAAATAAACATAAAAACTGTATGGATTTTCTTTATTAAAACACATCACACAACACAAATAATATAACTTACTAATTGTAGGTTCGAATATTCGTGCGAACTTCCTAATGTGACAACACTGACGGCCCGAACATAACTAAATAAACATAAAAACTGTATGGATTTTCTTTATTAAAACACATTGCACAACACAAATAATATAACTTACTAATTGTAGGTTCGAATATTCGTGCGAACTTCCTAATGTGACAACACTGACGGTCCGAACATAACTAAATAAACATAAAAACTGTATGGATTTTCTTTATTAAAACAAATCACACAACACAAATAATATAACTTACTAATTGTAGGTTCGAATATTCGTGCGAACTTCCTAATGTGACAACACTGACGGCCCGAACATAACTAAATAAACATAAAAACTGTATGGATTTTCTTTATTAAAACAAATCACACAACACAAATAATATAACTTACTAATTGTAGGTTCGAATATTCGTGCGAACTTCCTAATGTGACAACACTGACTGCCCGAACATAACTAAATAAACATAAAAACTGTATGGATTTTCTTTATTAAAACAAATCACACAACACAAATAATACACTAATTTTAGGTTCGAGTATTCACTGAAAATGAAAGTTCGTGCGGACTTCCTAATGTGGCAAAACTGACGGCCCAAATTGTGGCAATGTGGGAGAATTAAACCTTTTCTTTTGTCCAGCCAAAAATGGCGTTGTTTTGGTATTGCCGGTTATTTGGATGCCGGTTACGAGGGATTTCACTGTATATTTTTTCTGCTTTTAATTGGGATCTATCCATCTAGTAACTCGGTTTAAACTCCAGTAAATAATTTGGTAACTGAATGAAACTAGAAAACGAGTAGCGGAACAAAAGATGAAAAAGATATAAAAATCAAGGTCCCGTGGACGTGCCTTACAGATCCGCACCACAGATGGTCGAGTTATGACGTCTCTGGAGGTTTCTCAGATTCTCTTGCACTTTTATGGTGATGAGAGTTTCAAAGAAATGTATGTTCTACACCAAAGATGGCGTAGTGTGATCGAATGTAATGTAATGGCCTCAGCTCCCAGTGGGATCAGATATATTTTCTGTTCTGAACCAAAGGAGATATCGGTAGCCTCCAGGAACCAATTCATCTCCGTGCTTCTTAAAACACTACCAAAGGGCTTACACTTTTATGACTGCGCTACTACGATGTCCATAAAAAGGAAGGTTTGAATGAACATTCTCATCTCTCTATAAAAAGTCCGTATCAGTATTCTTAACCTGCAATATACAAACACATTTTCTTGGTAATAAAAGTAAGTTAAAAATTCTGTCAAAATGAATACTTCTTTTGATATTTCATAACGTAAATAATAAAGTGTGTTAGTTGGGAGGCCGGAGGGAAAAAGACCTTTAGGGAGGCCGAGACGTAGATGGGAAGATAATATTAAAATGGATTTGAGGGAGGTGGGATACGATGATAGAGATTGGATTGATCTTGCTCAGGATAGGGACCTATGGCGGGCTTATGTGAGGGCGGCAATGAACCTTCGGGTTCCTTAAAAGCCAGTAAGTAAGTAAGTAGCATATAAACACAGTGGCAACTTCGGTCCAAGACTTTTATAACATGATAATAGGTAAATTCCCAAACATACAATTTGCTAATGCTCCTTATTTAAAAAAATCAATTAGAAATGGCTGATTAGAGAGTAAATTTAAAGTTTAATTATTGTGATATCTGGTTTTTTCTTCTTTTTACTTTGTTATTTAATAAAATGTCTTAACATTATGTGGAATGCCCTCTGAGCACGAGTATGTTAGTTTTCGGGGAGTGTTAGTGTGTTTTATATAAAAAAGAAATATGTATCTTTGTTCTGGCAATAAATTATTATTATTATTATTATTATTATTATTATCATTAGTTACTATTCGTTAAAATTTAACTGAACAATTTTCTTCGGAATATGTATTGTATGTCTTTCTCTTGTTAAATATTATTACATACATATTCCGAAGTGATATATTGTTAAAAGTTGTGTAACCAAGATGTATGTATACAGGGTGATTCACGAAGAAGGGTAAAAAATTTAGGATGTGATATCTTAGGCCATTTTGAGTGAAAAAGTTCATATGAACATAGGTCCGTTTTCGAACGATGGCGGAGCTAGATGCAATTTTGTGGTAAAACGTCTCGCCCCAATGTGAATCTGACGTTGCCATATGCTGCAGACGTGAAACAAGATCTCAATGAATGACGTAACATTTGAATCTCCATTGTGAGCGAGGTACTGTAGATAAGAGGAGAGAAACAAACCGGGTGGTGAAGCGTTACAAATGTCACAGCAAACACGCTATCACTTATCAGTTCACAACAGTTCAGTCAGCTACCTACAGTACAGTAGTTATACAGGTACAGTTATCGGAAGTGTTAAGTTGTGTTTTTCAAGATGCCTTATAAATTTTCGACTGTAGAATACGCCAATATTGTGTATGTTTATGGTTTGTGCGATGGAAGTTCCTTGCGTGCCGTCGCTGAATATGAACGACGCTTTCCGAACAGAAGGGTACCATATCGAAGAATATTTACTGTCTATGGGATTGGATGAAAGACTTGGTATAGCAAAGGAACGGGGAAACGAGAGAGGCGCTAATAGACCGTATTTTGGATGCGGCATAAGAACTGCCACGTGCAAATCTCCCGAGCGATGAGCGCGCCGAGCGCAACAATGCGTTTAAGCAAGAGGACGTATCTTTTAAAATGTGCGAAAACATCGACCCCGACTTCTAGAATATTAGGCATGTATACATACGTGAATATAAACTTTAAATTTGTCCGTTATCTGTCTCTAAATGGGAGTTAGTACAGTGGAATCCGAGAAGTTTTTGTACTGGAGGTGAAGGTTGACAACTGGGACGATCTGGCCATAGAACAGAGTGAAATCGGCACGGAGTTTACTTACTCTATAACGCCTGATTTATTTATTTATTTATTGATCGATTGACTGATTGATTGATTCATTCATTTACTTAGTATTTATTTATTTATGCATTTATTGTTTATGTATTTATTTATTTTCTTACTTAGTTACTCAATTACTTAGGCCCTTACTTAGTCACTAACTTATTTAGTCACTTACATAGTAACTTAGACACTTATTTACTTAGTTACTTACTAAGTACTTACGTTCTGATTTAGTGACTTACTTGCATAGTTACTTACTTAACTATTTAGTTATTTACTTCTTTATTTAATTAGTTATTTACTTAGCTATTTATTTATATATATATTTATTATAATATCATTTTATTGTAATAAATCTCGTTAAGTAGCACACAAAATGGAGATATCCAAAAAGAATTCTCATCCACCTGACTCAACAAAAGCATCAATTTGTGTTTTCGCTATCAATTTAAGATAAACTACCTACTAGTCACAGCATGAAAGTAAACAATATACCTACCTGTCGAAAATGCTTTACATAATAACAAACTGCTGAACAATTTGCATCACTTTGAGACAATGCAAATTTAAGTAGGATGAAAGAAACAAGTCCTCACATGCAACTTGAACCTAAATACATACTTCTAAAACTTTGCTAGCTCTATTTAATTTGTGGAATGTATGTTGCACTTTGTATAGGAATCGAATCATCTCAACTGGTAATACAATAGAGTACGATTGTAATTTATTATAAATAAAAAGTGGTATCAAAAGATGTTTTATGTATTGTAAGTTGACCTAGATATTTAACTATTTAACTCAGTATGTGAAGTTAGTGACTAGTGGGGACTGTTTAGGGAAAAGGATGAATACCTCAATGGGAGCAAAGTTATCGAGCCACATTTCTTCAATACAACTTTTTTTCCTCATACCAACTGCAGGTCAAACCGATGAATTGGTATAGCCCTATGTACCTTTGGTAGATAATATTGGCTTCGGCGACGTGACATTTGAAATTACCTAAGTGAAATTCATAAAATATACAATGTCCAAGTTCACTTCTGATCACGTCAGCTTCAACCATTCAGTGGGGAGTACCCGAACATTCGTGATCTCCAGAGAGAGAAGTAAGACGTGGAGGATGTTTAAAGAGAAAGAAAACACTTCGAAGCTAGTAAAATGCATAGATGTCAAATATGAAGAAGGCATAGGAAGACTTTCTAATGGAACTGATATGATTCATTAACAATGACGTGTCCATTCTCAATTAAATCTTTTATTATTCTACTAGCCGTACCTGTGCGCTCCGCTGCACCCGTTAGAAATAAATATAAAGTAACTACATAATTAAAATATGACATTTGATCCAGGGAACATTCGTGTTTGATAGAAGGATAAATCGGTTATTATGTTACTTAATTTAAATTGTATTAAAAAAAATTAAAATGCGATCATTTTGATCCAGAGACCACTCATTTGGGCATAAAAATTATTTTAGGAAATACAGGAAACGAATGCCTATCACGTTTTCTGTGCATAAGAAGCTATTTTAATCTTACCTGTCCTCGATTCACTCAGAAGTTACTGTAATAACATTATAGCATGTCCATCTAGAAAAACTACACTTTCCAATGGTGAATTAATAATTAATTATATAAATCGGTTAATTTAGCTTCCGATATTATTTCTGTAGGCTACCGTATGTTTCAAAGCTTTCGATTGTTGTTGACCAAGGCCCCTTATAGACGAAGTCATTTGTTTATTTCATTACACGGCCTTAGATGGCAGTTATTTTAATTTTTAAACTCATTTATCTCATTAAATACCAGCGCTATAAAAATTTTGCATGGAATAAAACTTATCATAAATTATTTTTAAAGAAACATTTGTTATGTAATATTTTTCAAGAAAATTAATAATAAGGGAGATATTTAGATTTATTTAATTCAAGCCTCCTTATAACCCCCCTTTTAAATAAAATATTTTCAATGCCTAAAATCTAAGTTACAACGAACTTAATTTATATTCCAATTTTCATATAAATCGGTTCAGCCATTATCGCGTGAAAAGGTAACAAACATCCAGACACACAGACAAAAATTTCAAAAAAGCTATTTTCGGTTTCAGGGCGGTTAATTATATATGTTAGGATCAATTATTTTTGGAAAATCGAAAATTACCAGGAAAATTTCGGCTACATATTTATTATTAGTATAGATAATGCATGAAAAATATACAGTATTTTATATAAATTACGAATAGATTATTTATCTGGCTATTTCATAATTCAACACCTTGGAGATAAATTATGACATTTTCTTGCTTAAAATGTAATTTTATAGAAAGTACAAAATGAAAAAATATACGTCAAATAAATGCAATGAAAAGTATGAAAACAAGAAAAAGAAAGGAGTAAAGGCATGTAAGGAAGAAAAGCAAAATAAGAAGATAGATAGAATGTTCTATTTTCGCTGGCCAAATGGCCTTCCTTCCACTCAACCAGTCTTAATCAATACAAGAGTGACAAACATACTTAAGTTATAAATATTTACAATATACTAAATATTCTCCAGCAAAATTATTCATATACAGGATGATTCACGAGGAAAGGTAAAAAATTTAGGATGTGAATTCTGAAGTCATTCTGAGTCAAAACGTTCATATGAATATAGGTCCGTTTTCCAACGGTTACGGAGATATGGCTCTTTGATTTCACAAAAACTTCTGGGATCCCACTGTACTAACTCCCATTTAGATCCTTTCAAACCAAATAGTGCACAAAAATAAATAATATTATGAAGTAATATTATGTATTATCTATACTAATAATAAATCTGTAGCCGAAATTTTTCTGGTAATTTTCGATTTTCCAAAAATAATTGGGCCTAACATATATAATTAACCACCCTGAAACCGAAAATCGCTTTTTTGAAATTTTTGTTTGTATGTCTGTATGATTGTTTGTTACCTTTTCACGCGATAATGTCTGAACGGATTTCGATGAAAATTGGAATATAAATTACGTTCGTTGTAACTTAGATTATAGGCTATATGACATTCAAAATACATTATTTAAAAGTGGGGTTATAAGGGGGCCTGAATTAAATAAATCGAAATATCTCACTTATTATTGATTTTTATGAAAAATGTTGCATAACAAAAATTTCTTTCAAAATAATTCTCGATAAGTTTTATTCTTTCAAAAATTTTGATAGTACTGATATTTAATGAGATAAATGAGTTTTAAAATTAAAATAACTGCCATCTAAGGCCGTGTAATGAAATAAACAAATGACTTCGTCTTTAAGGGGCCTTGGTCAACAACAATCGAAAGCTATGAATCATAGCCTACAGAAAATGTTTCTGTGTTTATATGAAGCAATATCGGAAGCTAAATTAACCGATTTGTATAATTAATTATTATTTCATCATTGGAAAGTGTAGTTTGTCTGTATGGACATAATACTATAATGTTATTACAGTAATTTCTGAGTGAATTGAGGACAGGTAAGATTAAAATAGCTTCTTATGCACAGAAAACTAGATAGGCTATTCTGTGTATTCGTTTCCTGTATTTCTTAAAATAATGTTTATCTCAGAGAATTAACGAACAACGAGAGTGTATTGATTTAGTATGCAGTAATAATATGTTAGCTTAGCATTTCATTATTTTATAATCCAAATTTTAACTATGCTCAATTGAATCGTGTTAAAATACATAAAATACATATGCATTAAATGCAATGCAAAAAATTTGGGTAATGAGCCAAACAGATTATGTTGCCCTGTTGTAAAATAAAATTTGTTCCTCCTGAGATTCAAGAGCCCCCATAACAAATTGAAAACTTACTTATCGGGGTACATCCGTTATCAACATACTTTTTATTTTATATAATATAATATAATATAATATAATATAATATAATATAATATAATATAATATAATATAATATAATATAATATAATATAATATAATATAATATAATATAATATAATATAATATAATATAATATAATATAATATAATATAATTTAAGTTATTTAAGTTATTTGAAGGGTTCAGAACCATAGTGGGCCAAGCGCCATTTACTGAATACGTAGAAAACAAGGGTTAAAATTAAGTTAATACCATAATTCAATGGAAACATATAACAAGTAAAATAAAGTATACACATTAAATGTAAATGATGTCAATGTTCATTGAACTATGGATGCATGTAATAAAAATTAAGAAACATGTTAAAGGAATTGTCATTGCACCAAATGAGTGCTCTGTGGACCAAAATGATTCCATTTTAATTATTTAAATATAATTTAAATTAAGTAACATATTAAACGATTTATCCTTCTATCAAACACGAATGTTCCCTGGATCAAACGTCCTATTTTAATTATGTAATTACTTTATATTTATTTCTAACGAGTGCAGCGGAGCGCACGGGTACGGCTAGTAGTTCACATATGTTCATTAAGTGTTATATTTCGCTATCTGGCCCTTTCAACTGCATCTATAATCTATCATTCCCAATATCTCTATTGGTAACTGTGAGCTACATGTGGACTCATACGGTTAGAGATAATTCTTTTCTGTTTCTTAATCTAATCATCTGCCCACACCTTTAAATAAATTAAATATGTTAGGTTTTTTCTTGATTTGAATAGTCTGAAATATCCTTTTTTCCTTGAAGATGATTAATATTTTTTTAATTTCTTTTGAAGAATTTTCCTCTACAATTTTTCGAATCCCCTGGTTTATAATCTGCATCTTCAGAATTTTTTTATAAAATTCTGCAGTATTCAATTTTTGTTATATGGCCGTGTCAACTCAACTTACTTTCACCCCATTCTTATTATTATTATTATTATTATTATTATTATTATTACTATTATTATTATTATTATTATTATTATTATTGTCATTGACGAGAAGAAGAAAACATATTCATCTAGTTTTAATTATTCAGGTAATCTTTTCGTACTTTGATTTTATTGTAATTGTAAATTTAATACTAACTGTAATATTATTTGTAATTGTAAATGTAAATTTAATACTAATTGTAATTTTATTGTTGATATTGTAGTTGGAATCTCCTGGTAGAGGGGCAGAGAAGGCCTGACGGCCTTATCTCTACCAGGTTAAATAAATAAATAAATAAATAAAAATAAAAACACTAATTCATTTTGAGTAGAAATTAGGAACTAATTACACTAGACAAAAGTGAAAATCTCTTCGACTTGAAAATAGCTAATTGTTATTTATTTGATCACGGAAAAAAACGAAAATGACATTTAAAACTTTTGAGTTAGCTCTTCGTTCTCAGATATAGCCCATTTAAGTTATAGATAATTTTTAAAATGAAATTTGACGTCTGGAAAATGTATTAGCACAACTGAATACAGGAATGATGAGTCGTAGTTGGTAATGTTTTGTAAAATATACTCTGTATAGCATGGGAGGCATTTGAAGATGTTGTGCATGGATTCCTGGATCGAAGAGTTGACAGGTTCGATGAGATTGTGAATAACCTTCTAGAAAAGTACCAACGATTAGTTTTCAATATGTCACTAAAAATCCATTTCCTACATTCTCACCTTTCCTGACAACTGCGGGGCAGTGAGTGATGAACATGGAGAGCGATTCCATCAGGATATTACGAAAATGAAACACTTCTATGCTTGTGGACTACTATTGGACAATGGCAAGAGACGCCTCAGAGCAGGAATACAAGCGACTAGCAAAGAGCCATTCACGTGATTAAGCCCATTTCTGAGGTTAGTGTATCTATAAAAGCAGAGTTAGGCCTACTAAACAAAATTTAATATCACATTCATTTCTCTTGACCCTAAATTAAATTCATTTAGAAATTTTTACAAAGGAAATAATTTATAAATGTATTTTTAGTATACATCTTCATTACACAACTTTTAACACTGTATCACTTCGGAATATGTATTATATGACTTTCTTATGTTAAATTCTATCGTACCTGGTTTACATGTTTTACATGTTTCATGGGTCATCCTCAGAACTGCTCGTTATTGGTCTTGGCGCCTCTTGTTTTTTTCCCTGTGAGGGTGTGTTTGTGTTGTGTAATGTAGAGTCAAAGAGTGTGTTCTGAAATTGAGTTATGTGTTGAGAATTTCATTGGGGTGTGTTTTTGTGTGTCTGTATATTTCATATTGTTCTGGTGTGTTTAGTTTCTGGCTTTTTGATTGTATGTGTAGTATTTCCATGTCTGTGTTGATGTCTCTGTAGGTGTGGTTAGCATTTGTGATGTGTTCTGCATATATGTGGAGGTGTTTTGTAATTTTGTTATGGCTGTGATGTGCTCTTTGTAACTTGTGTATTTTTTTAATTTATATTTGAGGTTAGTATATCTAAAAAAACTAGAGCTAATATACAAAGTATGTCATATTCGCTTTTCTCGATCCAAAAGGCCGCGAAACCAGGTGGCCCGGGTGGCCCGGGTTCGATTCCCGGTTTGGGCAAGTTACCTGGTTGAGGCTTTTTCGCTCAACCCAATATGAGCAAATGTTGGGTAACTTTCGGTGTCGGACCCCGGACTCATTTCACCGGCATTATCACCTTCGTCTCATTCAGACGCTAAATAAGCTAGATGTTGATACAGCGTCGTAAAATAACATAAAATAACATAACTAATCGATCCAAAATTAGGGTAGATTAGCTATTTTGAGAAAGGAAAGAATTTCAAAGTATATTTTTGTTGACCAGTGTTTTTTATTTTTATTTTAGTAAGTTATTTTACGACGCTTTATCAACAGCTTAGGTTATTTAGCGTCTGAATGAGATGAAGGTGATAATGCCGGTGAAATGAGTCCGGGGTCCAGCACCGAAAGTTACCCAGCATTTGCTCATATTGGGTTGAGGGAAAACCCCGGAAAAACCTCAACCAGGTAACTTGCCCCGACCGGGAATCGAACCCGGGCCACCTGGTTTCGCGGCTAGACGTGCTAACCGTTACTCCACAGGTGTGGACGACCAGTTTTATTTGCTTTATTGGTTCTGAAGTATACTATCTTGAACTATGTTATTGTTCGCTAAACGGAAAACAAGGAAATTTAATAAAAAAACAAGTTTATTTTTCTTTATAATAGTTTTGAAGTAATTCAGTGACTTTTAAAAAGTATGTGTTTATGTAGATCATAACTTGTAATGTCTTAGAAATGTTAGTGAAATGGATTAGGAAGGTAAATTCGTGAAGTATTCAACTGCCAACATCAGAACACCAGAAAGAACATTTGGCTCCCTCTCAAACCCTAGTCGTTAATTAATCTCAAGAGAAGTTAAACGTATAAAACAAGAAAAAAAAACCCAACCCTTGCATTATATCCCTTACGGACATGGACAGTTTAACGCTCTCCCTCATCTGCATTGTAAAAAAGGGCCAATTATCTACCGAATTTAACAATTGCTTACGGATCAAATAAACCAGGAGCTGGTATGAAATAACGAGCTGATTTTACTAACTTGTAACCCTGAGCTATATCAACAACCATGAGAATGCTCGGTCCTTGATCCCTCTGTATGCATAATGAATAACGTGTTCCACTCTGCGCACCATTTACTCCGCCAGCAAGAGTGGGGGGGGGGAGGGGGAGGAGGAGGGGAGGGGAAACAAACAGCCTCAGCGTCAGTTGAACAACGCCAACAAAGAAAACTACTGATGTGTTTTGGATCTTCAGCGTCGCGAGCTAAAATGAAGAGGGTGGGGAGAGCCTCTCCCCTTACACATTTTGGAGGTACTTGCTTCACATCTCGTCTTCAGACGACCTCGTGGTATAACAATTATGCATTTCATTATACTTTTTCCTTTCTCTTCAATTTTATATTACAATATTATATTATATTACTAGCCGTACCCGTGTACTCCGCTGCACCAGTTAGAAATAAGTATAAAGTAATTACATAATTAAAATAGGACATTTGATCCAGGGAACATTCGTGTTTCATAGAAGGATAAATCGTTTAATATGTTACTTAATTTAAATTGCATCCAAATAATTAAAATGCGATCATTTTGGTCCAGAGACCACTCATTGGTGCAATGACATTTCCTTTAACATGTTTCTAATTTTTATTACATGCAACCATAGTTTAATGAACATTGACATCATTTAGATTTAATGTGTATACTTTATTTTACTTGTTATATGTTTCCATTGCATTATAGTAATAACTTAATTTTAACCCTTGTTTTCTACGTATTCAGTAAATGGCGTTTGGCCCATTATGGTTCTGAACCCTTCAAATAACTTAAATTATATTATATAATATTACATTACATACATTATATTATATTATATTATATTATATTATATTATATTATACTATTTTATATTATAATTATATTATATTATATTATATTATATTATATTATATTTATTATATTATATTATATTATATCATATTATATTATATATTGTATTGTATTGTATTGTATTGTATTATATTATATTATATTATATCAGAAGTTACTGTAAAAACATTATAGCATTATGTCCATCTAGAGAAACTACACTTTCCAATGGTGAAATAATAATTAATTATACAAACTGGTCAATTTAGCTTCCGATATTACTTCATACAAACACAGAAACATTCTCTGTAGCTTTCGATTGTTGCTGTCCAAGGCCCCTTATAGACGAAGTCATTTGTTTTTTATTTCATTATACGGCCTTAGATGACAGTTATTTTAATTTTAAAACTAATTTATCTCATTAAATATCAGTCCTATCAAAATTTTTCAAAAATATAACTGATCGAAAATTATTTTTAAAGAAACTTTTGTTATGTAACATTTTTCACAAAAATCAATAATAAGCGAGATATTTCGATTAATTCAGGCCTCCTTATAACCCCCCTTTTAAATAATGTATTTTGAATGCCATATAGCCTAAAATCTAAGTTACAACGAACATAATTTATATTCCAATTTTCATCGAAATCCGTTCATCCATTATCGCGTGAAAGGGTAACAAACATACAGACAGACATACAAACAAAATTTCAAAAAAGTGATTTTCAGTTTCAGGGTGGTTAATTATATATGTTAGGACCAATTATTTTTGAAAAATCGAAAATTACCAGAAAAATTTCGGCTACAGATTTATCATTAGTATAGATATTATATTATATTATATTATATATTATATTATATTAACTTGAATCCTCTGGCAGTGGAAATCAGAAGAAATGTAATACATTGCACGATGAAAGAGTAATGGAACGGAGAAAGATTCTCTCCTGCACCGGGATTTGAACCCGGGTTTTCAGCTCTACGTGCTGATGCTTTATCCACTAAGCCACACCGGATACCCACCCCGTTCCATTACTCTTTCATCGTATGATGACGCAGAATATCTGCATGGAAGTATCATATGTACTTTGGTACATTAAAATAATATATATGATATGCGTAAATCACTTCGTGATTTAAGACGGCGCTTATTCCGTCGGATCCCGACCAACTAGTCACTCATAACGAGTGCACCTCAGCACATGTGTGGACTTCAGTCCTACGTTCATAGACATCTATGACGTGGTGCAGAGGGCGGCCACTAGAGGGAACCCAGGAGTTAGAACTTAATCTGAGACGATTCTGTCCTGCGCCGGGATGGGTATCCGGTATGGCTTAGTGGATAAAGCATCAGGACGTAGAGCTGAACACCCGGGTTCAAATCCCGGCGCCGTAGAGAAGTTTTCTCCGTTCCATTACTCTTTCATCGTATGATGACGCAGTATATCTGCATGGAAATATCATATGTACTTCGGTACATTAAAATAATATATGTAATACATTGCGACAAACACATTTGCTTCCCATGGGTGCGAGGGCACAGTGGAACAGCAGGAAATGAAAGAGCTGATGAACTGGCAAAGAGTGCTGCAGTTTCGAACTTCCATTTGAGCTATAGTCTGTGTCCTTATTCATAGGCAAAAAGAAAAATAAACGAGCACATAATGAATAGGCGGAACAATCAGCGGCTGTGCAGTACAAAGGGTTCAGTTACGAGAGAAATCTTCTTTCCCAGCGTCGACACCCGCTTAAATAGCAACGAAATTATTCCAGATTTTATACTAACACAATTTTTATCTGGTCATGGGAAATTTGGGTCTTATCTAGAACGATTTAAATTACATAAGGACAATGGCTATTTATGTATTTGTGAGGCACAGCAAACTGTGGATCACCTTTTGTTTCATTGTCCAATGTTCGAAAACAAAAGATTTATTTTGGTCGGGCATTTAAATTTTTGTAATGTAATATATGAGAAACCACTATTCAATGTGTTCACAAGAACGTGCTGTTATAAAGATTTGTAATTTTATATAATATAGAAGAACTTGTAAATAATTCAAATTATTGTAGTAGATATAAGTGTTAATTTTGTAGCAAGACTGGTTATAAAGCATCAATGTAATTTTATAAATATATTTAAGGACTTGTAAATAATTCAAAAAGCAAGTTTTCAACGTCAATGTAATTGTATATGTAATATATTAAAGAACTTGTAAATAAATTGTAGTTGATATATGTATTAATTTTAAGTAGCAAGACTGGGTTACCCACGTCAATGTAATTATATGTAATATATTTAAGAACTTGTAAATAATTCAAATTATTGTAGTAGATATAAGTGTTAATTTTAAGTAGCAATTGGGTTACCCACGTCAAGTAATTTTATATGTAATATAGAACTTGTAAATAATTCAAATTATTGTAGTAGATATAAGTGTTAATTTTAAGTAGCAAGACTGGGTTACCCACGTCAATGTAATTTTATATGTAATATATTTAAGAACTTGTAAATAATTCAAATTATTGTAGTAGATATAAGTGTTAATTTTAAGTAGCAAGACTGGGTTATAATGTAATTTTATATGTAATATATTTAAGAACGTGTAAATAATTCAAATTATTGTAGTAGATATAAGTGTTAATTTTAAGTAGCAAGACTGGGTTACCAACGTTAATGTAATTGTATATGTAATATATTTAAGAACTTGTAAATAATTCAAATTATTGTAGTAGATATAAGTGTTAATTTTAAGTAGCAAGACTGGGTTACCCACGTCAATGTAATTGCTATAATATATTTAAGAACTTGTAAATAATTCAAATTATTGTAGTAGATATAAGTGTTAATTTTAAGTAGCAAGACTGGGTTACCCACGTCAATGTAATTGTATATGTAATATATTTAAGAACTTGTAAATAATTCAAATTATTGTAGTAGATATAAGTGTTAATTTTAAGTAGCAAGACTGGGTTACCCACGTCAATGTAATTTTATATGTAATATATTTAATAACTTGTAAATAATTCAAATTATTGTAGTCGATATAAGTGTTAATTTTAAGTAGCAAGACTTTATGTCAATGTAATTTTATATGTAATATATTTAATAACTTGTAAATAATTCAAATTATTGTAGTCGATATAAGTGTTAATTTTAAGTAGCAAGACTGGGTTATCCACGTCAATGTAATTTTATATGTAATATATTTAAGAACTTGTAAATAATTCAAATTATTGTAGTAGATATAAGTGTTAATTTTAAGTAGCAAGACTGGGTTACCCACGTCAATGTAATTTTATATGTAATATATTAAAGAACTTGTAAATAATTCAAATTATTGTAGTCGATATAAGTGTTAATTTTAAGTAGCAAGACTGGGTTATCCACGTCAATGTAATTTTATATGTAATATATTTAAGAACTTGTAAATAATTCAAATTATTGTAGTAGATATAAGTGTTAATTTTAAGTAGCAAGACTGGGTTATCCACGTCAATGTAATTTTATATGTAATATATTTAAGAACTTGTAAATAATTCAAATTATTGTAGTCGATATAAGTGTTAATTTTAAGTAGCAAGAATGGGTTATCCACGTCAATGTAATTTTATATGTAATATATTTAAGAACTTGTAAATAATTCAAATTATTGTAGTCGATATAAGTGTTAATTTTAAGTAGCAAGACTGGGTTATCCACGTCAATGTAATTGTATATGTAATATATTTAAGAACTTGTAAATAATTCAAATTATTGTATTAGATATAAGTGTTAATTTTAAGTAGCAAGACTGGGTTACTCACGTCAATGTAATTGTATATGTAATATATTTAAGAACTTGTAAATAATTCTAATTATTGTAGTAGATATAAGTGCTAATGTTAAGTAGAAAGTCTGGGTTACCCACGTCAATGTAATTGTATATGTAATATATTTAAGAACTTGTAAATAATTCAAATTATTGTAGTAGATATAAGTGCTAATGTTAAGTAGAAAGTCTGGGTTACCAACGTCAATGTAATTGTATATGTAATATATTTAAGAACTTGTAAATAATTCAAATTATTGTAGTAGATATAAGTGTTAATTTGAAGTAGCAAGACTGGGTTACCCACGTCAATGTAATTTTATGTGTAATATATTTAAGAACTTGTAAATAATTGAAATTATTGTAGTAGATATAAGTATTAATTTTAAGTAGCAAGACTGGGTTACACGCGTCAAAAGAATTCTCATTATCTATATATATATAATTTGAACTGGTAATGGAAATTACGGGAAAACGGATGAACGGATTTTAATAAATTGCCCCTCATTTTGAAGCTTGGAACCCAAAGTTTTCGGAAAAATAGTAGTTTTCAGTGAAATGTCAACTTTCCTACATAATTTTCCTATTTTCCAAAATCCATCTGTTGTCAGTTTTGAGAACTAGCTTATTGCATTCAGGAGAAGTGAAGCGAGCATCAAGTCGGCCGTGTTGCATTTCAGAATAAAACAAAACACATACTACAGTAATCAATATTACACGAAGAAGAATGCTGACATATTTAGAGATCAAATTAAATTGGTTATTAAAAACTTAACTTACTAAAAATAATTTACAGGTTCGATTCTGTGGTGTGTAATTTTCTGGGTACAGCTGTGTATTGGATATTAAAAAGTACAAAAAACTTGAGGTGGTTTGATGACATTATTACCATTAGAAATGAAATATTATTGTAGCTAATGCCATGATGTGACTATTTTTCATTAATTATACATATTAATGCTATATTGATGATATGAAAGTGAAACTTTTTAGGGTCATTTAAGTAGATGTAGAGAATATCTTAAATTAGATTTTGATTTCTATATTTTACTAAGTGGCTATAAAGCCATAAAAGTTACGTAAGATAATAATATTATTAAAAATCAATTATTTTTATAGTTATTAATCAAGTGGGGTTGGGTCTTTTTCATATATTTAATGGTGGTGTGGTGTAGATATTTATATGCGTGGTTCTCTTCAGTATTGGCTCGAGAGAAAGTAACTTTCATTATTATGGAAGCAAATAACTTTCAGAATGTCTGGTATTCTTTATTGAAAATAAATGTGAAAAATGTTTATTTGAACGTCTAATGAACTTAGTTTGCAGCATTTGCTGCACAAGCCACTAGTAATAATATAAACTCAGGCTATAACTATAACCCTAATGTACTTTTGGGTAAAATAGGGTTCAAGAAATTGTATATTCAAATAAAATATATTATATTATATATACAGGTGTTAAAAAGGATCCAATATTTTAGGAGGTGATAGTAAGCATATGCATCAAAACAAGGAAAAATGTCTAATAAACGTGGGTCCTACAACACATCCTTTCTGAGATCTGAACATTTGTTCATAGGAGTGCTCAATGTGACGTCCATTTATGGCAATGCATTTTTCTGCCCTACAATACAGCAGGAAAGCAGACAGGAAAGTGGAAATCTGGAACAACTCCACTCAGGAAACACGTTCCCATTACCACGGAGTTTCGCTTCAATGAAGACGGGGTATACAACAGGAAAGAAGAGCAAAAGACCACCAACTCGAGAAAAATAGACCCGCAAAAGCTTTTTACCGAAAGGATGGAAGCAGTCGAAACTCTAATACAAGATGGTAACATAAACGAGGCAGTAGAAATATTAATACACGTCATCAAAGAAGCAACAATGTCAGCAAACATCAAGCAGGGGATATAGTATATAGTTGATAGCCGTCCTAACCAGGGTTTAATAATCGGCCTCCTAATCAATTCTAAATAAATATTTACTGTATATTTAATTCAATTTTTTCTTTCATAGAAACTAGTTAGGTAGGATATCATTGAGAAATTTATTGGAAATGTAACAAACGATTTAGGCTACAAGACAAATTACATTTTATAAAGAATATAAGTGATGATTAATTATGCTAATCGATGACTTCAGTGCAGTGGAGGATATCATGTCCAGGGTGCTGTCAGGAACTTTTAATTTTCGGAAGACTTCTAAGGACTCCCGTGGGATTGTGCCTCTAGCCCCAATCATGATTCCTATAACGTCCCATGTCTTGATGTTATATTTGGTCCCCAAATCACTGCAACATGGCAGATAAATTGCCCGTTTTTCTTTGTAGACTTCTCTAGGTTGTTCTTCGCTGTTCTCAAAACGGACTGGGGATCGAGAATGAGTCCAAATTTTTTTCGGTCTATAATAATGATATCTGCTCTTCGAGTTGAAACGTCGGCAGAAAGGCACCCAATTTCCTCGTACACCTCATACTTATCAGCCCGGCGAAGTTCATTGGCAGTCATGGAGCGAATTTTTATTATGACGGTCAATTCTCAGTAATTTTCCCTTCCGGCAAGAACCCAGTACATGGGCTAAGGTTTCTTGCTCATCGCATCTTCTGCAATGGGCAGTACCAAGGCTTCTGTCTGGGAGGGTTCTGACTGGAATAACGTTGCAGCTCATTTTGATCGCTT
Organism: Periplaneta americana; assembly: GCA_025594305.2. Lineage (NCBI taxonomy): Eukaryota > Metazoa > Arthropoda > Insecta > Blattodea > Blattidae > Periplaneta > Periplaneta americana. The sequence continues at coordinate 19,857,698 of JAJSOF020000005.1, forward strand.
CAGTCCATTGGCTGCAGGAGAGACCCTTCTTGTTGGAAATCCATGCATTCCCTTTCTTCCAGTGGGAATAAAATGTGACCCTTTCCCTTTTCCAGGAAGTTCACTCCATTTCTTAAAGGAGTCCTCACGAAGTGTTCTTCTCAAACATTTTGGACGAAAATCGTCAACTTGGTCTGGTTGAAGGGTAAGCGACTAATACTCAGATCAATTTCGTATTGAAGGTTTCGGGTAGCAGCAATATAAGGATTGTTTTCATCCAGAAGCAGCCGACATACATTTATGTGTTTATATATGGTTCGACCACGACTGTTACCAGAAGCGCAAGAGAGTGTCAGAACTTCTCCACGCCATGAATACAAGTCAAACGTCTGAACACATGGAAGAATATTCCAAGGTTCGAAAGGAATACAAGAATATGATCAAGGAGAGAAAGAATTAATACTTAGAAAGAGAAGGAAGAAATGAAGCCGAAGAGGCAATGGCGGATCCCTTCATAGCATTGAAGCAAAAGAAAACGAATATAATAATAATAATAATAATAATAATAATAATAATAATAATAATAATAGTAATAATAATAATAGCTTTATTTAACCTGGCAGAGTTAAACACTCAACCAGGATTAAAACTTGCTTACATAGTTGAACATAAAACTGGATCGGAATTAAGTAATTACTAGGGAACGGAATTTGGAGTAGTAAAAGCTAGTATTGCATCTACACAGTCATTTGTTTACAACCCTTTATACCAAGTCCTCCCCTTCATGACATATTTGCAGATCATAATGTCAACAACAGGTGAACGGGACAGTTGTCGCATAAGAACTTCAACATGCAGGTTTGCAGTTCAAGTGAAGTGCATGTACAATGCCGAAAGTGAAACCAACTAACAATACAAAATTGAAAGACTATATTTGTAAAAGCTAAGATCGAGTATCAAAATTCAGGAAACAATTCCCTAAATTATCGCTTCCCCTATGTCCAGTTCTTAAGAGATAGGGGTCATGGTTAGAAGCTTGCAATAATTATTATTACGCACATCACCTCCAATCTGTGAAGAAAGTGGTCCAGTCTTTCGAATGCCAGGAAAACATGATAGAATAATCAAAAAAGAAATCATGGATATTAAGTCAAATTTTTATATTTACCGGATGCCATTATTCGATTAGTACAGTCAGGAGTAGAATTAGTTGAGCAAATAAATATTAAGTACTATTGTAAATAAACTGAGTGCAGTAGAAGGTGAAGTAGGAAAACGTGTTGGTGAAAAAATGAACAGAGTTTTGATTAAAAATGATAGGTACAGTATTCTCATCGGATTTCAGATGCACTAACAAACACGTGTCCCAATGACGTCATTCAACATGTGAATTTAATTGACGTATTTTGTTTTAAGTACTTTCCAATTGTCTCTGCAGATGTAGAGCGGAGTTTTTCCATGTTAAAAATTTCCTTCCTTGCAAAAAGAAAAGTTGTGTTTAGAAAATTTGAAAATGATATTTACAATTTATTATAACAAGGCACAGTAGGAATAATAGTTTCATCACCAAAACATAGCATTAATAAAAATACCATTTAGTTTGGCTCTACATTTTGTTCAACATTTAATGATACTCTATTAGGCTATGTTGTAAATATTGTAGTATTATATATATTCTAAATACTGTTACGTTGTGCAATATTATCAATTTCATGATATTGTAAATAAAGGTTTTAATTTAGTACGCTCCTGACAGAAAAACACACATACTGTATTCAGAGTCGAGTTCCATACAGAAGACAACTGTCTATCAGCCATCAATATTTCCCCTGACACGCGAGGACGCAGAGATTGATATTTAATTATGTATATTTGTAATGCTGTTTATTGGTGTCTTGTGCGTTGCCAAGAAAAACACACGTAGTTCAAAAAGAAATGCAGATTATGTATGTAGGCCACTATATGTCATTAAACTATTCCATATGTTTATTCTGAAATACGTTTATAGCACGTTGCGTGTAAGTTTGTATGAAGTGGATTGTACTCGTCCATGCAGCTCTCTTGACAGTCACTGATCTACGAATATCTATACTACGTTTCACCATTCTTTATAATGCTCCAAATCCTTTCCTAGTAATTACATACTGATACAATTTAGGTACATAATGAGATCAAAAGAGGTAGTTACATAATTTACCTCATAAAATAAAAATAAACATAGTGAAATACATATTAATGTTGTTAGAATAAAAGACGAATCACATAAAAACAGAAGCCGATAATTCAATAAAAAATGTACACAGTAAAAATAAAAATAAACACATTAGTATACATATTAGTATTAGATTACAATTAAGTAGGATTTACATAATTAAACCAGAAACCGACAATTGAATAAAATGTACACAAAAATAGATTAATAATAAAAAAACAACACAGTGGGATACATATTGGCGTTAAGTGATAAATAAACACGATTTACATGATTACACAAAAAAAAAGAAACAAAAAAATAAAAAAATAAAATAAAAATAAATACAGTGGAACACATTCCATTAAATATTTGCAACGCGTTAGGTCTGGCAACTCATCATAAGATATTTTTCTAATTTACATTTAAAGGAATTTAAAGTTCGGCAGCCCTTGACTTCAGGCGGCAGAGAATTCCAGTGACGAGAAGTAGCAACAGTGAAAGATGAAGAATAAAGAGATGATGTGTGCAGTGGTATTTCTAGCGTGTTATTTTACTGTGACCGAGTATTTAAGTTATGATACCGAGAAAGACTGTGGAATCGGACAGATAAGTAAGAGGGAGTAGAGGTGTGCAAAATTCGGTATAAGAGAGAAAGGGAATGTAACTTTCTCCTCTCATTTAACCTGAGCCACAATAATTTATCAAAAGAAGGCGAAATGTGATCGTAGTAGCGGACAATGAAACGAAAACACGCATTATGAACAGGTTGCAGTTTCTGGGATAAATCCACCCTGAGATCACTGAATAAAGCGTCACAATAATCGAAATGAGGCATAATAAGAGTCTGTACAAGCGTAATGTTGTAATGTGTGTTGGGCTCTCACCTATGACATGGATCTATACGTTGTCATGTGGTGTCTTGAGTTAACATTGTGTCTAACATTAATGAATCCCACATTAATGAATCATCGTTAAATCATTATCATCATCATCATCATCTTCAAACAAGTATTAGGCCTCTCAAATGGCCTGTTACGTCTCCTCACAATTGATCTCGCCATCTCTTTCTAGGTCTTCCCAGTGATCTTCTTCCTCTAGGCATATACTGTAGAGCAGCCTTTATTATGCGTGTTTCAGGCATTCGGTCTACATGTTGTATCCAGTTAGTTCTATAATTGTTAATCGTCTCGATTAAACTTTCCATTTTTAGCTCCTTCCTTATATCTCCATTTCTCTTCTTATCTATCAAGGTGTAACCTGCCACATATCTTAAGAACTTCATTTCGCTGGCTACAATTCTGCGTTTTTGATCTTTTCTTAATGTCCAACTCTCACTGCCATAAAGGAATGCTGGTAGAACCATAATTTTGTAAAATTTTAATAAAGTTTCTTTCCTCACTGTTCTGCCCAATGTTCGTCGTTTAGTTCCGCAAAAATGATTAAAAACATTGATTTTAGTTTCAATCTCTGAGTTTGCCTTGTAAGTCACATTGCAGTCTAAATATTTAAATGTATTTACTTGTTGTACAATTATATTATTTAATTCAATTTTCACCCGCAATGGTTGTGATCCTACAAATGCCATAGTTTTTGTTTTTTCTGCTGAGATTTTCATATTAAAATCAATGGCTACTTTATTCAATCTGAAAATTGCTTTCTGTAGTTCATTTTCACTGCCACTAATTATCACTTGATCGTCTGCATAAAATAATGTTGTAAAATTTAGCGTATTAATGGTAAAATGTTCAATGTTCGTCATCCATATTTGTATGACTTCGTCCATGTATATATTAAACATAGTGGGTGAGAGGGGACACCCTTGTCGCACTCCCTGATTTATTTCTACCATTTCGCTTGTACCGTTCGGTATTTTAATCATTATTTTATTGTTTTTGTAAAGGCTCTGTATAGTACTAATTAGTTGAGATGGGATTCCACGATTCATCAGTACTTTCCATAGTACAGTAGCGTGCAAATTAATCCGAACAACGTAATTACTTACGCAAAAACACTCAAACGGGATGAAAAAAGGATCTAAGACATACCTCAGTAATCTATGTGGCCTCCCTTGTTCCTAATAACAGCTCTGATATGATTTGGCATGGATTTCACTAATTTCCCACAAATATTCTTCATTTCTTCATCGCGAAACCATACACCAATGAGGGCAGAAATCATCTTCTCCTTTGTAGAACAATCCATTTTTGCATTCTTCTTTTGCAAATTGACCACAAGTTCTCAATGAGGTAGATGTCGGGTGAGTTGCCTGGCCAGGGGAGTACCTGAATATTCTTCTTGTTGAAGAATTCTGTAGTTTTTCGAGACGTATGGCATGGTGCCAGGTCTTGTTGGAACACACCTCTGCCATCCGGAAATTATTTCTGCAGCTGGCGTACGATTCTGGTTTCCAATAAGTGAATATATTTCTCAGAATTCATCGTTCCCTTGATAGGCCCTTCATGTGTAAAACAACCCCAAAACATTACTTTAGGGGGTATTTGGGTGCTTGTTGGAGATGAGCTGCTGTTACTTTTTCGGATCCTTTCCGTACGTAAGAAACACTGTGGCCGTGGACTCATCGGAAAAAAGTACATTCTTCCAGTCATTCACTGTCCAATGTTGATGTAATTTTGGCCACATTAAGCGTTTTTTGCACATAACAGGGGTTAGCAGTTGCTTCTTAATAGGCTTACGAGCCCTTCGTTCAGCTTCCAAAAGCCTACGCCGAACTGTTGACGTGAATATTCGCCCCAGTGGTAGCCATTAACTCGCGGGTTAAGTCGACAGCAGTTAGTCTAGGATTTAATTTACTTTTCCTGACAATTAAACGATCATCTGCAGGTGAAGTCTTCCTTCTCCGGCCACAGTTTCCTTTTTTCTGGGGTGTGATGGATCCAGTCTCCCTGTATCGTTTTATGATCGAATTAACAGTAGCCAAACCGATGTGACATTCTGCAGCAATTTGCCTCTGTGTCATAGAAGAATGCTCTGCTAATGTTATAATTTTAGACCGTTTTCGTGGAGTTGTATCCATTTGTGAAGACGACAGAATGTACACAGGATTGCAGTATCAAGTCTTCAACACAACTGAAATGCTTATAAGTACAAAACGACAGGCAAAATGTCACATATTATTAAAAAAATAATGACAGACCTTAAACAATAGAATTACACGTACTAGAGATGTCAATTAAAGCGGTATGAGCAGCTGTGAGGCAAACAATGACAGAAAATGTAAAAATATGTCGTGTTCGGATTAATTTGCACGCTACTGTTTGTTACGATCAACTCTATCAAAAGCCTTTTCGTAGTCTATAAAGGCAAAATATATATGAAGATTGAATTCTCGTCGCTTTTCAATTAGTTGTGTGATGATAAATATACAATCTGCACAAATATTATATGAGATCGAAAAGCTCAAAGACTGATTGGACTGTGCGTGTAAGCTGATACGTTCTGCTTGAAAAGATGAGCATTATCTGCCGAGAAAATTGTAACAAAGTAGCAGGTGTTTAAGGAAATTCATGAATGAAAAAGAAGGAATTAACAAAGCCCTCGTGGCTCTGCTAAACTCAATGCTTCAATACAAACGCTTTGTTGATATTGTGTGGAGTTTCCAACTGAGTAGTTCCCACGCAAGTTACAAATAACATTTCAAAATTAACCACGTCTGAATTTTGTTTCAACAAGAGTTATTCAACAGACCCTAGAGACTTCTTCTATTCCCTGCTTGATTTCGACAGCCTTCCAAGCTCGGTGTGCGGGTTTGAGGTTAGTGCCAGTAATGAACCAACAAGATATTTTATTTTAAAAATAAAAAACTGTGCAATCCAAATGCTTCTCTTTGAACCTGCTTTTTTCCACTCTTCTCTTTACTACTTGTAGGAGAGTTTAAAATCGAATAAAGCTTTTGCTTCTTCAATCGTTATTAAACCGTGTTACTTCTAGTAAAAAGACTTGATCTGATTTCTTTAACTTTTTTGTCCCAGTAAGTGAAGAACGAGAGGAAAAAATTCTCAAACTTTTGCAATCCCCGCAGGGGATTTACTGTGGTCGTCCTCTTGGTAGAACAACCTTAAAAATGTGTTCCATTCCACTTCATTTTAGTTATCTTTTCTTTCTATTTATTTTTTTATTCTGCTTGGTTTCTTTGCTCTTTTAAAGCGCTTACTTGTTATTTTTGTTTCCCCCCCCCACAAAAAAATCTTAATACAAAATGTTATGTTTAAGATTGTTAAATAATTCATGTTTATATTAGTATTGCTATTTCGTGTTATTAATTGTACAGGGTGTCCCATAAGTCTTGAAACATAAGGAAAATATGATATTTTTTATTTTAGTTGTAGGTTGACATTAAACGATAGCAAAGGCGTGTTGGGTCCGATAAGTATAATAATAAAATTTCAAATATATAATTATGGATTTATTACCGTCAGAATTACTTATCAATAATCAAACATTAAACCAGTAGATTATTACATGAAATGGTACATAATGACCAACGAACGTTTTCGCCATGAATATGGCATCCTCAGGTCTCATCGAAGCAATGACACGTAATGAACACTTATAATTTCTGGTTTAAATAAAATCGTTAAAAATGTTTGAAAAAGTTAATATTAACTTTGACACATAATGAACACTTATGATTTCTGGTTTAAATACAATCGTTAAAAATGTTTGAAACAGTTAATAATCGTTAAAAATGTTTGAAAAGGTTAATGTTAACTTTGACACATAATGAACACTTATAATTTCTGGTTTAAATACAATCGTTAAAAATGTTTGAAACAGTTAATATTCGTTAAAAATGTTTGAAAAAGTTAATATTAACTTTGGCACATAATGAACCCTTATAATTTCTGGTTTAAATACAATCGTTAAAAACGTTTGAAACAGTTAATAATGGTTAAAAATGTTTGGAAAGGTTAATGTTAACTTTGGCACATAATGAATACTTATAATTTCTGGTTTAAATACAATCGTTAAAAATGTTTGAAACAGTTAATATTCGAAAAATGTTTGAAAAAGTTACTATTAACTTTGACACATAATGAACACATAATTTCTGGTTTAAATACAATCGTTAAAAATGTTTGAAAAAGTTAATATTCGTTAAAAATGTTTGAAAAAGTTAATATTAACTTTGACACATAATGAACACTTATAATTTCTGGTTTAAATACAATCGTTAAAAATATTTGAAAAAGTTAATATTAACATTTTTAACGATTGTATATAAACCAGAAATTATAAGTGTTCATAATGTGTCATTGCTTCGATGAGACCTGAGGATGCCATATTCATGGCGAAAACGTTCGTCGGTTATTATGTACCATTTCATGTAATAATCTAATGGTTTAATGTTTGATTATTGATAAGTAATTCTGATGGTAATAAATCCATACATATTTGAAATTTTATTAAACGATAGGTTTGAGCAATGAGAAACTTATCGAAGTCATTTTTCTACATGGTAGAAGAAGTCTGAGAAAAGTCGCTGATGAATTCAACAGAATGCATCCCGAATGTGCACCCATTTCATTCTCAAGTGTTTACAAATTGGTGGAAATTTTAAGCAAACAGATTCCATCGAAGATAAGCCGCGAAGTGGTCCCTCACGGAGGTCCAACCGACGAAGAAACACCAATCTTGGTCGGTTTGCAATAAGTCCCAATAAATCTTTGACAGTTAGGACCTGGCTTGATGAGCAATTTCCTGGTCATTGGCTTGGACGTCGGGGACCGGTGGAGTGGCCAGCACGAAGCCCAGATCTCACACCTTTGGATTTTTATCTTTGGGGTCACTTGAAGTCATTGGTGTACGGTGAGAAGATTCGATTCAGTGCTCATCTGCAGACGCGCATCATTGAAGCGTGTTCACAAATCACACCAAACATCATTCAACATGTTCTCCAGGACTGGATGACCCTGCTGCGTGAATGTACATTGCAGAATGGGGAACATATCGAGCATATTACTGTATGTGAAAGCTCATTTCCTTATGTTTCCAGATTTATGGGACTTATAGTAGTTAATAAAGTCACAACGTTTGAAGTTAAACTTATTGGAAATACATTTCTCACGTGTACTTATAGATATTGTATTCATTGTACCACCACTACCACCACCACCACCACCATTATTACAATTATTATTATTATTATTATTATCATTATTGTTATTATTATCATTATTCCAGGCTTCATTTTTTAATTATCTCACTGATCTAATTTTAATAATTATTTGTCCATTTATTTGTTGCATTTGGTCAATTGATTAATGTAGACTATTCCATTATTTAAATTATCTCATTGTACTAATTTTATAATTATTTATGCTATTTTACTCTGTTGCATTTGATCAATGATTGATGTAGACTATTATATTGTTTGTATTTCATCTCATTGCCATTTTCTATCATTCATTCTCATCATCATTTGTAGTTTTGTTCTGTTTTGTATCGTGCTAAACTGTAATTGGCCTTGTGCTGTTGTTTTGTACGTTGATATTCTAAATAAATAAAATAAAAATAAAATCATTATTATTATTATCAATCATTGTCTTATTTTTTATACTTTGTATGTCTCATTTATTTTGACCTGCTGTTCACACTTTATTATGCTTTTTCCTTTATTTCTGTATGTTATAGATTATGTCTGATTTCCACTTACTTGTTGTTTACATTATATTATTATTATTATTATTATTATTATTATTATTATTATTATTATTATCTTATTCAGTTTTGTGTGTAAAATTGTAGTGTACTTTGTAAATTTGTAGTTTTTTTTTTTGTAACGCAGTTTTACTCCTAGTTGAGTGTTAGAGAAGGTCGTATGGCCTTAACTCTGCCAGGTTAAATAAACCATTATTATTAAATTAAATTATTATTATTATTATTATTATTATTATTATTAAGGAATTATTAAAATTAGGACCTAGTTATCTTAACGAAAAATATTTATTAATTTCTTCAGGTATTATGAATAACATTTAGTTAAAATTTAAACAAAATTTACATCATTCTATAAGATATTTAGAATTTATCTTATCATAAGGAAACCCTTAAGCAGTTGCTTAAAAATATTTAAATCCCACTGAAGTGAACACTTACTAAAATAAATTTCTTCATTAGAAGTGTGTCCTCATATGCATCATTAGCTGAATAACAATGGATGATGATTATGATTTTATTTAATTTATTGAGTTCTATAATGAAAATGAAAATGAAAATTTCGGCAAAACAAAACATATATCATCTTTAGAGATTAGGCTACAATGACCAACAATTTAAGACAAGATATTTGTGGATATTCTGGTTCCTTTTATTGAAATTCATAACACAATCATGAGGCTTCGATTTCACCACTGCTGAAAATATTGGTAGCTTTGAGATTTTATGCTACAGCATTATTACAGATAGGTTTGAGTGGTATTTTTTTTTTTCGAAATGTATTCACGTCCCAACGCAGATGACTTACAAGTCTACATACACTCACGACCAGACGAAACTGACGCAACTATTGACCAAATTAATCATGACTTGAATCAAGTTTATTTATGGGCGAAAAAGTTCAGACTTAGGTTAAATGCTAGTAAGTGCAAGCTATAATAATTGGACATAAGAGACTACTGAACAAATGAACGACAGACATATCCCAATTATTACAGTAAATAATGCCACTATTCCGTACCATTCCGTCGTCAGAAACCTCGGCATTTTCTTGGACGAAAATTTTGGGAATGCCAAATAAAGGAAATATCCAAGAGAGTATGCTATACCATGCATTCTCTTAACCCATTCAGAAACTTCCTCCGCCAGAATTAAAACAGACTTTAGTCAAAGTACTACCACTGTTTGACTATTGTGACGTAATATTTACAGACTTGACAACTGACCTTTCGAACAAGCTGCAGCGTGTGCACAATATGTGTGTCAGATTCATCAGCAAACAAATTTGACCATATTACACCCTCGTTCAAATCTTTATCCTGGCTGCAACTTAGTAACCGTAGAACACTTCATTCGCTCTCTCTTCTGTTTCGAGTTCTCCACACTTCTACTCCAAATTATCTTCGTTCCCGGTTTAACTACTTATCCTCCAGTCACAATTCTAAACACCAGGTCACAGGAGAGCCAAATCCTAGCAATTCCTGCCCATAGAACATCCCACTATTCATCCTCTTTTACTGTCTCAGTTCCCCGTGAATGGAATTCAGAAGATTAGGGGCTGCCAGACAATAACCACTTTCAAGAAAAGGCTAAACAATTTCTTACGGCCGCAGACAAACTGAAATTAAACTTGTGATCGAGCTTAATAATTTAATTTAATTTAATTTAGATATGACTATCATTATTATTATTACTATTATTATTATTATTATTATTATTATTACATAATTATTTTATTGGTGTTGTGAAGACGAAAAGAATTGTCATTGTATTATATTAATTATGTATTATATTGTCTTGTATTTGTAGTATTGTATTGCTTTGAATTGTATTGTATTGTATTGTATTGTATTTTTTGTTATATTCATAGCACTGTAGTAATTTTTATCATACTGGTTGAGTGGAAGAGAAGGCCGAATGGCCTTAACTCTGCCAGTTAAAATAAACCATTATTATTATTATTATTATTATTATTATTATTATTATTAAGTGTTATTAGCATTTTTGTTTCTATTCTACCCAAGGAATAAGCTGTTAAAATTCGCGTAATTATACCATTTCCGCTTTGTTTAGCATAAAAATAACTGAAAAATAAATTAAAATAATTTGCTTACAGGAATATTTCCGGAGTTTGCATTAAACTCAATTTTAATTTTGTCCCATGTTAATTTCTTCTTTTGGAGAGAACATTATTGGATTTTCTACTTTCGACGATATCTCTATATTTCATAACTAGCTCACTTCTTTCTTCTTCTGTAAAAATGTTTCTCGACATTTTGTATAATTTTAGCTCTATAATATTTACTTCTGTATTTGTGTACGATAATAATGCGCTGGAAAACAATTGAATGTACGAAAGCGTTTACGTCTAGCCATGCTGCCATATTTCTTTCGATGTCAAGGGAATACTCAGTGCATATGGAAGAGTAGCGTCTTTGCAACACGATCTGAAATAAGTCCTAAGGAAACACTTATTACTTAAGTGTTTCCTCATTTTATAAGTGATGACTATGAATTCGATCCTTAATGGTCAAAGTCTCCGTCATTATGGAGATCGTAACAGGCAAACAAATAGCCTAATTCCATGACAGCTAGATGATGATGATGACAATAATAATATCAAATAGTCATACATTATAAAATTTGAGCTAGCCATTGAATTCGAATGAAGTTTCGTCTATATTCCTAACCTCTGAAAGAAATTTCTTATCCTGGAAATGAGCCAACCAAAATTAAGCTATTTAATTTATTAAATGACTTTTTTATTTTTTACCTATATCGTCTATGTTAGCTTAAAGTTACAAATCTCGTTCGTCACGTGACATGAGATGGTGACAGCGGAGCATTTAACGTCATTAACTTTGTGAAACGTGAGCAAGTGTGAACACAGCTGACGTCGAAATTTAATGGCTAGCTGATGCTACAAAACTCACGGATTCATTAATGAAGCAGAGTGCATGTTTCTTCCAACTGGCGTATAGTTCAGAATTAAACGAAAAAATGTGGAAATATAGAAGTGAGATTTAATTTTCAAGCCCAGAATGTTTTCAATAATTTACATACAGTATCATTATACAGTATAAATTAATAAAAGAAACCGAGGTCTAAAATTATTATTTAATTCATTTGAATGTGACCGCCGGTATACTTTTGTGCGAGATCGTGCGTATTTGCTTGGTTTCCGCACAAAACCAATCCGCGGAAAGTCTAAAATTCCACATTCAGTATTCCCAACCTAACACATAACAATTTCCCCTCTTCTTACCGCTTAAGTGACATATTGATTTCACTGCTTTAGGCTTTTCACATATTATTTTTAGAGACGTTCAATATAGTAATAATTATAAATTGGAAAAACAATTTCACCTAAATTGCACTGTTAATTATTGTTTTTAAATATTTGCAAAAATTAAGTAAACTCTACAACTCCACTAAAGTTACTGCATTCGTGATGCAAGTAACATTAAGGAAGCCGTGAAAAAATCAACAAGATTCCAGACTCATCATAGACTGGGGGAAAAAAAGACAGACGTATATCACGGCCTGCTGGAGTATAGTAAACACAGAAAACATTTTAAAACAACAATGTTGAAGATAGATATTTTTGTTTTGCAAGTTTGCAGTCATTGAACAGAAACCAAGATGGAGATTTCATTGCAACTAATTAGAAATTCCTCTTTCAGGTATGTAATAAACGATCTTCGCACAAAATAATGTTTCGCTTTTTCAAACTTTTCCTCGAACATGAAAACTTCAACATGCCGCTCTTGTAACGCATATTACTATTATTTACACATAGATAATAGACCTATACATACCATTAACACAAGAACTGTCAGTTGTATTAGGTACTTGGTGGGCTTTCTGTCATGTTTGAATACCGTCTCCGATGCGACGAGTCTTCCATTGATTTGAATTATTTAACGACACTGTTTCAATTGAGTGGTTATTAACGTGGGCAACTGGTAATCACAAGATGCTATATGGCGAAATAAGTTCTACAGGCATCCAACAAGGAAAACTTGGCGCGCACAAACCATCGGGCTTGACTATATCGCGCAAATGCGTATGCTTCCTTTTCCAGCATGCTCTCAAGCCTACTGCAGGGGAGTAAGAGGGGTATAGCATGCGCGCCGCGAGGAGTCCGAGCTGAGTTTTGTTTGTAGGATACCTATAGGATACGCCATGATGTCAACTGAAAAACGCGTTACAGTTGGGAATACCCATTCAAGAAGGTTTCGAACTCACGTCTGAGCGTAGTCTAGATTCTTCTGCTATTAATTTGATGTCTTGTGATGGCTTAACTATGTTAGATTTCATGGAAATTCCTTCACATGACCATCTACAAGTACAATAGTGGCAAAAAAAACCAGCTGATTTCAGAGCCTTGTTCACTCCAGAGCACGATAGACTGGTAACTAAGACTTTCGTGGTTCGAATCCTACCTGGGAAGGAAACTTTTTTTTTCCTTATTCAAATTTATTCCCAACGACGTGTTTCAACCAATCATGGCTGCCTATCTTACATTTTTTGATCATCTTACTAGCATTTGTTTTTATCGCCTCCTTAGCATTTGTCTTTTTTTTGTTTGCCAACATTGTACTTTCAATAATTTTACCTTTTAAAATGATGTTTATTTCATCATCCTTAATTAAAACTTTTCTATCATTTATCTTGTTTGTACTATTTAGGTTATGTTATAGCTACTGCTGTATGAGATTATGGATAGTCACGTATCAGATATTGTTTAATATATATTGATGAAATTGAAGTGAGATGCAACTGTTTTAATAAAAATGAAACTGAATCAGTGAAATGTGTTGTGTCAGTAAAGTGGATTGTGTAAGTGAGTGTATACGTGTTTATGTCAGTGATATTTTATAGTTTATAGTGGCAGTGCAAAGTATTTGAACAGTGAAATGTTTTTGAAGTGTTAGTGAAATGAGGATAGAATCAGTGTAATGTGTCGTAGTTCCAGTGCAGTGAGTGAGTTGTCAGCGAAATGAGTGTAGTGCTGATAGGTACTTGTGCACTTATGAACATATCATACTCGTGGGTTTTAGTTCGAACTTAGGGTTAAGATACAAATTAGATTTACTTTAAATGTTATTTTAAGTGATCGTGCTTCATTTAATTTAGGATGCTCCTGGTTATTATTATTATTATTATTATTATTATTATTATTTGATTGTATTTCATTTATTATTATTAATTTATTATCGATTGTATTTTTTATTAGTTATGTTTATTATTGAGTGTAATCAGTTACCACTGCCACCGGGTATATACCCATTTGCAGTGTGAATACATACATACATACATACATACATACATACATACATACATACATACAAAGCCTTCTTGACTAGTAATAGTCCATAGAGTTCAATGAAGATTATAATAGTTCGAACAACAGCTGATCATAAAACACTACTGCCATCTAGCGGAATATTTGTAATGATGAGATGGTAGAATAATACATTTTCAAGACAGTTTAGTATTTTGGTAAGTCAATTAATATTTTATTGTATTAGAGTACTTTATATCTTCTAATCTTTAAATACTTTCTTCTAATCGTGTAATAATCAATTAAATCCCTTTCGAGTTTTGATTTTCTGTAGATAAATGAAAATCTCTAGTGTGATTTCTGTTGATAACACACTTGGTAAAAACGTTCTTTGTTATGGATTTATCAGTCTTTAAAGATCAAAACTTATAAATATTAGCAGCACTTATGTTGATAGGGAACCTGTAAGAGGACAGAAAACATCTTGCCCGTTTTTCCTTGTTAGCCGGTCTCATCTGATTACGATTTGATTTATGTTATCTGATTCGCTCTACTGAATTGCTCTAATTACTTGACTTCTGACATTTTACTGATTTATAACTTCTAAATATCAACTGCTAACTGAATTATACTCAGTCATGGCAACCTTACGTAACTTTCAAATAACGTCATTAATCATCACAGGGGTGCACAGACTCAGCTGTAGCTAAGAAAGTTAACTGCAACTTATATGGAACAAAATTAAGAACATTAATTTAATCAGTATCCGAATCATGACGCATACTTTCACACTGTATGTTTTAAGAGTTTGGAGCAATTCAAATATCTTTATTATAAATAATTATTAAATATATCTAAATGTAAGTGGCTACAGTTTTATAAATCTTCATCGATATAACTTTACCATGTAACTTAACGGTTTGAATTCATTTTTAGAATGTTCAATTGTTCGTCGTAAGATAAAGGTAAACATTTATTTCAATTTTCTAACAAGAAATCGTAGTAAAATAATTTATTTCGTGAGTCAAGTTACAGTATTCAGACCTTCTCCTGCCAGAGAGAAAAAATTAACGTTATTTCTGCTTGAAGATGTAAACATTATTTTGGTAACCTATCTATGTACCTTCTCTCACATCAAGATTTACACTTTGAATATATTTCAAGGGAACATGTTTGTGTGGTTCACAATTTCCTCAATGCTATAATAAAAAATCAGGTCTAGTATCCACAAAAACCCTATCAGTCTAAATATATTAAGTAACTGTATCTTACCTTATTTGTACTTCAGGAAGTAATCTGATGACTGTGTATTTCCCTGTAGATAAAGAACACCATAGTTAGTTACTTGTGAACTACAGAATTTAAATTATGTTTTGTACAAGAAATGTACAAAATATTAAAAAACAACAGTTATATCGCACTGCTTTCAAATTATGTTATTATGAGATAAAGTGGATTTGTGATTTGAAATAGACAGAAATAATAATTGAGGGTTTCAGGAGTAAAACATGGTAAGTGACGTTCTAGTGTTTTGAAGTTATAATATGTAGATAAACGTTTATACATGCAACAGTTTGTATAGTTACTAGGAAAGTAAATTCTTTATATTTCTGCCATCTGTTGAGATGTTGACAAACTAACTACTGTATTTGAAGCAAACTGTAAGATACCATATTAGGGGGAGCTGGTACTGCCTATCTCGACAATGTTAAAATCACAAAATTCAGGTACGCATAGCTTTGAAACCATTGAACATAGAGATTTGAAATTATTACATATAATATTAATGACCTTTATCTACGTGTTGGAACAATTTCATTAAGTACATTCAAATCCTATATTTGATAAATATTTGTTATTGTGACCTTTGTTTTAATTTTAATCACATATTATTTTTTGAGACAACAATTTTAAAGATACAATAATAAATTTTATTTTAAAAAATAGAGCATTTTAAGATTGATAAGTGATGCAAAAATTGTTTTTCCATCTCAAGTAGTTTCTGAGCTATGCGTACCTAAGTACAAAAAAATACAAACTGATAAAAATGCAATCAAAGTTTTAACTATGAAAACCTACTTCATTGTCTCTTGAAATTGATTTGCTAACATTTCAAATTTTACTTTCATGTATTGTATACTGTAATAGAGAAAAACAAAGAAGTTGCAAATTATTGACGATTGAGTATTTCTCTGTGGGTAAAGAACACCATAGTTAATTACTTGTGAACTACAGAATTTAAATTATGTTTTATACAAAAAATGTACAAAATATTGAAAACAATAGTTATACCTCACTGCTTTCAAATTATATAATTATGAGATAAAGTGGATTTGTGATTTGAAATGAATAGAAATAATAATTGAGTGGTTCGGGAGTAAAACATGATAAGTGAAGTTTTAATGTTTTGAAGTTATAGGTAGGTAAACGTTTATACATGCAACAATTTGTACAGTTACCGGGAAAGTAAAATCTGTATATTTCTGCCATCTGTTGAGATGTTGGTGAACTAACTACTGCATTTGAAGCAGAATGGAAGATACTATAGATGAACAACGATCGAGAAAGCGAGACTAACAGAGCCCGCAAAGCCGAAAACACGCACGACAATGTTGTCCTTGACATAAAGATGCTTGTGAGTGGTTCCGAGACTCGAGATTGATCACTCCCGAAATCCCGAAGTCAAGCAGCCTTGAATCGCTACAGTTGTTTATACCTCACTGAACTTTTATCTACTTTGGCAACTGTTATATATCTGTACACAATCAAGTAGCCTATTTGAAACATTATCTTTACCTTTCAGTGTATAATAATCCATTTCTCAGTCTTTATTTAATTACTAGGCCCTTATTAAAAGGCTAGGAATTTTCTTTTCATATGTTTAAAATCAAGTGTGCAATCTCAAGTAAAAAGATATTAATGTTATGTTTTAAGTGTCTTAGAAATACAAATTTATTTGAGAATTATTATTTTTGTCTATTTATATAACCATAGATAATATCATATAATAGAATCAGAACATTTTCATAACTAAGATACTGTTCTTTTTTGTCTTTTTGTTTCATTTAAACATGTATAATGTTATTTATTTCAATTATGTATATTATTCAAAGTTACGAAATCTTTCCACGCCGACCAAATGCTATTTCGAGAATGAATGATGAGCGAGACCAAACTATTTCGAGAATGATGAGCGAGCACGAGAATGACGAGACGAGACTAGAAAGACAAATGCAACTAACACAGCGAGCGAGAGCGGCAGTTAGTTTTGTTCATCTCCAGAAGATACCATATTACTCGGTCACAATACGATAACACGCTAGAAATGCCACTCCACACATCATCTCTCTATTCTTCATCTTTCACTGTTGCTACTTCTCGTCACTGGAATTCTCTGCCGCCTGAAGTCAAGGGCTGCCGAACTTTAATTTCCTTTAAATGTAAATTAGAAAAATATCTTATGATGAGTTGCCAGACCTAACGTGTTGCAAATGTGTTCCACTCTATTTACTTTTATTTCTTTTGTTTCTTATTTTTATTATCTAAATCGTGTTTATTTATCACTTAACGCCAATATGTATCCCAATGTTTTGTTCTTTTTTATTATTAATCTATTTTTTGTGTACATTTTATTCAATTGTCGGTTTCTGGTTTAATTATGTGAATCCTACTTAATTGTAATCTAATACTAATATGTATACTAATGTGTTTATTTTTATTTTTACTGTGTACATTTTTCTTTCTCTTTATTGAATTATTGGCTTCTGTTTTTATGTGATTCGTATTTGATTCTAACAACATTAATATGTATTCCACTATGTTTATTTTTATTTTATGAGGTAAATTTTATGTAACTACCTCTTTTGATCTCATTATGTATCAGTATGTAATTACTTAATTCTGATCCAGTTTTATGTTCAACTGTGTAAGTAAGTTTTAATCCTGGTTGAGTGTAAGAGAAGGCCTTACGGCAGCCGTGGCGAAAAGGCCATGGTGCGCCGAGCCACTGTGTAAGCTGCAACGTGCATAGCACCTATCGAGGGAGGCGGACAACCGAAGGGGAAGTTAATGTTTAGCACGTGTAACGAAGAAAGAAATGAACAAGAAAACATAGGACACATTATCACAACCTAAAATTAACTGTCTTCAGAATGTCTCTGCGACAAAGTTTCAAAATCAGGAATTATGTCACTTACTGCCAATCGTAGTTGATCACGAAGGTATTTGTCTGTCAGTCGTGATCTAAATTTGATTTTTACTATTTTCATTGTTGAAAATAATTTTTCACAAAACGAAAGCTTCAACAGAGCGAAAGAAGAACGAAGCTTCAAATATTTATTTTTTTCCAAAGATTTGAAAAGTTCAATATCTGTCAAGTCCTTACATCTAGCTTTCATTTAACGTCACATTGTAAATCTATGAGTTTAAATTGAAAATCTAACCGCATTATTCGTACATCTGCTGTAAAAGAATCGACGTACAGAGATGATAATGATGATGATGATAATAATAATAATAATAATAATAATAGTAATAATAATAATAATAATAATAACAACACTTAACCTTTTAATGTTTCATCAGTAACATGTAGTAACTTATAATGCCGTTTTATGTTATACAACCGTTTTCCTAGTAATATTTGTAAACAAATCATACATTTAATATTTTCATCATATTGTAAGCAAAAGAATGCATCCTCCCATCCTACTTGAAACTTTCGTTTTTATAGAGGTACATGGTTTCGAGAGAGACATTGCGACGATACGCCACTCGCAGGTCCGAGACAAACACAAATGGAACGGAGCTTGACTCCAGTGAGTGAGTGGGTGGGGGTTGTGGGAGGTAGGAAGCAAGAGAAATGCACTGCGAGTCACAATGTGCTCGTGAGTCACATTTTCGCCGCGGCTGCCTTACGGCCTTAACTCTGCCAGGTTAAATAAAGCCATTATTATTATTATTATTATTATTATTATTATTATTATTATTATTATTAAACGCTATATATCCCTTTTTGACCAAAATGCCAGTTACCATGTTTTACGCCCGAGCCCCTCAATTATTGTCACTACCAGTACGTATATCTGACAAACACGTACTTATTTCCTTTAAGCCGAGCATACAGTAGTGGAGCCGAGCAAGTAATGTAACATGTAACAAAGTCGTGTGGTTGGAACTGTAGCGCGAACGCGCTACAATCAGCTCGCGAGCCGCTCGTCCCGATCCTACTCCTGTCGGTTTTTGCTGCGAGCACAAATAATGACATTCGCTAGTTCTAGTTGTGATGTCGTCGAGCCACAAGCATCTTGCGAGCATGACGAAATGGACAGAGGAATGTGTTCTATATATAATCGACATGTATAAAATTCATAAGAGTTCTATGAGACCCTAGAGGCATTAATTATTTTTAAGGGGACCTGAAGGAAGGAGCGTGGAAAGAAATTGCTACAGCAGCAGGACAAACAGAAGATAGGCTACGTGTAAGAGAAAAATACTCAGTTTTCTGGCATCCTACGGAAGAAAGAGAAGCATTGGAAAGAAATCAAAATGAACTGGAAAAAACAAGGCTCTTGTTTTATAGTGGGGTAAACACCGAGTTTTTAAGCTTAAAACCAAAATTTGGGACGTTTAGGCCTACGTAAAATGTTTATTTTTTGCGTGCGGCCAGTTTTAAAGAAACCACAGCTGCATTTAAGAGACATATACGCTACCTTTCAGATTGTTCGGTGAAATTAAAGTAGCTTTTTCTATTAGGCCTACAAAAAATTACAATACAAAATATTCCAATTGCTTCAGTTTTACCCCGACATGATGTGGCTAAGAAGTGATAGCTAAATTGTATCTGAAAGTTTTCAACTACATAGGAAAACTTTTAAAAATTAATTTTTGTCACACAAGCTTTTATGTATGCATCTGCTGTGGAAGATCTTCTACTGGAGCACAAAATATTAGCTAACTTTACAATTTTGTGAAGATAATAATGTAGTTAACCGAAATAATAAAGGTGCGGCAAAATATCCTCCCTAATTTAAAGTTTAAATAAAAAAAAACAGATGTGTCAAAATAAGGAAACTTTATTAATATGAATGGTATCTTAACAGTGGGAATTTTGCATTTTTTGAATAACGTGTCTCTCAAGTGGTGTCCTTCACTATCAATGCATTGTTCAATGCGACTTCGGAAATTCTGCATCACTCTAACTAGCATTTCTTGAGGAATAAGACCATTTTCTTTCTCTATTGCACGTCTTAGGTCTGGCATAGTCCTCGGCCGATGTTTGAACACGTCAGCCTTAAGATGTCCCCATATAAAAATTTCGAAGGGTGCAAGGTCTGGTGATCGTGCTGGCCAGGGGACGTCGCCACGTGAAGAAATTAAACGTCCGGAAAACATCTGTCTCAAACTTGGAGAGAAATCTGAGCTCCGTCCTGCTGAAACCATAAAAGTGTACCGCTGAGAGTTTACTGTCACAGTAACACCATCCTCTTCAAAAAAGTAAGGACCAAGTATCCCGACTCTTGCAACCGCGCACCATACAGTACAGTAACACGGTCGTTATGTAGAGGTTTTTCATGAAGTTCACGAAGGTTCTGTCCACTCCAATATCGGAAATTTTGATAATTCACGCATCCCGCTAAGTGAAAATGTGCTTCATCACTAGAAAGAACCACAGCATCTTCAGCATCTGCATTGAGAGACACGTTATTCAAAAAATGAAAAATTCCCACTGTTAAGATACCATTCATATTAATAAAGTTTCTTTATTTTGATCCATCTGTTTTTTATTTGAACTTTAAATTAGGGAGGATGTATTGCCGCACTCTTTACTATAGTTACGCTAAATGACCATTTTTGTAGATACGAGATATCACTTCTTAGCCAGCCATATATCTTGTGCATAAACTGTACTATGGATATAAAAATATTCTGGATATCTCAAAAAACAAATGTTGCTTGAAATTATTCAATGGAGCCTTTTGTTGCCCCTGAGTGAACTTCTAAAGGAAAGTATTAAGAAAGAAGGATCCTCTCATGTGATCCTAATTATGAACTGTTAGTAGTAGACAGGGTGGAAGTGGTCAGCGACAGTAACGCTAATTTTAAAACTTGGTTGATAACTTTGAGAGATCTGTTATAATTTTGAATTTTGAGTATTAAATCGTATTCTTCAAGATGTATTCAAGATATAACCTCAATATTTAAATTACTTTACTTTTTCCAATACTGAATTGTAGTACAAATTTTCCTTTGGATGGGTAATTTTCCTTTAAAGGTCATTTTACGCACTGCCAAAGAAAATGTAACAGTCAATGTACAAACTTTATTCAGTAAGAAATTAAAGCAATAACTCGATCTTTCATTACTTAAATATTACGCGTAACACAAATAAGTAACAAATTTAACATTCATATCTACCTTTTAGCCCTTATTATTCTGAAGTTACATGTAGTACTCATTGCAGCAAGATGTAGTATTCAACTTTTCATGACCACATTGCTGATTTTGGCCGGTTTAGACGGTCATGACATCGTGATCATGAATAAAATAGGCTGTCATTCCATGGATACTTACTTCTTAATGGTTCTGAGTTTAGATGGCCATGACATTGTGATCTTATGAAATAACTTACTATAAGAATACCAGACAGCTGTACACTAGCAGCATTGACGTCAGTGCGAAATATCGCGGACCTGACTTCTAGCGGAGCGGCGTGGAATTACGTCTACAAATACAATTAATATTAACATAACGGGATTCGGACTATTGTTTAAAATGTGAGTTACTATAAACCACTTAAGAAATGTTGAATAATATTTAATGTAAAATTATTATCTTATATCAAAGCTGCGAAATATTGCATACTTGATATTACTTTCCGTAATTATTACATAATTTTTCTTTGGTTTAGTGAGACAAAATCAATCCTGAAATTAAGAATGAATTTACAATAATGCTTCATATACGCATTGCTGACAATACAAAGATAAAACTGATAGTAACCTGATGCTTGTAATAATTAGTAAAGGCATGTGGACAACAATAGAACTTAATTTGATAAAACCTTAAAATTTCCAATACATATTAACTTATATTCATTTATTAGGTCTAAATAAAAAAGCTGATTTGTATTTTTCTATCAACACAAAGACGAAGGAATTAGGCCTACTAAAGAATGTTGTTGACTCACGTTTTATGATCGCTCGGAAATCGAAAGTACGATTTGGAGCAATTTGTAATGCTGTAATTGTAGCAATTATAAACAGCACATATACACCCTGACATTTTAACACAGCACTAACTAATTAAACTATTAACTAGCCCAGCAACAATATACATTGCAGTTAATTACAGCTTGTTTCACGAGTATCACCACACCGGCCGCCTAGGTAGCAGCACCAGCGTCGTTCGAGCGCAAAACTGCTAGCTGTCCGGTATTATTATAGTAAAGTATTTGATCTTATAATCTCTCCAACTTGAAATATTTATTTTATGTAAATCTGTGTTATCTGGAAAAAGTAATATACGTTACAATAGCGGGATGTTGACGTTTTCATGGTCGAGGAAAAGATTGAAAAAGAGAAACGTAGTTGAGCTTTTTTAATTTCCGAGAACATGAAAACAAACATACCGCTCGTGTATTGTACATTATTTTGTGCGAAGATCGTTTATTACATACCTGAAAGACGAATTTCTAATTAGTTGCAATGAAATCTCCATGTTGGTTTCTGTTTAATGACGGCAACTTCGGAAAACCAAAATATCTTTCTTCAACATTTTTGCTATAAAATGTTTTCTGTGTTTACTATACTCCAGCAGGCCGTGATATACGTCTGTCTTTTTTTTTCCCCCACTCTATAAATGCGAACTTAAAACAAACGGTAAGGTTATGTAATGATTTATTTTTCATTTTAATATTTTAACAATATTATTTATATAACATATTGCAGTAATAACATCGGCATCTGGAATCTTGTTGACTTTTTCACGGCTTCCTTAATGTTACTTGTAACAGGAATGCAATAAGTTTCGTGGAGTAGTAGACTTTACTTAATTTTTTTCAAATATTTAAAAACAATAATTAACATTGCAATTTAGGTGAAATTGCAGTGGTAAGTTTGCAATTTATAATTATTACTATGTTAAACGTCTCTAAAAATAATATGTTAAAAGCCTAAAGCAGTAAAATGAATGTCGCGCTTAAGCGGTAAGAAGAGGGAAATTGTTATGTGTGTTACGTTGGGAATACTGAATGTGATATTTCACACTTACCGCGTATTGGTTCTGTGCGGAAAAAAAAGCAAATACGCACGATCTCGCACAAAAGCATTTTATGATATACATTCGCAAAGTTTTCTCTTTGGTCCTCATGTCATGCTAACCTTACAGTCATGTAAAAAAGATAACCTTTACGAATTTGATTCATAAGTAACTATTGTTTCAGTGAATCTGAAACGATTTAGCGTACAAGGATTAGGTGAAAATGTTTTCTGTAACATTTAAGATCGTTCCAGTCAGGAACCAACCATGAAAGTTAGTCTTCACATAAGTGTTTGTTAAACGCATGACGAGAATGACTATAACAATGAAAAAGATAGAAATAATAACATGGGTGGGAGCTAGAAATGGTCAAAACTAATTTTGTATGAGGAATACTGATCCATTACCCAGGAACTACTGCTTTTTTCTCTTTCAAAGACGGATCTGGATTTTTATCTTGGAAGCCATCACCTAGGATATAATCGCAAGCATAATAATCAGTCGCAGAACACTGAGGACATCGTAATGACGAACTATATCCTCATGTCTTAGTGTCTATTGTTTCAGAAATTAAGACTTTTACAATAACATCATCCTCTACCACTAGGAGATAAATCAGAAATGTAGTACAGTATTAAGCATATGACTACAACAGTGATGCTGCCCAGCGTAGTCCATTAGGGGCTCTAAATTATAAACAAGGGAGTCCATCCGTTTCTCCCTGACGATCTAGGGGCGGAGTGTTATAATAATAGTGATGGTCTCTGGTTCGATATACCAGCTGTTTTACTCTCACCATTTTTCCATTTAGCAACCGGCGTGGCTCAGTCGGTTAAGGCGTTTGCCTACCGGTCTGAAGTTGCGCTCGGGCGCGGGTTCGATTCCGCTTGGGCTGATTACCTGGTTGGGTTTTTTCCGAGGTTTTCCCCAACCATAAGGTGAATGCCAGGTAATCTATGGCGAATCCTCGGCCTCATCTCGCCAAATACCATTTCGCTATCATCAATCTCATCGACGTTAAATAACCTCGTAGTTGATACAGCGTCGTTTTAAATAACCAAAAAAAAAGTTTTTTCCATTCTCTAACTATTCTGTCTAGACACAAATCCCTGTGTGTATCTATAGCTAACATCGTGTGGAGTCAGAATTTTGAACGGGGAATATAGAGATGCTTTAGCTAACACATATATCCTTCAAGATAATGTAATATCCTTAATACTCTAATATTCTAAATTGATTCTACGTGTAATGGACATAGTAAGATATTGAATAATTTCAAGGAAAAATTGTTCCCGGGCCTTGTATCGATCCCGAGACCCTTCGCTTAGTGCCCGAATGCTCTCCCGACTGAGCTACCCCAGGAACCATACACGACAACGTCACAATTGTGCATTGTACATCCGTGCGCTAAGCATTCACAAAAATCGAGAGCATACTATATTCTGAGGACTCAGGAGGTTAAGATAATGTCATTCACTTTTATTTATAAGAAAGCTGAGATAAAAAACGTGGTTGCTGCAGTTGTATGTTCTGGTGCAATATAAAAACATTCTCAAAGCCATCCAAGTTACCCTTCAACTGCAGAGAATAGTATCTGTATAATTTTGAAATATACATGTGAAATTTTCTCACGGGTAAGTAAGTGAGACTGACAGACTACAGCGTGTTCATAATGCATGCGTTCGATTTATTTGCAACGTCCGTAGATCTGACCGTATCACACCTTCACTAAATATGCTGTCCTGGGTCCGTCTCAAAGAGCGAAGAACTATTCACTCTCTCACTTTACTCTTCAATATTCTTCAAACCTCTAACCCTAGCTACTTAGCTTCTCGTTTTCAACATTTGTCCTCATATCACGAAATAGATACTCGCTCACAACACCATATCACGCTATCCATTCCTAAACAAAGAACATCCTTCTACTCTTCATCTTTCACGGTCTCTGCAGCTCATCTCTGGAACTCTCTACCACAACATGTCAGAGACTGTCGGACATTGTCTAGTTTCAAAAATAAATTAAAATTGCACTTTTTGAATTAGATTCCTGTTATAAGCCCTTTCTCTGCCATAGTTTTGTAAAAATATAGGCTATTCATTTCTTTTTCCTTCCTTCCTTTGCCCTTTTTGTTCTCTTTTATCGCCAATGAATTTATTATCATAGCCTTTTTATCGTGAATTTTATTTAATTTTTGTATTTCTTTTCTGTTTTACTACTATGTTATTACGGTCCATTTTGATATATTCTTCCTTACGTTTGTTCATATTAACCATTTGTACTAAATGAGTTGCTTTCACTATATTCCAATGTATTTTACTTTCTTTTTTTTTCTATTATGGTATTATTTTCATGTTGTTTAGTGTCGATTTTATTATGCTATTATTATTATTATTATTATTATTATTATTATTATTATTATTATTATTATTGATAAAAATGTGTTACTATCTGGAATAAAATTATGATTCAAGCACAGAAAGATATGCAGCAATTTTCTAGCAAACTAACTTTATGAAAATTTTCATTTAAAATATGTGTAACTAGAAGAAAATAAATATAAAATTTAAATTTAAAATTAACGTGATTTAAAATTAAATTTGAAGGTAATAACTTATTTAAGAACGAAATCCAAGGTCATGTTTCATATTTTATAATATCATGCTAACAATACGAATATTTCCACCTTAAATGTAGTAATGAGCTACAGTGGCGCACCCAAATCGTACGCATTCGTTTGTAACAGGAAGTATAGTACACCTGTATGCTAAACACACTCGGACACTAAACAGCTCTTAACGGCTACGTTCAACAGCATTCTTGTCCCTTGTCAAGTGTCGGGTTTTCAATGCACGTTCACTTTTTGCTTAACTAAATAGCTCATGGTAATACTAATTTAAAGTCAACAGCGGTGTCCGCAACATTGCGAGTGGGGTTGTAACGCTGCATGGAAGCCACGGTGATGAGTTCAAATTTCGTCTAGGGTAAAAATACTTGTCAGGTGTACTCATTATTATGCCCTGTATGATTTTGAGGGGTCTCAGCTTCGTTATAACTATATATCATGGGAATTTCACAATCACAGAGTTTGTCTTTAAGTAATGATATTAATTTCGATTAAAGGGAGATATTTTTGAGATACTTCCAACAAAAAGTTTAACATAATTTTGCTCGTTTCTGCTTCCTTTTCGAGATAAAAATTGTTTTGTGCGAGATCGTGCGTATTTGACTTGCTTTCTATGCGCACAAAACCAATCAGGGAAAGTCTAAAATTCCGACATTCAGTATTCCCAACCAACACACACAACAATGTCCCTCGTGTTGAGTTGTTACCGCTTAAGTGACATATTGATTTTACTGCTTTAGGTTTTAACATATTATTTTTAGAGACGTTTAACATAGTAATAATTATAAATTGCCAAACTTACCACTGCAATTTCACCTAAATTGCAATGTTAATTATTGTTTTTAAATATTTGAAAAAATTAAGTAAACTCTACAACTCCGCTAAAGTTACTGCATTCGTGATGCAAATGAACATTAAGGAAGCCTGGAAAAATCAACAAGATTCCAGATGCCGATGTTATTTTGCAATAAGTTATATAAATAATATTGTTAAAATATTAAAATGAAAAATAAATCATTACATAACCTTATCGTTTGTTTGAAGTTCGCATTTATAGACTGGGGAAAAAGACTGACGTATATCACGGCCTGCTGGAGTATAGTAAACACAGAAAACATTTTAAAGCAACAATGTTGAAGATAACTATATTTTTTTGCAAATTTGCCGTCATTGAACAGAAAGGAAGATGGAGATTTCATTGCAACGAATTAGAAATTCCTCTTTCAGGTATGTAGGCCTAATAAACGATCTTCGCACAAAATAATATACGATACACGAGCGGTATGTATTCTTTCAGGCTTCTCGGAAATTAAAAGCTCAACTATGTTTCGCTTTTTCAAATTTCTCGAACATGAAAACTTCAACATACCGCTCTTATAACGCATATTACTGCTTTATATGAAACATTTCACAGCGTGTTTTGGGAAAACAACTGATTTAATTCCCAACGCGCTCAGTCAATTTCAGAGAGCAGCGTATTATGATAATATATGATTGAAAGAATTTTAGTTTTTTCCTTCAGATCGACAGAAATTTGATCCGAACAAATGTAATATTTCGTTCTGTAAGGCATTTTACAATGTTACATTTGTTCGGCCCAAACTCCTGCACGTTTAAAAGACAAAACTATTTTTTTTCAATAATTTATTATCATAATACAGTGCTCTCTTAAATTGACTGAGCATATTGGAAATTGAATCAAAGGTTTTTCCAAAACAAGCTATGAAATTTGCCATATCAAACAATTTTTATCTCGAAAAGGAACCAAAAACGAGCAAATCAATTTTTTTTTGTTTCAAATACCTCAAAGAATAACCTCTGAAATTAATAACATCACTTATGGCTCAACCTGTACATGTAAAGCCAATAGAATACTCTAATTATGCATGATGATATTTCTAAACTACAAAACCAAGCTCTACAATGTTTACATCAAGACTGTTGAATTAAAATACATGATTATAATAAATTATTCAATCATCCCAATACTAGATACTTGCCACATAGGAAACAAAATTTTCACAGCATGACAATATATTATTATTAGGTTAAGTTTCTGCTGAATCAAGATAATACCATTTTACCAAAAAATCTCAAATAGCAGTAATAATAATAATAATAATAATAATACTTCAGAGTACGTATGATAAGAACTTTCTTGTGTTAAATATTAACGTACTTTGTTAACATGTTTCGACCTATTTTCGGTCATCTTCGGAACTGGTCGTTGTTGGTCTTGGCGCCTCTTGTTTCCTGTGTGGGTGCGTTCGTAAAGTAGAGTCAAAGAGTGTATGTGTTTTGAAATTGAGTTGTGTGTTGAGAATATCGTTGGGGTGTGTTTTCGTGAGTCTGTATATTTCATATTGTTCTAGTGTGTTGAGTTTCTGGCTTTTTGGTTGGATGTGCAGTATTTCCATGTCTGTGTTGATGTCTTTGTAGGTGTGGTTGGCATTTGTGATGTGTTCTGCATGTGTGGAGGTGTTTTGTAATTTTGTTATGGCTGTGATGTGTTCTTTGTAACGTGTTTGAAATGATCTGCCTGTCAGTCGTATGTAGAAGTTGTTGCAGGTGCTACATTTGAGTTTGTATACGCCTGTGTGGTTGTATTTGTTTGTTTGTGTTGTTTGTGTGTTGAGATGTTTTTGTAGAGTGTTATTTGTTCTGTATGCGATGTTGTAGTTTAATTTCTTGATTGAGGTTGCAATTTTATGTGTGTTTTTGCTTTCGTATGTTAGTGTGATGTATTTTTGTGTTCTTGTGTTTGTATTGTATTCTCCTGTTTTTTGTGGTTTTGTTTTATCTTACGTATTATGTTGTCTATTATGTTAGGGTTGTATCCGTTTTCTTGTGCTATGCATTTGATTGTGTTTAGCTCTTCGTTGTAATCCTGTTGGTTCATTGGTATGTTGAGTAGTCTGTGTACCATTGTTGGGAATGCAGCTTGTTTGTGTTGTGTGGGTGGTTGGATGTGTTGTATATGTGTGTTGTTGTTGTTGTTGTGGGTTTTCTGTATACTTTCAATGTGTGTTTGTTGTCTACTTTTGTTATTGTGATGTCTAGAAAATTTATGGATTTTTTGTTTTCAATTTCTAATGTGTAGTGTAGCTTTGGGTGTATTTTGTTTATGTGTTGATGTAGGTTTTCGGCATGGCGCGTCCTCAGGTTGCGGATGGAGGAGACGACCTCCAGATATGGAGGGTAGCTGTGAATCTATTGAATAAGTAGTCGCGGACAGCCGATGAGGGGTGGTCCTCCAGCTTGGGGTTGGGCGAAGGGCTAACAATCCATCACCGTAAAAAAAACAGCTTGTTACGAATCCTTCAAAAGAGCCTCGGAATGGGACTGATTCTCTGGCACGATCACAGCAAAGGAATAAGAAATTTCAAATATATCTTTTGAAGAGTGGAGAAGTTCAAATATCTTGGAGCAACAGTAACAAATATAAATGATACTCGGGAGGAAATTATACACAGAATAAATATGGGAAATGCCTGTTATTATTCGGTTGAGAAGCTTTTATCATCTAGTCTGCTGTGAAAAAATCTGAAAGTTGGAATTTATAAAACAGTTATATTACTGGTTGTTCTGTATGGTTGTGAAAGTTGTACTCTCACTTTGAGAGGGGAACATAGGTTAAGGGTGTTTGAGAATAAGGTGCTTAGAAAAATATTTGGGGCTAAGAGGGATGAAGTTACAGGAGAATGGAGAAAGTTACACAACGCAGAACTGCACACATTGTATTCTTCACCTGACATAATTAGGAACATTAAATCCAGATGTTTGAGATGGGCAGGACATGTAGCACGTATGAGCGAACCAGAAACGCATATAGAGTGTTAGTTGGGAGGCTGGAGGAAAAAGACCTTAGGGGAGACCGAGACGTAGATGGGAAGATAATATTAAAATGGATTTGAGGGAGGTGGGATATGATGATAGAGACTGGATTAATCTTGCTCAGGATAGGGACCGATGGCGGGCTTATGTGAGGGCGGCAATGGACCTCCGGGTTCCTTAAAAGCAGTAAGTAAGTAAGTAATAACGATAGTAATAGTAATAATGATAACTATAATAGTAATAATAATAATAATGAAAATAATAATAATAATAATAATAATAATAATAATAATAATAATAATAATACATATCAGCCCGAAACTCAACCAGAGAATGCAATTCAATTAGTCACTACCAGGGAAAGGATTTATATGTAAATACATATTTACTTATAAAGCTAATATAATTTATATTTTGCATTATCTTTATGTTTCCACAATGTGTAGGGTGAAAAAAATCCTACTTTTATTTTCCATATTTTTCCATATTTTAGAGTTTAGTACATATTTTCGTTAATTTCCATATATTTTCCATATTTCATATAAAACAGTCCATATTATATTAGGTTTAACAATAAAACAAAACAAAATTCCATTAACTTTTAAAAATACATTTCAACAATAGAGATTTAAACACATGTTCAGTAATCCCTTTAACATCAGAGTTATTTGAAAATTAGCAGTCCTATCAACAATGGGAAAGTAAGTTACAAAACTGTATTAATTTAATTTAAAATTTTTAACAGACTTCAGTTGTGCAGCTCAACAGTTAAATGCCAGTCAGAGTACACATAGGTTCAGTTTTGTAAATCATACTATAAAGACGGTAAATATGCCAAAAGTACGTCATTCAGTCAATTTAAAATCAAAACTAACAAGTTACATTTCAGAATTTAAAGAAGATGGTTTATCAACTGACAATAAAATATTATTTTGTAATTTGTGTCAGTGTGCAGTATCATCTACACAAAAGTTCCTGGTGCAACAACACATTACAACTAGTAAACATCAGGCCAACAAACAACTAAATTCCAAGCAGAGACAATTGTTTTTAACACAACCAACAACATCGAATGTAAGATCTGAGTTTAACATCGACCTGTGCCGTTCTCTCATCTCTGCTGATATTCCTCTCTACAAACTAAAGAATAAGGTCTTCAGGAATTCCTTGAAAAATATACTCAACATACAATCCCGGATGAGTCAACACTTAGGAAGACGTATGCTCCATCCATCTACGATGAGACAATACAGAAGATAAG
Organism: Periplaneta americana; assembly: GCA_025594305.2. Classification (NCBI taxonomy): domain Eukaryota; kingdom Metazoa; phylum Arthropoda; class Insecta; order Blattodea; family Blattidae; genus Periplaneta; species Periplaneta americana. The sequence goes on from JAJSOF020000005.1 coordinate 19,888,810, forward strand.
AGATGAAATTAAAGATAGTTCAATTTGGGTTTCCATTGATGAGACTCCCGACAAAGAAGGTAGACTTGTTGGTAATGTAGTTATCGGTTTGTTAAGTGAACAATATTCTGAACGAATTCTTTTACATTGTGATGTTCTAGAAAAGTGCAATAACAAAACTATAGTTAAACTGTTCAACGAAGCTATGGGTATCCTGTGGCCAAAGGGTATTATGTACGATAATGTGTTATTCTTTATTAGCGATGCTGCCCCTTATATGGTCAAAGCTGGACAAGCATTATCTGTTGTATATCCTAAATTGACTCATTTTACTTGTGTGGCGCATGCATTTCATCGTGTGGCAGAAGTGGTCAGAGACAATTTCCCTAAAGTAGATTTGTTGATTTCATCAGTGAAAAAGTATTTCTCAAAGCTCCCAGTAGAGTTAACGTGTTGAAAGAAATGTACCCTGAAATTCCATTGCCACCAAAGCCAATTTTAACTAGATGGGGTACATGGCTAGAAGCAGTTGAATATTATGCCGAACATATAGACTCTATTAACAATGTTCTCCTTGCATTGGACTCTGAAGATGCAGTCTCAATTGATACTGCGAAAACAGTTACCTGTGACATAAGTGTGAAGAATGACTTAGCTCACATTCAGCATACATTTTCATGCATCATAAAAACGCTCAAAAGTCTCCAAAATAGGCACCTTTCACTATCTGAAAGTTTTGAAATTATAAATAGTACTGTGGAACAACTGAATCGTGGTAGAGGTAAAGTTGCAGATGCAGTAAGAGCTAAGGTGGACACTGTACTTTCAAAAAACCCTGGATATGAAGAACTACAAAAAGGTTGTTGCTGTGATGAGTGGTGAATCAACAGTGAAGATTAACTTGGACTTATCCCCAGCAGACATTGTGAAATTGAATTATGTACCAGTTACTTCTTGTGACGTCGAACGCTCTTTTAGTCAGTATAAATCTATCCTCAGAGACAATAGAAGAAGATTCACTTTTCAGCACTTGAAAGAAATGTTTGTAACCTATTGTTATGGTAACAGACAATAAAAATTGTGTTTTGTTGAAACTACATTGGAAGATAAGGTACGTCCATTATATTTTTTGTTTAGTTTGATTAAAATGTACCAATATTTAACGTACATAGTCATTTTTTATAATTTTAAGTCCATATTTAATTCCATATTTTGGTAAAAATCCATATTTAATTCCATATTTTGGTAAAAATAACTACATATATATTTACATATTTCATATATTTTTAGTCCATATAAATCCGTTCCTGGTCACTACTATACATCAAACGGATCTAAATTATAACCGTGCATTTTGGTATTTCTTTATACATGCAGAGACAGGACGAAGAGATTTAGAATTTCTAGTATAGAAAATTTTGTAAACTCTAAATTCTTTTGCAGAAATACGAAAACCGACGTTTCTTATAATGATAATGAGAATAATCACAACAATAACAATAACAATAATAATAATAATAATAATAATAATAACAACAATAATAATAGTGAAATTATTTTATATTAAGATGCGTAAAAAATATTTTGAAGTTGCAAAGAGAGTTTCAATACCTGTAAAGTGAAGTTACTATACTGGGTGATTAACGAGGAGTTACCGCCACTTTCGGAAGACATTTTGAGCAAAAACTTCCATATAAACATGGGTCCTATTGTCAGTATTTTCAGAGTTACACTAATTTGAAATTGTCTGTGAATTATCTTTTATACTTCCTTTTAAGGGTAAAAGAATGTTTCAAATAGAGAATGAATTATTAATAAGTAGGCCTATACTTTCTTTAACTTGCTAGTATTCTGAAGTTACAAATGTGTTGTTAATTCCATAGTTGCTTGGTGCAGGATTGTTTTTTCTAATTTTAAACTAAAAATTACATTATTCTTACAGGTTTACTACAAAAATTTTTACAGATCACACAACTTTCAGCAACTTCATTCTTCACAATTCAATTTTGCATCCTAATGTACAATCTTAAAGAGTTTACACGAATGACGTGATTTGTAACATATTGTTCTGACTGTTACACTTTTACTACGTCACACTACTTTTGACCAATAAAACAGTACGAAAGGACGTCTTTCAACCAATCATGGCTGCTTATCGCACAATTTTATCGCGTCTCTAGCATTTGTTTAATTTTATCGCGTCCCTAGCATTTGTTTCTTTGTTTGCCAACATTTGAAACTGCACTGGTCTGGACGTCAAAAACAGAAAATTACAAACCACTCCAGTCGATGTACAGCACTTTCAAATATGACTCACATTGGCATTCAAGAACAAGAATTAATAAAGATCACTGGTCATAGCTATGCATCTTCCTGAAACCCTATTTACAAATAAATGAAGAGCACCATTCGGAAATCCTGAATAAGTTGAGGATACACCATATACATCAACGAGTTCACTTCTTTTACGCACACGTCCAATATAACATCAACTGAACCACCAACCACTAAAACATTCAAATTTGAAAATTGTATTTTCAATAATTGTTCCTTTTAAAATTATTAATGTTTATTTTTATTTCAACATCATTAATTAAAACTTTTCTTGTTTATTTCATCATCCCTAATTAAAACTTTTCTAACACTTGTTTATATTATTTAGGTTATGTTATAGGTTCTGCTATATGATATTATGAATAGTCACGTATCAGAGATTGTTTAATACTAAGATTTATTGAAAATCATCTGTCAAGTGACGTTGATTACTGGGATCCGGATAATTGAAGTGGAATGCAAATTTTTAATAAAAATGAAACTGAATCAACAAAGCCTTCTTGACTAGTTACCGTCCACAAAGTCCAACGAAGATTCCATAGTTGGCACAACTGATAACAAGAAAAAAGCTAATCATAACACACTACTGCCATCTACTAGCGTAATATTTGTAATGTTGAGATGGTACAAATTTGAAGACAGTTTTGTCTTTTCGTAAGTCAATTAATATTTTATTGTATTGTAGTACTTTGTTGCTTCTAATCTTTATATACTTTCTTCTAATCGTGTAATAGTCAATTAAATCCCACTCGAGTTTTGATTTTGTCTAGATAAATCAAAACCTCTAGTGAGATTACTGTTGATAAATGCGTAAGAAAAATGTAATTTTGCAGTTAAGAACTGAAAAAAAAAATCTTTACGAAGCAACTATGCAATTCATATATTTTTTAGCTTTATAAAACCAGTCAATTAAATAAATTATACTTCTGAATAATTCATTCTATAATTGTAATTTCAGTTTACCTTTAAAATTAAAGATTTTTTTTTAACAATTTCAAATTAATGGAACTCTGAAAATATTGAGAATAGGACCCATATTTATATGAAATTTTTTACTCAAAATGCTTTCAGGAATATGCTCCATAAGTGGGGGTAACACTTCGTGAATCACCCTGTACCAGAATGTGACTGATCTTTAAAAAACTAAGTGTCATTAATACTGTTTCAATTTATTGATAACACATTACACGTATAGCAGTTTTAAATGCATTCTTTTTTTTTCACTTATTTTTTCCTCTGTAATGATGGTAGCTGTCCATCAGTGATGGATATATGCTATCCAGAGCCGTGACAGCTGTCAAGTAATGACTGATTTCTGTAAGCGTTTGCAGATCTCATTCTGTATGTACAACGCTATTAAAGCATTTTAAGAGAGCCAGAAGCGTAAATGGATACCAAATATTATTTGTTACATCAGTTTCACCGATATGTATACGAGTACATTTTTTGTTTAACAATACTTTATTTGTAGTAGGCCTACAGATTATTTAGAGCTGATGGGGTGGAATATGAGGATAGTCTGATAAATATGGCATATAAAAATAATATAGATATATAACAGAAGCTTTGTTCATTACATTTCAGGATCTGTTTATGGAAATACTATTATCAAAACAGAGATTTTACTGTCAGATTAAATACAAAGTAAAGAATTTATTACAACTCTTCACCATCTGCTAAATTTTTATTATGTTTACCATTTTTATTCTGCTTCTGTTTTGCATAATGCAAAGTACAAAGGCAAAATATTGAGACATTTCAGAAAATATGTTTTGGAATTTCCTGACGATCACGTTATTAAAGGAATGATCAACAAGTCAATAAGATGAAAAGAAGTCTATTTATAATCCACGTATTCCTCACTTCACTGAGATATACAAAATGAATATTAATATACATCTTTATTAGACAACTTTTAACACTATATCACTTCGGAAAACGTATTATTTGTCTTTCTCGTGTTAAATTTTACATTACCTTGTTAACATGTTTCAGCCTGTTAACGAGGTAATGTAAAATTTAACATTACCTTGTTAACAAGTTTCAGCCTATGATGAAAGAGTAATGGAACGGAGAAAAATTCTCTCCGGTGCCGGGATTTGAACCCGGGTTTTCAGCTCTTGGGTTCCCTCTAGTGGCCGCCCTCTGCGCTACGTCATAGATGTCTATGAACGTAGGATCGAAGTCCACACATGTGCTGAGGTGCACTCGTTATGAGTGACTAGTTGGCCGGGATCCGACGGAATAAGCGCCGTCTTAAATCACGAAGTGATTTACGTATATCATATATATTATTTTAATGTACCGAAGTACATATGATATTTCCATGCAGATATTCTGCGTCATCATATGATGAAAGAGTAATGGAACGGAGAAAAATTCTCTCCGGCGCCGGGATTTGAACCCGGGTTTTCAGCTCTACGTGCTGATGCTTTATCCACTAAGCCACACCGGATACCACCCCGGCGTCGGACAGAATCGTCTCAGATTAAGCTCCAACTCTTGGGTTCCCTCTAGTGGCCGCCCTCTGCACTACGTCATAGATGTCTATGAACGTAGGACCGAAGTCCATACATGTGCTGAGGTACACTCGTTATGAGTGACTAGTTGGCCGGGATCCGACGGAATAAGCGCCGTCTAAAATCACGAGAGAGAATTTTTTTCTTCGTTCCATTACTCTTTCATCATATGATGACGCAGAATATCTGCATGGAAATATCATATGTACTTCGGTACATTAAAATAATATATAAGTTTCAGCCTGTTAACGAGGTAATGTAAAATTTAACATTTGAACATGTTTAAGCCTGTTAACGAGGTAATGTAAAATTAACATTTGAACATGTTTAAGCCTGTTAACGAGGTAATATAAAATTTAACATTACCTTGTTAACATGTTTCAGCCTGTTGACGAGGTAATATAAAATTTAACATTTGAACATGTTTAAGCCTGTTAACGAGGTAATGTAAAATTTAACATTACCTTGTTAACATGTTTCAGCCTGCTAACGAGGTAATGTAAAATTTAACATTACCTTGTTAACATGTTTCAGCCTGCTAACGAGGTAATGTAAAATTTAACACGAGAAAGACACATAATACGTTTTCCGAAAGAAAATTAATACATGGAAAGTTGTAGGACATCTTTTTGGCGCTATGGGAACTGCATTTAAGTTAACCAAAACCATTCTCCTTTCTCTTAAATTTTCTAATGAGGACATTAACAAAATTTGTCTAATGATATTGAGAGATTCATTATCCATTTTTAACAATCACTTGTATAACACTATGTAATATTTTTTTTATTTTTTTTTACTTCATTTTATTACTCTTCATTTTACTTTCATCTCATGTTTCTCCGAAATCAAATTGTACTTTATTTTTAAATTTATCCTTGTTCTGTATTCTCTCCGCAAATCATATTGTATTTTATTTTTAAGTTAACCTCTGCTTTGTATTCTGGATCCTAGTGGACAGCCGTAGATGTCGGCTAGATGTCCCAAATTATGGAATTAGTAGTGAAATAAAAAATGTGGTTTTGGACATAATAACATCTGTGTGTCTGTCTTCTGTTCAGGAATTTATCTCAACTACTCGAATTAGTCTATTCATATTTAGGTCATACAGGTAAATTCATCCTCCACATGAAATATGACAATTTTAGTAAAATTTATTGTACTATAGAGTGCCCCAGAGAAAAACCAAGGCATTTGAAGTTATTTGTATGAAACGTATTTTATACGTTTTTTTGTTGTTGTTTTAATGTTTGACTGTGTAATCATCCCTTTTTCATTCCAAGATGGGTCAGTTAACAAATTTCCAACGCGAGGTGATAGTTCTCTTTAAGAAAAAACATCCTACTTGGGGATTAACGAAATGCAAAGACATTTTGCCAGATTTCTTTAGTTCAATAAGTAAAAATCAGTTTTCCGATGTTGTGGCTGTACTTAAAGCTGCAGAAGTTTGTAAGCGTGGATCTGGCATGACCAAACAAATTCGTACACCTACCAAACGGGATAAGTTGGACCTTGCTGTGACACCGCCAAAAAATTTCGTATTTACAAAGAATATTTTTGTGTAAGGAAATAGACTGAGAATATTATGATACAGGTTGTATTCCTAAGATAAATTAAGATACATTTTTAAATAATGATGAATGTATTTTCCAAATTTGTATTAAATTTCAGGATTAAGAAGAATGACTATTAAGTTAAAACTGTTAGGTAAATAAGTAAAAATAAGTCCAAATGTATATTATTTTAAACTTATAGTGTATTGTAGGTTGCAATATTTCAATTCAAACATCCCTCAAGAGCTAGGAATGTATGAAATAATTTCAAGAGGTAATAAATTACTTTAAGTTAGAAAATTGATCACCTTGCTCAATTTCTTTCATTGCAAACATAATACCATAATAGCCCCAAAGTATCATAATAGCCCCCCCTCTCACTAAAAAACAAATTATTGCTACACTCCTCAACATTCACTGCTTTTCTTTAGGTGAAAAGTAGCTGGCACTCTTCTCAGTAAATAGAAAATATACATCTTGATTACACAACTTTTAACACTGTATCACTTCGGAATATGTATGATAAGTCTTTCTTTTGTTAAATTTTAATGTACCTTGTTTACATGTTTCGACCTATTTATGGGTCATCCTCAGAACTGGTCGTTGTTGGTCTTGGCGTCTCTTGTTTTGTTTCCTGTGAGAGTGTGTTCGTGTGGTATAATGTAGAATCAAAGAGTGGGTGTGCTCTGAAATTGAGTTGTGTGTTGAGAATTTCGTTGGGGTGTGTTTTCGTGTGTCTGTATAGACCTCCACATATGCAGAACACATCACAAATGCTAACCACACCCACAGAGACATCAACACAGATATGGAAATACTACACATCCAACCAAAAAGCCAGAAACTGAACACATGAGAACAATATAAAATATACAAACACACGAAAACACACCCCAACAAAATTCTCAACACACAACTCAATTTCAGAACACACACATTCTTTGACTCTACATTATACCACACGAACACACCCTCACAGGAAACAAAACAAGAGGAGCCAAGACCAACAACGACCAGTTCTGAGGATGACCCATAAATAGGTCGAAACATGTAAACAAGGTACGCTAGAATTTAACACAAGAAAGTCTTATCATATATATTCCGAAGTTAAGAAGAAAATTTAAAAATTATTCTATCTTTATTCATTCAAGAGCAATAACAAAAGTAACTGAGTACCACATCAAGAATACCAGGTCCCGGGTTCGATTCCCGGTGCCGGAACGAATTTTTCTCGAATTAAATGATGATAATACACATTGGCTACTTCATAGTAGTCGTGTAATATCAATGAGGTAGGCGAGACCTCATATATGAATGGGTTATTTATGAAAGGGCCTAAATCATGAATACTAAATTGTTGGCAATTTAAGAAAAACTGGTTATAGGCTGAAATTTTGAAATTAAGGCTGAAATAAAAATTGTATCATAAATTCTACTTTGAAACGAATTTTACCAGGAGGTATTAACTTTTTCCTGATTTTATTTTTTTAGAAAAAAAAAACTGAAATCTGGAAACTTAGGCCCTTTCATAAACAAATATTTAATGACCAATTTTTTTAAAATAATACTTATTTTTTCAAGGGAAAACACACATATATACTATTTTTGTGCAAATTGAACTTATTTTATTCGCCCAAGGTGTCCATTTAATTCCGCGCATCTGTACTGAGATGGCAATAAGGCCAGACTTAAGACCGGTTCCAGACAATTATTTGGTCATACTATTCTTTGTTTTCGTCATTTATATACCTCATTGTTTTCTCTATGTCTTCTATCTTCTCTTCCTTGATCTCCACCTTTCCATTTGGATACACATTCTGGGTTGGCAACATTACTGTAGAGCCTCGTGAACCTAGTAAAAATGTTTGTTGAAATCCGCCAATAAACGATGAAACAATGACTGTGCCTTTTCTTTTATGATCATACAGAAACTTCACGAATTTACTGATCGTAAAACACTGTCTCTTGTCCCTAGGTGTCTCAGGACCACTAGTTTCTAAGGAGTTACAATTTTTTCTGTAGTATTTGGGCCACCAGTCCTTAAATTGAAAATACTATTGAGGTTGCTTCAAGTAAAATTCCCGTATTTTCCCTAATTGTTTGTGGATTTTCTCCTAACATTCTATGGCAGTAATGCATAGGAGATTGTGAATTATTACATTTTCAAGAGAAGGAAATATAATTACATATAGGAGATTTTATTATTTGCTGTATCACTATTTAAGTTACTTAATAGAGCAAGATTCCAAAGTCTCCTTATCCTTTTTTGGAAGACAGCATGCAATACAGAATAACCAATACGCTTACCGAACAATGACAAAACAGATATTTAAGAGAAAAAATCGAATGTCTTTATTTAACACGCTGAAAACTTATATTTAGTTTTGAAACGATCTAAGTCATCGACTTAATTCCTTTCAAAATCAAACGATAAATCCTAGGTTGTAATACTAAGCATTAGAGTGCGAAACTTAGTCCTCTTCATATCTAAACCGATGTATCTACACCAAAGAGCAGTATTACATTACAAACTCATTTTCATAAAATTAGTGATTTAGGCCCTTTCATAAATAACCCATTCATATAATGAATATATGATGTACCAAATCAAAGTTTTTCCAAGAAACACAATTGCCTTTTCTTTTAACACATTAAATGAGGTTGATAATGATTTTTTTAAACTTTATTCAATATTGCATCTTAAAGAGCATAACTTCTACTTCCATAAGCGCAGTCTTAAGCATTTTTAAACTGAGACTTGTGTGCATTTTAAAGTCTGTATGAAATTAGCGCGACTTTTTTAACTTCTACTTCCATAAGCGCAGTCTTAAGCATTTTTAAACTGAGACTTGTGTGCATTTTAAAGTCTGTATGAAATTAGCGCGACTTTTTTAACTTCTACTTCCATAAGCGCAGTCTTAAGCATTTTTAAACTGAGACTTGTGTGCATTTTAAAGTCTGTATGAAATTAGCGCGACTTTTTTACTGTATCATATTAACGTGACTCTATGTGTAAGGGGAAAAAGTATTGGGTGTTTGGGTTATGTATATAAATTATTCTTCTTCTTCTTTTTCTTCTTCTTCTTCTTCTTCTTCTTCTTCTTCTTCTTCCTCCTATCACGTATAAAGCCTGGTGGCCTATTGCGGTCTCACTCCATCGTTTCAACGAACGGCCCAAAGATCATGTTCCTAAAGGGTAGTAATTAAGTGCTTTTTATAGTAGGTTATTTTACGACGCTTTGTCAACATCTTAGGTTATTTAGCGTCTGGATGAGATGAAGGTGATAATGCCGGTGAAACGAGTCCGGGGTCCAGCACCGAAAGTTACCTAACATTTGCTCGTATTGGGTTGAAAACCTCAACCAGGTAACTTGCCCGACCGGGAATCGACCGGGCCACCTGGTTTCGCGGCCAGACGCGCTAACCGTTACTCCACAAGTGTGGACAATTAAGTTCTTGGCCTGGTATCCTTGTTCTAGGCATTTCTGAGTATATGAGATTTTCATTTTTGTCTATAATTTTGAATTTCCTATAAAATAAGGTCAATATTTAATTTTTTTCAAAATATCTAAATTTTTCTCCTTGTCTAATCTAGTATAGCCAGCAGTTCTTCTTAAAAAACTTCATTTCAGTGGCAGTGATTCGGTGTTCATCAGTCCACACCTGTGGAGTAACGGTCAGCGCGTCTGGCCGCAAAACCAGGTGGCCCGGGTTCGAATCCCGGTCGGGGCAAGTTAACTGGTTGAGGTTTTTTCCGGGTTTTTCCTCAACCCAGTACGAGCAAATGCTGGGTAACTTTCGGTGCTGGACCCCGGACTCATTTCACCGGCATTATCACCTTCATTTCATTCAGACGCTAAATAACCTAGATGTTGATACAGCGTCGTAAAATAACCCAATAAAATAAAAAAAATAAAAAGTGTTCATCACATTTACGTATGGGCTATTCCTTATGGAATCGCTCAGTAAAAAACTTCGCATTTTTTTAATATTCTAATTTTTCCCCTATTTATACAAGGTGCTGAGAAGAGTGCATTTTCAAAAAAATACTATCGAAAGTCAAACGGTTTACGTATTATTGAGGACAAATTTAGCGTATTTTATAAAAATAAGCCTCTTTCAGCGCTCAGAACTCTGGAACCATATACTGCAGAACATTGAAGAGAGCTCATTTTGAAGCTGACATCTGGTAGATTATGTTAAGAAGTAATCCTTATTTTTATTATACACAGAGAGACAGATAATCTGATTTTACTTACTTTTAGGCTTTTTGCCCATTTGTATATATGTAAAAAATATTGAGAAAAAAACCTTGCATTATTAAGAGGGATTCGTCATTGTTTGCTTAGTGGTACGGCAATAAGTTTCGGGGTATAAAATAAGTTATTTTCACACGCCTAGACTTGAACGGCGCAGTACCGCACGCACTGGCCGAGAGCTGAAGATAAGCGAGCGTTGGGCGTCATTTTACTCCTGTGTTTATGAAAACTTGTGATAAAGTTAGCCCAGCTATGCGCTACTAGACGAAACATCACGTGTTTATGTCTTCTGGCCTTGCTTGCCTAGGCTAGCTCCGCCTCACAGTCAGCTGGTTAGTTCACGCGCGTACTATTTATTTTCTTTATTTGATATTTTCAATAATTTCTTATCAACGGTGCACCAGTAAAAATATGTGTTTATTTGTACTTTCAATGCGGAATCTAGCCATATGTTTTAAAAATATTTTTCGTGGGCAAAGGCGTCTTAATGAAGAAAAATCTAAATTTCTCCATTTCCATAAAAGAAAGAAAACTGTTTACGTGTCAATATAACCTTTAACTTCTCAGCATCAAAATAGACCATTATTTTGATCACTGGGTGAGTGGGTTTCGGAGCTACAACAGTTTAAAGTTGCAAATTTTATGAAAATAAGATAAATTTAAATGTTTTTAATATAAACACTATGAAGTTCTGATGCCTCAAACTTTGCACAAAGCATTGTATCACAGTTGTCAACGTACAGAAAAAGTTTCATTGTATTTAAAAATTGAAAGGTCAATTTTCTCTATATTTCGGTGGATTTGAGATGGAATAGCCCGTATGGTCGAAGCTTCACTTCCAGACATGAGAACAGATCTCGCCAGTGTTTTATAGGCTTTAATTCTTGTGTGTTTTTGGACAAGAGAAGGTTGAAAACATTATCTGTGCGAGATCGTGCGTATTTGCTTGCTTTCCGCACAAAACCAATACGCGGTAAGTGTGAAATACCACATTCAGTATTTCCAACGTAACACACATAACAATTTCCCTCTTCTTACCGCTTAAGCGCCATATTAATTTTACTGCTTTAGGCTTGTAACATATTATTTTTAGAGACGTTTAACATAGTAATAATTATAAATTGAAACTTACCACTGCAATTTCACCTAAATTGCACTGTCAATTATTGTTTTTAAATATTTGCAAACATTAAGTAAACTCTACAACACCATAAAAGTTACTGCATTTGTAATGCAAGTAACATTAAGGAAGCCGTGAAAAAATGAACAAGATTCCTGATGCCGATGTTATTACTGCAATATGTTATATAAATAATATTGTTAAAATATTAAAATGAAAAATAAATCATTACATAACCTTACCGTTTGTTTTAAGTTCGCATTTATAGACTGGGGGAAAAAAAGACAGACGTATATCACGACCTGCTGGAGTATAGTAAACACAGAAAACATTTTATAGCAACAATGTTGAAGAAAGATATTTTGGTTTTCCGAAGTTGCCGTCATTGAACAGAAAACCAATATGGAGATTTCATTGCAACTACTTAGAAATTCCTCTTTCAGGTACAGTCATTGTATTGGGATTTTCTTACATCCCCTGTCATATTTTTCTTTCCTGTTCGAACAATGAGAAATAAAGGTTTCTAATTTCGTCCACAGTCTTTCAGCTTTTCTTCACTTACATGAAATAGTGCCGTTATATCCGTATGGCGGTAAGATCTTTTGTTAAATCCTCGGGTACAAGTGGCTTCATCTCATAGGATAGAGACAGCAAGGCCTGTCTTCTAGGTTACAAGGTGGATGCGTATAAATGGCGAAGAGTAATTGGACGAGTTGGCAAAGAATTCTCCTGGCAAGCTGCATAATGGCGGGGCAAGGCATCACAATCGATGTCTGTCTGACTCCATTGTTCACCCTGGTGACGTGATGAACGTTCCGCAGTGTCACCAGGGATCTACGGAACATTTTTAATACGCTCAGGGATGATTTACATCATAGATAGCCTTACACAAAGGTTAGATTAGGTCATCTGTGGACTACAGTCTAGTGTAAAATTTATAGTCGGTAGAGTTGAGCGTAATATCCTGGAATCCTGGTCGTTTTCTTTCCCATATTCGAATTACGGTAATGGGAAAATTTTTATTTCAAAACTATATTTATACTAGAATACTAGAGTAAGAATCTATCCATGTATTGTGGGTCCTTATCACCACGGCATGGCGCGTCCTCAGGTTGCGGATAGAGGAGACGGCCTCCAGATATGGAGTGTAGCTGCGAATATATTGAATAAGCAGTCGTGGACAGCCGATAAGGGGTGGTCCTCCAGCTTAGGGGTAGGGCGAAGGGCTAACAACCCATCACCGTAAAAAACAGCTTGTTACGAATCCCTACATTAAGCCTCGGAATAGGACTGATTGTCCGGCAAAGGAATAAGGTTTTGAGATTTGGCACATGGAACGTAACTAGTCTTTATAGAACAGGAGGGGTAACATTAGTAGCAAAAGAACTAGCTAGATATAGAATAGACTTCGTGGGAGTACAAGAGGTTAGGTTAGATGGGAATGACATATGACAAATAGGAGATTACTTGTTGCATTATGGGGAAGGAAACAATAATCACCAATTAGGAACAGGATTCTTTCTTCATAAAAGAATAAAATCAGCAGTAAAAAAAGGTCGAATTTATCAGTGACAGGTTATAATATTTAGTACTTAAGGGTAGATGGTGCGACATCATAGTTATAAATGCTCACTCCCCTAGAGAAGAGAAAGACGACCATATAAAGGATAGCTTCTATGAGGAATTGGAGCACACTTTTGATCAGTTCCCTAGATATCACATGAAAATTTTATTGGGGGATTTCAACGCTAAAGTAGAACGGGAGGATATTTTTAGACCAACTATTGAAAAAAAAAAAAGAAATGCATATAGAGTGTTAGTTGGAAGACCGGAGGGAAAAAGACCTTTAGGGAGGCCGAGACGTTGATGGGAGGATATTATTAAAATGGATTTGAGGGAGGTGGGGTATGATGATACAAAATGGATTAATCTTGCACAGGATAGGGACCGCTGGCGGGCTTATGTGAGGGCAGCAATGAACTTTCGGGTTCCTTAAAAGCCATTTGTAAGTAAGTAAGTAAGTAAGAATCTGTAATACACTAACTCGATTTATATTGAGATAGGTAGTAGGCCTAAGTATAGAGATGGGAACGATATGTCGGTTTTTACGAAATACCGATATTTTCGTTTCGCTATAGCGAAATATCGATATCGAAATTTTGATTCAATATATCATATAATATATCGGTTTTCTCATAACTTTATCGATTTTTTTGTGGAATTATTATCATTATCAACAACAACAAAATCCACACTAGACAATTCCGATAATTCCCAAGAGATGGCGCTACTGAAGGTGGACAGTTATAATTGTGCAACTTCACTCAATACCTTGTTCTAATTGGCTGGACTGGAATTCGAAATTAAACTGTTTAATATGCAGCATAAAATCCAAAATGCAGCGTGTGTGAACGTGAGACAGACTGGAGGTTTATCTACTACTGTTTTAATATTGTTATTAATGTTCTCCAAGGCAGGAGCAACTCCCACCCTGAAAGGGAACCGTCTGACCTCAAAACGCGTATCAAAACTTTTATTTATATATTCTGAAATGGAAAGAGGAACAAGGATTTAATATCGACGTGTCATTTATTTATGTCTATGAGTTCTATGCACAACCTAGTAATGACATTGTTTTCTGATTATATCTTTTAGTGCATAAAAATTCTATCCCTATAATCGTCACCATTGTTGTTTGGAATGTTGGAGTGTAACAATAACTTGCAATGGGTAACTTACTATAGAAGGATTGTATCAAATCAACTGTGAAGTTTGTTAAAACTTGTAACATTCTAAGTACGGTTTACTTACATTTAATAGTACATTATGCAACGAGCCTATAATGAAGGTAATTAAGAAGTGAGTATGGATATTTATGAAACGAGCGCAAGTGAGTTTCATAAAGCTTCTTAATACCATTAGTTTCATCGACTTTTTATGCTCGACCACATTTCTAACTTGATATTATTAATTTTAATTGTATATGACCTTCAGCAATGTTCCGTATGTTGTGAGATGTGCGCAGACGCGAAAGTATTGATTTTTTCCGAGGAACAGATGTCCACATTGACCTTGCTAGGCCATAAGAACCTACTGAGATAACATTGAAATTAAATTAGACATTGAAAAACGAGATGACAAATTGAATTTATTTGAATATTATTTACAATTAACGCTAATTATTATAGTAACAGAACATAACCTTCTGCGACAGTATTGGATTTCCAGCCTCCGTGACTTTTCGCTAATTCTCTTTCGATTGCATATCCGAGAATAATCGATACTTGCGGTTTTGTAACGGTAGAAAGCTGACCTGTCATTGGCTGAACAGTTGTAACCTGAGTCGTCATTGGCTGAAAGACCTGACCTTTAATGAGTAGGTGTATTTTAATGACATGCATTAAAGGACTGCTACCAGGTGTATAATTACTACGTTTCGACATGGTCGAGCATAAAAATAATTAGAAGTCCTGTTTACTTACATTTAAAAATGATTACGTTGTTAGGTAGAAAAAACATGATATATGTCCTGGATTGAATCCTATATAACATCAGAATAACTGAATCGTCTTCCAATATCAAATATTCAACCATGTAGAGTTCACTTAACTCTTTCCCACTATATCATTTAAGCTCCCTTGCCTCCACCATAACTTTTATTTAGATTAGGATCTACTTCATATGGTATTAAAAATGTATTGTTTATTGTTACAATTTTACATTTATGCTTTTGACTGTTATGATGTTAATTTCAATGGTAAAAAGGAATATTAAAATTTAAGTAATTTAATTGTAATACAGTAAATGTACGCCTGAAAATGCAAGTTGCTTACGGAATAGCGATATATCGAGAATCGTTCGATATATCGATATATTTTCTGCGATATACTGGGTGTTCATTTCAAAGTGTGTCATGACGTCACTGTTGTTGGGTCACCAATTTGAAGCGAGTTTCAGCTTATGTGTTAGAGAAGTTGCCATTTAAGGCGTTCTTCAATCTGAACTTGAGAACGTGTACGGTATAACTTGAACGTCGTAGCAACAGATGGCGGTCTGTACGGTCTGTGTGCTACCATAACCTCTTTCGAACTGTTTTGCGCAGGCAAGTCGTACGCAGGGTATTTGTTATCATCGGTTGCGTACGGTAACATTCCACAACACAAATCAAATGCTCCGTGTCCATGTTGACCGTTGAAGTTAATGTCAACAAATACGTAAGTAATCGTCTTAACCCTCTCCCCATATCCCGACAGTACGTATTTCCAAACAGTTCACATTCCTGCCACTACCGGCGTAACCGTACGTATCGATACGTACTCTTCAGAATGAACGCCGTACTTGCTAGGCAACTTCTCTGCCTCATAGGTTATACACCTCTGCGGAAGTGTAGGAAGATTGAATTCTCTAGGCTCATCAGCTAGCCACATGACGGCATACAGCGAGCCAGGACACACCCAGTATATCGTTTATCGAAATTAGGTTTGCAATATATTGCAATATAAATATATCGGTATATAATTTATTTCCTCCATCACTAGGCCTAAGGCTGGTCACCGCATCAATGATACGAAAAAGTTTTAAGGAATAAGTATGAAAAACCTGAAGCAGTAGAATAGCCTATACCAGACAAAATATGACGTAATAATTTTAAGACGTAAGTAAGCATTGCATCACTTTCTTCCGAAACAAATAAATAATCCAGCCAACCTGAATTTAAATTTCGAAGACCTGATTTCTGTCTATCAAAAGCCGAGGCAAGTCGGACTTAGACAAAGGAGTGAAATCTTATTTCAGCTGACCCGGCTCATGGCACTCTGTAAGGATCCCCTGCCAGGGATAAGGCAAAGCTTCTACCTTGCAGTTAAAACGTAATGTCGCCAAAAGATAGAGGAAAACGTCAACAAAAATTACCGATATTCACGGAACGTAAAAGGGCAACCTCTAACCTCCTGGTTCCTGGAGTATAGTATATTATACTTCATTAATTCATTCAGTTTTAAATTTTCCACTAGGTGGAATCGTTATCGATTACTTTCTTTCTATACTTGCCAATCTCCTGACATCTGTTGGGACTTACAGGAAGGACAAAGATCGATTCAATCATTACAATGCGTGTTTCAACTATTTTTAAATGAAATGGCGATCAGCAACTCAACACAGATTTTCTGCTCAGATTTTTTCCGCTCTATATGTATCAAATTCTATGTTGCAAGCCTCAAAACAGTTATTAATATCGATGTCTAACCAGAATGAGATGGGAACCTACAAATCATTAACGACAAGTACAGTCTTGGAGTAGAAGGAAAAAGAAGAAAACACGTGAGGAATCTACTGCAAGAAACCCTTAGTTTAATTTCCCAATGGAAAAGTTTTTATTGTCTTTAAAAACCAATCGCCTTGGATCGGTTTATAAAACCGAGAACGTCAGTTCTAGTAGCAGACAATGTGTTTATATTAAGACAACACAAAAGAAATACTACTTCAGACCCTTTTGTCTATCGCACAACATATAGTCTGGTTACCTTTTCCATTAACATAACAAAAGACTAACATTTCTCGAGACTTACAGTCAACGCAAATGTTTTCACTATACTTGTGATAATACTGAGCCTCTTTTAATTGTTCCGCTTTAATAAACCCATTTCTCTTTTCATGCAGGATATCTCCGCTCACACAAAGAAGCTAATTTTAGCATAATTGTGTTCCTAATTTTCTACATAACAATGCAAAATTAAAGTGTATACAGTTAAAGTTGGAATCTGAAACAATGAGTGATAAGATGCTTTAAGTTTACAGGTGGAATATGGAAGATATATTAAGATTATTATAAGGAGGGTTGGATCAAACCAAACAACTGAAATTTAAAACCGTAAAGTTATAAGATTAAATAAAAGAGTTCATCTTCCTTGACATTAAAGTTAAAGAAAGGTAACTTCTGCAGCGTAACTGAATGTCCTTATAAAGTTTATTAACCATTTATCACAATGTTTCACCTCTAATAATTCAGTGTTAGACAGGGGAGTTTTCACAGTATTCTCCCCAAGGGCAGGTCTTTCACTGCAAACCCAAAATTCCCCAGTTCCCCCTATTTTTTGTCTTCCTCTTTGTCTCCTCATATGATCTATATATCTTAATGTCAGATTATTAAAATTTTTCTGAATTTTCTTTACGAAACAAGAAAAAGATAAATTACAAGATAAGTATTTACGAGTATTACCATCTCCACTCTATTCAAACACCGAATACTTATAGAACTCTAAGGCCCAATTGTATAAAACTCCCTGACTAAAGATCAACTTTGATCGAAGATCGAAAAGTGAACCGAGTTCAGACACTTTTTCTATTTTATAAAACTTTTCTGCGATCAAATTACCTTGGTTCAAATGCAATTTAAGTTCACGTGAAAAGTATTTTGCAACATCGCTTAAACAGGTGAAATATGTGATGCGCGGATCATGTTGTACAAGTTTGTTCAGTGTTGCCAATCTAGTGACTTTAACTCTTTTTCAATAACAACCTAGATCATATATGTAACAGATAACTCCTCGCTACGTTAAAATCGGCAGCACTTTGAAGAGAACAACCGCCAGGATCGCCACCAGTCCGCCGTAAACGAACACGAGATGGCAGCGCAGTCGCTAATGCAATTCAAATGGGAATGATGACGTGACTCCTTATGTAACAACTAGATGGCAGCGTAGTAAACCTGACAAAAGTTGTTAACCTCAAAGCCTGTAAGCCCGACATATCTGTTACATATATGATCTAGGATAACAATTATTTCTTTTAACTTTTATATTGCTTAAATAGGGATTTACCGAACTTTTTAGCACCCCATAGTGACGAAATTTAATCTTTCTTTGTTGATAATGAGAAATCTAGCGACTTTACAACTAATTTTTGGCGTCTTTCCGTACACTCTGTTGGAGACACTGGTTTGTTTTGTCCAATGTAAATAATGGCGGACAATAAGACGAAGGTTGACCGTTCTCCAAATTGTTATCATGTTATGGTGTTTGATACTGCTAAACATAATAAAGCTTTATAAAACGAGAAATTCAAAATTTATGAATGTACCTATCATATCCATTAATAATTAATGGTTGTTATAAACATAATATAATTATAGGTTATGTTATTTGATACTGCTGAACACGATAGAGCCTTATAAAATATAAGATTGTTTGTGTATTAAGGCAAGAAATTGAAAAAAAAAATATATATATATATATTTATAAATGTAACTACCATATCTATTAATATTAATAATAATGGTTATTCTATTTGCACAATCTGACACTCGTATATTTCAAACAGAAAAGAAATAACTGAACTTGGATCATCTAACTTAATCGGAGAAATTTCTTCAGTCAAAGTTGACTTTAGTTTGAGACAAATT
This sequence comes from Periplaneta americana, assembly GCA_025594305.2. Taxonomy (NCBI): domain Eukaryota; kingdom Metazoa; phylum Arthropoda; class Insecta; order Blattodea; family Blattidae; genus Periplaneta; species Periplaneta americana. Next base: position 19,907,970 of record JAJSOF020000005.1, read on the forward strand.
AATCTCAGATTAGACTTTATACAACACAAAATTCCAAGTTCAGCTAGAACGAGGATCAATTTAATCTCTGATCTAAGATTAAATGGTTTATACAGTCGGCCTGGGTATATGCGATGATAGTCAAACTGTGACAAACGGAAGTTCTGAAATCTCTTATCCGCGCGTTGTGCTGTCATGGTATAATCCAAAATAAACTATAACAAGCTGTTACACTATATTTACTCAGTAATAATGCAAATGGAATTAATGCGACTCTGTGATTTGCTCACATAACACACGTTTAAATATTTAACTTCTTGAGAGCGCTGCTTCCAGGGAGCTGGAATACAATCGACGAACGCTACTAATTCGGCGAGTCTAAACTAATATTACAACGTCACATAATAATCGCGATCAATTAAAATTTATGAGTAACTCCACCTGCAATTTAGAAGCAGGATCAATATTATTCCAACCGAGATCACTTAATAAGATTCATTAGAGAGAATCAACAGTGGCTTATGCGTTTCAGAATTTGCAATTAGTGCTTGTTTGTGCGCCTCTGGTATATTTTCAATTAGGTTCCATCAACATTTCGTCTCTCTGCCTGCAGGAGTCTCACACCATAACGAAGCTAACAAAAGGAATTTAATACTCTCCAGAAAAGACTGAGACAGAGAAACTGTCTAAAATTTGGATCTACTGACTTACTAGATAATAGTGGAGCGGTTGAATTGTACTCACTAGACTGGGATGGACTGATTTATTAAGGAGTGAGGAATACACATGCGACAGGATACGATTTAATTACTGCATTGATTTAATAGACTGTAGTGATAGAACTGACTCGATTACAAAAATCTTGGCTTAAGTCAATATTCAATCCCTCTGGTGGCTGGGTGATCTACTTTACTGCTTGTTGTGCAGGCGGTCGGGTTCGAGTCCCAGTAAGACTAGGGCAATGGCCGGCAGATGCTGCAGTTGTGACGTAAGAGCCAGTTAGGTCGCAAGAGCTTGGGAGAGCGAGCAGTTGAGTCGTATTAATGTTAGCACACACCAGCGCAGTCGCGTCAGTGCAGCAGTAGAACAGGACTGTTGAAAACAAAAAGGATCTATCTACATTTTATAGAAGATTTCCCCAGGCAAGATTCCCTCGATTGCATAGATTTGCTACTAGGATGTTGAGCATATTCGGATCTACTTATGTATGTGAACAGTTCTTTTCTTGTATGAAGATCTGCAACCACAACATAGAAACCACCTGTCTGATCTGAACTTGAAACATATTCTTCGCTTGTGTGTTAGCTAGGCTATGACTCCAAATATTGCAAAAATAGTACGCGAGAAAAGAGGAAAAAAATCTCGACAAAGCGTTTAGCTTGGGCACGGTAGTGACACAAAGTGATGGTGTGTTTCGAAAGTTGAAATATACTTTGCATACTACTCACCAAGATATATAGTTTAATCTGTATATTATGTAGAAAATGTGCGTTAAAAACACTTGAACTGTTATCAAGTTTCCGAGTAGATAAAGTGTTGCAGTACTGCTTAAAGTATTTATTTATATGTTTGTATGTTTATAGCAGTTTCGGAATTCCATTTATATATGCAAACGCTTCTGCAAGTGGCTGTATTATGAGTTTCATATTATTGTAAGTACATTAAATTTGATTACAAACCAAAATATTTTGTTACATTGATTTATCAAGGTTGTACAGTTTTGTTTTCGTACAAATGTATTGTAATTGTGCTGTTCCCATACTATCTCAGAAGAATGGATCGCGCTCTGTCAGTGCATAGATGCCGCACCACCACTGTTCAGTTGAACCTTCTCTCCTCGCTGTGGTCAGTATGCAGAGATTGCCGAGCAAAGAGCAAGGCGGCTACGTCGTATGACGTCACAGAGCACGGAACATGCCTGTCACTGGACTAGGGCCTTTAATGTTGAATTTAAGGGTTCAAAGTCATAGTGGGTCAAGCGCCATCTACTAAAAAAAGAAAAAAAAGCAAGGGTTATAGTTAAGTGAATACCATAGTTTAATGAATATTGATATATTATTTACTTTTAATGTGCATACTTAACAACACGCTAATCCCTTATTCATCTGTCGTAAAAAATCTTGGCTTCTTTTTTGATAATAATCTAAGTTGGAATTTCCAAGTTAAAGAAACGATAAAAAAATCTGTTCCTCCATTCACTGTTTGAGTCGCTTGAGAAACTTCTTGCCCCAGCAACTAAAACTTACCCTAGTACAAACCCTAGTAATGCCGCACTTCGATTATTGTGACGTTTTGTTAAGTGACCTAAGTTCAGAACTGTCAGTCAAGTTACAGCGAGCTCAGAATATGTGCGTCAGATACGTGTGCAACATCCGACGATATGATCACATATCACCGTCCTTCGCAAGTCTTTCGTGGCTCCGACTTAAAGAACGTAGAACTTTACACACTTTGTCTTTGCTCTTTCGAATTCTGCACACCTCAACACCAAATTACCTTTCGTCTCGTTTCTCTTATCTATACTCTAACCACGACGTAAATACCAGATCACTTATCTGTGGCGCGTTAAGTATACCTCTTCATAGCACATCTTGTTATTCATCATCTTTTACAATATCCATCTCGCGTCAATGGAATTCCTTGTCACAAAGTATTAGGGGCTGCAAGACAACAAACACCTTTAAGAACAGCTTAAAAGATAACCTTATTAGCATTTCACTCCAATCATACTGATTTAAACTATCATTGTTACTTTTTTCTTTAGACATCATCCTGATTGTGCTGTATTTTCAAAATTGTCTCATAATAATCTCTTTCTATTATCTAATATCATTTGAAATATATTAACATTCTATGTATTTTAGTTTATTTCTGCTACACAGTTTATTTCAGTGTTTAATTAATAGTTCATAATATTTTGTTGTTTAATTCGTAAATAACTCTTGTATACATGTAACTCTCATCTAAATCAAATTGTTGAATTCTTTTTAAGTTCATGCATATATATATACACTTTTTGCTTGTTGAGTGGAAGAGAAGGCCTTACGGCCTTAACTCTGCCAGCTAAAATAAAATTATTATTATTATTATTATTATTATTATTATTATTATTATTATTATTATTATTAATTATGTTACTTGCTATATGTTTCATTGAATTATAGTATTCAATTAATTTATTTTATGCTCGACCATGCCGAAATGTAGTAATTATACACCTGGTAGCAGTCCTTTAATGCATGTCATTAAAGTACACCTATTCATTAAAGTTCAGGTTTTCGATTATTCTCGGATATGTAATCGAAAGGCAACTAGGGAAATGTCACGGAGGCTGGAAATCCAATACTGTCGCAGAAGGTTGTGTTCTGTTACTATAATAATTAGCATTAATTGTAAATAATATTCAAATAAATTCAATTTGTCATCTCGTTTTTAAATTCTAAACAAATTTCCAGGTTACATCAAGACTAATGTTCTCTAGGTTATATCAAGGTCAATGATATTCGTGCCTCGGTAAAAACCAATACTTTCGCGTCTGTGCACATCTCACAATTCAGGTCAGTTCCGTTCGTGACTCACGTAACTATAACATGAAAACTCATGAATAATTTCAAGTTAGAAATATGGTCGAGCATAAAAGTCGTATGAAACTTGCCTATAATAGTAATTAAGACGCTCGTATGAAAATTATGAAACTCGCTTGCGCTCGTTTCATAAACAAACATACTTGCGTCTTAATTACTACCATTATAGGCTCTTTGCATTAGTGTACTATTAACCCTTGTTTTCTCCGTTTTTAATATATAGCGCTTGGCCCACTACGGGCTTGAATGCTATAGTTTAAAGAAGATTGACGCATAATTTTATTTTAATTTGTACTCACTAGCTAGTTAATTAAATAAATAAATAAATACATAAATACACAAATAAATAAATAAATAAATAAATGAATAAATGAATAAATACATGAATAAATGAATGAATGAAAGAATAAATAAAGAAAGAAAGAAAGAAAGAAAGAAAGGAACAAAGAAACATACAAACAAACAAATAAATAAATAAATGCATAAATAAATACGTACATAAGTAAATAAATAAATAAATAAATAAATAAATAAATAAATAAATAAGTAAGTAAATAAATAAAAGAAAATAAATAAATAAGTAAAAAATAAATAAATAAATAAATAAATAAATAAATAAATATGTCTAATTGAGTTATGGTAATCATTTAATTTTAACTCTTGTTTTCTCCGCTTTTATTACATGGCGCTTCGCCCAGTATGGTTTTGAACTCTTCAGCGTTATTATTCCAGGATCACTAGAATGAATCTGACAGATTTTTGCGTAACATAGACTCATCTCCGGCACAAAATTTCGGCACAACGGCGACGCTGATATAATATCGGCAATTGCGTCGTTAAATAATACATAATTTAATTTAAACAAGCCCTTTTCAAGAAATAAATGACAGAGTATGTACGTTATAATCTCAAGTATGCCATTTTGAAAATGTAAACTCTTTAGTTAATAACCATCTATTTATAACCGCCCTTGTGTAACAATGATTCATGTGGAATATATCAGAGGAACAATGCTTCCATCTGCGTATCAGTGAAGCCACGCATTCTTTGCATATTCTGTTCGATATTCGTTATTAATTAGAGAGATAAATATTGAAATATTACGATGTAAAACAAACAACGCGTCTATTCAATAGATGAGATGGGAGAAATATTTGTGTAACACAGGAGCAATTCAAATATCAACGACCGTTAACCACACACTGCTGCTCATATTGATGCGGGCAGCGGTACGCAGTAGCTCTTCATGTGTAATAGGAATGTTCCTGCGCTAGTCATTCTCAGTTTAAAGACAAAGGGAAGATCCGAAGTTCGTGGATTCACAACGATATTTCGCGGGAAATTCTTATTTCCCTCCTATAGCAAGGATCACGTAAGTGTAGTTCCGTAGGGCCGTATTCATAGACATTTTTAGCGCGGGTTTTCGGTGGATTATCAGCGTTTTTCGTATTCATAAACCAGTGTTAGCGATAGGATATGATTTGAATTATGTACTAAAGATCTGAAGAACCACGAGAAAAGGTTCAGGAAAGAATTAACCAAATTTCTACATACTCATACCTTCTACACAATTGATGAATTGTTTATGCTTGTGAATTGAATTATTCTACTTAAATGACATGTACAATTTTATATAGCTCAACTAAAATATGTTTTTATATTGACTTAATCTGTTTACTATGTATTGTATTTTTTGTTTAGCATAACTGATGAATTGTATGTACTGTAAATTGAATAGTATACTGTGTAGGTCAACTGATGAATTGTTTAAGCTTATAAATTGAATTAATCTACTTCATATGAATTGTATAGCTTAACGAAAATAAGTTTGTAAATTGAACTAATTTGATTGTATATGTTTGTATAGTTTGGCTGATGAATTGTATATGTTCTTAAAATGATTACTAGTCTGTGTAGCTCTACTGATGAATTGTATATAGACCTACTGTAAATTGAATGGTAATATGTATAGCTCAACTGATGAATTGTTTATGATTGTAAATTGAATTAATCTACTTGATATTAATTGCACAAATTTGTATAGCTTAATGAAAGTATGCTACTTTGTATTGTATATATTTATATAGTTTTGGCCGATGAATTGTATATGCTTTAAATTGAATAGTAATCTATATAGCTCTACTGATAAATTGTTTGTGTTTCTAATTTGAAGTAGTTTGCATGATATGTATTATCAATTTCTGTATATCACAACTGGTCGAATTGTTTATGCCTTAAATTTAATTAACTTGTTTTGTATTATACATATAGCTAAAACTTATGAATGATCGTTTGCGTTTGTAAATTTACTAATCTGATTGGCTATGTATTGTATACTTTTAGTAGAGCCATCGATGTAGCTCAGTCGGCAGACTCGCTGGGCTGCTGATCCGGAGCTGCGTTCGGGCTTGGGTTGGATCCCCTTTGGTCTTTGGTTTCTTCCGAGGTTTTCCCCAGCCGTGGGACTGAAGCCGGATGGTCTATGGCGAGTCCTTGGCATCAACCCCTTTGATTTGATTACCCCCTTTGATTTTATTACCTGGTTGGGTTTTTCCGAGGTTTCCCCCACCAAAAGGCAAATGCCGGGTAATATTTTGGCGAATCCTCGGACCTCATCTCATCTCACTACATCTCGCCAAAATGTAAAAAAAAGAAAAAAAAATGTAAAAAATTGCACAAAATTGTAAAAATTGTAGAAAATTACTAAATTGTAAAACTATAAAAATTTGTAAAAATTGTAATTGTAATATTGTAAAATGTTGACTTGTTCCACATCTTAAAGCTTCATTGCTCATGTAAGATCTATGGAATAAAATAAATGAATGAATGAAATGAATGAGTAACCAGTGGATAGCCGGGGCTAGCTTAGTACGCTCGTAGCGCGTGCTGCGAAATGTCTATGAATAGCACCCTAAAAGTCTAATTTGGCCGTCTCTTCAGTGTTGCCAACTAATACTAGTTATCACCAAAGAGGGAAAAATCACAATGCTACGTACTGAAATAATAATAATAATAATAATAATAATAATAATAATAATAATAATAATAATAATAATAATAATACAGTAATTAACAATAACTTCGTGTATTATTTATTTACCACATCTCATCTACATGTTGCGAGGTGTTTTCTACACGAGTCAATATAATTTATGAAATAGTAGGCCTATATATTCCTTCTGGAATTCTCGTATATTATGTTGGTAATTTTTTTTATTTTATTTATTTTAACTAGCTAGCTAGTGAGTACAAATTAAAATTATAAAACAAAAATGTTTCTAACCACTACCGTAAGAGCTATTCTCGTGTACGGTGTAGTCTTAGCCAATAACATAACATAAAATTTACAAGGACAGTTTACTAAATACAGTAAGTAACTTAATTCAAAGCAATAAATAACACACAAGAGCAAAAAAAGAAGAAATAGAAAAATATACATTTAATAGAAATTGACAATCAGACAGAAGCCAGTGATATTCAATAAAAACATGAATATACTCGACAGAAATAAAAGCTAAAAAAAACATTTGTTAATATTATGTAACACGAATAATTTTATAAATTTCTTTTTTAAAGGCTTGAATTTTAAAATATTTCAAATTTGGAAAAAGGGTTTGTAATATTATTATAAAGTCTTGGGCCGAAACTAGCACCACGTTTAAGAGCTGCATTTTTTATTTATTTATTTATTTATTTATTTATCTATCTATTTATGTCCATAACAGACAATACAGATACAGATAAAAAAACATAGATTTGCATACAACATGAAAAAAGAGGTAAAACAGATAAAAGTGTAATTACAAATTAAAAATGGAAAAGAGAAGAAAAAAAAAACAAATAGATACAATCTAAAAAGACACAGATACAGATATAAATGAAAAACACCAAATAAAAACAAATAAAAAAGAGCCAAGTACAGACATCACAGCCAAAAATGCAAAATGTAGGCGTAGCTATAATTGGCAAATTGCAGAGCAAATACAACGCCATGTTAATAAATTCAATATACAGCACTACACAGCAGGCCAAATAGGCTCAATTCATTTATTCAAAAAACTCACCAACACAGAACATGTGTTTCAAGTAATGCTTTACATAACTTTTTCTTGTACATATTGTACGATAACGAAAAATCTAAATCCTGTTTATTTGATAGATGATTGTAAGTTCTAAGCATTAATAAAAGTGGAGACATTTTATGACATACTGTTTTTGTTGTCTGTAAATAAAAGAGAGATCGCTTTCTCAAATTTGATATACCAATATTGAAACTAATTAGCTGTAGACGATCAGGGTTGTCTATTAAGCCATTTATGGTTTTGAACAAATACATTTGTTGTGCTCTTATCCTGCGACTACTGAGAGATGGTACATTAAATTCAACCAGCATGGATTCATAAGATTGGAATATGTTGTAACATGAATGTTTTTTTCATATATAGCAGTTTTAGGATTTTATTCTGTACTCTCTCTAGAATGACTGAGTGCGAGTGATAGTGAGGGTTCCAAACTATAGATGCGTACTCTAATTTACTTCGTATTAAACTATTATATATTTTTAAGACAGTTTCAACATTCCTGAAATCTTTTGAGTTTTTGTAGATGAAATCTACTAGTTTGAAGGCTCTATTCGCAATTGCTTTTATATGACATTTAGGCTCAATTAATGGGAAAGTAGACTTTTGTCTTCGAGTACGATATTCATGTCGATTAGATTTATGTTTTTTTAATTTGATTTCTGTGGTAGTAAGTTAGTAAAGTATATTTATAAATTTCTTCAATAGTTAATATATTAAAATCTGTGTAAATTAAATTTGTTGGGTAATCCATATTTTTGGTCAGACAAATTTTTATTAATCTTCCGTGTAATAAAATTAATGGATTAAATACAGATGATGCTACTCCACCCCAATTTATTATACCATATTGTATTGATGACTGTACTAAAGCTAAAAATATTATTTTCAATGCCTCCTTAGTGATAAAATTCCGAAGTATTATGAATTTATAAATTGTCTTTCTTATACTTGTACACATAAAATCAATTTGTTTATCACAACGTAAATGCTGGTCTATAATGAATAGTATGAATTCCCAAAACAGACCACCACTTTAAAATGCATAGCTTACTGAAAATACTTTTAAGCACTTTCTTTCTTGGAGAAGCCGCTATCATGCTACTCGTATTTCCTCTCTTGGACATTTTAATAATAATCTAAACACGAAAGAAATTCATTAAAATCTGATATATTTATATGCTTCATACGAAGAAGGTCTCTAAGTTATTTCTTATTTAATTACACTTACCAGAATATAGAGTTGAATTGGAATCACAAAGCAACACAACTGAATTGTGTATTGATATTAATATTAACACCGGTATTACTAATTATTTATTAATTCCAAGTCTAGGTACTTGCATTTTCATCAGTTTACTTTACTGCAAACCGAAGTTACTGATGCCAACAAAATAGTTAGAAAATAACTGCCAGTTGTAGTATTTGTCTGTACCCGAAATTCGAGACTAATTTGGTAAAAGAAAATTCAATCTGAGAGATAGAAAATCACTAGGCCTATAATCCACTAGCATATGTAGTAATAGGGGAAAAATGGTTAGATTTCACCCTTAGGGTATTAAGTAAGCTGACCCGAACTATACCTGATAGGCTTGAAGGGTGCTAAGCATAGACATTTCGCTAGTCCGCGCTATAACAGTGCTAAACTAGCCCCGGCTATCGACTGGTTACCTGTACAGGATTCATATATCATATCATATCATATCATATCATATCATATCATATCATATCATATCACATCACATCACATCATATCATATCATATCATATATATCATATCATATCATATCATATCATATCATATCATATCATATCATATCATATATCATATCATATCATATCATATATAATATATCATATTATATCATATATAATATATCATATACCATATGTCATATCATATCATATCATATCATATCATATCATATCATATCATATCATATCATATCATATCATATCATATCATAAATCATATATCATATCATATCTCATATCATATCATATCATATCATATATCATATCATATCATATCATATCATATCATATCATATCATATCATATCATATATCATATCATATCATATATAATATATCATATACCATATATCATATCATATCATATCATATCATATCATATCATATCATATCATATCATATCATATCATATCATATCATATCATATCATATCATATCATATATCATATCATATCATATCATATCATATATATCATATCATATATCATATCATATCATATATCATATGATATCATATCATATCATATCATATGATATCATATGATATCATATCATATCATATATATCATATCATATCATATCATATCACATCATATCATATCATATCATATCATATCATATCATATCATATCATATCATATCATATCATATCATATCATATATAATATATCATATCATATCATATATAATATATCATATACCATATATCATATCATATCATATCATATCATATCATATCATATCATATCATATCATATCATATCATATCATATCATATCATATCATATCATATCATATCATATATCATATCATATCGCTAACACTGGTTTATGAATACGAAAAATGTTAATTCGCTGATCATCTACCGCAAGCCCGCGCTAAGAATGTCTATGAATACGGTCCCAAGTGTCGAAAACAGGATTAAGAATATTACATTAGCCCTCTTTACTTCTTATTTCACCTCATTTCCTTCTTCTCTCCTATCATTCCTCCGCTTCTTTGTAATCTTCTTTCTTCACTACATTCAATCTCTCACTTTGACTTTCCCCTTCCTTCACTTTCTATATTCTTCCTCAACACTTCCATTTCTTTTTTTACTTATTAAAAGTAACATTTCTACATTATTTTCTCTCCTATAGAATAGTTGTATAACATCGTAATGAGAATGATAAAGGACAGCGAGTAGGCCTACGGAAAAATTCTTTTAATTGCAATGTCCATTTTAAATTTCACAGAATATGTCATTTATGGAATTCAATTGATTTTGTTGATAAATTTTCATAGAAGTGGTAATTGCCACGCTTCACAGAAATTCATCACCCAATGGAATGTGAATTGTTAAACGAACGAACAGGACAACTTGATAAACATTTAAAACAATGAAACAAGCGCGGACGTACTAAAAATCACTTTATTTTTGTCACAGCATTTGATATTAGGCCTACACAAAGAATAAAATGATTGTAACAACATTCTTTGAAAATAATATTTTATTTCCTCTTTCATGTCAGAATGTTACAGAATTTAAAGCGTTTACCTTTAATATTTGTAACGGAACAGAAATACTATACATTTCCAGCTGGGAGAGAACACAATTTATAAAACACGGAATTTAAAGAGTTTGAAAACTTTTATTTCGTTCTTAATATAATAAAACAAGCCCTCATCTGACACAGAAAATGGAAACAATTTAATTAATTAAAATCTAACTTTGTGGAATGTCCCCAAAGGTTAAGTAACTAAGTGAGCGAAATTCACGTAGCTTGCGGGGAAGTAATTTGAAGGGAAACGCACATCTTACTTGATGAGTAAGGTATAGAAAAATGTCATCTCGGATTAAAATACAGCCAAAGACGCATTACGAAGTTACGGCGAATCATCTTCAGTGAGCTAGTGGCTATTTGCAATTCGCGGGCACAAACGAGTTTTTTTCTCTTGTACGGAGGGAGACCCCAAGACTTGGACTGCAGCCTGAGGTTTATTGTGCTTACCACTTCTGATCTATAAATAACTAGGTAGCCGAACGCCGCGCTCTTGTACAGATACAGCACGCCGCACCGTGTACATTTTTAATTAGTTATGTAAGAACGCTGTGTCACCTGTGAGGTTACTTAGCGTCGATGAAATTGTTGATAGCGAGATGGTATTTGGCGAGACGAGGCCGAGGATTTCTCAAAGATTACCTGACTTTCGCCTTACAGTTATTGAAAACCTCTGAAAAAACCCAAGCAAGTAATCGATTCCCAAACGGAAATGGTACAGATGGCGATGATATGTGAATTATTAATGATGGCAAAATGAATCCGAGGTTCAACGTAGAAAGTTACCCAGCAATTCTGTTTAAAATGTTTCAGGGAAAACCCCGAAAAAAAAACTCTAAGCAGGTCACTAAGCAGAAAATAGGAAATATTGGAGAATGCTGACTTTGTAGTGAAAGACCTGCTCATGGGCAAAACACTTATGTATGTATGTTTGTATATGTTCTAAAATTTAAGTAACATTCTGCGGTAAGTACTGAGGTGTGTTTATATTTCTAAGACTACTCGACTATTTTTCTTAACCATGTGTATAGTAGATGAGGGAAGACCTGTCCTGTAACCTCATCACGCACTGTGGTTATATCACCAGTGGGTATGGAGGGGGAAAGTAAGGTCTGAATTGAATTTTCGTGTCGGTAGAATCGTCTAACATTAGCCAAACAGAAACAAATTTTGTTTCTGATCTCCGATACTTCGCCCTCTCGCGCAGCTCACATGCCAGGTCTCGCCTCTCGATCTATACGCTTTTGACAATATATGAAGAGTCCACTGCAAGAATGATGGATGTCACTTTCTTGTCGAAAATGAACCAAGACTGTCAATGCATAGCTTAAGACATATAGGATGTACATAGAGAGTTATATGGCATTAACACTGATAGTCATTGTCCAGTAATGATCGGAAAATCATAGTTAAGCTTTGAGCGCTAAGCATTTCAAACTTTCAATTGCTTCTCCTGCAAAATGTATTCCAAATGACATCCATCATTCTTGCAGTGGACTCTACATACGTAAATTTCTGAGACTATGTGTATATTTCTTATCTATGTCTACATTTCTGAGACTGTGTGTAATTTACATTTCTGAGACTATATCTTCATTTCTGCAGGTATATCCGCATTTCTGAGATTATGTGCTCAGTTTTGAGACTATGTAACATTCTGAACCTACGCTTAATATTTTTATGCTTTGTATCTCATTATGTAGCTATTAAAATATTGACAATAGTGTTACAGAAATAATGATTCTAATATCAGAATAATAAAACTAAAATGATAATAATAATAATAATAATAATAATAATAATAATAATAATAATAATAATCAACATCAACATGTTCTTCACGTGTTTAGACCCTAGTGCAGCGGTCATCAGCAGAGTACACCCTCGGGCTAGCGTCTCTTCCACGCGGATATTACATTGCACTAGCGTGCATCCGTGACTGCTGGCGGGTATGCTGTCTCCCTATTCCTTCTGCACGACGGGGCATATTTCGTGGCACTCCTTGCACTTTACCCATTTCAGCGAGTGCTGACGACCTCTGCCCTTGTGGATCCGTTAAGGTCTCACGCCAGCGTTTTCGTGGTCTTCCCAAATTTCTCCTTCCTCTTGGTACATAGACAAAAATTTGTCTAGGCCTTCTAGTGCGATCCATCTTTTCGAAATGTGTCTTCCACTGAAGTCTATATCATTAAACTAAATGAACTATAGGATCTATTTTTAGTTCTTTCAGTATATCTTCATTTTTATGGCGTTGAGCAATGAGTAATCCCGCTGTCCGTCTCATAAACCTCATTTCAGCTGCTGTTAGCCTTTTCTCATCAGCTTTTCTTATTGTCCATGCCTCACTGTCGTAAGTCAGCACTGGACCAGCTAGTGTTTTATAGACTTTTAACTTCGTAGGTATGTTTTTGAACTTGGAAGGGTTTGAAGACGGTGTTAATTACTCCAGTGTTTTTTAATTTAGATAATAATAATAATAATAATAATAATAATAATAATAATAATAATAATAATAGTGACATAATTCGAAGAAACTTACCCTGAAGCTGCACTACCCATCATAAATTTTATAGAATATTCCATTTCAATTCAATTCAATTTATTAAGCCATTAAACATACAGTGATAGGCTTCGTCACAATACAGAAGGAAGGAAAAAAACATACATTTGAAAATAGACATATAATTGAAAACAGTAAAGTTTAATTAGAATGAAAACACAAAACATTTTGAAACTCTAAAATTAATGAAAACACTTCACTGTTAATATAATAATTGTAACTAAATGTAAATAACTTTATTTATTAAAAACAATTTCGTAGGAATTTATGTTAAGAAACTCATCGACAGAGTAGAAAGGATTAATTAAAAGCCAACTATAAAATCTAGCTTTGAAACTATTGGTTGGTAACTTATGATATTGACTGGGAATGTTATTATATAATTTCATCCCCATGACAGAAAAATTTGTACTAGTTTTATGTAATCTACAGTATGGAATATTAATTTGTTCACTATTTCTAATTTCATGATCATGTATATTGGCTATTAATGAGTAATTGTCTATATTTTGTCGAGTGTAAAGGACTAGGTCGTATATATATATATATATATATATATATATATATATATATATATATAAATTTATGACAGTTAATATCTGTGACTGTTTAAACAGAGGTCGTCAATGTTCAAGATAGTTTGATTGACATAGAATTCTAATGGCTTTCTTTTGCAAAATCAAGACACTCCCAATTTTGCTACCATTTCCCGAGAAAATTGAGGCAAACTTAATTATCGACTGAAAGAACGAAACGTAGGCACATTTTAAATAATTTTGAGAAACGCGTCACTAATTTCTTTAATAAATATATAACTATTGATAATTTTGTGCATATATATTCGATATGTTTTTCCCATGTTAAACTGGAGTCTATAAAATGTCCTAGAAATTTGGTATAGAATTTGTATGTAAAGGGGTTATTGTTTATAGTGATCTCCCTAAGGATAACTCATGGGTAAGCAATCGAAAGGGCCTATCTTCCTCAGAATGGACCAATGCTTTAAAAATGTCAAGCAATATTTCGGCGGTTCGCGCAATACCGGGCAGAACTCTAAGCACAACCCGCTGCCGTCATCCAGACTGTAGTGAGCTTGAAACACTTGGACACGTGCTTGGACAATGCCCCAAAGGCGAGCTGCTGATGAATGCTAGACATCATCGCGTACGACATGCTTTGGCGATATCGTTAAAAACTTTAAATTGGGAGATTCATGAAGTACATTGTGTATCATCAGAAACGGGCAGACATTATTGCTATCAACGGACGCTTAAAACGGGCTCTTGTTCTGACCCTAATCCGTTTCGAAAGAAACCTAAATCAGGCCACCGAAGTTGATATTGAATAAATATATGAACCTTGTCTGCCGTATCTTTCTCAAAAGTACAACGTCCCTCTTAAACAATGGTCCGTCAAGTTTGCTGTTTGGCATAGAGGTTCAATCACAAAATTCGATACGTGGAATTATCTTAAGGAACTTCACATTCCTTTTGATTATGTAATGTCTATTCTTATAAATATTATCAAGGATTCTCTTCAAATATTACATCATCATCTCTATTTCAATTAATCCTTATATTTGCCTTCAACAATTAACTTTCTTTTTCTTTAATGTATAACATCCCATTATTGTACATGTTTATTGTATTCAGGATTTGTCACTCAAAATTCTTTTGAGCTGATGTCTATAATTTAGAAATTTATTTATTACATGATTTATGGTAAAAGTTATATTGATAGTCTTTTCTTGATTAAGCAAAAAACCCATTAGATTCAAACCATAAAGCCTGTGATCGAACCTGGTAGCGCTTAGCGAGAGTTGTAAGTAGATAAATATAAATAGTTTGTCTTATTGAAAGTCCTACATCCTCAGAAAGATAGTTTTTATCGTGTACAATTTTGACATCGGTATTGTGTTTGACGAAAGGACTGGAGGCCATATTGGATGCGTGGTTTTGAAGCTTAGATTCGCTGCGAAGCGACGTGTTGCCTCACAACCAAATTACGTTTTCAATTACCTTGTGGGATGAGAGCTATTAAGTTCCAGTCTCCAGATTAATAACGCTGTAAAATTGTTACTGGATTATTACTTAATAGCCTACAGCAAAATGGGAGAAGCGAGAAAGGTTATCATAGAGAAGGTATGAGGAATGAGAGAAGATCGTGCTTCGAGACACCGCAAACTAGGGCAGCTTGATGGAAAAATAACAGCATAACTAGAATTACTCCAGGCCGAGGAATCAATTTAATATTATAAGCCTTTTTATCGTAAGGTTAAATGTATTCAATTTCTTCTACAATATTACAGGCATCTTATAGCACTAAGTAGAGACGAGAATTCCATGCAAACGCATGTTTTTATAGAAACACAGGACATAGCTCAAACTTAGTATTTATCCATTTCATTACTTTCCGGTTCCATGTGTAGGCTACTTTTTCCGTGCTTGTTCGCACGTTTTGGTCTTTTTGGGGATGAAAACAAGCATAATGCATATTCTTAGCTTAATCATGCAGTCAAATTTAAGTTATAATTGTGATCGAGTTTAATAATTTAATTTAATTTAGGTATGACTATTTTTATTATTACCAGAGTCCGTATAGGCCAGTTTCTATCTGATGCTTTTCCAATTCACTGTGGGCTAAAGCAGGGAGATGCACTATGACCTTTACTTTTTAACTTCGCTCTAGAATGCCATTAGGAAAGTTCAGGATAACACAGAGGGTTTGGAACTGAACGGGTTAGATCAGCTTCTTGTCTATGCGGATGACGTGAATATGTTAGGAGAAAATCCACAAACGATTAGGGAAAACGCGGAAATTCTAGTTGAAGCAAGTAAAGCGATAGGGTTGGAAGTAAATCCCGAAGAGACTAAATATATGATTATGTCTCGTGACGAGAATATTGTACGAAATAGAACTTTAAAAATTGTTCATTTATCTTTCGAAGAGGTGGAAAAATTGAAATATCTTGGAGCAACAGCAACAAATATAAATGACACTCGGGAGGAAATTAAACGCAGAATAAATATGGGAAATGCCTGTTATTATTCGGTTGAAAAGCTTTTGTCATCTAGTCTTCTGTCAAAAAATCTGAAAGTTAGAATTTATAAAACAGTTATATTACCGATTGTTCTTTATGTTTGTGAAACTTGGACTCTCACTTTGAGAGAGGAACAGAGATTAAGAGTGTTTGAGAATAAGGTTCTTAGGAAAATATTTGGGGCTAAGAGGGATGAAGTTACAGGAGAATGGAGAAAGTTACACAACGCAGAGCTGCACGCATTGTATACTTCACCTGACATAATTAGGAACATAAAATCCAGACGTTTGAGATGGGCAGGACATGTAGCACGTATGGGCGAATCCAGAAATGCATATAGAGTGTTAATTGGGAGGCCGGAAGGAAAAAGACCTTTGGGGAGGCCGAGACGTAGATGGGAAGATAATATAAAAATGGATTTGAGGGAGGTAGGATATGATGGTAAAGACTGGATTAATCTTGCTCAGGATAGGGACCAATGGCGGGCTTATGTGAGGGCGGCAATGAACCTACGGGTTCCTTAAAAGCCAGTAAGTAAGTATTATTATTATTATTATTATTATTATTATTATTATTATTATTATTACATTATTATTTTATTGTTGTTATGAAGATAAAAGGAATTGTCATTGTATTATATTAATTATGTATTATATTGTACTGTAGTATTGTATTGCTTTGTATTGTATTGTATTAATTGAACCGTTCAGAGCGGAAGTGGTGTGAGTTAAGAATGGATAATGAGGGTTAAAGTAAACATTCTGTGAAGTATAGCGCAAAGCAGCAATTAATATTCAATTTATTTAAACTAGTAGTAGTCAGTGGATAACAAGAAGGCCATATTAATTGTTACTTTGTGTTGTATTTTACAGAATTTTTACTTGAAACCTCATTACCCGATTTTGACTAGCACCACTTTTGCTCTGAACGACTCAATTATGTTATATTCATAGCCATGTAGTAATTTTCTATCATACTGGTTGAGTGGAAGAGAAGGCCGAATGGCCTTAACTCTGCCAGTTAAAATAAATCATTATTATTATTATTAATATTATTATTATTATTATTATTATTATTATTATTATTATTATTATTATATACAGTGTTACTATAAATCATCTTTCCGATTACAAACTTGAATAACTATCATTAGAAACACTTAGAAACATGATATTGTACCAATGGAAAGAGAAACTCAAATATTTTTGTTATCCATTCGTTAAATCACATGTGCTACCAGCAAAAATTAGAGAACATGAAATTGGTATCAACAGAAACAGAAACTTCAACAATTTTTTTATTTTTTCCTGGAAAACATGAAACAGAAAGAGAAACATTTGATTCACAACCGTAAGTAAGTCACATGTGCTCAATGTGAGCTCCTTGTGTCACACGACACACATCAAGTCTGTAGTCAATTTCCTGCCATACACATTGTAGCATTGGACCATCCATCAGTGCAATGGCCTCTATTGCGGACACGAAGATCCTCAATGGTAAGTGGTAATGGTCGCTGAAACACTTGTTGTTTTATTAAACCCCACAGAAAAAAATCAAGAGTGAGGTCGGGGGAACGTGGAGGCCAATGCAAACATTCTAAATCTTCACGGCCAGCACGTCCAATCCATCTCCTTGGAAGTCGTGTATTAATTTCGTTTCTGACATCTAAGTGGTAATGGGGTGGTCCTCATCGTGCTGAAAAACGAGACCTTCGATGTCCTGTTCCAGTTGTGGAAGAAGCCATAACTGTATATCTAGGTACGAATTACCTGTGATTGTCGCCTCGACAAAAAGAAAGGGCCGCACACATTTTCATGGCTGACAACAGACTGGAATATGTGAAAACTAGCACACAAAATGCCCTCCTGTCTTCGTTTGCAGCCATTTTTCTGTTATATCGTCTCCTAGCAACGAAATTAATAAATATGCGACAGGTTCACCAACTTAACAAAAAATTTTTGAGTTTGAGTTTCTCTTTCTATTGATACTAATATCATGTTTCTAAGTGTCTGCTAACGATAGTTATTCAAGTTTGTAATCGGAAAGATCATTTATAGTAACACTGTAATTATATTCAGTTTAAATACAAGTTTTAATGAAAGTGGACACCTCAAATTTTTATATCCCTTATTTTAGCTTCAAGTATCAAGATTGGCGAAGGAAAAGAAAAAGACTAAATGACAGAAAAATTAAATATAATGTTAAGGCTTTCACAATAAGATGTTTAACTGGACGGAAGTTCACTTTTACAACACTTTACCGATGATCCTCTACAGACTGCGTGTCATAAATGGATTTATTACGTTGGATATTTTGAGAATTGTAGGAAATATAGAGGGTCAAGTAGAGATGGGAACGATATATCGGTTTTTACGAAATACCGATATTTTCGTTTCGATATAGCGATATATCGGTATCGAAATTTTGATTCAATATATCGTACGGGTATAATATATCGGTTTTATCATAAATTTATCGATTTTTTTGTGGAATTATTATCATTATCAAAACAAAATCCACACTAGACAACTCCGATAATTCCCGAGAGATGGCGCTACTGAAGGTGGACAGTTACATAATTGTGCAAGCTCACTCAATACCTTGTTCTAATTGGAGGAATTGAATTCAAATTGTTTAATATTCAGAACCAAATTCAAAATACAGCGTGCGCGAAAGTGAGACAGACGGGAGGTTTATCTACTACTGTTTTAATATTGTTATTAATGTTCTCCAAGGCAGGAGAGCAACTCTCACCCTGAAAGGGAACCGTCTGACCTCAAAACGGGTAGCAAAACTTTTATTTCTATATTCTGAAATGGAAAGAGAAACAAGAATTTAATACCGTTTTGTTTACGTCTATGATTTCTATGTACAACCTAATGCTGACATTCTGTTTTCTTGTTATATCTTTCAGTGCATGAAAATTCTATCTCTATAATCATCACCATTGTTGTTTGGAATGTTGGAGTGTAACAACTTGCAATGGGAACTTACTATAGAAGGATTGTACAAATCAACTGTGAAGTTTGTTGAAACTTGTAACATTCTAAGTACAGTTTACTTACATTTAAAAATAATTACAAGTTCTGTTTACTTGCATTTAAAAATGATTACGTTGTTAGGTAGAAAAGAGCATTATATCTATGTCCTGGATTGAATCCTATATAACATTAGAATAATTGAATCGTGTTCCAATATCAAATTCAACCATGTAGAATTCACTTAACTCTTTCCCACTATATCATTTAAGCTCCCTTGCCTCCACCTTGATTTTTGATTAGGTTAGGACCTATATCATATGGTATTGAAAATGTATTGTTTATTGTTACAATTTTACATTTATGCTTTTGACTGTTATGGTGTTAATTTCAATGGTTAAAAGGAATATTAAAATTTAAGTTTTTTATTGTAATACAGTAAATGTACGCCTTAAAATGCAATTTGCTTACGGAATAGCGATATATCGATAATTTCGTACATCGATATATTTTCTGCGATATATATGTTTATCGAAATCAGGTTTGCAATAATTGTAATATCAATATAATTTAATTAAATTCCTCCAACTGGGTTCAAGGTGGATAAATAATTTAGGTCAAAATCACCCTCTTTGAGGAAGGTTGTAAATAGCAGTACAAATAAATGATTCTTCTAAAATTGGAATAATTCGCTAAATGAACCTCGTAAGTGGTTAATGTGTTTGTTTATTCTGTTTGCGTGTGTTAATGTGGTTCTAATATGCCTCCAATTAAAGGATCCAAAAGTGTACTCTTTACATAGTGAATTCAAGTAAAGGATTTTGTTAGATCATATGGGGATATCGTATTCTGCGATTGTTGCAGTAAAGAGGTAGCTAGCATATTTGCTATTCTGTTTCTGAATATTTTCTATGACAATTGTTCTTTGTAAAACATTACAAAATTCTTTAAAATAAATTGAAACCGGACTAGATTCTTTTGTTATATAGGAAAACTTGAATCAATCCAAATGTGTTCACATAGATATAATGCTCTTTTACAAAAACATATTGACTGACAAGAGCAGGAACCTCAAGAAACCAATTTAGAAATGTTGGTAATCGTGTGAAGTGAAATAAATTTTTAAAATGCAAGTAAACAGAACTTGTAAGTGTGAAATGACATTAGTATTTAACACACATAACAATTTCCCTCTTCTTACCGCTTAAGGCCTCATTCATTTTACTGCTTTAGGCTTTTAACGTATTATTTTTAGTAGATTTAACACAGTAATAATTGGAAACTTACATTTCACCTAAATTGCAATGTTAATTATTGTTTTTAAAATACTCCACGAAACTTATTGCATTTCTGATACAAGTAACATTAAGGCAGCCAAAATCAACAAGCGGATGCCGATGTTAGTACTGCAGTATGTTATATAAATAATATTGTTAAAATATTAAAATGAAAAATAAATCATTACATAACCTTACAGTTTGTTTTAAGTTCGCATTTATAGACTGGGGGAAAAAAAGACAGACGTATATCACGGCCTGCTGGAGTATAGTAAACACAGAAAACATTTTATAGCAACAATGTTGAAGAAAGATATTTTGGTTTTCCGAAGTTGCCGTCATTAAACAGAAACCAACATGGAGATTTCATTGCAACTAATTAGAAATTCGTCTTTCAGGTATGTAATAAACGATCTTCGCACAAAATAATGTACGATACACGAGCGGTATGTTTGTTTTCATGTTCTCGGAAATTAAAAAAGCTCAACTACGTTTCGCTTTTTCAATCTTTTCCTCGACCATGAAAACGTCAACATACCGCTCTTGTAACGTATATTACTATTTCGCTTGATCGTGCATGATTCAAAGTTTGATTGTGCATGAATGCATGCATATTTTGGGATTTTACAGTGCATGGAATTCTTGTCTCTAGTAATAAGTATCATGGAAGTAACACATGCTGAAGGTTTGAGAAAGAAGTTCCATATTTATTCATTTGTTGTTGAACATAACAGGCAAAGCCGAATTACAATGTTCACGACTAACAAATTAATTTATAAAACATAAACAAGGAAAAGGAAACGTACACTTATTAAAAACTGAAACAAAATAGAAATAAGAGAAAGAAAAAAAGAGAAATTGAAATAAGGTGTGAAAATAGCTTCAAATTTACTAATAACAATATTCTGTAAAATATAATAACAAATAATTCTGTATCTAGAGAAATTCATATTGACAATATCAACATTCGGATGAGGATGTAATTTATTGTATAACTGTAACATTTGGAAAACTGGGAAATTTTTGTGGGATTCAGTATTTGTCCTTGGTATGTAAAATAAATTTCGAAATTTCGTTTTAAGCAGAGGTGCATATAATGTTATATAATAAAATAAACCAACACAGTCCAACTTATTGTTAACGATTTTATAAAGAAAGTTTAAAGATTGACAATTTCGTCTAATTTGCAAACTAGTAAAATGAAAATGTTGAAGCATTGTAGCATAACTCTCATAGGTAAGATAATCATTATAAAGTCTGTAATATACCCATTTTAGAAATTTATTTTGAATTTTTTCTAGTAACAATATATTTGTTAGTAACTGGGTTCCAGATGATAGCAGCATGCTCTAATTTTGATAGAACAATGGGATTATACAAAATTATTATAGTTTTGACTTTAAATTTACAAGAATTTCTCATAACAAAACCTAAACTTTAATAGCACAAATTTATAGTATTATTAATATGGCTATTAAATGTAAAATACTGCTAAATAATATACCTAAATCTTTATGTTCATTTTCTGCTGGTAAAATTTTTGCCTCTATTTGATATGAAAATTTAATTGTATTTTTCAATCTAGAAAAGGTCATATGTATACACTTATTAATATTAAATAACAATTTATTATCAATACTCCAAATATGTAAGTTTGTAATATCTGTTTGAAGTAGCTTACAATCTGATATAGTTTTGATTTCTTTATACAATTTAATATCATCCGCAAATAATAAAATTTTAGAATTTTGTAAACAAATCACAATATCATTAACAAACAATAAACAAAATAATGGACCAAGATCAGAACCTTGGGGCACGCCAGAATTTACTGTAAAAGTCTTAGAAGTATGTCCATGAAAGTTCACAACTTGTACTCTTCCTTTCAA
Organism: Periplaneta americana; assembly: GCA_025594305.2. NCBI lineage: Eukaryota > Metazoa > Arthropoda > Insecta > Blattodea > Blattidae > Periplaneta > Periplaneta americana. The sequence continues at coordinate 19,930,651 of JAJSOF020000005.1, forward strand.
GTAAGGTTGAATTAACGATAGCAACGAGAAAGAAAATCCAAATTGTTTCAATTTTAATAAAAGAATATCATGGTCAACCTTATCAAATGCTTTCATGCAGTGACTAAAAGTGAAACTGCGTAAATTCATTTTACATGCAATCCGACGTTTTGTGATTGATTGGTTTGTGCCTAACGCCAAGTACACGATAACTAAATCATTAGCTCCGTTCGATTGCTTTAGGGTTAATTGATATCCATTTCCAATTAGTGTATATATCGCTCATTTAAGCAAGTGGGTATAGTTACACTACGATGTTGCAGAGCAGTTCGTTTCCAACTTTTCTTAAAAAGAGTCAAGTCAATGGCAACCTAATGAAAGAGAATTGCTTAACTCTTGTAAAAGTTATCCTAAGCGTGGATAAAGTATACGGTGTTTCAAAAGTCAGTTCAAACATGAAACCTCTATAAATATTATAATATTTGAGATAGGGAAAAAACAAAAACATCACAGTGTCGGGCAAACAACGGGGTTTACAAAACATTGGAAAGATGCCGCCGTTCTCTTGTTCAATCTTTCCCTTGGTGTTGCGGAAAATGGACCATTGAGATTCAGTGGAAAAGACATTACAATTTCCTCTTTGGATTATGATCGTAAATTATGCGAACTGCATATATTTTCACTGCAATTACTCTTTCAATATTTACAGTGGTGTAGTCATTGCAACAGAATAGTGCCACAAGGAGTTATGAGCAGATTTTAAGCAAGTTTTGGAAGCTGATAGGCCTACATGAACTTCAAGTAGAGTAGTTATGTACAAGAGTGCTCATTCATGTTTGTTTATAAATTATTACTGTACGTGATGTAAAATTTGGAAGACAAATTTGATTTTTAACAGGGATGAAACACTTGCCATATGATTCTCATACAGAAGGTAGTAATGTAAAACATGCAAATGTGTTATTATGTTACAGCCAGTAATAGTACTCACTAGAGATGAACAACGACCGAGAAAGCAAGACTAACAGCGCACGCAAAGCCGAAAACCCGCACGACAATGTTGTATATGTCGCGTCGTTGACGCAAAGACTGCTTGTGAGTGTTTCGAGACGCCGAGACTGATCATTCCCGAAGTCCCAAACGTCAAGCAGCCTTGAATCGCCACAGTTGGTTATACCTGACTGAACTTTTATCTACTTAGGCAACTGTTATACATGTATAAACAATCAAGTAGCCTATTTAAAACATTATCTCTACCTTTTAATGTATAATAATCCGTTCCCCAATCTTTATTTAATTACTAGGCTCTTATATATATACAGGGTGTTTCAAAATACGGGGCATAATTTCATTAGACAATCAAAATAGTTCATTACAACATGTCTCCAGAAATGCTTCATTTCCGAGTTATGGCCTTCACAAATAATTCACCGGAACGTTTTTCTTTCCCAGGTCGTTGTCATTACAGAAGATGTTCAAATGTCCACCTCCTGCTTGAATACAGACCTCACATCGATGTCTCATTGACCTGCGAACACGATCCAAAACTCCAGGAGTATAGCGTATGTACTCAGAACATGCCACAATTCGATTCCGAAGGGATTCCAAATCAGGCACTGGAGACGAATAAACCAATGATTTTAAATGGCGCCATTAGAAATCGAGAGGGTTCAGATCAGGTGAGCGTGGAGGCCAAGCAATTGGGCCACCTCTACCTATCCATCGATCAGGAAACCTTCCAAGTACGCCTACACAACACTGAATGTAATCTTCGCCTCGGAATGAACTGTTCTTAATGTCTCCTTTGACGGCAACGACCTTTCCGGTGAATTTCAATGTTTATTTAAAGCATTTTTTGTAATGAACTATTTTGATTGTCTATTTTACATACCTTTATGCCCCGTATTTTTATAGTTACTTTTCACGTGCGATATTATTCTTCTCTAGTGTTAATATTATATTATATAATTCCATTGCCGCTGTAATTTAAATTTTAGTTCCTATTTTATTTTACTTATTTTTTTTCATTATTTTTTTTTAATTTTCTATATTTATCTTATATTAATATTGTATTATATAATTTCTGTAACTGTAATTTTAATTCTTCTTTCTATTTTATTTTATATTCTCTTATAGGCCTATTAATATTATATCTGAACTACGACCGAACACGAGCGCTGCTCATTCGGTCTCAAATTTTGTTAATACTACTGTATCTCCTGTTTTATATTTGTTTGTATTATTTTATTTCTATTTCTCTTGTTTGTTTGTAATTATATTCTTTATTCTGTATATTTAAATTTAAATAAATAAAATAAATTAAATAAATTAAATTATTAAAAGGTTAGGAATTGTCTTTCCATATGTTTGAGATCAAGTGTGCAATCTCAAGTAAGATGATATTAACGTTATGTTTTATGTTTCTTAGAAATGCAAATTTATTTGAGAATTGTTTTTTACTATTTATATAACCATAGGTAATATCATATCGTCGTTGCTCCTGCAATAATTCCTATGTGCAAAATACACAATTTTTCAGTAGGAGGAAAAAACACATTTAGGCAGCCGTACATAGGGGTCTGTGAATTCTTACATTTTCGAAAGAAAGTAGTATAATTACATATAGGATATTTTATTATTTGCTGTATCACTATTTAAGTTATTTAATAGAGGAAAAATCTTAAAACCGATAAATATGTCACATTGGAGTTATTGCAGGAACAACGGCAATATAATAGAACCAGAACATTCTGATAACTAAGATACTGTTCTGTTTTGTCTTTTTGTCTCAAACATTTACAATGTTATTTATTTCAATGATGTATGTTATTCAAAGTTACGAAATCTTTCCACGCCGACCAAATGCTATTTCGAGAATGATGAGCGAGACTCGAAGCGCACGAGAATGACGAGACGAGACTCAAAAGACAAATGCAACGAACACAGCGAGCGAGAGCGGCAGTTAGTTTTGTTCACCTCTAGTTTGAATATACAGTACATAGACATTTCAGAAGATGGACCTGTCTTTGGAAAGAGTTTACCAGTGTAGCTTCTTACTAGAATTTTTATTAAAAAACTGTCGTGTGTACATGAGTCACACAGCAAAAAAATGCATAAACTTGGAAACAATGAAATACAGAAAACGAAAAATAATACAATAGTAATATACGTTACAAGAGCGGTATGTTGACGTTTTCATGTTCGAGGAAAAGATTGAAAAAGCGAAACGTAGTTGAGCTTTTTTAATTTCCGAGAACATGAAAACAAATATACCGCTCTTGTATTGTACATTATGTTGTGGAAGATCGTTTATTACATACCTGAAAGACGAATTTCTAATTAGTTGCAATGAAATCTCCATCTTGGTTTCTGTATAATGACGGCAACTTTAGAAAATAAAAATATCTATACTCCAGCAGGCCGTGATATACGTCTGTCTTTTTTTTCCCATAGTCTATAAATGCGAACTTAAAACAAACGGTAAGGTTATGTAATGATTTAATTTTTCATTTTAATATTTTAACAATACTATTTATATAACATATTGCAGTAATAACATCGGCATCTGGAGTCTTGTTGATTTTTTCACGGCTTCCTTAATGTTACTTGTATCAGGAATACAATAGCTTTCGTGGAGTAGTAGACTTTACTTAATTTTTGCAAATATTTAAAAGCAATAATTAACAGTGCAATTTAGGTGAAATTCCAGTGGTAAGTGTCCAATTTATAATTATTAACCTGTTAAACGTCTCTAAAAATAGTATGTTAAAAGCCTAAAGCAGTACAATGAATGTCGCGCTTAAGCGGTAAGAAGAGGGAAATTATGTGTGTTACGTTGGGAATACTGAATATGGTATTTCACACTTACCGCGTATTGGTTCTGTGCGGAAAACAAGCAAATACGCACGATCTCGCACAAAAGAAATTCTGTCAGGACCCAACACCAATCTCCGACATATAAAACCGGGGTTCCAAACACTGGACCGCAGAACCCTGTGCGAAAACCATCCGAGTGACGAATATTCAACTAACCCTGGATGATCGCTTATCGATTTGGAGGACACATACCTCTTTTTCCTTTGATACTACGAGTGAACCGAACGTTAAAAGTTTCATTTTGACTCGAACAAGAGTTCGGCCATTTGTTCTTGAGGCGTCTGTACATCTTCTTGTTGCTAATTCCTTCAGTTAAGTCTTTTAATTTGTACGATAACCGTCTAACTTTTCGTATTCCTAATATTAGGCCTATGTATTTGGTGTAAAAGAACCTTTACCATGTCCTGGGTCACAACCCTTCCAGCCGCCCGGCTGTCAATTCTGATTCCGATGAGTGCCGGTAACTAAAGTTTCACCGTGTCAAGATACTATTCCAATGCCTGCTATTATCGGTAGTGATGTTGCCACTCAGTGCCTCTGGCTATTTGCAGTTTTGTAAACTGTGTAGCTTTTGAAATACAAATAGAGATAAAAATAATTTCCTGAGTAAATCAATATTGCAATATGAAGAGGAAATGAGTTGTAAACTTTAGCCTTAGTTCTGTTTGCCTTGCTAACAAAGATAGTTCAATATTATGACCTGACTGATTTCATTAGATTTCGCTTGTTATACAAGAGTAAATGAGGTACATAGAAAACATTAACAAGGAAAAAAGGTGTTGAAAATTATTATGAACAGAAGGAAGAATAAAGATAGAGGACTGAAGAGGAGGACTAGAAAAAGATAACATTGGGAGGGAAGGAAAATGAAGACGGAGAATTATAAAGGAAGATCAGAAGAAGGAAAATAGAACATTTTAGGGAAAGAAGAGATGACTTAAGAAATATGGATGAAGAAGAGATGGATAAAAATGACGAGCTACATGAAGAAAGAGGAGATGGATGAAGAAAGGGGAGACTGCTGAAGGAAGAGCAGGTAGCTGAAAGAAGAGAAGTAGCTAAAGGAAGAGGAGATGGCTGAAGAAACAGAAGGTGGCTGAAGAGAGGGGAGACTGCTGAAGGAAGAGCAGGTGACTGGAGGAAGAGGAGGAGGCCGAAGGAAGAGAAGATGACTGAAGAAACAGAAGGTGGCTGAAGGGAAGGTGACTGGAGTAAGAGGAGATGGTTGAAGGAAGAGGAAATTGCTGAAGGAAGAGGAGATGGCTGAAGGAAGAGTGGTGACTGAAGAAAGAGGTGATGGCTGAAGGAATAGGAGATGGCTAAAGGAAGAGAAGATGGATGAAAGAAAAGTAGGCGGCTGAAAAAAGAGGACATGACTGAAGGAAGAGAAGGTGGCTGAAGGAAGAGGAGATGACTGAAGGAAGAGTGATGGCTCAAGTAAGAGGAGATGGCTGAAGGAAGAGAAGATGGATAAAAGAAAAGTAGGCGGCTGAAAAAAGGACATGACTGAAGAAAGAGAAGATGGCTGAAGGAAGAAGAGATGACTGAAGAAAGAGGAGATGGCTGAAGGAAGAGGAAATTGCTGCAAGAAGAGGAAATTGCTACAGGAAGAGGAGATGGCTGAAGGAAGAGTGGTGACTGAAGAAAGAGGAGATGGCTGAAGGAAAAGGAGATGGCTAAAGGAAGAGAAGATGGATGAAAGAAAAGTAGGCGGCTGAAAAAAGAGGACATGACTGAAGGAAGAGAAGGTGGCTGAAGAAAGAGGAGATGACTGAAGGAAGAGTGATGGCTCAAGTAAGAGGAGATGGCTGAAGGAAGAGAAGATGGATAAAAGAAAAGTAGGCGGCTGAAAAAAGGACATGACTGAAGAAAGAGAAGATGGCTGAAGGAAGAAGAGATGACTGAAGAAAGAGGAGATGGCTGAAGGAAGAGGAAATTGCTACAGGAAGAGGAGATGGCTGAAGGAAGAGTGGTGACTGAAGAAAGAGGAGACGGCTGAAGGAAAAGAAGATGGCTAAAGGAAGAGAAGATGGACGAAAGAAAAGTAGGCGGCTGAAAAAAGAGGACATGACTGAAGGAAGAGAAGGTGGCTGAAGAAAGAGGAGATGACTGAAGGAAGAGTGATGGCTCAAGTAAGAGGAGATGGCTGAAGGAAGAGAAGATGGATAAAAAAAAATAGGCTGCTGAAAAAAAAGGACATGACTGAAGGAAGAGAAGGTGGCTGAAGGAAGAGGAGATGACTGAAGGAAGAGTGGTGGCTGAAGAAAGAGGAGATGGTTGAAGGAAAAAGAGGTGGCTGAAGGACAAGGAGATGGCTGAAGGAAAAGGAGATGGCTGAAGGAAAAGGAAATGGCTGAAGGTAGAGAAAGTGGCCGAAGGAAAAGGAGATCGCTGAAGGAGCAGGAGTTGGCTGAAGGAAGAGGCGATGGATGGAGATGAAAGAAGAGTGGCGGCTGAAAAAAGAGGACATGATTGAAGGAAGAGGAGGTGGCTGAAGGAAGAGGCGATGGCTGAAGAAAGAGGAGATGGCTGAAGGAAGAGAGGGTGGTTGAAGGAAGAGAAGGTGGCTGAAGGAAGAGGAGGTGGCTAAAAGAAGAGATGACTGAAGAAAAAGGAGATGGGTAGAGGGAGAGGAGATGGCTGAAGAAAGAAGACATAGATGAAGAAAGAGGAGACAGATGAAGAAAGGAGAGATCGATGAAGAAAAAGGAGATGAATAAGGAAATAAAAGTTGGACGACGAAAGAGAAGATAAGTAATGGGATCGGCCTCGGTAGCGTAGTCAGTATAGCGCTGGCCTTCTGTGTTCGAGGTTGCGGATTCGATCCCGGCCCAAGTCGATGACATTTAAGTGTGCTTAAATGCGACAGGCTCATGTCGGTAGATTTACTGGAATTTAAAAGAACTCCTGCGGGACAAAATTCCGGCACACCGATGACGCTGATATAACCTCTGCAGTTGCGAGCTTTGTTAAATAAATCATAATTAATTAATTGAGTAAAGGGAACAGAAACGAATGAGGACAGAAAGAAAGAAAAAGAAAGAAAGAAAGAAAGAAAGAAAGAGAGAAGAATTGGAAAGTAGAAAAAAGGAAGAAGAAATATTAAACGAAAGAGAGAAGTGAAGTAGAAGGAAGAGACGGATAAAGATAATGGAGGGAAGAACGAGAATAAAGGATGAAAATTATACAGGAAGAAAGAGCACGAGAAATACGTGTAAACCTAGATTATTATTCATTTGCTAATTAATTTCGTATATTCTCATACTAAATGCAAATAAAAAATACGAAAATAAAATAATTGTTTTCATGATATTGCATTGTACCCTTATACTCCCATTTTTTCTCGATTATCTGTCGAATAAAAAATATCTGAACAATAGTTGATCTATTAGTCTAAAACCACACTGATGATCCCCAATAATTTCATCTACATATGGAGTTAATCATCTCAAAAGAATTCTAGAGATAATTAGATATCTAATATAAATTAAAGATAGATACACATTTATGAATAATGAAACTGTAGCAAATTTAATTTAATTTCAATTTATAAAAGAAGAGAAAACTGAATGTTCTTGGGACACCAAACAAGAAAAGAAAACGCTCCCGAAGAAGCTTTAAACAAAGAATGTATGAAGTCGAAACGTTCTAATACATTCTGTGATTTACTGTTTTTTAAAAAGTGCGGTAATAGATACTCCATTTCAGACGACGATAACAATTTTGAGTTAAATGTGTTTACGAGACAATTTATATAATTTGGGATTCGAATCTGAGTCACTTGTTTTCATAGCTACCACTCCACTCCATGCCTTTGACCGTAGATACGTCATGAACTCATGAGGAACATAAATACGCGGAAGGAAACTCAATCAAGCCTGGGATCGATGTCACTACCTGCAGATGAGAGGACGTGTGCCTGTGTTACTCAGGTAACCCCCAACCCTCGACTCTCCTAGTATAGACGAAGGCTCTTCAGTGGAGTGCCTCATTCCCAGATCAGAGGCTTGTTCTCGACAACTAACGGAATTACAAGCTTTAATTCAACCAACAGGCTAATCCTTTATCAAGAGGAACGTGAGGTTGGACTTGTGGACGTCCAAAAATGCGTATTTGGAAGGTTTATTCCAAATACAGCAAAACGTTAAATAGCTTTAGAGCTATTTTATCTGGTTTGCGGTCAAAAGCTTCAGAGAGGTCACATTTCAATTACAGAGACTTTCTAAAGCAATACATATTTTTATGCTCGACCATGCCGAAATGTAGTAATTATACACCTGGTAGCAGCCCTTTAATGGACCTCATTAACGTACACCTATTCATTAAAGTTCAGGTGTTCCACCAATCATAAAATACCATTGTAGGTAGCAATATGACAGGGCAAGTATCGATTATTCTCGGATATGCAATCGAAAGACAACTAGTTCTGTTACTATAATAATTAGCGTTAATTGTAAATAATATTCAAATAAATTCAATTTGTCATCTCGTTTTTCAATGTCAAGGTTATATCAAGATTAATGCTTATTTTACTTTCTAGATTATATCAAGGTCAATGTCGACATTTGTTTCTCGGAAAAAATCAATACTTTCGCGTCTGCGCACATCTCACAATTTACGAGGTATTGCACAAGGTCAGTTCCGCTCCTCAGCCAGATAAGAATAACATGAATACTTATGAATAATTTCAAGTTAGAAATATGGTCGAGCATAAAAAGACGTATGAAACTTGACTATAATGGTAATTAAGACGCGAGTATGAAACATACTCGCGTCTTAATTACTACCATTATAGGCTCGTTGCATAATGTACTATTATTAAACTTATTTATTGCCACATTCAATGTTAAATTATAAATTTTCACAAGGAGTAGAAAGCGAGACGATAAAATGAACGTTGAAATCAGACACTTGGTTTCACCAAACATATTCGGACTAGCCGTTGATGATGATGATGATGATGATGATGTGGGCAACATTAAAAATGACGATAATTTAAAATTTTTAGTACGACTGATTTTCTACATTCACTACTTTCAGAACAAATTTCAAAGAAATTCATGTATTGAAATGTTGACACGTTTATATACAGTAAGAGTACTTGTGTAATGTAATGTAACACAAAATGCTTTGTTCATCTCGCCAAATACCATCTCGCTATCACCAATTCCACCGACGCTAAGTAACCGAGTAGTTGATACAGTGTCGTTGAAAAACCAACTAAAAATATATGTCAATGTTAAACATAAAATTTAACCTCTACCATCAGAAATATTCCTAAATTTGCGGACATGAAAAGTTTCTTAATTAGGTCAAGTTTTTTTATGATATTCAAATTTTATGAACTCCAATTTACGTAAGTGTTAATAATAAGCATAAAATTAATTTGCGAAATGAAATATTTTTTATAAGACATGTCATATTTTAAAAGTGTCTACAATACAGCTACACAATTTAATTACTGAGATAAATTGATTCTTCTAGGGATGCCCGTTAGCCCTAAGAATTTGTATGTCTCCTGTATTTCAGTTTAGGCCTACCATTTTTTCACCAGGTCAATTCCTATAATGCTGCAACAGCTAAGATTATTGCAGTAGTTCATAGTCTGGCTGCATGGAAGAGGAGGCGTCTGGTTTTAGCTCTGTCACATTAAATAAATAAAAAAACTAATCAAATAATCCCTTGGTAGAGGGGAAGAGAAGGCCTGATAGCCTTATGTCTACCAGCTTAAATAAATAAATAAATAAATAAATAAATAAATAAATAGGTAAAAAGGTAAGTAGTTAATTGGTAAACAAGTAAATGAAAAAATATAAAAAGGTAAATAAATGAATGAATAAATGACTAAATAAATAAATATAAATAATATAGTAAGTAAAGAAATACATAACTAAATGAATAAATGATTTAATAAAAAATGAATAAATGAACGAATAAATAAATAAATAAATAAATAAATAAATAAATAAATAAATAAATAAAATAAGTAAACAAATAAATAAATACATAAATAAATAAAATAATAAATAGCATGGTAAGTAAAGAAATAATTAAGTAAATGTATAAATGATTAAATAAAGAAATGAATAAATGAAAGGTACACGATGATAGTCGCAACGGTTCTTGGAACCTTTGGATAGCTCAATATTATCTGTCGTTCATGATCCAGAGCCGTCCAACCAAGTGAGACTTGGACATTCGTTAAACAGAACATTGGACTACTCCGCGAGACGCAAGAGCTTCGCATACTGTCTATAGCGCCAGGCGTTCAGTAGCAATATGTCTCTTCTATCTTTCGTAACCGGTTATGCACGATTATAATTCCTATGTTTACTTATACGAATTTTATGTTCGTTCATGTATTAATATCTTGAATCTAGTACTTAATAATATTACGATAATAATAATCTTAATAGTAATAATAAAAAAAATAATAATATTTCGGAATATGTATTATAAGACTTTCTTGTGTTAAATTCTGTCGTACCTGGTTTACATGTTTCGACCTGTTATGGGTCATCCTCAGAACTGGTCTTGGCGCCTCTTGTTTTGTTTCCTGTGAGGGTGTGTTCGTGTGGTGTAATGTAGAGTCAAAGGGTGTGTGTGTTCTGAAATTGAGTTGTGTGTTGAGAATTTCATTGGGGTGTGTTTTTGTGTGTCTGTATATTTCACATTGTTATAGTGTGTTTGGTTTCTGGCTTTTGGTTGGATTTGTAATATTTCCATGTCTGTGTTGATGTCTCTGTAGGTGTGGTTAGCATTTGTGATGTGTTCTGCATATGTGGAGGTGTTTTGTAATTTTGTTATGGCTGTGATGTGTTCTTTGTAACGTGTTTGAAATGATCTGCCTGTCTGTCCTATGTAGAAGTAATCAAGATGTATAATAATAATAATAATAATAATAATAATAATAATAATAATAATAATAATAATAATAATAATTCGTGGCGCTATATTCTTTTGGGAGCACAGACCGACTAGCCGGTTACTGGCTCAGTCCACATGCCGAAGCAGAGGTGGACGATCATTCAATCAGAATGGAGGTATCGTGGTTAGTACGATGATTCTCCCAGCCATTCGTCTTATAGCTGTCAGAGAGACATCTTTAATATTTTCCTGCATGCAATGAACACTCATTTCTGAAAAGTAGACTACTCCCAGACATGTAGAATTATTTATTTTAATACATTTAATTTTTTATTTGTCCTATATAAAATGTATTAAAATTTACATAATGTTTTGTGACCCATTTTTTATATTTTCAAACAAATGGGCATTATTGTAGTCTACCTTTTGCATAAATGCATGTTAAATCAGTGTACAAAATTTCAGAATTCTATCTCTATTGGTTGTGGAGTTATAAAATAATATGTGTGAAATTTTTTAAATTTTGGAAAATTTAATTTAAAGTAAAAAGTGAATTCTAAAAAAATATTATTAGTAACCTTTTTATATTTTTATAAGATATTTAAGTTCTAGTAAGTCTTGTTGTGGTACCTTGTAATTTTTGTCCAATTGTGAGTTCATTTTCTTATAAAATTTCAGAAATTTAGAGCCTGCATTTTCTGATAATATTTGTGGTCGTTCACGTACCGGATTTCGCTACCTATCTTAGCTCCCCAAGAGTTCATATTACGAGTCATTATGTAAATTATCTATAGTGTACAATATATTGCCTGCGAAAAACTACTAGCAGATCTTTTTGTGCTAAGAAATGTGGAATACCTTCAAACCAATTAGACATACCAACATCACAACTGTACTTCAAAAGGAGTCTTCTATTCATACATTACAGAAATTTCAAAGAGCTGTACTATAAAATTTACTTAAGCATCTACTACTAAAATGATTAAACTTTTTCCGTTTTAATTACCAAAAGCAAAACGTCGTTCTTAATATCTCCGAGCTTTGTGAAAGGTAAATATTAGTAAATGCAGGTGCGTGAAGTCGGAGTCTGTAAAAATGTACCAACTCTAGAATACTGGTTCCCGCTCAGCATTAAAGCTAAAAATATGACTGTCTTCGTACACGTTTTTTGATAAAATGCATAGACATTACATTTATTAGGAGACCGGTGTGCTATTTTCGGATTAGGGTGTAGTGACGTCTTGTGTATGTCACAGCCGTTAACGAGACTTGGAGAAACCACAGATGATATTTCGACACATCATTACAGAGGCTCGGAGTACTTGGCTCTGATTCATAAACCCCAACAGAATCTCATAACGTCAAATTGTAAAGAAATTCATTATCCGGCTTAGCTCATGTTCGTTCGATGTAATGTCTATGTTGAGCTGATACTGAACATTAAGGAAATGCTCTGATTCAGGGGTGTCCAGTCCCCAAATTGACATGATTTCATATAAAACGTCAAAATTAAATAAATACTAGTGTCTTGTGCAGCAAACGCTGCAAACTAAGTTCATTAGACGTTCAAATAAACATTTTTCAGATTTATTTTGAATGAAGAATACCAGATATTCTGAAAGATATTTGCTTGCATAATAATGAAACATACTCCCTCTGAATGTTTTTTATGCCAAATACTTTTTTCTTGAACCTATCCACCTATTAATTTGAACGCGAAAACGCAAGTAACAATGTCAGGACGATCAGTGGGTTTTTCATGTTCATTGTGGATTGTAGGTGAAAGTTAAAAAAAAAAAAAAAATCAGTTTGCTATGCTTTCGAACAATAGACATAGCATTATGGTATAGCTGTTGCATGTAGACTTTGAAATGTAGAGGGTAAAATCATTTTATCCTGCTGAGAGATCTTGCTGAAAAGATCGGGAGACTACAAAATGTTGTAGGCCTCTTATTTTATCAGTAAGTAATACCTTTTGGTCTTTCCTTAGAAACTGTAATTTTTGCGCTCTCTCGAGCCAATGCTGAAGAGAAAAACGTATATAAATATCTACACCACACCGCCATTATGTATATGAAAAAGACCAAACCCCACTTGATTAATAACTATAAAAATATTTGATTTTTAATAACAATATTATCTTACGCAAGTTTCGTAGTTTTTATATATATCTCCGCCACTCGTTAAATTATAGAAATGAAGATCTAATTTAAGATATTCTCTACATCTACTTATATAACCCCAAAACGTTTCACTTTCATATCATCAATATAGAATTAATATGTATAATTAATGAAAAATAGTCACATTATGGCATTAACTATAATAATGTTTCATTTCTAATGGTAATAATGTTATCAACCTCAAGTTTTGTAGATTTTAATATCCAATACACAGCTGTACTCAGAAAATTACACACCGCAGAATCCGACCTGTAAATTATTTTTAGTAAGTCTTGAAGTTTTTAATAACCAATAGAATTTGAGCTCTAAATATGTTAGCAATCCTGCAAGTCATGGCCTTCGTGTAATATCGTATTGTTTATTATAGTGTGTGTTTTGTTTTATACTGAAATGCAATTATTTAGTTCTGAAAACTGACGAAAGATGGATTTTGGAAATATAGGAAAATTATGTAGGAAAACTAACGCTGCACTGAAAGTTACTATTTTTCTGAAAATCCTTGGATGCCAAGCTTCAAAATGACGGGTCATTCATTAAAATCCGTTCAGCCGTTTTCCCGTAATTTCCATTGCCATTGTAATTTAATCTAACCCTTCATATTACATGAGTAATTAACCCTCCAGTACTTTCGCGGCATACATGTGTAATACACTGCTGTTTATTACGTCATCACATTCCACCATGGATAAATATATAATAGGATGCGAAACTTAACGAGTTTCCTGTAACACATACTAGAGGCGCTGTTGTAGAAATTGATCTTGCTGCCATCTATTTTTGGGAGAGGCGTTATTACAAATTGGCGAAAAGAGTAATTACTCCCAGTTCACCTGGTGACGAAAATGTTAAACTGTGCAGAAAGTTTGCCTCCCACCCTCATCGTAACCCAATTTAAAATAAAACATTTACAGTTTTAGTCCTCACAGCATATTCTACTGAAAATTCTTACCGGAGCCAGCAGGAAGATAAAAGAGACGATGTGTTTTACACTACCCAATTAAAATACAACCAGACTGAGACAAAAAATAAAGCAAAAGGTTAGATAATTGGGATTGTATTCTTTGGGTATTTATTGTACAGCGCAATGGAAAAGTCTGCAAGAACTACGTAGATAGTTCAATTTATTATATTACTATTACTTTACAATACATTCAACACTATTTTTACAACGTCTATAAACATCACTGTTCAACATACACTGCTTATACACACACGTATCACTTTACGTTCACTTATTAATAAGTTTCAGTCCGCCATCTTCTCTCCTCGACTCTCCCATACAATATCTCGAACGGATAAATAGAGAACTCTCAGTAATGTACCCAACACGTAGTTCTAATGTTCACTACCTATGACGTCGGGCGCTGATCACCTTATTTCAGAGCACCACATCTAGATGGTGCTGATCGCAGTTTCGCATCCTATTATATATTTATCCATGATTCCACTATCAATGCTGATATCGTGGAATTTTCAGTACCTTCCTCTTACAGTTTAGCTCCGATGTCTGAAGTGTTTGGATGTAATTGTGACAATATAATATATTATAGAACATAATAGTAAACATGATGCACATTAACTGTAAATACTCTATATATAATACATTCAATTAATTTATTTAAATAAATCAACTCCCTTACGATGAACAAAAACATATATTCTGAGATTATTAAATTCATATCTTTTACTATAACTGCCAGTAAAATTTGTTTAAGCCAAGAAAATGTTCTTCCTGCGTTACGTGACGTTACAAGAACAAATTAATAACAAAAATCAATACCAATTATCAATATTTATATTTTACACAATATATAAAAAATAATTCGTTTATCAAAATCTATCCCGATGCAGTGAACGAAAACATATATTCTCAGGTTATGAAATACATTTTTAGATTAGTGGAAATATACCTAGTTTTAGAGAAAGAAGTAAGTATTACGAAAAAGTAAATAATGCTCATGAACTTAGTTTAATTTCGAATATAGGTGTTGCTTCAGGACAGCAATTGATCCTTCCAATGCAGCTAAGGTTACAATTGGAATAATAGATGTAGGTATTCCAGGCCTCTGAAACACATCTTTCATGAAGAGAGTAGCGGTACCTCTTGCTCCAAACCAGAGGTCCAATTACTTCAAGCTCTTTTAGCCGGTAGTTTTGGAGGTAATATGGAATGGTGGTATTGTAGAAGTTCTTTTTTTCCCTATTCACTTCTGCTGGCTGTTCCTCATTCGTTTCGAAACGCACAATAAGATCAATTAAGAATCAAGATCTTGTAGGTTCCTTGAAAGCTATTATATCTATGCGCCGTGTATTGCCAGTGATGGAGAGACCATATACTTCTTCAAAGGTGTTGTAATCGGCATCTTTAAGGGCAGTGGCTATAATTGGTCGTACTTGGTGGTGTGTAACGTTTCGCAGAGCTTCACCGTAAGGACAGGATCCCAGGACGTGTGCAAGAGTTTCAATCTCATTGTGGCAATGCCTACAACGGTTATCCTGAGATCTTTCCGGCACAGCACTTACTGCAGCAACATTCATTGTTGGAGAGTCCCTCGTGTTTGCAAATCCATTTGTTGGCACCATGATATTGCTTTCCCTTTTTGTGGATGACGACACCAAATATCAAATTCTCTGTTCTCCAGAAAGTTACGAATCTTTGTAGAATTTAAGAAATGTTCATTCTTATGAAATAAGGCATCTTCTGGAACAATGTTTAGGGATTGGGCACATCTAATGCTCTTTTCATGAACCTGGCGTCTTTGTATGATGTATGGATTTTCAGATTTGTGTAAACATCGAAGAACATTAATTTGTTGTCATAGTGCTTCCCATTTTGTTCTCTGAAAAAAAAATGACAGCACAAAAAACTTAATATTATTTAAAAGCCACATAAAATCTAAAATATCTCAAAACTCTTACGTGATACAGCAATTCCGATGACAGTTTCGAATTCTACAACCAAAAATTGACATGCATTGATGTATCACACACTAGAAGCAAAATGCCTGTTAACCAGCGTAATTAATAACAATAGTGAAGATGATGTTAACGTATAAAGAGATAATCTATGAAGTAAATAAAGAGGTTTATTATAAACTAGTGGCTTGTGCAGTAAATGCTGCAAACTAAGTTCATTAGACGTTCAAATAAACATTTTTCATATTTATTTACAATGAGGAATATCTGAAAGTTATTTGCTTCCATAATAATGAAACATATTCCCTCTGAATGGTTTTTTATGCCAAATACTTTTTCTTGAACATATACACCTTCAGTTTTTTAGTTTGAACGCGAAAACGCAAGTAACAATGTCAGGACGATCAGTCGGTTTTTCATGTGGGAGTAAAGCAGTAGCTATTTCACATCATTGCGGATTGTAGGTGAAAGTTAAAAAAAAAAGTCAGGTTTGCTATGCTTTCGAACAATAGACATTGCATGTTGGTATAGCTGATGCATGTTCGTAAACTATCTTGAAATGTAGAGGGTAAAATTATTTTATCCTACTAAGAGATCTTGCTGAAATGATCGGGAGACTACAAAATCTTGTAGGCCTCATATTTTATCAGTAAGTAATACCTTTTGGTCTTTCCTTAGGAACTCTAATTTTTGCGCTCTCTCGAGCCAATACTGAAGAGAATCACGCACATAAATCGACACCACATCGCCATTAAATATATGAAAAAGATCCAAACCCACTTAATTAATAACTACAAAAATATTTGATTTTTAATAACAATATTATTATCTTACGTAAGTTTTATAGTTTTAAATAACATATACTATATAGCCGCCACTCAGAAAATTATATAAATCAAGATCTAATTTAATATATTCTCTACATCTACTTATAGAACCCCAAAATGTTTCACTTTCATATCATCAATATAGCATTAATAGTATAATTAATGAAAAATAGTCACAGCATGGCATTAACTATAATAATATTTAATTTCTAATGGTAATAATGTCATCAAACTACCTCAAGTTTTGTAGTTTTTAATATCCAATATACAGCTGTATTCTGAAAATTACACACCACAGAATCAGACCTGTAAATTAATTTTAGTAAGTCTTGAAATTTTTAATAACCAATTTAATTTGAGCTCTAAATATGTCAGCATTCCTGCAGATCATGGCCTTCGTGTAATATTGTTTACTGTAGTATGTGTTTTGTTTTATTCTGAAATGGAATTAGTTAGTGAAGACTGATGGATTTTAGAAAATAGGAAAATTGTGTTGAAAAATTGACATTTCACTCAAAACTACTATTTTTCTGAAACGCTTTGGGTTCCAAGCTTCAGAATGAGGGGTCATTTATTAAAATCCGTTCAGCCGTTTTCCCGTAATTTCCATTACCAGCTCAAATTATATATATATATATATTATATATATAGATATTTGTGCGAGATTGTGCGTATTTGCTTGTTTTCCGCACAGAACCAATACTCGGTAAGTGTGAAATACCACATTCAGTATTCCCAACGTAACACACATAACAATTTCCCTCTTCTTACCGCTTAAGCGCCACATTCATTTTACTGCTTTAGGCTTTTAACATATTATTTTTAGAGACGTTTAACATAATAATAATTATAAATTGGAAACTTACCACTGCAATTTCACCTAAATTGCAATGTTAATTATTGTTTTTAAATATTTGCAAAAATTAAGTAAAGTCCACGAAACTTATTGCATTCCTGATACAAGTAACATTAAGGAAGCCGTGAAAAATCAACGAGATTCCAGATGTCGATGTTATTACTGCAATTTGTTACATAAATAATATTTTTAAAATATTAAAATGAAAAATAAATCATTACATAACCTTACCGTTTGTTTTAAGTTCGCATTTATAGACTGGGGGAAGAAACGACAGACGTATATCACGGCCTGCTGGAGTTTAGTAAACACAGAAAACATTTTACAGCAACAATGTTGAAGAAAGATATTTTGGTGTTCCGAAGTTGCCGTCATTAAACAGAAACCAACATGGAGATTTCATAGCAACAAATTAGAAATTCGTCTTTCAGGTATGTAATAAACGATCTTCGCACAAAATAATGTACGATACACGAGCGGTATGTTTGTTTTCATGCTCTCGGAAATTAAAAAAGCTCAACTACGTTTCGCTTTTTCAATCTTTTCCTCGAACATGAAAACGTCAACATACCGCTCTTGTAACGTATATTACTATAATGTAAGATCTATCACAATAGTATCTATTGCCCGCTTCACAGTGTTATTTGTCCTGCTAAGTGTAGCAGTGAAATGTGTGCAATATGTCGAGTTCATATAGAAGTTGTATTTCGTCTTTGTTCTCCCCTGTTGTGTAAGACAATCTTGAGTCGAGTTCCTTGGGGATGCCGCCATTGAGGTTTCAAAGTGGCTACTACTATATAGCTCATAATCACACAAAGCAAGCTAGAGCCATAACGCCAGACATTTACTAGACACAGTACATTTACCGCTTCAACGCCTTTATGGCTCTAACATTGTAAGCAGCTAATCATCTCCCACTTAATGAGGGATTCCACTAATCTAAATACTGGAATAGATTCAAACTTACTTGTAACAGTGCTCTCTATCTTTATCAGATTGAAATTTCATTAGGTTTGAAGATTATGGTACGATCAAAGCTGTAGTGTTAGCAAGTTGGCAATAAAATACTTCAGTTTCAATACGGTGTATTAACAGAAACTCTACTCACTCACTCACTCACTCACTCACTCACTCACTCACTCACTCACTCACTCACTCACTCACTCACTCACTCACTCACTCACTCACTCACTCACTCACTCACTCACTCACTCACTCACTCATTCGACAAATTATCCGTTCATCTAGTCAATAATGAATTAATTTCACAACACTCTTACTAACTTCATTATTTAATTCGTATCTCCAATTCTGCCATCAATTCGTTACCATTTACTAAGTTATTTGTTTATTCTCCCATAATAGTAATATACGTTACAAGAGCGGTATGTTGACGTTTTTATGTTCGAGCAAAAGATTGAAAAAGCGAAACGTAGTTGAGCTTTTTTAATTTCCGAGAACATGAAAACAAACATACCGCTCGTGTATCGTAAATTATTTTGTGCGAAGATCGTTTATTATACACCTGAAAGACGAATTTCTAATTAGTTGCAATGAAATCTCCATCTTGGTTTCTGTTTAATGACGGCAACTTTAGAAAACAAAAATATCTATACTCCAGCAGGCCGTGATATACGTCTGTCTTTTTTTTTTTCCCCCCAGTCTATAAATGCGAACTTAAAACAAACGGTAAGGTTATGTAATGATTTATTTTTCATTTTAATGTTTTAACAATATTATTTATATAACATATTGCAGTAATAACATCGGCAACTGGAATCTCGTCGATTTTTTCACGGCTTCCTTAATGTTACTTGTATCAGGAATGCAATAATTTTCGTGGAGTAGTATACTTTACTTAATTTTTGCAAATATTTAAAAACAATAATTAACGTTGCTATTTAGGTGAAATTGCAGTGGTAAGTTTCCAATTTATAATTATTACTATGTTAAACGTCTCCAAAAATAATATTTTAAAAGCCTAAAGCAGTAAAATGAATGTCGCGCTTAAGCGGTAAAAAGAGGGAAATTGTTATGTGTGTTACGTTGGGAATACTGAATGTGGTATTTCACACTTACCGCGTATTGGTTCTGTGCGGAAAACAAGCAAAATTCGCACGATCTCGCACAAATTAATATGTACTTAGAGTAAACGCAAGAAGAGCTTGCCAAGGAAAGCTGCGCGAACTTTCGGAAACGTTCGGGTGCACTCGACCTCGCTTTGATTCGATTGGCAAACTGTCGTCAGTTCTCAGTAGTCTGCTGGCTTGATGTTTCGAGTGAGATTTATCACAGCGCATGTAACGTAACCTAAACCTTGTTGCAGAGTAACTAGTAACATAACATTGTTGAAAATACAGAAGCACGAATTCTTTTACACATAAAATCACTGAATGAAATGTCAAAGATGTTATAAGATATATATGATCGTGTAATAATTGATATTTGACGTTGTAATAAAATACTAATAACTAATACTATGTGATTTTATTAAAATGTTACGATAACTAGCGTGGTACTATGGTCGGTTTATTTTTATCTGTATATACTCCTTACGTTACGAGCGGAACCTGTTTCGTTTTTCATACATTTATAAACGTTATAAATAATTCCCTAGTTTGAATGTGTAACGCTTCATTAGCACTACCTAATTTAGAGCCAATGGGGGACATTGTTAAGTACATAGAATGTTATACAGAACTCTGTTATTTAACAAACACACTTTGAACTACATAAAAATCCTGATATCAGGGACAAAACGCAGAAAATGTAACGCACACGCTGGCTTCTACCCGCTCTGCACAATACACTCCACGATACGAACAGCTCAAGACCGCGCTTTCGAATGCGCCCTGTAATCAGCATCAGGTGATTCATAGCAGCCCTGTAACGAGCATGACGGCACGAGGACCGAATATCGTTCTCTGCGCATCAGTCAAATGGGCAAGCTTTCTTTGCGCTTCCTCTACTTATAAATGGCTTTAAAGGAACCCGGAGGTTCATTGCCCCTCTCACATAAGCCCGCCATTGGTCCCTATCCTGAGTAAGATTAATCCAGTCTCTACCATCATATCCCACCTCCCTCAAATCCATTTTAATATGATCTTCCCATCTACGTCTCGGCCTCCCCAAAGGTCCTTTTCCCTCCGGCCTCCCAACTAACACTCTATATGCATTTCTGAATTCGCCCATACGTGCTACATGCCCTGCCCATCTCAGACGTCTGGATTTTATGTTCCTAATTATGTCAGGTGATGGATACAATGCGTGCAGTTCTGTGTTTTGTAACTTTCTCCATTCTCCTGTAACTTCATCCCCTAAATAATGGTCAGAATTACAGTCTGCACCCCTGAAAGTTCGAATGTTTACTATAATAGTGTGTCTTCTTTTATCTATCAAGATGTGATCTATCTGGTTATGTGTCATTCCGTCTGGAGAAGTCCACATATATTTATGTATATCATTATGGGGGAATGTTGTACTCTTGACAATTAAATTTTTTGATGTGGCAAAATTGACTAACCTAACTCCATTGTCATTACTGCTTACGTGTAGACTCTCTTTTCCAATTGTTGGTTTAAAAATATCCTCCCGTCCTACTTTAGCATTGAAATCCCCAATAAAACTTTCATGTGATATCTAGGTAACTGATCAAAAGTGTGTTCCAATTCCTCATAGAGGTTATCCTTTATATGGTCGTCTTTCTCTTCTGTAGGGGCGTGAGCATTTATAATTACGATACCGCACCATCTACCCTTAAGTACTAAATACGATAACTTGTCACTGATAAATCCGACCTTTTTTACTGCTAATTTTATTCTTTTATGTACAAAGAATCCTGTTCCTAATTAGTGATTAATGTTTTCTTCCCCATAATACAATAAATAATCGCCTATTTGTTGTATGCCATTCCCATCTAACCTAACCTTTTGTACTCCCACGAAGTCTATTCTATATCTAGCTAGTTCTTTTGCTACTAATGTTACCCCTCCTGTTCTATAAAGACTAGTTACGTTCCATGTACCAAATCTTATAACCTTATTCCTTTGCTGTGGTCGTGCCGGAGAATCAGTCCCATTCCGAGGCTTACTGTAAGGTTTCGTAACAAGCTGTTTTAAAAATTAATATGTGAACACATTAATTAATTTATTTATTTATCTACTTAACTGACTTATCCGATGGTTAGAAACTACATTTACGAGGTCACAAAATCGAAGGTCAGCTATCTTTGAATGCCAGTGTACAAAAGAAAATGATGACGACATACACTGATAAGGTAACAATCGGCTATGCAAGTACTAGCTAGATGAGGCGAGAGTGAAATGAGTAAAGTACAAAAAAGAACTAGAAGAACCCTTATATATACAGGGTGTTTAAAAAAACGGGGCATAATTTCATGTATGTATTTCCCACATGTGGACAATCAAAATAGTTCATTACAACATGTGTCCGGAAATGCTTCATTTCCAGTTATGGCCTTCACAACATTGAAATTCACCGGATCGTTTTCTTTCCGCAGGTCGTTGTCATTACAGAAGATGTTCAAAATGTCCACCTCCTGCTTGAATAAAGACGTCACATCGATGTCTCACTGACCTGCGAACACGATCCCAAACTCCAGGAGTATTGCGTATGTCCTCAGAACATGCCACAATTCGATTCCGAAGGGATTCCAAATCAGGCACCGGAGACGAATAAACCAATGATTTTAAATGGTCCCACAAGCAGAAATAGGGTTCAGATCAGGAAGTCCGTTTTTATGCAATTGGGCCACCTCTACCTATCCATCGATCAGGAAACCTTCGTCCAAACCGGCGAGTGTTTACGACTGAAGTGTGCAGGAGCGCCATCATGCAAGAAGTGGATGTGTTGACGATTGATCAGTGGAGTGTCTTCTAAAACATGGGGTATGGTGTTTTCCTGGACGTTTTGTACGCCTGCCCCATAAGTCTGTTTACAAGTACATGGGGTCCAACTAATCGATCACCAATGATACCGGCCCACATGTTGAGGGAGAACCGCACCTGGTGATGAGATGGAACAGTTGCACGTGGGTTTTCATACGCCCATACATGCTGATTGTGGAAATTTGTTATGCCATCTCGTGTGAACTGTGCTTCATCTTAAATAATACTAAGGCAGGAAAGTTCGGATTTACAACACTGCTGCAAGAATCACTGACAGAACCTAACTCGTGCAGGGTAATCTGATTGACAGGGCCTGTACACGTTGCAAATGATGAGGATACAATTGATACTCTTTCAACAGTCTCCAGACAGTCGTATGAGGAACATTGACTTGCAAGCTACCCTTCGTGTGCTGATAGAAGGAGTCATGTTCACAGCCTCCAGATCTCCTCCTGTACTTCTGGAGTTGTAGATCTTGGTCGTCCCCTTCCCAAACCAGGGAGTTAAATTTTCCATACTCGCACAGACGGTAATGAAGACGTACAAATGTCTTCCGATCTGGACATTGTCGCTGTGGGTACCTCTCCTGGTACAAACGACGAACAGCATTGCCGTCCGCCTTACCGTATATGAAGTGTATCTCTGCCAGCTCTTAATTTGAATACATGTAACTAACGCCTACACAACAAATGTAATTTAATGAACTGTTGCCCTCTTTGTTGATGGCAACGACTTGTGGAAAGAAAAACGTTCCGGTGAATTTCAATGTTGTGAAGACCATAACTCGGAAATATAGAATTTCCGGACACATGTTGTAATGAACTATTTTGATTATCTACATGTGGGAAATACATACCTGAAATTATGCCCCGTATTTTTGAAACACTCTGTATATATGCGAAGGTTGAAATTATTAACATTCAAACCAGTTACTATTGTTTTTTATGGAAGCGGAAAATTCTAAGTAGAGTAGGCTACATGCGCATTTAAGAGTGGTGAACCGAAAAAAATACTTTGCAGAAAAGAGTAGAAAGTATGCATAAGGGAGTCCAGATAAAGCAAACAGGAACTACAAACAGTCTTACAAGATGTGGTAACTATACTGTTGTTCTTTAATAAGCTGTCCGAAAACATGTGACAAATTTCTAATTTCAGTACTTCGGTCTTTATTTATCATTGGGAGAAAACATTGATATTAGGCCATATAATACATTACATATTTGGACAAGCGTTTTCGCTTTAAACAAAGCATAATCAGGTGCTTATTAATACTATTGTATTGAACACACAATATTGCAGATCAAGTCTAATTGCTGATCTTAGAAATTTAAAACCATATTACCCTACTATACTATATCAATCTTTAAAACATGCTGAACTAAAATTAACCCAGATTAGCCTATCATCCTTTTAATACGACAGTGTCGTTTCATGACAAAAATTATTTAGATTTTATAAGTGTCTCTCTTGATTCAAAATTCTTCTATACGAATTTTTTATCTGTGCTACAGGCTTATATATCGCAATTAGAACTGGGTGCTTATTCATATAAATATCCTACTTCAAACTTTACACATAAGTATAAAGTATTTTCCATTTCCTTTGCCTCTCTTGACAAGTTATCTTTTTAGTTTATTATTTAACTACGCTGTATCAACTACTAGCTTATTTAGCGTCGAATAGATTGGTGATAGCGAGATGGTATTTGACGAGATGACGCCGATAGAAATGGAGAAAATAATTTAAATACCGATATATTCATCTATACTAATAATACAACTGTAGCCGAAATTTTTCTGGTAATTTTCGATTTTCCAAAAATAATTGGTCCTAACATATACAATTAACCACCCTGAAACCGAAAATCGCTTTTTTGAAATTTTTGTTTGCATGTCTGTCTGTCTGTTTGTTACCTTTTCACGCGATAATGACTGAACGGATTTCGATGAAAATTGGAATATAAATTAAGTTCGTTGTAACTTAGATTATAGGCTATATGGCATTCAAAATACATTATTTAAAAGGGAGGGTTATAAGGGGGCCTGAATTAAATAAATCGAAATATCTCGCTTATTATTGATTTTTGTGAAAAATGTTACATAACAAACGTTTCTTTAAAAAATCATGTCCGATAAATTTTATTCTTTGAAAAATTTTGATAGGACTTATATTTAATGAGATAAATGAGTTTTAAAAATAAAATAACTGCCATCTAGGGCCTTGTAATTAATAAACAAATGACTTTGTCTATAAGGGGCCTTGGTCAACAACAATAGAAAGCTATGAATCATAGCCTACAGAAAATGTTTCTGTGTTTGTATGAAGCAATATCGGAAGCTAAATTAACCGATTTGTATAATTAATTATTATTTCACCATTGGAAATTGTAGTTTCTCTGTATGGACATAATGCTATAATGTTATAACAGTAACTTCGGAGTGAATTGAGGACAGGTAAGATTAAAATAGCTTCTTATGCACACAAAACTTGATAGGCTATTCTGTGTATTCGTTTCCTGTATTTCTTAAACTAATGTTTATCTCAGAGAATTAACGAACAAAGAGAGTGTATTGATTTAGTATGCAGTAATGATATGTTAGCTTAGCATTTCATTATTTTATAATCCAAATTTTAACTATGCTCAATTGAATCGAGTTAAAATACATAAAATACATATGCATTAAATGCAATGCAAAAAAATGTGGGTAATGAGCCAAGCAGATTATGTTGCCCTGTTGTAAAATAAAATTTGTTCCTCCTGAGATTCAAGAGCCGCCATAACAAATTGAAAACTTACTTATCGGGGTACATCCGTTATCAATAATATAACTTTTATAATATAATATAATATAATATAATATAATATAATATAATATAATATAATATAATATAATATAATATAATATAATATAATATAATTTAAGTTATTTGAAGGGTTCAGAACCATAGTGGGCCAAAGCGCCATTTACTGAATACGTAGAAAACAAGAGTTAAAATTAAGTTATTACCATAATTCAATGGAAACATATAACAAGTAAAATAAAGTATACACATTAAATGTAAATGATGACAATGTTCATTGAACTATGGATGCATGTAATAAAAATTAAGAAACATGTTAAAGGGAATTGTCATTGCACCAAATGAGTGTCTCTGGACCAAAATGTTTCCATTTTAATTATTTAAATATAATTTAAATTAAGTAACATATTAAACGATTTACCCCTCTATCAAACATGAATATTCCCTGGAGGAATTATGCAATTACTTTATATTACTTTATATTTATTTCTAACTGGTGCAGCGGAGCGCACGGGTACGGCTAGTATTGCAATATATTGCAAACCTAATTTTGATAAACGATATATATTATCGATACGATTAAGGATTATATCGCTATTCTTTTAGCAAATTAATAGCTTTTAATGCAATTACATTTGCAGATATTCATTTATTACAATAAACTTACTTAAATTTTAGTAGCCCATTTCTTATTAGCATTGAAATTAACATAACAGTCAAAAGATTAAATGTAAAATTGCAACGATAGGTCTAAACAATACATTTTCAGTACCATAACTATTATGTAGTTCCTAACCGAAATCAAAATTATGGTGGAGGTAAGATGAGCTTAAATGATACAATGGTAAAGTGCTAAGTGAACTCTATATGAGTCAGTATTTGATACTGAAACATTCATTCACTCATAGTGTTCTGTCCAAGGGCAAGTTTTCACTGCAAACCCAGCCAAGACTCTGGAATTCGCTACCTGCTAGCATCAGGGACTGTCGAAATAAAATTGAATTCAAACGAAAACTTACTAGGCACTTGGTCAGTAATTGATTACTTGTAAATAGTTTCTTTAATCTATCACAAAATATTTCAATATTCAGTAATTTCATCACTATACAATTTTGTTATTCTAGATTTAATCTGTAATTCAGTAAATATAAAATATTCTTTGTTTCTCTATGATAAATTATCTAGCTTTAATTATTCAGGTAATCTTTTCGTACTTTGATTTTATTGTAATTGTAAATTTAATACTATTTGTAATATTATTTGTAATTGTAATTGTAAATTTAATACTAATTGTAATTTTATTGTTGATATTGTAGTTGGAATCTCCTGGTAGAGGGGCAGAAGGCCTGACGGCCTTATCTCTACCAGGTTAAATAAATAAATACTAAATACTACTACTACTACTACATTCTCCAGTCTTTCATATTTTGTGCCTTCCTCTTTGTATATATATATATATATATATATATATATATATATATATATATAATATTCATTCACATTATTCTGCCCTATGGCAGATCTTTCACTGCAAACCCAGCATTCTCCAGTCTTTCCTACTTTCTGCCTTCTTCTTTGTCTCCGCATATGATCCATATATATTAATATCCTCTATCATCTGATATCTTCTTCTGCCCCGAACTCTTCTTCCTGTTCACCATTCCTTCCAGTTCATTATTCAGTAGCCAGTTTCTTCTCAGCCAGAGACCCAACCAATTCCTTTTTCCCTTTCTGATCAGTTTCAGCATCATTCTTTCTTCACCCACTCTTTCCAACACAGATTAGTTTCTTACTCTACCTGTCCATTTCACACGCTCCATCCTTCTCCATATTCACATTCCAAATGCTTCTATTCGCTTCACTTCGCAGTAATGTCTATGTTTCTGCCCCATACAATGCCACACTCCATACAAAGCACTTCACTAGTCTCTTCCTTGGTTCTTCCTCCAGAGGTCCGCAGAAGATGCTCCTTTTTCTATTAAAAGTTTCCTTTGTCATTGCCATTCTCCTTTTGACTTCTTAGTAGCAGCTCATTTTACTGTTTATGGTACACTTACTCTACTGCCTCATTTAGAATTCGCAAATTTACCTTCTTTACTTTTCTTCCTATAACCATGGTTTTCGTCTGTTTGGAATTTATCTTCATTCCATACTGCTCATAGCTGTCATTTAGCTCCACTAGATTATCCCTTAGCATCATCCTGGATCATATATGTAACAGATAACTCATCGCTACGTTGAAATCGGTAGCACTTTGAAGAGAACAACCGCCAGGATCGCCACCCGTCCGCCGTAAACGAACACGAGATGGCAGCACAGTCGCTAATGCAATTCAAATGTGTATTATGACGTGACTCCTTATATAACAACTAGATGGCAGCGTAGTAAACCTGACAAATGTTGTTAACCTCAAAGCCTATAACCCCGACATATCTGTTACATAATATATGATCTAGTGTATCATCTAACAACGCCATATCAGCAAATCTTAAACACTTTATTCTTCTTCCTCCTACTTTTACTCCTCCCATTTTCTGAAAACAGTTCTTCACTAAATCCTCCAAGTAAATGTTGAACAGGGTAATTGATAAAGGACATCCTTGCCGTACTTTTTTCCCTGTTTCACTTGCTTCTAACATTGAATTTATTCTCCTTTGACTCGTCGTTTCATTTATAGGTTACTGAAAAGCTTTCTCTCTTTCAAATCCACGCCAATTTTCTTTACGATTCCCATCAGTTTATTCCAATCCAAGATTCAATTATTCTAATTTTATATAGGATTCAATCCAGGATACAAATATCACAACGTAATCATTTTTAAATGTAAGTGAACAGTACTTGTACTCATATTTAAATGTAAATAAACAGTACTTAGAATGTTACAAGTTTCAACAAACTTCACAGTTGATTTAATACAATCCTATAGTAAGTTTCCATTGCAAGTTATTGTTACACTCTAACATTCCAAACATCAATGGTAGTGGTGGTGATGATGATGATGATGATGATGATGATGATGATGATGATGATAGGGATATAATTTTTATGTACTAAAATATATATGTATGTAAGAAAATACTGTCAGCACTAGGTTGTGCATAGAAAACCTAGTCGTGAGCAAATCTCAACCCAGTATTATATCCTTGTTTCTCTTTCCATTTCAAAACATTGAAATAAAAGTTTTGAAGTCAAACGGTTCCTTTTCAGAGGGCCAGTTGCTCCTGCCTTGGAGAACATTAATATGAAAACAGCCACCGGCGTGGCTCAGTCGGGTAAGGCGCTTGCCTGCCGGCTGAAGTTGCGTTCGGGCGCGGGTTCGATCCCCGCTTGGGCTGATTGCCTGGTTGGGTTTTTTCCGAGGTTTTCCCCAACCGTAATGTGAATGCAAGGTAATCTATAGCGAATCCTCGGCCTCATCTCGCCAAATATCATCTCGCTATCACCAATCTCATCGACGCTAAATAACCTAGTAGCTGATACAGCGTCGTTAAATAACGAACTAAAATAAATATGAAAACAGTAATAGATAAACCTCCCTTCTGAGTCTCACATTCGCATACGTTGCATTTTGAATTTAGTATTGCATATTAAACAGTTTAAATTCGAATTCCAGACCAGCCATTCAGAGAAAGGCATTGATTGGATTGGATATTTCAAGGTTGCACAATTATTTAACTGCCCACTTTCATCAGCGCCATCTCTCAGCGAATTATCAGAGTTAACTAGAGTGGATTCTCTTGTTCATAATAATTCCACAAAAACAGAAATTTCGATATCAATATATGGATTTATCGAAACGAAAATATCGGTATTTCGTAAAAACCAATATAGCGTTCCATCTCTAGACGCCGAGGATTCGCCATAGATTACCTGGCATTCACGTTACAGTTGGGGAAAACCTCGGAAAAAACCCAACCAGGTAAACAGCCCAAACGGGAATTGAACCCGCGCCCGAGCGCAACTCAGACCGGCATACAAAGCGTCTTAACCCATTGAGCCACGCCAGTGGCTTCGTTGACAACTAATTTTGTATTTAATTTTAAATATAAAAACGTCCATATACTGTAAACCATGATTTTAATGAAAATAACTGCATTGTAATATATCGACGTTTATGGAATGTTTATTTTGTGCGAGATCGTGCGTATTTGCTTGTTTTCCGCACAGAACCAATACGCGGTAAGTGTGAAATACCACATTCAGTATTCCCAACATGAGAGACATAACAATTTCCCTCTTCTTACCGCTTAAGCGCCACATTCATTTTACTGCTTTAGGCTTTTAACATATTATTTTTAGAGACGTTTAACATAGTAATAATTATAAATTGGAAACTTACCACTGCAATTTCACCTAAATTGCAATGTTAATTATTGTTTTTAAATATTTGCAAAAATTAAGTAAAGTCTACTACTCCACGAAACTTATTGCATTCCTGATACAAGTAACATTAAGGAAGCCGTGAAAAAATCAACAAGATTCCAGATGCCGATGTTATTACTGCAATATGCTATATAAATAATATTGTTAAAATATTAAAATGAAAAATAAATCATTACATAACCTTACCGTTTGTTTTAAGTTCGCATTTATAGACTGGGGGAAAAAAAAGACAGACGTATATCACGGCCTGCTGGAGTATAGTAAACACAGAAAACATTTTATAGCAACACTGTTGAAGAAAGATATTTTGGTGTTCCGAAGTTGCCGTCATTAAACAGAAATCAACATGGAGATTTCATAGCAACAAATTAGAAATTCGTCTTTCAGGTATGTAATAAACGATCTTCGCACAAAATAATGTACGATACACGAGCGGTATGTTTGTTTTCATGTTCTCGGAAATTAAAAAAGTTAACTACGTTTCGCTTTTTCAATCATTTCCTCGACCATGAAAACGTCAACATACCGCTCTTGTAACTTATATTACTATTACATAACTTTTAATCTGATTAACCAACGTATGTTGGATTTCACTGAATGGCAAATTTTATGTGGAGAGGGAAGAATAGTATGACATAACTCTCCAACGAACTGACCGATTATATGAAACAAGTTCTGGGTATATTTTTTTAGTGTATTATAGTAATAAACATACA